>CM060954.1:61718572-62383572 GCA_030765055.1 Mantis religiosa
CTTTCTCTCTCTTTCTCTCTCTTTTTTAATGGAGCTGGTTGAAATAGTTTGTCAAATAATTTGTTGTACTTTCAGCGGTTTTCAAAATGTCTCGTATTTAAAATTCAAGATTCGAATTCTATTTCGGCGCCGTTGTAACATGGACAATGATCATTTGTTGGCTCCCAAGAGCCCATGATTGCTATATAATACTGCTACAACAACCACAAAGCTTCTGTAGTAATAAAAGTTCATTCTTTAGTTGGCTGAGGCGATGTTTCCAACTCACTTCCAACTCTTGTCAGAAGTATTTCCAAAAGCTTTTTCAGAACTCTTAATTTTATATCACATTAGAACTTCACATTTAAACACATTTTATTACAGATATTATAATGAACTGGTAAGTACACAAAATGCTGAGGTTGGTCATAGTCTCCTGGAACGTAAATTAAGGGAAATTAATTCTACAGATGAATTATATTTAATTGTTTAGGTATACGAGTAAAACTTTAATTATTTGATGCTACTATTTTGAGAGTCAGTATCCTTTGAAGCAGACATCAGAGTGGGTATTAGGTCTTGTGTTGGGTGTATGTTTGAACGTTGATAAAGTATGTTACAGTTCTTGGAACTTCTTGCAAAAGTGAGAACTGATGGGCTATGCTCTTAGAACGACCTGTTGTAAGCTTATGGGAGCCGAGAAGGAGAAGAAATGCTTAAACGGAATCTGCACCAATCAGCAACCTAAAGAGGTTTCTTTCAAGTATTTCTGCCTCTTTTTTTTTCTTTCTTTCTAACCGTGTGTTTACAAAAGGTTCATTCTTATATCAGACAAATTATAGTTCACGAATGTACTGATAAATAGGACTACCTCCCGAGTTCAAGATGCAGTTACTGGGGAAAATAATTAAGGTACCATAGAAGCTCAGCATTTTCCAAGGATGCTATGCGTGGACTCTGAAGATCCAACTCAAATTCTTTTACAGAAGAAAATTTTCAGTTTCCTCCCCATCAAAAGTGGTTCTTGCCAATTTAGAATGTACCATAATTGCGTTTAAGATATTTTCGTGACAAATGAAATGTACACCTTGGCTTTCTGAAAATAAAATCCAAAATCAATTCACTCGAATGACTAAGCATAACTGAAGCCGTAAGAGATAAAATCTTATTAAAATATACACTGTAGATCTCGTTAAAGTACACGGTTTATGTTAAACATTATTTTGTGAAGTGAACCATTTCCGGAATATTCGCTGTTGTGAGTGCAATAGGTATAACACAAACGGGTACAACAAATACTCAGCCCGCCTCGGTAGCGTGGTGATAGCGTGTCTGCCTCACGTTCAAGAGGTCCCGAGTTCGAATCTCGGTCAGAGTGAGTTACCTGGGATAAGGTTTTTCCGGGGTTTTCCCTTATCCTAAAAGACGAATGTCGGGTAACTCTAAATTCTATGGACCCCGGGCTCATTTGAGCATCATTTCACCCATTCCATTCATCGTACAATATGACTTAACGTTGGAGGACGTAAATTACACAAAAAAAATCAGACAATGTTGCTTTCATAAGGTTAATCAGTTTATTGATTACTTATCTAATAGTTCATATCTGAATTCTGGATATTGTTAATGTTATAAACTAAAACTCCATGTTTTTGTAAATTAAGGCTAAAGCTTTCGGAAAATAAATTAACAAGCTCGTTTTTGTTTTCTCCCTCCCCTTTTGCCTCTTCTCGTCTTACGAAGAATGGAATTATATTCTTTTTCGACTTTTAAGTGTTACAATGAATGAAATGGGTGAAATGATGCTCAGATTATGCCAGGGTCCATAGAGCTTGGAGTTAAACGACATTCATCTTTCAGGACAAGGGAGAACCCCAGAATCGCCCGCCTCGGCCGTATGGCATGCGGGCACCCTAGATAACCCAGGAGCTAAACCTATCAGCAGCTAAAGCTGAGTTCCTCATAATTCTTCCAAGCTGTTTGGCATCTAAATTTCTCCCCAACTAAAATAAAAAAAATTTAAAACAAAAAAAGTTGGGTGCTAAGTACTGCATCCTCCCCTTCAACCCGAAGGTACTTTGGTAACCTCAAAATTAACTCCCAATAAAAAAAAAAAAAAATCCTACATCACCTTCATCCTACATCATTCAATAAAAATCCTACCTGCGGTAAAACCCTTAATGGGTGGGCACGCAGCAAAAACCTTCTGGCTGTATACAGCCAACCAGCACGACGAGCGAACCCGCCTCGGGAGCGTAGATGGTAGCATGTCTGCCTCACGTCCAAGGTCCCGAGTTCCAATCTCGGTCAGGGTGAGTTACCTGTATAAGGTTTTTTCCGAGGTTGTCCCTTATCCCGAAAGACGAATGTCGGATAACTCTAAGCTCTATGGACCCTGGGCTCATTTGAACATCATTTCAACCATTCCGTTCATCGTTGGAAGTGAAATTAAAAAAAAAACCGTATCCAGATAACTCGCCCTAACCGAGATTCGAAATCGGGACATTTTGAACGTGATGCAGATACGCTATCGCCCACGCTACGGAAGCGGGCTGGAATTTAAAGCCCATTGTATAGCGAGAAGCTCTTAAGTTTTGACTATCGCTTAAACCTATTGTATTTCCATCTGTCCTACAAACATATATGTGATAAAAGAAATTCCACAGTGTTTATAACGATTAGCACGAGGTGCATATAAGAAATTTAAAGAATTATTTATTGAACAATGAGTAAATGTAACAATTTTTTGCGTTTTTTATAACAGACCCAAACTATTTTCGCAACAGTCCTGTTTACATGTTCTAAAAACAAAAGACTACCTTCATACGTTTTTATAACGCAACGTTTGGTTTCAGACCAGCTCATTTGTACACTAGTATGTACCTATGTTTTCACTCGAATGAAAATTACAAAACAGAATATTTAGTTACGGCTTTTAAGAGCCCTATATTGTTATTGTTACTATTGTTAATACAATAATACCTAACTCTTCCGCTTGTATTAACCCTGCACAAACAGCAAAGCTGCGTATCACCCACTCATTGAAATCGCCAAAGAAACAAGATACCGCTATGACGACTACGTCAGTCAGCGGCCTTTTTAATATCGGCTGTATGGATACGGTGCATATGGACGCCGTTAGTTCCGGTACGCATTAAACGCTAATTATGGAAATCTCGGGGGGAATGAGCTGGGAGGGACCACACAATAGGATGGGGAGTCCGCTCGCGCGATCCCAGTTAATTAATTGTGGAGAGAAGTCGACACTTGAGTCAAATATTTGTGTCAGTTTGCTTTGACATCTGCTCAGGATTTGATGGACAACGAGGGGATCAAAACATTTGCAAGATTTGCACTGGGATGAGTTTGCAATTGAGATCATCGTACTTCGCCTTCCAGCACAACCTTACTGGTTTTTATAATAAGGAAATAAGAGTACCAAACATATAAGAACATCTGAGATAAATCACATGAGTTTCTCTAACCTCACACTTATTAGTGTGGAAGTAAGATTTTGTATATTTCTTAGGGCTGCCAAGTTATTCAAATTTAATTCAGAATGAAAAAGACTTCAAAAGGTGTTTCTAGAAAATTTAAAATATACATTTCATTTTAAATGAAAATGTCTTAAATGTATTTTAACCAAAATTGTTTAGAACAATTTAGGGAAATTATTTTTGAAAAATATCACGTGTAAACATAATTTGCCGTGAAGATTTTTTTTAAAATCTTTGTGTCACTTTCTTGGCAGATGTTGACCTTCCAATTAAGTATGTAACCGACTTTTTGTTCTTGAGTTGTTTACACACACACACACACACACACACACACACACACACACACACACACACACACACACACACACACACACACACACACACACACGTGTGGTGAAGCTTTCTCTAAATTTTTTCAAGAAGTTTAAAAACTATTTCTGGTGAAATCTATCAAATTTAGGGTGAAATAAAATACTACTTCTACTCACTATACGCATATGAAGTAGATAAACAAAGGAATGGTCCCTTTGGAGCTTGTAACTCCAGTAAGAGAGACGTCGAATTAAATGCAGCCTACTTTTACTTTAATAACCTAAGCATGCGGAAAGTTATAAGCAGAGATTGGAAATTCAGGCATTATAAGTCATTAAAATAGCCAGGCAAAAATACATTAAAAATATGTAGATAAACTAGGCAGGGAAAAGAGCATTATAAATATACTAAAACAGGCAATATTTAATACAAAGCTTTACGTATGTGGAATGCAAATTGGAATTTTCGACTCTATTGTAATTACTGTTGGAAGCAAAGAAATCTTCTTCCCAGCAGCTTTGGAAAGTGAATTTTTGTTTGATATTTTGTAATTTACGTCCTCAAACGTTAAGTCATAGCGGTCGATGAATGGAATGGATGAAATGATGCTCAAATGAGCCCGGGGTTCATAGAGCTTAGAGTTACCCGACATTCGTCTTTCAGGATAAGAGAAAACACCGGAAAAAAACCTTAACATCGCTTCGGCGGTACATATACTAAAATTGTTTGATTGTGACGATATGTTGTGATACAAAATGCTTCTTTTTGTAGTTCATTGACTGCTCGCATATTTTGCATGTGAGTACTTTACCATCCATACAAAATATGTCGGATCCAAAAGTATTAACGTAACTTTGTAATTTACCGCGTAAAGGAAAACTGAATTTCGGCATATTGCTGCCAGCTACAAGGTCGCAATGAAAACTGAAGGAAAAACTAAGTTAGACCCGCACTCATTGTTGTCTTTTAAAATAAACACAAGCCGTAAATCAAACGCTTTCTCCTATCTGTACATTTATTTGCGCGGTAGCACTCATTGTTGCAAAGAAAATAACTGGATGAAGGGCACCTTTGTTGTAAACAACAATAATATACGTCCAGCGAAGTTAATTTTCATTGTTGCTAACTAATGGTTATTGAAATAAAATGTACCAGAAGGAACTATTTAATAATTAATAAATTACATAAATAATAACATAAAGGCAACAAAAAGTATTTATTTCGTAAAACAAATTTCGTAATTGAAGATAGATTTGACACATTTAAAAAGGCATATTGCCCAAATTCGGTCTCTGATTATATATTCTGGTTTTATAAAGCTGAATATCCTTATTTACTTCCAGGTTATTTGTTTAATCGTTAATTTAAACTATTTTGTAATTTGCTTTTGTAATTTGCTGTATGTACCTTTACTTTGAAAAATGTTTTATTTTGTTTATTGAGCATACGAATAAATAGAGTAACATAATAAAAACATAACGTGAATACCAGTAATTCTGTAGTCTTGGCAAAGTGAGATCTCCATGTTGTGCGTATGGGGTGGTCGGAATATCAGGGATGACGGGAAACTCGTAACTGCAAGCTGTTGCCATCAGTCTGCCCACGCGGATCAATGCTGCACCCTGCACAACCAACCAGATTTCATCTCCTGTACCAGGTTTTTATTGCTTGCCTCTACGCATACAACACCATATTTAGGGACATGTACGCACAGAAATTTAGGGAGTGCGTATGTCTAAAAGCAACTAAATTCAGTACATTACAAATTATTGATAATTAGCACTCAATTATTATAAAAAAATACATTTTGGGCCACCTCAAGACCTGGGTCTTGCTCTTTAGTCATTGGGATAGCTGTTTTTGTTTTAATTTACGTCCTACAACGTTAAGTTATATCGAACGATGAATGGAATGGGTGAAATGATGCTCAAATGAGCCCGGGGTCCATAGAGCTTAGTTACCCGACATTCGTCTTTCAGGATAAGGGAAAACTCCGGAAAAAATCTTATCCAGATAACTCACCCTGACCGAGATTCGAACTCGGGACCTCTTGAACGTGAGGCAGACATGCTACCACCACGCTACCGAGGCGGGCGTTTTAGTATACCCATTCAATATATTTCCTTCATACCTGTTCCTTTCTATGTGCCTAATTTTTCCTTCTCTGTTTTTTGTTTACCTTCTATCTAATTTTATTATGATCACTTTAATCAGCTATATTCTTAACCTCACTTTTCCGAGATTTCTCAATTTTACTTTCCCCTTTCCCAAGAAATTGAAGCAATCAACAATTCTTATGACATTTTCTACATATTATTAAAATGTTTACAAATGCTGTCTTATCAGTCTCAACGGCAGTAATCCATTCAGTAGGTTCTGATAAACAATCCACACATACACTAAAAATAATCAATATGAGAACTCTAACAAAATTGAATAAAAGAATAGTATTTACAATGGATAGCAGCACAGTGGTATACATGGTAAAGCTTCAGCACACAACTTAGCCAAGAAAACATGCGTTCTAACATATGGACCAACTAGAAAATTAACATTTGATTCTGTAGAACAATGAATAAAAAAGTACAGAGATTTCAACAAAATCAATAACATTATATTATCTCAAGGAGGGAAAAGAGAAGTTCTTGCTCAGAGCCTAAAAAGTAAGACCAGATCTACCTAGGAAATCAGCAGTTGCAGATTTCCTTTTATCAATGACATGATGTATGGTTAACATTTGCATAGAATCGGAATATATTGTCGCATTTGCGACTGGCGCGGCCGGCGTGCACAAAGGGACAGATAGTGCAGCGCGGAGATAAAGCTTGCCGAAACAGATAGAGATGACTGGAATCCAACGATTTCTAGGATGAGTGGAGCTATAAAAGAAGCCGTGGATTGCCAGTGGAGACCGACGTAATAGGACTAGATAATTGTGCGCTTGCAGCTGTGATTTGAAAGTGAACTCTTGTTTATTTACGTGTGCGGAAGTGACGAGAGATTGTGCTGGTTTATGTTACGTCAGCTTGCTGCAAAGGGGTGCGCAGTGTCTTTCTACGGAACTAAAGAGCATTTTGAAATTCTGCAAACTTGACTTTTAATTTTCCGAACCCACAGTCACAATATGTAAGAGTCTCTAGCTTCTCCACTATGCAGTCTTAATGAATAAATGGACTATGATCCTCTTCAAAAATGTAATCAGTTCAAAATATACAGAATGATTACGGAGTGTAAGAAGACTAATGACTTCATTGTCAACCGTCGGGTACAGGAAAACTACTTTCCCCTTTCACTGTTAGTTGTTACTTTTTATAGAGGAACTAAAGTTATTATAAATATACCCTTAGCACTAAATTATAGGAACGCTTCTTTTGTAATGGAAATAATGGAGGAAATATTGTTAAAATTTAGAGTAATGTGTTTTGAATAATAAATCTGATCACATGATTTTCTGTACTCTTCTTCTTCACTCCATGGTTTGGACATATCCCCCGTTCCGGCTTCATAGATCTCTCCAGCGTTTCCTGGGTCGTCCTCTGTCTCTTCTTCCTTTTGGATTATAGTTTAATACTGCATTTGGGTATCTTCCATCCTCCATTCTTAATATATGTTCATGCCATTGTTGCCTTCATTCTGATATTTTGTCATGGATTGGTTCGATTTCTAATTCCTTTCAAATATCCTCAATTCTTATTTTGTCCAATATTGTACAACCCTTAACACTTCTTAAAAATGTCATTTCTGCAGTCTGTATTTTATTTAAATCCTTTTGTGTTGGCACCTAGGTTTTGCTTCCATATAATAAAGTTGGAATAGTCATTACCTTATACATTTTCATTGTTGTATCCTTTCTCACTCTGTTTTTAAAATTTATTTGCATTGTCCCACATATTGCTCGGGATTTGTTTACTCTTTCTTCTATATCAGCATTGTTTCTAAAACTTATGGTACATCCTAAATATTTAAAACTCGATGTTTGTTCTAAAATCCTATTTCCTAAGACCTTTTTAGATCTTACATTATAGTTTCCTTTAAAAGCCATAATTTTTGTTTTTTCTTCTGATGTTTTAAAATTATACTTTTGTACTATATTATTTAGAATATACATTAATTTTTTCAGTTGATTTTCATTCCAATGAATCAATATTTGGTCATCCGCAAACAGCAGGGTATTAATATAAATATTTTCTTTTATTTTGATTCCTGGGTCTACTAAAATCTTCTATTTAGAATATCGTCTATATATACTAAAAAGAGTAGGTGATAAGCTACACCCTTGTCTTAGTCCAGTATTGGTAGAAATTTGTTCTGTTAACCTAGCCCCAGTATCAATTCTTATAGTTGTATTTGTGTATATGCCTTTTATTGCATTAATATGTGGTGGGTAACCCTTACTTTCTAATATTTGCTACAGTTTTGATCTATTTATTCTATCAAAAGCCTTTTCCAGGTCAATGAATGCGACGTGTTTCCAAATTCTTTTCCCTTCGTTGTTCAATTATTTGATTAAGGACAAATACGTTATCTGTACAGGATCGGCCTTTGCGGAATCCACTCTGCTCTTTTCCTATAAGGCATTCTGTAATAGTTTTCAGTCTATTATTTATTATTTTAGTATATATTTTGTAACTTGTGTTCATTAAACTTATCCCTCTATAATTTCCACAGTTTTTGCGATCTCCTTTTTTGAATATATTTTTGATTAGAGCTATTGACCATGGTTCAGGTATTTTACATTTTTGCCAACAATTATTATTAATTAAATGTAGAATTCTTAATTTGCACATTATTCCACCGTATTTTATTCCATACATTCCTGGTGCCTTTCGATTTTTAAGTGCTCAATACATCGTCTAATTCTGCAAGGGTTATTGGGTCTATTTCTTGTTGCTTTGCTTCTTCTTTTGAGATGTTTTCTGTACTTATTCCTGTATAAAATACTCTTATAAAAGATGATTCTTCAAAGTGCTTTATATTAAAGTTTTGCAAGCATTTTATTGTGGGTAGAAGGATATAGAGTTTGAAACGATAGTGAAATATTTTAAAAGCGGTCGTCATATAATGGCTTTGAAATTTTCTCGAGAAAAATTAAGTAGCGACTTGGAATTCGGGTATGAAGAATTTAAGATTAAATTAATAAAAAATATCGCCGAAAAATTTAATAATATATATGTGCCCGCCTCTGTACCGTCTGGCTGAAGTTCAAAAGGTCCCGAGTTCGAATCTCGGTCAGGGTGAGTTACTGGATAAGGTTTTTCCATTGTTTTCCCTTATTCGAGATGAATTTCGGGTAACTAAGTTCTATGGATCTTGGGCTCATTTGACCATAATTTCACCCATTCCATTCATTCCTCCGATATGACAACGTTGGAGGACGTAAAATTACAACAAAAAAGATATGTGTAGTTTTGTAACAATCTTTGACTTATTTATTAAGGGTTTGCCATTTATAGAAAATTATGCAGAATTCGCCCTGAATGGACAAATCATGGTATGCTATTCGCAGGACATACTTTGTCGTGTCAATATCTTCAACGCGTGTTATTTTATTAAAAATCGTTAACCATTTTTGAGAAAATAAAACTACGAAACATTTTCCATGAAAAGGAAGTATGAGGTGGGACATTCTCTTCAAAATCTTCGTTGTATGCACAAACACATGCGCGCGCGAAAGTGCTTTTTATTCGATTGAATTCAAAAATAATTTCCACTTTTTGGGTGAAGTGCAACACTTCATTTATTCGAAGGTGGTGTCGCAGAAAGCAAAAACTTGGTCAGAAATACATCAGAGGAAATATGTGTTTTCAGGTAGCATTAATTATTCGAAGGGAGGATTCCCCTTTGTGTTGGTGTAGCCATTCATCCATAGATCGCGCCTTTCATAAAGGCGATGTGGTAGCGGCGCGGAAATCGGATTTGATACGTGTCGGATCGTCTCTTGTTTAGCAGGGGTGGCCCAACTTCTCATTCCAGTTCTCAGCCCTTTCCTTTCTGTCCCTTTTTATCTTTCTTCTGAGAGAAACCATATGGATGAATTGAAACATTTATGGTACCGCTGTTAGATTTTTAAAATCTGATGTGACATTCTCTTAATAAAACACACAAACGAAGCTTTTTAATTAACATAAATTACAATTATCTGTCAATGTCATTTTATTTATCACATGATAAATATTTTATCCTAAACTGGTTAAAATTGAGCTAAAAATCCAACGTGCAACTATTTAAGTCAGTTTTAGTGTAATGACATAAAATTATTTCAAATAAATTGCGTGTTTTAAGGATATCTACTAAAATATACATTTTTACTGTCTCTACCATGTATCTATACCACCAAAAAGTTCGAATGAGAGGAAGTTTGTGTATTTACGAGGGGGGGGGGGGGGCAAAAGAAACTGGACTCCGAGGGCGCGGCCACAGGGTTCTCACGCTAGATGGTGTTAGTAGACCTTCATGAAACAGCTGTGCAGACGGCGTCAGTGTAGAGCTGAACGTGCAAGTGTGGCATTGTTTCTCTGACTGTTGGCGGGTTACCTCTGGGAAGTCGTTATGGCAACTTTAAAAGAACAAAGAGTGTGTGTGAAGTTTTCTTTCCTGCTTAAAAAAGCTGCAACGGAGGCACACCAAATGCTTCAGGAAGCTTTCCAGGAGGACGCTATGAGCCGCACTCAGGTTTTCGAATGGTTTGGGCGCTTTAAACGGTGAGTTGTGTGTTGAAAACCAAGCTCGTTCTAAACGCCCTTCAACATCGCGAAATGAGGAGAACATTGAAAAGGTCTGCCGAAAGATCAACGAGGATCGTCACCAAACGATCGACCAAATTTCAGCAGCGACAGGAATCAGTTGGAGCTCGTGCCAGCGGATTTTGAGGGAGGATTTGCACATGAGACGTGTTGCTGCTAAATTAGTTCCGCGCCTTCTCACACAGGAGCATAAAACCATCCACATGAATGTGTATCAGGACTTGAAAACAGAGATTGCACGTGATCCAAACTTCTTGAACAAAGCCGTTACAGGGGATGAGAGTTGGTGTTACGGGTATGACACAGAAACCAAGCAAGCGTGAAGCCAGTGGAGGACTCCCAACTCTCCCAGACCAAAATAAGCAAGGCAAGTGAGGTCAAATGTGAAGACGATGATCATTGTCTTTTTTGATGTTCGTGGAATTGTGCATCGGGAATTCGTACCCCCTGGCCAGACTGTTGGAGCGGTTCCCCTCCTTGTGGGTTGGATTTATATCACACGATGCGGTGACATCTGAAATAGGATTCGCCCCGTCGTGATGTCTACGCCCCACACTCGCAATAGTTTCGCGCTCCCTCGGTGTGGCGACGCGTGTAGAAGCCAAACCTTACCTTGATGTAGAAGCGTGAACCTTTCGTCTAAAAGCCGTAAAGATGATGTTCTCGAAGATTTCTATAAATCCTTTCTCCACCAGCTGCGGCGAGCGATGAGATGTGAAACTTCTCAGGCGTGGTATCGATACAAAAGGGATTTCACTTTTGGGTAACTATGGAATAAAATAATTAATACCATTTTGCTTTACTTGGAATTATATTTCTCGATATCATTTTCTTCTTTACATGCGACTTTTTCCACTGATGTGTATAGCCCTTTACTATATTTTAATTTTCTCCTTTTATTTATAAATGATGCAACGGTTTTTTACTTAAATTATTTATCGTAGCGTCGCGTATTCGATGTATATTTTAAACGTTTACTAAACGTTCATAAATGATGAACTCCAATAACTTCTCGTAGTTTCAAGAAGTCTTTTATCGAAAACGCTCTACCCTCTTCAAGAGTTCAAGCCAGAAGAAAAAATTTAAGAATAAAATCATTGGTTCTTTTTTTCTGTTTTGGTTGCTAAGTTACCGTAATACTTAATTCTGATTGGTCCTACGTCACAATTTGGGATTTCACTAAACCTAAGCATTTGTTGCATCATCTATGTGGCCTGCTTGGCCATACGTTCAACTTACGTTGAATTACAGATGGCCATGTTTACTTGATATGTCCATATATGCAATATCAGCTTCACTGTTAACCAGCACTTTAGTTGGATGTTTTAAGGCGTCTACGAGAGGATGTGAGGAGGAAACGCCGGAACTTTGGTGAACAGGTGACTGGTTTCTGCATCACAACGCTCCAGCACACACGGCCTTACGAGTGACCCACTATTTGGCATCTCAGAGGTGGTCTGTCGTTCCCCTCGCTCCGTATTTGCCGGACCTAACCCCGTGCGAATTTTTCCTATTTCCACGAATGAAAAAAGCGCTAAAAGGGGAGCGTTATGACGATGTGGAGATGGTAAAAACAGCTTCGCAAATGGCACTGGACAATATCAAACTTGAAGAGTTCCAAACATGCTTCCAACAGTGGGAAAAGAGACTTGACAAGTGCATCGCAAGTAATGGAGAGTATTTTGAAGGTGACTGAAGTAATTTGGTGAAAGGTATCAATAAAGTTTTTATGACAACAATCCGGTTGGTTTTGGGTTCCCCCTCGTATATATGCACCCTAAACTCTTCTACTATGACTTAGAATTTGTCATTTACCTGCCCTCCTCTATAGCTACATGGTAGCGTGTCTACCTCACGTTTAAGAGGTCCCGAGTTCGAATCTCGGTCAGTGAGAGTTATCTGGATGAGTTTTTTCCCATTTCATTCATCCTTTGATATGACTTAACATTGGAAGAGGTAAAAAACCTTACCCTTTTATTGCTCTTGTGACTTAATTAGTAGAAGGATTCGATTTCCGGTTGGGCTAGAGAAACGTTTCTTTGATATATTTTCTCGGTGTCCAAATAGCCTATGGATAAAAGAGTACATGTGTTGTTGCTGTGATAAAGCTATCAGCCTATATCAGGATTATCGCTGGGTAGATATCTGAATACATGCTCCACAGTTATTGTATAGGACACATTTATCACGAGTACAATGTATCACTAAGATTGCATTATACATATTTAAAATGTTTCATTTAGTTTATCTTTTAGAGAGGTTTGACTACGGTAAGCTTTGATCGAACAGCATCATATAGTAAATACTATTGCACCCCACATCTCGTAAGTATGGACACCCCTACCGTGCCGTACAGATATTAATACACGACTTTTGCGAAATCTCATTTCCCCCCTTGTGTCGCATAAATTAGATATCACTCATCATTCACACAATTTTACGCCAGTTTGGCAGGAAAATACATTATTCACAAGTTAGCAGCACAATATGCTTGCATAACTGCACCTGCAGTTTCCCCTGCACTTCCCCTTATGCTTTCCCTGCTATGTCAGGCTAAATTAAGGCTTCCTGCGATTTTATCCCTTTCTAGAACGTGCAAGTGTCAAATCTCATTATGGAAGTAACCCATATGCGGAGAAAGTATTTGGGAAGCATGGTTTTCAAGTACGCAAACACAGTATTTATACTTTTCTATTCGCAGTTTGAAATTTGACAAAATACGTAGGTATATGTAAAGGACAGTCGAAAGAAAATGCTATATTAGCAACATGGCAAAAATGTCGTTGGATTTTCGAAGGCTGCGCTTTTCTTCCAAAAACCCATTGGAACATAATACATTTAAAATTCACCAGCAGTGGCGGCTGGTGGGTTAAATTATTGGTGGTGCACAAATCAAAAATAAAATACAGAGTAGTAATGACTCACCTATTTATACGGATTCTCTGCTGTACTCTCCTTAGACCTGGCGAATCTATCGATAACTTTTGCGTTGAAGTCGCTGATCTTCATAACAAAATCTCTCTCAATTGAAAGCATTGCTAATGCTGACAATCGGTCCTGTGACATCGTGTTCCTAAGGAAAGTTTTTATTCTTTTTAAAGTTGAGAAACAGCATTCTGCTTCAGCGGTAGATATTGGCATAGTTAACAGTACTCGGAGGAGTTTGACATATTAGCTGAATGTAGCACATAAATTGTTTTCCTTATTGAAGTCCATCAAGCACAAAGCGCCGGACATTCCACGAAATTCCTCTCGACTGTAAATTACAGTCAGTTCTCTACGAATTTTTGTTCCAATGATAAAAGGATAGAACCTTATTGTTTATCTAAGGGAATCCTCTGGAAATGTCTTAGAAATTTTCTTGATGAAACAAAGTTGAGGCTACCAGATGCCCCGTGAAGCTAAAGCTGTCCTTTGCTTCTCTAATAATGTAACATACTTCAAAAGAATCTCTTCTTTTCACATCATGATCTTCTATTCTTCTCCTCGTAATTGCAGTTTCTTCGTGTTCTTCGATATCCACGCTATTTCTTACCTTTTGCACTTCCCTTTTAAATGCGTTTAGCTGGGCGATGGCAAATGCTGCATTGCCGTCTCGTTTCTGCAGCTGATTGTACAAAATGTCCACATGAGGCATGATCTTGTAGAAGAAAGACGGCCAGAATACAAAATTATAATCTTTCAAAGTGGCCATAAACCCAGAAGCCTGAAGAAGTGTGGCGTTGTTGTTTAACAGAGCTCTCTTCTGAATAACATCCATGCATTTAATTAAATTCTCCCTGTGTTCGAAAAGCAGAGCACACAGAAGCTAAGCCTGAAGGTCACGCTATAGCCGTTGCTAAGAGTAGGAGGAGCTAGGTTTATAAACCTCCATTTAAGCAATGCATAAGAAGCCACTCCCATCTCTTCACCTTCCCGCAACCCCCTCAGAGAGCCTACATTTGGGTGAAATCTTAGGTTAACTCTTCGCTGCAAACCTGCGGTTCCTACAGCTAATCACTGTTTATTTCGACTTCTGCGGTCATGGGCAGCTACAGAAGTTAAGCGTAATTGAAACATGTTTGTATATAAAACAATGCAAACAAGTACAGCTTTAATGTGCAAAATTCACCTGTTGTATATTCAGAATCAGTGGGTGTAGCGCAAACCTGCAACCTTATGGAGGAACCGCCCCTGTTCACCAGTAATGATGTTCCAAAACTAAACTTGAAATGCTGTCTTGAAAATTTTCCAGAGACATTGTTTTTTTCTGAACCAAGGTGGTTGTTTCTACTCGAATCAGCATCGAGAATAAAACGTGTTAATGTAATTGTTTTGGATTTGACTCGTACTAATACCCAAGAGAATAAATTTATATGACCGTCGAACGTATTTAAGTACTAATCGAATTGTGCAATATTTACAATAAGAGTTCTTTGGCAGCCTTTCACGGAATTCATCACAGAAAAAACCAGACTCTTAAATTCGCTGTTCCAATTATTTATTTTGTAATTAACCTTCTCCAGCGTTAAGTTATATCAGACGATGAATGAAATGTGTGGAATGATTCTCAAATGAACTCACGGTAGGTACATACGTAGAGCTTAGAGTTTTAGTTAATTGATGGAAATTAATCATTTCTCCACACTAGCCGTATATAGGCTCAGATATTTGATGGATAGAGTCAACATGAAAAATTCAATGCCATGGCCGGGATTTGAATCACGGATCTCCTGGTTTCCACCCAGTCGCTCTTAACCTTTGAGCTACCATGGCCAACGTGCCTTCCTGGCATTAAATTCTCCAGTTGACTCATATATTTCCCCGGTAGACCACTAGGGGCTCTCGCATCCGAGATACACCGTTTGTGGCGACTTACTATTGTAAGTACTTAAGTCCAAGGCTTCATCATTTAACTCTTATTATTTTAGTTAATTGATGGAAATTAATCATTTCTCCACACTAGCCGTATATAGGCTCAGATATTTGATGGATAGAGTCAACATGAAAAATTCAATGCCATGGCCGGGATTTGAATCACGGATCTCCTGGTTTCCACCCAGTCGCTCTTAACCTTTGAGCTACCATGACCAACGTGCCTTCCTGACATTAAATTCTCCAGTTGACTTAGTTACTGAACATTCATCTTTCAGGATAAGTAAAAACTCTGGAGAAAAAAAGCATACCCAGAAAACTCGCCCTGACCAAGATTCCCCCTTTGGGAGATGGGGGGGGGGGGGGTCCCTTCAGCTGCCGTGGTGCGAGCCTTACAATTCCCAAGTAATTTTGACGTTATTAGAAGTACATATAGCCGAACATTCGAGCCGCTCCCAAGTAGTTGTTCGGATTGGGTTGGACTCGATATGGCAGTGGCTGCCGACTCCCATGGGTATTGGGTACGTCTGGCTGGCCTAATGCCTAATGAAAGTCCCGGGTACTAGCTTGCATAGCTATATATCATGGTAGCTGGATCACCAACCCGAGGTTCGGTAGTCGTCCCCTGAGGAGATTGTCGCGTGTTAAGTTGCGTATCCACTTCCATCGTGTAACGGGGGCGGCCTTTTTAAAGTTACAAGGTATTGGCCTACTGGAACCACCCACGTAGACACCGTTTCTCCCTGGCAAGGGATTTAATTGACTAAGATTCCAACTCTTATTTCTTCAACATGGGGCAGCCACGCTATCACCTACGTTACATAGGCGGGCAATTATAAATTGTCGTCTTAGATGGGACTTCTTCGTCAAATGTATTTTATAAGCTGATCTTCAAGTTTTTTTATAACAATGAAAATTAGTAAAAGAAATCATAGCCTTAAAATGTTTGCTTGTCACCCCAAATTCGTTTTGGGTTAAAAATGTTTAAATGAAGTAATTAAAAGTATTGGAGGAAATCGAACAAAATACACAACAATCAACTCGCAAAACATAAGAAAGTAGCTGTAAATGTAAACAAATATTGTTTGGTTTTTATAAACATAGCATTCTAACATTTTTCAGAGTGGCCCTCATATTCGCGCAAATTACATGAAAGGAAAAATCGCATAAGAAGTTTTATGGATACCGCAAGACAGTTCGAACTGAGAAAATTTAGTAGTCAACGGTACAAAAATTTAATTTGAAGTGTATTTCAAACAAGTCTATTTTTTGTGCATTACAGATTTATCTTTCTCTCATGTTTTATCAGTCATACAAAAATTTTCAGGATGTTGAAACTTCAACCTATTACAAAATCGTAGGTACCAGTTTTTGAAAATTGAAAATAATGAATACTTTTCTAAGTAAAAGGGAATTTGGAATTAAACATTTTACTTTCTCTGTCGCCTTCATAATAAGTGCTTTTTTATTTTATTAAATTACGTCCTCCAACGTTCAGTCATATCAAGAACTTTTTATACAGTGTAAAGGATCTCTCAACGTCGCATGACGTTACTGGAACATGGGAAAAGCACCACATTCTTGAGTGAATATCCTTAGATGTAGTTTGTGTACCAGAAAGCTTCTTAGAAATGTTAGTGTTTCGTAAGCAGGGTTTTTCATTAATACTGTCACCTAATTATCGGAAGGCACGGCCAGCTAGCAGCAGAGTAGGGCCAGACGGGAAGCATTCAGGCCACGCCTACCCATTTGTTTCTTGTCGCTAACTGAAGGGATCGCAGGCCAATGTGCCGCCTCTTTCCTCTCCCCCTGAGTTCTGGAACATCCAGGATATTTCATCTAACCCGGAATCTTCTACATTGGCCAGCTGGTCCTATATAAGTGACGCGTCGGGCTGGAGGAGAGTTCAGTTCTTGGCGAGCAGCGTGAGGAGCGCCGAGTGAGTGAACGGACCGGAAGACTGTGTACGTGCATCAGAGCAGTTGTACGTAATTGGAGTGTAGAGTGGACCTGTGACAGACGATCTGGCGAATTGTAATTGTGTGCCCTACGTAATTCTGTGTAATCGGCAAGTGTTCCAACTGTAATTCGGTCGAAATAAAGAACATTTTGAGTTTGTGCAATTGGACTTTTAATTTCACGAACCCACAAAGTCACAATACGTTACGGAGTTTCTTAAATGCAGTTTTAACAATACAGTGAGTTTCTGAAGACAACGTTACTAAAATTTCATCTATCAAAGTGAATGTTGAAAGGTATTATTTCAAGCTTCCAACTGTGTTATAATACCTAACTGCAGCAGCACAGAGGTGTTGTTGAAGGTTGAACCTCCTCCTATGAGGAGGGGCCGTCGACATTTTTCATTCATGGTGATCGCCGGGTAACAACAGGTGATTTGTGTCACATTACCTCCCTCAGTAAAGGCAGTGTGATGACGATTATTCAACAGGTGGGTTACTCAAAAGTTTGTTCACGTTGGGTACCAAGAATGTTAACCGCCCAAAACAAAGAAACAAGGAAAACAATAGCCACCGAGCACTTGCAGCGCTTCGATTTGGAGGGAGAGGAGTTTCTGGAAATTCTGGAAAAATTGTTACTGGAGACGAAACATGGATTCATTTTTTTGAACCTGAATCAAAGAGGCAGTCAATGGAATGGAATCACACAACGTCACCGAAGAAAAAAAAAAAAAAGTCAAAACTCAGTGGTCGGCAGGGAAAGTTATGGCGACGGGATGCAGAGAGTGTGCTTATGATTGATTTTTTGGAGCAGGGATGCACAATAAATTCTGTCCAATACGTCAGAGCTCTCAAAAAGCTGAAAGCACGTCTTCGCCGAGTTCGCCCAACAAAAACTATGGCGGATGTTCTTCTTTTGCATGACAATGCAAGACCACACACCAGCCGTTACACCACTGCATAAATTGAGAAATTGGGATGGCAAGTCTTACCTCACCCCCCATACAGCCCTGATCTGGCACTATCAGACTTCCATCTGTTCGGGCCACTAAAGGAAGCTCATCGTGGGATGCATTTTGAACATGAGGAGGCTGTGAAAACGTCCGTGCGTCAATGGCTTAGGAAGCAAGACCGTGTGTTTTACCGCACTGGAATACATGCCCTAGTTAAAAGGAGAACCAAAACTGAGGAAAATGACGGAGATTATATTGAATAGTGACAAAATTAATCATCAATGTTGTATTTTTCAAGCTATGTAAATTGGATTCAATTTTCTTGGCAATTAAAAGAGAAATCGGAGGCATTATTTTTTGACCCTTGCCTCGTATTATAAATGTATCACCTATTGTAGGTATATGTATGTTAGAGGACAATAATGCCTCAGTTGTTAATTTTTATATAATACTTATGTAATTTATCAATGGCTTACATAGCAATACTGCTGATCAGCCAAGTAATAAATAAAAATAAAAGGATTGTTGTTTGCTTTTAAATGTCATACTTGATTCGTATCCTAAGGAATTGCTGCGAAATGTTATACTGTAATGTATAGGCATGTTGGCAGTATTCCAAGTGCGACAAATATACATCCAGCTCGTTTAAGTATTTATGAACCATGTTAATATGAAATAATTAAAATTATAGAAATGTCCTAGTTTTTCTGCAAATAACTTTCAGCTTGTTCATTTAAAGAATACTATAAGTTGAAAGATAGATACAACGATACTTTTAAAAATAAATTGTATTAAACAAAAATAGTATCGACTGGCCGCGTAGAGCGCGCTCTACTGTACAAGCTCAAGAAAGTCAACATCCCTCCTCCGTATCTTGCGCTGATCAGCAGCTTCCTTCGGGATCGACGTTCCGAGTGAGAGTGGAAGGAAAGCTTTCCAGTGTCAGACCCATAGCTGCGGGAGTCCCGGAGGGTAGTGTTCTATCACCGTTTCTCTTCGCGGCCTACATGTCTGACTTCCCCACAGAACCACAGACAGTTACGTGCCACTATGCGGACGATGTTCTCATTATGGCGCGTAATAAAAATGTCAAGTTCTGCTTCCCGCCTCTGCAACGACAGCTCCGAGCGATCGGCCGCTGGAGTGAGAAGTGGAGGATGGCAATTAGTCCAGGGAAGAGCTCTGCTCTTCTACTGGCTAAGGTCCGACGCTGGCGACCGACGGGAACACTGAGGCTGAGGCAGAGGCAAATCCCATGGGTTACCTCGGCTAAATACCTGGGTGTCCTGCTTGATCGCGGGCTAAACTTCACTCCCCATGTCAGGGCCAAGGCGGGACTAGGCTAATATGCCTGCTCACCTAAAACTACGCCTGTACCGGGCGATTATTCCACCCATGATTCTGTATGGGTGCGCGGTCTGGGGATTGGCGGCTCCGACCACCATCCGCAGACTACAGATCGTGCAGAATCGGGCATTAAGGATTATCTACGGTACTGGGCTCAGATTCCCTACTCACATCCTACACGAATATTCCCAAATCCCTTACATAGAGGACATGGTAAGAGAGATATCTCGAACCCTTCACCAAAAACTGTCTACCCATTCCAACCAGCTGGTCAACACTTTGGGTCAGTATGACCACAGAGCTCCTCGCAGGAGGAGGAGATACAAACTCCCTAAATACGCCATGGGCTATTAGCCAGAAGGGGTTCTCTCCATCCCATCGTATACCCCAGAACCAGAAATGGATCTAGATAATTCCCCCACATTCTCCTATCCCCTCTGATCGTGCTGTCTGCACTCCGACCTCCTTCAAGCGGGGAGTTCGGGTGAAGGCAGCCTTGGGAATACATACCCCAGGCGGCAGCCTGAGCGGCTTAACCCAATAGATCAAAGAAACCTATGCCCCGACACAAACGCTTGAGACAAAAGACGGACAACTACTACACTACCCAGATAAAGCCGTAGTAAGCGGCTAGGCGCTGGGCGAAACCATTCCGTGCAGGTAAACCTGGACGACTCGATTCTTCTGCTGGTCTGCAGCGCCTGTTGTGCAAGAGGTCCCGGGTTCGGTTCCCGGCTGGGGTGGGGATTTTTCTCCAACCAAGACGATTCCTCATCTTCCCCAGAATCTGGAAGAATGAACGACAGCGTGAATGTGTGCGTAATCTAATGATACAACCCAACGATTAACACCATTGATATATTCCAAAGGAGAACGGCCCCCGATATGACCACTGCAGTTAAAAGCGGGGTATAAATGGAAAAAAATAGTATCCTAGTATCTTTATTTACTACACCAATACATGGATTCCAAATTTTAAAATTTAACACTCCTTCTAGGTTATAGATTATTGTACATTTTTAAATTATATTCAAACAAAAATAAACTGAAAGCCCAACATTTACAACTGCTGATTCCATCACTTGAACACTTTACACTCGCACAAGTTGACCAATACAAATTTACATACAAACCTTATATTATTCACTCTTGCCTAGAAATAATTTCGAATGAAGGTACAATAATTAAGCTAAACTTGTATACAACACCTTCATTTTAACTAAAATCAACGGAAGTCTTAGTCGTAAGCTTTAACAGATGAATAGAAAATCGAAAAATCGCAAACCTTTAAGCATGTATCCGGAGTATGTTATATTTACGTTGGGGAAAAATTGTGAACATGTGGAACTGAAACAATTATTAATTTCCAACACCAAGACATTGTTATGTTTTATTTGTTATTCCAGATTTGTTTTTAAAATGTTTAAAAGGATATCATAAACTGTTGGAAGTGTTTATGGTGTGGACGAGATTAATCAATGAGTGAAACACGTAATATAGAGTGACTTAGGAATGTGGAGGCGTTTGTCGTTAAGGCAACGCGAATCAATAAACTTGTGCTTCTTCAAAAGAGACGCGAGGTGATAAGATCTGTTCTTACACGCTAGTAAAAGTATTCAGTTATTAGACTTTCATCACAAGAGACTGGAGTGTTAAGACGATTTTAAAATGTGCATGTGAAAGTTAACCAGTAATAGAGATAATACGTGTTAATATCTTTTTTTCTAAAGACGCCGAGGAAGTAAGATGTGTTTTAATTGATTTTAAGAAGTATTTACTAATCTTTCTTTTCAAGAGACGCCGACAGTTTGTATGCAAAAGTGTGAGTAATGTACAGGGTGTATCTTCTTCTTCACTTCACGGCATGGGCAGAGTGCCCGTTCCGTCTCATAATAATTGCTCCTTCCATCTCTTTTTAGGTCTACCAACATCTCTTTCCTTGTGGTTGATATTGGAATGCAATCTTAGGCAGTCTTGTTTCGGACATTCTTTGTATATGCTGCATCCATTCCTTCTGATATTTTTTTTTTTTTTTTTTTCAATTTTGCTACTTATCGAGTCTACGTTGAGTTCCTTTCTTATGTCTTCATTCCTTATTCTATCCACAGGGTGTATATAAATGAATATCGGGGTTTTAACTCTTTGTAATATTTATTACATTCAACTTAGTTATAAATATGTCAAATGAAAAAGCAACTCAGTTTTACCAAGAACCTTATAAATGTTCAACGTGACTACCCTTTGTCACACGGCACACATCAAGTCTATAGCTGAGTTCTTCCCAAACGCTGATAAGTGTGTATTCAGTAATTCTAGCAACAGCTGCTTCAATCCGGTTTCTTAATTCAGGGAGGTCAGTTGGTAGCGGAGGCACGAATACACGATCCTTGATGAAGCCCCAAAGGTAAATATCGCATGACGTTGGGTAAGGAGAACGTGGAGGCCATGCATAGCAAGCCCTGTCATTGGGGTCCTTGCGGCCTATCCAGCGCTCGTGTACAGTGACGTTCAACCAATCGCGTACTTCGTTATGCCAGTGAGGTGGCGCACCATCTTGCTGGAAAATGAAGTTCTCTGGCACACTTTCTTCCAACTGAGGGAAGAGCCATTGCTGTAGTGTATCAAGGTAAGAAGTGCCAGTTACAGTAAGTTCACCAAAAAAGAAAGGCCCATAAACTTTTCGCCGGGATATGGCACAAAAAACATTTACTTTAGGGGAATCTCGTTGCATTTGTACAATCTCGTGAGGATTTCCTGAGCCCCAGATGCGCACATTGAGTGTTAACATGTCCTGTGAGGATTGTTCTGGTAGATACCCTCGAGCTTATATTTATACTTGTTAACATGGCCATTAAGTTGAAAGATCGATCCATCACTGAAGACAACACGATCCATAAAATCGTTATCGCCATGAAACAACATGTCGTTTGCAAAATTGGCACGTAATCCGTGGTCTGTCGGCTTTAGAGCCTGTAATAACTGTAAACGGTAAGGACGTAGCCGTAAGCTTTTCTTACAACTTTCCAAACAGTCGACACAAAAACTTGTAATACACGACTAGCCTTCCGGACGGATTTCTTTGGACTACGAGTGAACGACTCTCTCACTCGCTCAACAGTCTCATCACTTACTCTTGGTCGTCCCGTGCTCTTTCCTTTACAAAGGCAGCCGGTATCTTATCTACGAATGTTATTATCACTAGGAGGATCACAACCGAACTTAATGTGGAACGCACGTTGCACAGTAACTACAGATTCGGTCTTTGCACACTGCAAAACAAAAAACGCTTTCTGTTTACTAGTCGCCATCTTTGCTACTACCGCTGTCTAGCGGATTGCGGCACACACATGCGCACTGGTGCCAACAAACAAAACTCCGTTGCATTTTCATTTGACATATCATTTATAACTAAGTTTAATGTAATAAATATCGAGTTAAAACCCCGATCTTCATTTATATACACTCTGTTTCTTGTAATTTACGTCCTCCAACGTTAAGTCATATCGGACGATGAATGAAATGTGTGAAATGATGCTCAAATGAGCCCGGGGTCCATAGAGCTTAGTTACCCGACATTCGTCTTTCAGGATAAGGGAAAACCCCGGAAAAAACCTTATCCAGATAACTCACCCTGACCGAGATTCGAACTCGGGACCTCTTGAACGTGAGGCAGACATGCTACCCCAACGCTAAGGAGGCGGGCATATATATGTATATGTGTATATATGTATATATGTGTGTATATGCATCCTGTATTTTATCCTGCAGATACTTGTAATAGACACCGTTGCTGTGGAGAAATGACATAAAATATTTGGATTTTAAATCAAAATGATAGTTATTAGGGCAGCGAGTGGGATAAAGTAAACAGCTCCGGAAACTGGTGCGATAAAGTAAACAGATACATAAATGTTTGATAACTACAAATTTTCTATGACCTTTTAACGGCAACACCAAACATTTTTATTCTTTAACTGCTGTAACCGGATGCTTCAGATGATGTGATGGTGTTTTCGGAGTCTGCGACGATCATGTGTAGCAGAATTATTCTCGCCTGAACTCGTTCCGCGTTGCTGCGGGGGTCATGGTACGTCTGCTGCCCTCCTGGATGGTGATGATGAAGAAGTCACTAGTAGATTCTTCTCGATCTGAATTTTTGGTTCAGATCTGGCACTCTGATGTATCGGTGTATATAAAATCTCTGGATCTGCTTCTGTCGTTACGTGAGAACCCTTTTCTCAGGCGTGGTTGCAAGCGAAAGAATCATTTAGTTAAATAAACACAGAAAGAAGTATTTGTTTAAATAGAGTGAACATGAAAAATTCAATGCCATGGCCGGGATTTGAACCACGGATCTCCTGGTTTCCGTCCAGTCGCTCTAACCCATTGAGCTACCATGGCCAACGTACCACAAATGGTGCTTCTCGGATGCGAGAGCCCATAGAGGTTTACCGGGAAAATACAGGAGTCAATTGGAGAGTTTAATGTCAGGACGGCACGTTGGCCATGGTAGCTCAATGGGTTATTTTTTTTTATTTACGTCCTCCAACGTTAAGTCATATCGGACGATGAGTGGAATGGATGAAATGATGCTCAAATGAACCCAGGGTCCGCAGAGCTTAGAGATACCTAACATTTATCTTTCAGGTTAAGGGAAAACCCCGGAAAAAGCCTTATCCAGGTAACTCACCCTGACCGAGATTCGAACTCGGGACCTCTTGAACGTGAGGCAGACACACTACCACCACGCTACCGAGATGGACAAGTTTGAGAAAATTACAAATTAATGTTCGGCCCCAAACACTTTTTTTTTTTTTTTTTATCTCAACCGGCGAATCATTTCCACGAGGGATTATTCTACAAAGTCGCAGCAACCTACGGCTTCATGAAAACGACCTATTACATGGAAAACATTTTACAGAACTAAGAAAAGTGGCTAGCACTTTGTTTTAATACTCTGCATTTAAGTTATCTACATCTTATGATTTGATTCTACAACATTAAATCAAAAGAAAGACTACAGGTATACATATTCATCAAATCAATATCTCAAACTTATCAGTTATGACAAAGCAATCTTGTGGTAGGTATTTTAATAATAAACGTTAGTCGTTTTATTGAGGGAGGACGGCGAGAAACAAAGATAGCGCAGTTTGGTAACAATGAAATACGGGTAAATCCGTCGTGTTGCCTCCCTGAATGCTGGGCATCTTACTTTGGTTCGTTTTTCGAGTTGTGCCGCTGTGTTGGCCTTCATCATGTGTGGTTTTAGGTTCAGAGAAACTCAAGAGTGTTTTAGAAAATTCGAAATAATCTTTTTCCTGGCAAACATACTAGGCCTAGGCCTATTAGGTAAGTCCTTTTTTGTTTCTTTTCAAATTCACGTCCTCCAATGTTAGAGTGAGTGAGTGTGTGGTGTTTTAGGGCCCGTCGACAACAAGGTCATTTGGGCCCGTCCAATGTTAGATCATATCGGACGATGAATGAAATGAATGAAATGATACTCAAATGAGCACGGGGTCCATAGAGTCTGAAATTATCGGACATTCATCTTCAGGATAAGGGAAGATCCCAGAAATAACCTTATCCAGGTAACTCGAATGACCAAGATTAGATCCGAACTCGGGACCTTTTGAACGTGAGGCAGATCCCCCTTCCCCTGCGCACTCTAAAAATGTCGTACATATTTTGAACATTGTATACGACACCATAAAATCAGTTTCAGTATTAAATCACAATTTAATGAGACGTGCACTGCCGCAACTTAGCTTCCAGGTAAGTGATGGAACATTTAAACGATGGTCTTCAAAAGTGCATATCTTTATAATTGGATTAATCTTTTTAATACGACTACTAAATTTAAGTTTAAAGTATAAGAAACCGTACTGATCAGCTCAAGCCGGTAAAAATACCTTTGTACGAAAATTGGCTTGGGTTTCGTAAAATGTTTTTTAAGCGAAAAATAAACTTTCAAGAATAATCTTGGATCAATGTTTAGATCTGATTGGGTTGATATTGCATTAGCTGAGATAAATTTATCACAATTTCTGAGTGATATTGATTTTTGAGTAAAATAATAGTTCTTTACGATGCTACACCGTATGTACATATTCGGAACAAACCTCACAATAGGAATTAAGAAATACAATTCGTATCAATGTGTTTAGCTTCCAAAAAGGCAAACTAGACAAAGTTCTGAAGCACGTGTTAAATCAAAAACAAATGCACTAATGCATATCTATATCTGTGCAAATGGAATAAGTATAGTCACGTGAACACGCACGCCACGTGTTGAATAAACGTGGATTCCAAACACTTCTCCAATATCCGGGGGAGGTTTTGCGATATAAACCATTGAAAATGAAAAGTTTTTAAACTTTTACGCGCCATTCATGCAAACGCCCACACGCAAACGCCCACCTTCCTTTGCTTTTCATTGTTCTTCGAGAAAAACAGAGCTATATCACTTGCAGGTCTGATTTCTGAGCCCCACTTCGGGCAAGATTTAACGTCTTACATGCCACTCTTGTTCTCTAGTGGCCGACTGTGAGATCAATAACGTAGTTGGCAAGGGCAGAGGGTGGTCTGTCTTATATGTAGGAGAGTACTCTCTATACAGTCTTAATGCCGGCCTCACATATGAGGAAAAGCATGGGTATGTACAATTAGGTATCTGCTTTTATCTCTGTATTGTTAGGTAAACGTCACGGCCACTTGTTTACCAGGAAAACCTCGTCATAAATTGGTGGAAAGGAAGGGTATTCCATATGCTCGGTAAGAAGCAGCCTGTTGCTTCCTATCTGGGAGAGATAAGTTAAGAGTCGCGGCCTGTGCCAAAAAGTATTTATAACTGAGTTATTTATAGTTAATAATAACTTAATGCATATTTTATGACTTCAATTTAAGTCACTTCAGATTGAAATCTTATTTTTCTGATTATCTTCACTGAATACTTTTGTATAAGTAAAAATCAAAAAATAGTTGCCTGTCTAAATTCCAGACTTTTGTACTAAAATATGTGTAGTTCCTGGAAAATGTTCTCTATAATTGCGAATGCTTTAAATTTATGTACATATAACATATGCTAAGAGGGTTATTAAGATTTTGTATAAAATCCCCTCTAGCAAGTTCAAGGAGAACTATTACATAGTTCATGTTTAACTATTCCAAATCTCAAAACACTAATTAACAACTATCTTGCTTTAAATTTTTAATTTTTTTATAGGCTTAGGCATTTTTCTATAAACTGTTCTTGCAAAAATTTATTTTGATCTACCTTTTGTTAATCAATATACTCATTTGAAGAAATAGTTTCATTACAGATTTCATCATAAACACAAGCAGAATAACCAGGATGAAAGGAATAGCAAATGTATATCTCAAATTATAGTTTTTTTGAATACACATTTTTCGCTGTATGAAAGTGACTTTATTTTCAGAGTTTCAGAATATTGAAATCAGAAGCAAAGCGAGTGTTCATTGTTGGAGTATTTTTCAGACTAAGTAGTCACATTTATTTACACTACCTTCTTTCTCTATCCCTTATGCTTATAGGCGTTGGCGTTTCTTCAGCCACTTCCTGAATTCATTCCTGTCCTATGCAATTAAGTGTATTCTCTCAACTTCTTTCCCCGACTGGCTACCACATTTTGCATGTACTGCCTCCATTCTAGTCTTGGTCTTCCTACTCCTCTTCTCCTTGTGGCTCAGTGGTTAGACCGCTTAGCTCTCACCAAGGCGGCCCAGGTTCAAGCCCAGGCAACCGCAAAGTGAAATTTGTGGTGGACAACACGGCACTGGAACGGGTTTTCTCTGGGATCTCCAGTTTCCCCCACCATCTCATTCCACCAGTGCTCCATCTTCATCTCATGTATCATCAGTGTCACCGCCTGCGGTGCCGTATGTAGTAAAAGCGGGCGTTAAACACTACACACTACACATTTCTCTTCTTGTTCTTGTCTCGTACATACTTCTTGGTATCCTTTCTTCATTCTTATTACATGCCCGAGCAGTCTTAGTGTATTCCTCTCTATTGTCTATTATAATCTCTTGATTTAAGTGGTCGTGCCTTGGCTAAGAGTGGTTAGACCACTCGACTCAACAAGGTGACCCGGGTTCAATCCCAGGTAGCTGCAAAGTGAGACTTGTGGTGGATAACACTACGCTGGAGCAAGTTTCCTCTGTCATCTCATTCCATCTTCATCTCATGTATCATCAGTGTCACTGCCTGCAGTGCCGCATGTAGTAAAAGCGCCCGTTAAACACACACATTCAGTTTAATCTTACGCTACCTTCACAATTTCCCTCATATTATTTCACTTTTCCCAGATTTCCTCTCTCCATTATTTTAAACTTTAAATAATGTTCCCATGCTCATCCAGGCTAAACTTTCAATTGAGAACCATAAGGGTCCAAAGCACAGAAACATAGTTTTTGAGAAAAATAGAGGTTTATTAACATCAACATGTTTATGCAAGAAATTTCCATTACGAAGAACTACTTGCGAATGTAAAGAGTAAATTATGTTGGCAACACTAGATAAAAATTGAGCAGTACAGAGAACAAAATGATACTTCGTGCTTTGGGCCCTTATGTAAATAAATATCAGGAAAACTGGTGAGACAGCTTCTTATGAATGTTTCATTAAATCAAAGAGGGCCTAAAGCACAGCTACAGCTGTTTGATCACAAGGTTGGCGAATGTCAGGAGCATGCATACATGTAAAATCTCAAAATTGACAATGTTGTGCTTTAGACCCTTATGGTTCTAAGCGCCTCAATTTCTTTCTTATTATGCCTGTTCTACTTATTTCCGTCCCACTTCATTTTTATTCTGGAAAAACAGAATCTCCTCCTAAATGAAAAACTACGAAGGCTCCCCTTTAATACTCACTGTAAGAACTACAAAAGCAGAGAAAGGACCTTAAAAACACAAGGATTCATGCAGAAAGCCTATAACCTACAGAGAAAATACAACCTTGAAGACACAAACAAAATTGAACATCTCCCACTTCCAATCTGCCCTCTATCACAACCTAAAATAAATAGCAGAGTAAACCTTCTGCAAAATATAGTCAAAAAGGCATGTAAGTGCAAAAACACTTAAAATGAAACAATTGCTCTAGAAACTATTGAAACTTATTATCCACAAGACTCATGGCTACACATAATATACAGACGGCTCCCTATTTTACAAAGAAAGTAATACTGGAGCAGGAATACATAGTAAAATATTCAATTTTTACATCTGTTTGGGCACACTAGCAACCCAATATGATGGAGAATTAGAAGCAATCAACACCTCGCTGAAACAACTCTTCAACCATGTGAACTCTTTCTCTAAAGCAGTGATTCTAAGCGATTCTAAATCAGCACTTCAAGCTCTATCCTCACTGTACCCTAACAACAATAGAATACTTGAAATTTACAGTTCATTACAAATACTACAAGGTCTAAAAAAAGAAATACACTTCCAGTGGATTCCATCCCACTGTGGAATTACAGGCAATGAAATAGCAGATTCCTTGGCAAAAAAAAAGGAGCACAAATAAAACAAAGCTGCCAACAAAAAATCTCATTCCACACATCATATATAATAACCCATGGCGCGACAGCCCTTAGAGGGCCAAGGCCTACCAACCCGACTGCCGGCCTCACGCCCACTTACGCACGGCAGAGGTGGGCGATCATCCAACCGATACGGGGAGGAGATGTGGTCAGCATCTCGACATCCCCCAGCCGGAATGTTGATTTTCATGACCAGGGCCGCTTACCTAGCGTAAGCTCCTCACTTTCCTTACAATGCTGAGTGGGCACCGTCCCTATACCCGGGACCTAAAATCCCCACCACATGGGTGGGATCGAACCCGGGCCACTTTCCGTGGCTAGGGACCAAGGCATGCTGCCTTAGCCCGCTACGCCATGGCGCAGGACCATTCCACACATCAACTACATATAAACAATAGAATCAACTTATTCTGGAAAGAAGAATGCAAAGAAAAAAGTACCAACAAGCAGTGGAAAATTCTACAAGGAAGTAAAAATCCCATCCCAGACTACCCAAGAAGCAGTACTGTTGCCATCTTCCGACTGATTACTGGCCACGACTGTTTGGCCGCTCATCTACACAGGATTAATATTTTTGAATCCCCGACCTGCACACTGTGTAGGGACCCGAACTCATTGATGGACGGAGATCATCTGCTCCAGTGTAGTGCCCTGACAAAAACAGTTGGAGAACTGACAGTACAACTAGTCACACGTTATTGGGAGGCCAGAAGGAAAATGGAAATTCTCCAACTCCATGAGCATTAGCAACCAACCATCATTTTTATTTAAAATTTTATTTTTTATTTTCTCTACTTCCCCAAATTTTCTGTCCTGCTATTCTCTTTCCTTTCTCTCGCATGTTTCCAAAATCTTGAACTATTCCTTTTTTATTTTCTCTACTTACCCAAATTTTCTGTTTTCTGCTGTCCTCTAACTCTCACATTATGAAATTATAGATGAGTCGTATTTATTACACATCAGCTTCACTTACATATAGTTAAATTCAATATATTGAAGTGACTGTCAAGTCAAGAGGAACATGCCAAAGTTAGATCCAGCCAATTAAAAACCCGAACAATATGGAGAAACATAAGTGAAGCTGATGTGTAATAAATACGACTCATCTATAATTTAATAATTATTTCGCTTCACTGTGGTGTTCCAATACAGTTAAATTCAATATATTTCTCTCACATGTTTTGCAAAATCCTAGACTATTTCTTTCTCCTTATAACCAGGTCTTTCATTCCTATTTCTTCCAACTCTTCAACCCTGCTCCCCAACCATTCTCATTTCTAGTATTCTCTTGTTACCATACAAATTCATCTTTTTCTTTCATTGTCAAACATCTGTACCAAAATTTTAACATTCTCTCTAGCACTACAAGTTCTTGTATTTCCTAAGTCTAATAGTTCAGGCTAATCCCAGGCATCATAGCAGTTTATGCAAAAGTCTATAATTATGATTCACTTAGTTAAATCTAATTCTCCTCAGTCATTTTATTGATATTTTTATTTATATTTACATAGTTACAAACTCACAAAAACTGATATGCTGCCATTGCATTGAATGACCACTTTCAACCCGTAACATGCATATCAACTTTCTTTGGCCTAGATGGAAATATTGCACTTTTTTCTATAGAAACCAATGAAAATTGGCTAGCTTACAACTTTAAAAAACTATTCCTACTATATTGTTAATCTCTTATGTAAAATGTGGATTGTTTAGACACATAATAAAATATTTTAGAATTATACAACGAGAGTTTGCAAAACTCATAGATATATTAGAACTTCCAAAAACAATCTATTTATTTTGAATTATGTAGCACTTCAAATTTTTAAGCTTACTCTACCATGGTAGATGCTTGGTCAGTTAGGGTGCAAATGCATGTACTTGGACATTGAAATTGTGTGTTGTTGTTTTTTTATTATGGATGCTTTTTAACTGCTAGTTCTCAACATCTCATTCTATATTGGGCATGAAAGACCGCTTGTAGCACTTGACAAAATTATAGAACACCATAAAACTTCATAAAAGCCCCTCATACCCATGGTTTTAATCTTTGTGTAACAGTTATCACTATTTGACAAAACTGGACAAAACTTTGGACTTGGCTCTTTAGGTACAAGTACAAATTAGACTACTTAAGACATTTAAAGGCATGTACAGCAGCTACAAAAGACTGGGGCAGGTTCACCATAAAAATCTTCTAGATAATCGTACTGGACTGGACTATGCTACAGAGGGGATTCAGCATGGAGGTCCAAACTTGGTCTGTTTTGATAGTCGATATGAAAAATTCAATGCCATGGCCGGGATTTGAACCATGGATCTACTGGTTTCCGTTCAGTTGCTCTTACCCATTGAGCTACCATGGCCAATTTGCGATCATGACATTAAATTCCTCAATTGACTCATATTTCCCCGGTAAACCACTAGGGGCTCTCGCATCTGAGATACACTGTTTGTGCCGACTTACTATTGTAAGTACTTGAGTCCCAGACTTCATCATTTAACTCTTATTGTTTAAGTTAATTGATGGAAATTCCAATTGAATCATATATTGGTCTGTTTTACTTATGTCCCCAAGTGGGACTCACTTGGGAGGAAGGATGAAGTGAGCGACAGAGGACAGCTGTCCCAAGGAGCCACAGCAGTGCAGAGAACAGGGTCCATACATTTAACTAGTTGGAAACCCCCCAGCAGACCAGTACAACTGGCCTGAAAATGGCCCTGACCAGGCCAGGTTTGGGGACCAGAAACCGTCCCACCGAGAAGGAAGTTTTAACAAGAGTATATCATTCTGCCATGCAACACCAAGACACCTGCGACACTTCTACCCTGAAAGATACCATCAAATGAGAGATGATGTAAAATGATAATGGAGAATGAAATGGAGGAACGAAGAAATTAGGGGATGTAATTAACCTACCCAGCATTTGCCTGGTGACCCTGGTTAACCTCCAACAACATCCATGGGTCAGGTAGGTCGGCCATGGGATCAAATCCAGACCTCCCGAATGCAAGCAACAGACGAAACCATCTGAGCCATCCCACTTGGTATCGTATAGTAATTTCATAAAGAGGAGAGGACGTAAATGAAATTAACTAAAGAGTTTAAAACTTTGCAACTTTGAACAGTCAGTTAGTACTTGATAATTGCATAGTTAAATTTAATAACTAGATTCATTTCCTCTTAACTCTAAATAAGAACACTCCCAAATTATTTTGATTTACAACATTTTTTTAATCTTTAAACTTTCCTGGAGGTAAGTAAATAAATGTTTATGCTGAAAGCAACAATCAGCACCCTAAAGTGTATAATAATAAACGTAATATTTTGAATATCCTTCTCTTGTGTCTCTTAGGGACGATGGAGCCACCCAGCACAAGGCTTGAGGGCTTCTCGCTCTCACTTGGGGTGACAGAAGCAGTAGGCTTCTTGATGATTATCTTGGTCACTGTATGGACTGGACACTTCAGAGGTGGATTTGCTTGGACCTCGGAACCTGCTAAAGAATTTAATTGGCATCCTCTGCTTATGACTATAGGAATGATCTTCATTTATGCAAACTGTAAGTCATTAGGAAAAATTATACTAACCACGATTCATAAAATATATTAGCTTCAGTTATTAGGATTTTCTAATCCTTTTATACTTTAGCAAGTGTATACCTTTCAGTCTTTCTTCAAATTTAACACTAAAGATAACAATTTGTGACAGTTATCTGCAGATTGGATTTAATCCGTAAATAGATCAACCATTGTTACCTAGGTACTTTCAAGGAAAATTAAAATTGAAAATTTAAATTTGCAGATGGAAAGCCTGTAAGAGGCAGCTGAGAATGCTCATCTACATTCAGCAGTGTAGTTTTAAAGAAAATAACATGTGGACTATATCTTGGATTGTATTTAAATTAAGAATGGACCAGTTAATTATGCTCCAAATAAAAACCTTTTGGTTTATTTTATTATTTATAAACTATATTTGTTCTAATTTAAAAAATGTTATAAATTAGCACCAGGAATTTAACTGACTAATCTTACATAAAAGTCCTTATCATGGGTACCAGATTGTGGAAAGGCTTTTTGCATCATTTTTTGTAATGTTATTCATTTTCCATTTATAGTTCAAATTTGTTTCTTTACTTTCTTTTGAAATTTTGAACTCTTTTTTTTTTTTAATGTATTTTTTTGCCCTTTGCATCTTTTAGTCATTTTCTTTTTCTAGTCATTCAGTGTACAAAGAGTTTCATATTCACATTTTACATAATGAAAACATTAGAACGCTCATTAAAGTGAGAAATAACAGTAACTTTGTACATTTTTAATTGCATTCTTGGAAAAAAATATGCATTCCTATTTAACAATCTGTCTGGAAAAGACATGCAATGCAGAATGGCTTTTTTTCTTTAATGTTCCATTTATATACCGCCTTTATCTGCAGTGGTCATATCGGCAGCCGTTCTCCTTCAGAACATATCGATGGCATTAACTTGTAAACTTGTATTGTATCATTAGAACACTCACACATTTGCACTCTTATTCATACTTGCAGACTCTAGAGAAGATGTAGAATCATCTTGATTGGAGAAAAATCTGCCCCCCCAGCCCGGAATCAAACCTGGGACCCCAAGTACGGCAGGCAGGTGCAATGGCTGTCCTTGATGTTAGTAGATATAATGAAATCATGTCCCATACTTAAGAATGAGAAGTTACTTTTCAAACTATCACATTCATAAGTGTGTATAGATAGGTGCCTTTTGCCTTTATCTTTGTGTCATGTCATAAGCTATGAAATCCTATTCATTTGCAACGATTTTTGTATACTCTGAAACTAAAGAGAATGCTACGATTTTGTAAGACGCTTCAAGAATTTTTATCTCTTCATATTCAAGTATCATAGAACAACTTTGTTAAACAATTTTCTCATCATTGTTCTTATACCTGCTTTTTCTAATAGTATGGCAGAAATAATAAATGTGTATAATTTTTGTTAGCATATTTTAGTAAATGAAATCCCAGTTTTAGGTTAACACTGGGCAGCTTTTGAGTTGCATGTATGACATTCTGGTCACAAAATAACAGCAGCCATAGGCAATTAAACATCTTACCACTGCTGTGGGTTTAAGTCCCCAAATTTTACCATGGTTCTTCAGGCTATTATTTAGGCCATCTTAGCTTGGACTGGATTGGGTTTGGATTAGATTTTATTGGAAGGGACTCAACACAGCAAATAAACTTGGTTTATTGTACTTATGCCCCAAGTGGGTCTTCCCCAGGAGGTAGGATGAAACGAGAGGAGACAGGGTGGCCAACCAAAGGAGTCACAACAGTGCTGAGGGCAGGGTACATACAATTGACCAGTTGGAAGCTCCACGGCAGGCCAATACAACCAATATCCCACCCTCCGTGATCCTGAAATGGCCCACTAGGCCAGTCCGGGGACTGTCCCACTGGAGGAAGAAGTGTTTATCAGAAGCATATCATCCTCCCATGCAGCACCGAGACTCCTAATGCTTTCTACCCTGAAAAAGACCAGATGAGATGAAATGAAATGATAACGAAGATAAAATGGAGAGACAGGAAATTTGGGGGATGAATTAACCTACCCAGCATTCGCCTGGCAACCTGGGAAAAACCCCAAAAAAACCATGGGTTGCAATTGAACCTGGACCTCCCTAATTTGGGCCACAGATGGAAACCACCTGAGTCATCCCGCTTGGTATCTTAGCTTTATTCGGAAGTTTGTGCAGCAGCAAATTTCATGTCAATTTACTGTTCAGAATTAAATATAAATATTTCACACTGGACTTGATTATTAAAGAATATAGGCCATTTTGCTCCCTTAAAATTCCTTTTATAGTAAATGGAACAGGGGTGCTTTTACTGGGATTAATCATAGGCCTTTTTTATATTGTTTCTTCATATATCTTAGTGTTCCAGCCATTACTTCAGAGATAAATTACTGAACTTCCCCTGGATTAGGATGATACCATCACCATATCCTTGATTGTTCATATTGACTAGCAAATTATCCATTACAAAACCTACAGTCAGTACCAGGGGCAGCTCCTGAGGTAGTGCCTCCATGCCAAGCACTGCTGTAAAAAGGAGTGGAAATAAGATTTTAAATGATTTGCATACTCCTAATGCAGTCATGCGTACTGTTCAAGATGCACAAAATGTCTTGCCTGTAAACAGAAAATCACAGAAGTTGAAGGAATTCATTACAAGTTCTCAGTTTGAACATTATTATGTTACTATTCATGGATTTGTGCCATGTGGAATCTGGCTTGAAATTACGAGGGCTGTTCAATAAAGAATGATCATAATTTTTTTACAGTCCTAATTTTTCACACTAAAATTCAATCTTATTATATTCTGTTAGCTTAATGTGAAACAAACACGCCATAGTAGTTTCATTGTTAGTTCTTCTGGTTCCTGCCTGTGAGAACCAGGCAAGTTCAGATATGTTCAGTATCGCCTACCGCTGTAATGCAGGTAACACACGAGGAACAATATGCGGCTTTGAAATTCTGCTTTCGTCTCAACAAATCTTCAGTTGAGGCCTATACAATGTTACAGGAGGCATATGGAGTCTGTTCTTCCCTATAGCACAGCTTCAAGGTGGTTTAAAATGTTTAAAGAGGGGAGACAATCAATTTCAAATGAAGGTGGACCCGGTGCTCCAGTTGCCTCTCTTACGGAAGAAAACCTCAACACTGCTGCTGCCATTGTGAGAGGATTGACGAATTACCTTTAAGATTACTTTCTGAAATTCTGAAAATTTCATTGGGTGCCATCCACACTTTGGTGACAGAAACATTACACATAAGACGTGTTTGTGCGCGATGGGTTCCAAGACTGTTAATTCCCGAACAAAAGGACATTCGCATGTAGGTCTGCATGCAGTTAAAGTTGATGTTAGAGGAAGATTCGGAGTTTCTTTCAAATGTAATCACTGCTGAAACTAGGCTACATCATTTTAATCCTGAGAGCAAACCACAAGGCTCAGTGTGGAAATCTACATCACCAACCCCCCAAAAAGCAAAAGTGGTTGCTTCTGCTGGGAAAGTTATGGTCATCTCATTCTTTGATATTCATGGAATAGTTTATCAGCGTGTTGTATCTGCACACACATCAGTAAGTGGACAATACTACAGGGATGTCCTGAAAACATTGCAAATCCATATCAGGCTGTATCACCTTCGTGGGAAGCATTATCCATCATCAGAAGCAGTGGTGAAGGATGTGGAGGCGATTTTGAAGGATCTCTCAAAAATTGGTTTCCAGCATGTCTTTGAAGACTGGCAGAAATGCTGGGACAAGTGCATCACATACAGGGGAATCTATTTTGAGAAGGACCATCAAAATTATGAGGATGAGTAAAGGTACGTTTTCAAAATAAAAATTGTGTTCATTCTTTATTGAACAGCCCTCGTACATCTTTCTCCACAGTGCTGAAGACGTTAATGGAGAGTGGTGTGGCAAAGGGATGGGAGAACTCTGTGCTATTAGTTGCTGGCACACCTGTTGACCCACATGCCAATCAGTAGTACCAATTCTACTCATACAAAGACTAATATGCTATATTGAAAAGTGACAGCTAAGCCATTTATCTGAGTGTAAAAGTGCAGTGTAAAAGTTAGTGTAAAACTGTCTTTAAATAACATTTGTCATTTCCCCTTATGCATACTTAAAATTAAATTAGACTGTTTTCTAATGTTACCTGCATTTTACAGGAGATGATTAAAAGAAAAGTTTGCATTTACTGGGATTACTAAAGACTTGAATGTATTAGTACTGTGATGTGATATTTTATTTATTTAGCTAACACTAATACAGGTAGTATTCGTACTAAGGTAGCCCAATTTTATTCTATGTCTTATGAATGTGTGGTAAAAAAAGGAAAAGGTTGCTCTCTTTTTAACTTCTTAAAAAATTACTGCTATAGTATGTAGCCAATTATATATTTTATTTATCTGCATAATATTGATAAAGTACATCATGTGTTTTCTTACAATATGTCACTTTTTATTGCAGCTATCCTGATATATCGTGCATTCCGCAATACCCGTAAACGAAAGCTGAAGCTGGCTCACCTGATTCTTCATTTGATTGCATTCCTCTTGATCGTCATTGGTCTGGTAGCAGTCTTTGATTCGCACAATTTGGCAACCCCACCAATCCCAAATATGTACAGTCTGCACAGTTGGATTGGATTATCTTCAGTGATAATGTTTTCCTGTCAGGTAAATATAAGCTTCTTCCCTCTCTTATCTCCTTCTTTGAAGATGCACATTTTTGTTTTGTTTTATTAATTGGCCTCAAGGAAGGCATTTTTAGTGAATCATTTTGGGAATAGTTCTCTACCATAGTTAAGTAAAAGAGAACCCATTTGAAATTCCATGTGTTTATGTGCAAGAGTGAAAAAGTAACTGTCTCAATTGGTCAAAAATTGTCAACAACGGTCAACAATTTGGTTCTTAAACCTCATTGAAGCAAAAGCTTGCCTGCCTCGGTAGCATAGATGGTAGTGTGTGTGCCTCACATTCAAGAGGTTCCGAGTTCGAATCTCGGTCAGAGCGAGTTACCTGTATAAGGTTTTTTTCCGGGGTTTTCCCTTATCCTGATAGATTAATGTCAGGTAACTCTAAGCTCCATGGACCCCGGACTCATTTGAGCATCATTTCACCCATTTCATTCATCGTCTGATATAACTTAAGGCTGGAGGACTAAAAAAAAAAAAAAAAAAAAAAAAAAAAAAAAAAAAAAAAAAGGGAGCAAAAGCTTAAGCTTGACTTGACCCGAGCTCTTTACAGTACAAAGTAAATTAATCATTCTTCCCAGAAATTAAGTATACCTGGAGCAATTTCACCTTGTCAGTGCACTTAATTACAGTTCTTTGTAACAAAGGTGAAATCCTGTTTAATACTTTCACATGCTATACGTCTAAATGGGAGGTGGATTAAAGGTTGAACAAACTTATATAACGAGACTTAACTGTATTGGAACACCACAGTGAAGTGAAAAATTATTAAATTTTAGATGAGTTGTATTTACCTATTTTGAGGACATGTTTCGCAAATCATCGTTTGCATCTACGGCTCTTATGCGACTGAAGCTAGATCCAGCGGTGTGGGTAATTCTGGGGTTGTTGCTGCCATCTGTTGATTTAGTGATGAACTTAAATGTGCGAATCTCTTCTAGCGGGATTTCAAAGTTCATTAGTTGGTTTTTATGTTTTTCTATGTATATCCTCTCCCATATGACGAGTTCACTATGTTTTTGTATGTATTTTAGTAATTCTGTGCTATCTTCAATTTCATGATTTTCAGACCAGAAATGAGCTGCAATTGCGGACTTATCAATATTTTTGTATTTTGATACATGAAATTGATGATAGCACAGAATTACTAAAATACGTACAAAAACATAGTGAACTCGTCATATGGGAGAGGATATACACAGAAAAACATAAAAACCAACTAATGAACTTTGAAATCCCGCTAGAAGAGAATCCCACATTTAAGTTCATCACTAAATCAACAGATGGCAGCAACAACCCCAGAATTACCCACACTGCTGGATCTAGCTTCAGTTGCATAAGAGCCGTAGATGCAAACGATGATTTGCGAAACATGTCCTCAAAATAGGTACGAAAGTGAAGCAGATGTGTAAAAAATACGACTCATCTAAAATTTAATAAACTTATATAAAATAAAAGTAAGTGTAGCTCTTTGTCAGCTTTATAGGAACTGCTTGAAATAATGATCTGCATTTTCAATACAGAGTTGACAGCAGTAAAGGAACGACTATCGTACTCTGTCCAAAATTCCTTGTGTATGTCGAATAACTTCACATATTGCTATTATTCGGACAGTTAGGTCCTCTTCTGACGTAATAGGTGTTTCATACACCAGAGACCCTAGGTGACCCTAGAAAAATAAATCAATTGGGTTAAGGTTGGGAGAGTGTGCTGGCCAAGCTACAGTTGCACTGACCAATCAGATTCACGTTCTTATGAATCACTATTAGAATTTAGGTATTAAAAATGGGGGAGAGTAAAAAACTACATGATAGGAATCGAACCCATGACTCTTGGCACCCCAGTTTTCAGCGCTATAGATTGGGCCACCAGAACACTTACAGAAGCACCACTAAAGTAATCTATATGATGCATAAAGGTAGGTAATCTCCATTCATTGTCACACAGGCAGGTGATTAGTTGTTTCAACAAGATTCTGCATCTGCCCATAGCAGAGGAGTCCGTGAATAAAATTAGGGAAGTGTTTGAAGATAGTGGTGCTGGTGTAAGACCTTTTCACTCCCCCAATCTAACAGTGTGCTTTTTTATTGGGGTTACTTGAAAGTCAAAGTTTGAGACAAATCCATATATTGGAAGAGCTAAAACCAAATAATAGAAATGAAATTGGAAACATTAGAGTGGACTAACTTAAATTGTGTGAATCAGAATGTGTTCTCCCAATATAATGGTTGTTTAGCCAAGGGTTTGTAAGATTTTTCAACACTTAAATCGTTTGCTTCCAAAGCTTGAGCTGCAGATCACTTATTATAAAATTAAAAATCCAAAATGGTAAAATACTTGTATCATTTATTGCATTTTACTTAGGTATAAAGGTGAAAAGTTAACTTCTTTGTTTGCAGTGTTTTTTTACCTTCTTAGAGTTGTACTTTCTTGCTCTTTTTGTCAGCAGTGTCTGAGCAGGATTTATATCCCTGCCTACAGAATGAGGAGCAAAGCCTCTGCTGCTGACAGTTAAATAATGTTATATGGGACACTCTTGTTATCTTAGAATGGAACTGGAATATTTCACTGACTCTTATCCATTCCATGTGCAAATTGATATCACAATGAGCAGATAGTTAACAAATTTTATTGTTGCTTGATTACAGTGGATTTCTGGATTCATCACATTCTTCTTCCCTGGACTGCAAGTACCAATAAGATCAGCATACATGCCAGTGCATATCTTCTTTGGTGTGGCAGGATTTATTGCAGCTGTGGCATCAGCACTACTTGGGATTACAGAAAAAGCCTTTTTTAGCATGTGAGTATATTGGGCTGCATACAGAAGTGACTTGTACCTCAGTAATTTGTTCCTTGTTGTAGATTTTAACACTGCTTCATCTGCAGTACATTATCTATGCAGTAATGTACATCACAGTATCTCCACTTTATGCTACGTAGTAGTTTTATAAGTTCATTTGGCAAGATATACAAAATAGTTTCTAAAATACCAGTGCTTAATGCAGGTTTACCTGCCTTAACTGCTTTACCGATGGCCATTTAAACCCTTCATGGGTCGGAAACGGATACCCAATAAACAGAACAAGGCATTTAAATTGTTAAATACTGTAAAAATGCTTCATAAATACACATTCGTTATCTTCTGTATTTATTAAGTTATTTAAACGAAACAAAAACTGGTTTAAAACCCATTAAAGGCAGTATACATCTACAGTATCAATAAAGTAGAGACAGTATTAATAAACCGTTGAAGTTTCACTAATTTGTTTCCCTGTAACAAAAGCTATTCGTGTCGAACGTGCCTAATATTTAAATCATTTTGTTTTGCTGCATCAGCGACTTCTCTGGTTCAAGGTTTTAGGCTTTACTTTATACCACCAAGCAATAATCATTGTATATGTTGTATGAAACACACACTGGGAAGAAACAAACCTCTCTGTCCGCACTTCTTATTATGGTATTTCACAACTGAAATTTATGGTAGCCTTACACAGCTGTTCTCACTCAGTATTTTAGTTATTTAGACTCTGTGTTCAGAGTGATTTCTTGTAGCATTCGAGAGCTAAATGAATGGCTTATTTGAAGTTGTTTAATTTTAGTGTTAACCACGGCGCATCCTAGTAATGTAGCAAATAAATTAGCTTTCGTAGGATGTGTACGAACTTCTGATATCACTTTAGAAAATCTGGAATACCTTTTGCTGTTTGACATCATTTGGATATTGGAGGCGATTATGAGAGAGGTGTTGAGGATATAAGTAGCAGTGAGGAAGAAAATGACCCGCTTCCTTCAGGTGTTGGTGAAGAATCAACATTGTACAGTGGTCAAAACAATTCAGATACAAATAACATATAGGCAAATGGATGTGTAGACAAATATACATATTTTCTGTTGTACAGCTAACCACTGACATCCAACCAACCAACTGACATTTTCACCAAAAAAAAAAAAAAAAAAAAAAAAAAAAAAGTTATTGTTGACTTAATCTCTCATTGTTACGCAAACAAACATATATGCGAGTAGGATGAGGGTAGCCCTGACCTCTAAAAGCAATTTAGGGCCTAAGGGGAGAATTCAGGAGTGGACAGGGTGCATGTTATTTGCAAACCTACATTAGACGTGTACTGGTCTACAGATGGCATGTTAGCTGCTCCATTTTTAGGGGAAATAACGGGTCAAATATGAGTGGGGTGAATCAGTTATTATAAGCTATCCCTCTTTACAAAAACCAGTTAAATGTTAAAAAAAGTATTTTTATATCAGCTGTATGTAACCATACACAATTGTTTAGTGATTTGCAGAGCTCTAAATTCATGCAAGACAATGATCCATTTGGGTCAATAGCTCATAACCTAATTGAGTACTATAATATTTAGAGGACTTTTCATACCGGGGGTAAGAAATCCACCACTACAGCACCCCTCATACTTGAAAGAAAACACTTTACTAAAAGGATACCTCCCACAACCAAAAAGTCGCAACCATTTCGAAAATGTCAAGTGTGTCGTGAAAAAGAAGTTTGCAAGGAAACCAACATTATTTGCCGTAAATCTGAAGATGTGCCCTTGTGTGTTTATCCAGGTTTTGAGGTGTATCATTAAAAAAGAAACCTTTAAGGATAAGTTTTCATCCCTTATAGAACTAATTCAAATTTATTGTAAAATAGAAAGATTAAAATAATTAGCCTTAATTAAGCATTAAATGCATGTATGCGCAGGATGTCTATACACATCCATATCAGTTTGGGGCATTTTAACTTGGACGTCATATGACGTCCATATCGGTGAAAGGGTTAATATTTGTCTTGTGACTTACTATGATTATCGCAATAGTCTCATGTGTTTTTTTAAACATAAATCACAAACTGATTCTAGCTACAACACTTTTGAGGTAAACTTTCTCTCGATTGATAAGAGAATAAATTTTCTATTTCTACTTACCAATCAAATATGAACTTCTCCTTGAATTTCAGGAGTAAACATAAAATTGGAATAATAAATTTCTTGGGCACCAAATGATAACTTAATATAATTTTGAGTTGAACTAGTACTCGATGCTCCGTATATTGCTAGCATTTACCTAGAAAATGTGTTTCGTTAGGATCTTCCTAATCTTCCTCAGCTAATGACTGTTGAATTTTTATTTGGTGAGGATGTTAACATCCTAACAAAATGTGTTCTAGGTAAACACTAGCAATATATGGAGCATCAAGTACTAGTTTGACTCAAAATTATGTTAATTTTGTGCTTCACTGTATCATAGTCCTTACTCAATAAGAATATTGAAATAGAAATTAATTGTTCTTTCACACTAGCTGTGTGTAGGACGCACTATGAAAGGGTAGAGCCAGACTGAAAAATTCTACCCTTTCATAGTGCGTCGTACACACGGCTAGTGTGAAAGAACAATTAATTTCCATTAATTAATTGTACCTAATAGTGGTCTGAACTATAAAGCTCGGGCCTTAAAGTACTTACAGCATAGTAAGTCACCATTAAGGTAGTTGTCTTTTGTGTTTATGAGAAATCCTAGTGGTTTACTGGGAAAAACATGAGTCAGTTGGAGAATTTAATGTCATATCGGCACGTTGGCCATAGTAGCTCAATGGCTTAGAGTGGTTGGACGGAGACCAGAAGATCCGTGGTTCAAATCCTGGCTATGGCATTGAATTTTTCATGTCGACTCTATCAATCCAATGCCTGTATACAGTTAGTGTGAAGAAATGAATAATTTCCATCAATTAACTTATATAATAAGAGTTAAATGATGAAGCCTGGGACTCAAGTACTTAAAATAGTAAGTTGCCACAAATGGTGTATCTCGGCTGCGAGAGCACCTAGTGGTTTACTGGGGAAATATGAGTCAATTGGAGAACAGTGTCATGACGGCAAATTGGCCATGGTAGCTCAGTGAGTAAGAGCGACTGGATGGAAATCAGTAGATCTGTGTTTCAAATCCCGGCCGTGGCATTGAATTTTTCATGTTGACTATCAATGCTATTTAGTGCTTATACTACTACCTCTTTAGACATTACTCTCCAGTATTTTAACTATTCACTATTTAACCATTACTATTCTATATGTACACTTTCCACTATTTAGTCGCTGCTACTCCGTATTTATGCTATTCGCTATTTAGCCACTGTTCTATACATACACTATTCACAATTAGTCTCTACACAGATGCATCTCCAGGGATTTCCAGTCTCTTCTTTCTCTTGCTAACCTTAAAGATCATTCAAAACACTATCCTTTTAATATCTACAATTATTTTCTACATTTTGTTAAAAGAATGAATAAGCATTTGCCATAAAATTGGAAGTGTGATAATAGTTTTTCATTTGTCTGCTTTCCTTTCAGAGGCCCAACATACAGTAGTTTTCCATCAGAAGGAGTGCTGATCAACTTCATAGGAATTACAATGGTGACGTTTGGTGGTTTAGTCACCTTCTTGGTGACAGAACCACGTTTCAAGCGACAAGCATTGCCAGAAGATGAGATGCTGCTTACATCAGGGCTTGAGTAATAGATTTAAAGCTTTAGAATAAAATGTAATCTCTGTTGAAAGCTTAATGTGTACTTAACAGCACTGTCTCAAACTTAAAATAAACATGTTGAAATGAGGATGAAACTAATAACCTCTCAGAAAGACTTATGAAGCTAATAGATTAATTTAAGTATGCTTAAAATCAAAAAGGATTCAGCAGTATATTTTTTATTGCTTGTTTGTAAACCACATATATTATTAATTTATTCAAGGGTCCAATATCAAAATACACAAATATTTTTCTATTTATTCAATTCAGTTTTACAATGTGAACAGATTATTTTAAACTAAGTAGCAAAGTTATTGATCTTATTGTTATGAAACAGACTTAAAAATAATTAAAATGTGTTTAAAACTTAAAACTGTAATACATACTTTTTTTAAATGGAAGATAATTAAGTAATTTAATACTAAAGAAAACTAAGGAATGTACAGCTATGAATGGACTTCAAACTGCATTTGTTGCTTACTTCAAGATTGTTAACTAATGTAACTTTGTTTAGAATAGACATTGTATCTGCAGTAAATTAAATAGATAGGAATGAAACTATATTGATTGTTACATAGGTGCAGGACAATTGTCTTGCTACATGTTAGGTTTTCAGTATTAATTTTAGTGCCAAAGCTTACAACAAACTCAGGTGCTAAAATCTTAATGTATTAAAAATGCAACTTAACTGTTTTCTGGCATCTATGTGATATTTACCTATAGAATAGAAATAATCTCCTTTGTTATTTCATATAATAAATAAAATAAAATATAATTCTGTTTTATAAGAATTAATTTGAATTGAGGAAAAAGTAAAATGAAGCAAAGGTTTTACAAACATTTAGCACTTACAGACTGTCTCATTTATTCAAACCTTCACCTATCTTACACTCCATATTACCAGAGTATCACACAAAAAACAAACAAACAAAAATTTGGATTACAGATATTAGTTAAGGATGTTGCTTATTGGGTTGCAGGACCCAAACCAATGCAAGGGGTCTGAAACGGTTGGATCGTTTATGCAATGCTGCAAGTATGTAAATGGAAAGCACAGATCAAAGAAGCCATTCTTCATTTAGTGCAATGTATCCCTGACATTTTCATAAGAAATAACAAGTTGAATAAAGATCAGGATCAGTATGAAATAACTGATAGAGCCATTGGTCGTGATGACGTGGCAAATGTTCCAGGAATATGCTTGGTATTTTGTTTTTAATACAGTATTTTGAATTAACACAAATTTATTTCTCCTGTTTTCAGTTAGGTTAATTGTTATTAATTTCATCTTTTAAAACTGATTATATTGCAAAAGAAATTATTAAAACATCTTAATATTAATTGTGCATTGTTATCACATCATATGGAGGTTTCACATTACTTTACTGCATAATAACATGCATAAAACCAGGCAGAAGTTATATAACCTTTTATCATAGCATTTTATGTTCACTGGATATGATACTTTTATGCATTAAAAAAGTGAACTTGAAACATTAGATTCATTCATTTCTTCCCATTCAGAATAGAATAAAGTTGATTCAAGATAATCTGAAAAGCGAGTACCCTATTATTGTTTAAAATGCACAGGAGAATTAGAAATGTGGAACAGTGTTGCAAAACATTCACCTATTGGCCCATTCTGTGTGGAAATAATACAAATTAAGAAGCATGGATGTAAGAGTTAGCAAGGCTAGATTCTTCTGTAATCTGTATGCAAAAGACATGTCTTTTAACAACCGACAAGCAAATTATAAAGCGGGTGTCCCATCTCTTATAACATCGTTTAGAGAAGGAATATAACATCTTTCCTGGCAATTTTGTATAAGTTTCATATATGTTGTTGATTGAGTGAAAGTGAGGTATACTGGGAAAAGGATAAATGAATGTTAATCCTTGCTTTTATGTCTTTATCTTTTTTCTGAAATTTGGTTCAGTATTTTGGAAGATATAACTCGACAAAGTGTTTAGGCATATTGACCTTCAGTGACTAGTGCTGCAATTGTCATTTTATCTGGTGATAAGAGTGAAATATTAGTAAGTTGGCATACACTAAGGGGTGAAACACAAATGGAACACTAGTGATTTGCCCATCTGATATGTAAGGTTAGCGAATTATACACAACAAGGAGCGTAATCATAAAAAATAACCTTAAGGATGATAAATACATAAAATATGTACCTACCTAATATTTTTCAAATAATTAAAATGGGACTAAACAGTGCTATCTTCTGCAATTTTCATAACATGAAAAGGAGAGAAAATCAAGTAAATTAGTTACTACACTTCTGTTATTAAATTACTATTGCAACTATAGGAAGTGCATGGTAATGTAACTAATTTTCTGGTGTGATCAATCTGTACAATGGGAATAATTTCTAAAAAGGTGATTTACTCAACTGGCAAAGGCGTAATGCTAAACATATCAGGAATGTTCTGTCACTGAAAGATGTTTCACTGACATTGTTGCTATCATCGTATACAAATCGTCAACCTCAAGCTTCTAGTTTCAGTATTCCATTCCTTTTCCCAATAATTATAAATTCTTTTAGCCTTCTGGTTAGAAAGAAGCTATGTCATTAAAGGAAAGCTTCTCGTATTAAATAATTTCTGCAATTACAGGAAGTATATGGTAATACAACTAACTAATTTTCTGAAGAATGAACCCCCAGGGGCCTACTTCGGTAGGTACGGGTTTGGCGCACCCGGGGTCCCGAGCCAACAGTCTCCCTCGTGTGGGCTCCTCTTCGTGGTTGAGGGAGACGGTCAACAGGCCCACCCACGTGTAGGCCGTGCATGGAGACCTGTGGAGAAGGATTTTAGATTCTTTTCTAGTTTAGAGTTCAGGATTTAGTGAACGAAATTTTTAGTAGGTTTTGTTACACTTGTATATTTTTTAGAAAGTTTTATATCAGGCTTTTGCCATGACTAGTTTTTTAAAGGGTGCTGATGACCGCCGTAGTTGAACACCTTTATATATATATATCATCATATCTGAAGAATGATCAGGCTGTACAATTAGGCCATTACCATTATATAAACCATATGATTTAAATGCATCAAAATGTTAAGCTATACAAATTTATGTGTATGTAATTTTAGATACTGTTATTGCAATTACTAATGAAACACAATCTCACGTTAGTTTGATAAAGATGAATCTGAATGAAAATAAAAATAAAAATGACACATTCATAGTTTTGGTTTACATCACATTACATAAAATAATTCCTCCCCTCTGACATAGCTACAAATGATATGTGTTGTGCAAAATATGCCAGGAAATAAAATAACTATTTGATGACTTTAATCCTCCAGGTACATTTGAATCAAAGTGTTATAGCAGTATCAGCAGTATCTACTGAGAAATTACAAAGGTATTTTGATTCATCTTTCTCCTTGTCACAATATTCAATCACTTTTATATAGAATTTCTTGCGCCTGCCAATGTATGACATGTTGCTGTTCAGAAGGTGTGATTGCATCTGAACAGAGTGTACATACACTGGACTCTTTGTGTATGTGCAATAACTTCACATAAACATCTGTGTTTAGAATTTTTCCTGGTACGCCTGCCTGCTTTGCCATGTAGTAAATGTAGAAATATCCTTACATCTCTGAGAATATGAAAAGAAACATCCATTATTATTGAGCTTAGCTTCTTAAAGAGAACTTTTAATTTTGCGTACATATGCCAAACTTGTGGTAACTTTCTAAGTCGCCAATTCTTCTTTTGTAAAGAGGTGGGTGGCTAAAGCTGGCACTTATCTGCTAGGTGGTACATGCATTTAAGACCATTAAAGCCTAGATAGTAAAATTGTAATTATTTGAATAAATGGAATAAATATTTATTATTCAAACTGAAAAATTAACTGTTTTAGTTGTACTCTTGAAGTGTTCGGATGTTACTATAAACCTACTAACTTAACACATTTATAAGCATTTTATTACACACTTGCATTCTAATATAACAGTTTTGCTATGACTGCAAGTTTAATTCAAACAAAATTAAATTGTGGTATTTATAGCACAGCTTATTTTGCATATCTTATTTGTTATATAAAAATAATATTTGCATTTTCTTTACCGAGGCAGCTTATTTTCACTTTTATTACTGTAGCAGTAATCAGAGGTGTCCAAATCTGTTATAATTGAATGTCAATGGGAACTAAGATGACTACAAAAATAATATCATTGTAAATAAAATTGATTCCAATATTTCAGTAATCTACTTATTCAATTCAATTATTTGAACAATTCAATAAAATTCTTACTTTGTTTGAATGCTCAAAACTGAAGTTAGAATAAACAATTACATTTTATGGCACTTCTGAGTAACATGAAGTAACTGACTGTAAGCACTGGAGGTCATTGAAGCACTCGTCAACCTCACCAGACCTTTTACCTTCTGACAATGATGCGATATTCATTTTGAAAATTCCATTGTTTGTAAACTTTCATACAGGAGATGAAATTATTAGTGGATTGAAAGATTGCTAAAATAAAACCAATGTTAAATTAATTGGGAGTCAATTAATGACACAAAACAACACTTACTTTTAAATTTTCCTGGAACTAGTTTCTGAGGCCTTCCCTCTATCTTCAGCCGGACATCGAAGATAGAGGGAAGGCCTCAGAAACTAGTTCCGGGAAAATTTAAAAGTAAGTGTTGTTTTGTGTCATTAATCGACTCCCAATTAATTTAATTTATACAACAACACTGTTTTCAACACTTCCATGAAAGGATTTATAAAACCAATGTTATTTAACTTTCTCTGTATTAGCAGCAAATAGTTGCTAGAATAAATATTTTGTACAGTAGTTAGTATGAGGGTGATTTTGAACATGATCACATCACTCTTCAATGTGGAGGAATGAATAAATGTACAAGCTTAATTAGTTAAATGTTTATGAAAACTGTAAAACTAGTTATATACAATTCTGCAATATGTATTTTCAAACTTGTGCAGTTGGCAGCATTTGTGCACAAAAAACAGTGATTGCCATGTGACCCTCTTAGTTTAACTACCTCGTATCAATGTTCTTAAGACTTCTTTTGGCATTGGCATTAGAGTTGTTTACTGAACTAAGTATTTTATTTTTTAATAGCCTTTTTACTGTCTCTTTAATACAAAATAATGCTCATAAGCAAGATAATGTTAAGAACTTATCCAAAAATGAATTGGTGTGTTATGTTGTTACAGAAAATAGAAAACAAAAGTTGTCATTTTGTAACCCCATAAAAATACTAACTTCTAAATCAGCATTTTGAGCAAATCAACACTTAGATTTTAAACACCTTATTCATTTAGAATACATAATATATGTGTATAGAGAAACATTTGAATCTCATAACCTAGAATTTTGTAGTAGATATATTTCAAATCTTTAAAATTGATTTACTGAAAATGTTGATATTTGAGTTACACTTTATATTAAAGCATAAAGAGTACCTATAAAGAACTAAAATTGGATTTTGTTTAGAATAAATACCCAAAGACCTTCATTTATTGAGGACATTCTAGCTAATATATCTCAGCAAGTGGTTTAGATAAGAAGCTGTTTTGAATAAGATTATTACATGAGCACAGCTCTCAACTGATTCTGTGCAGTCGAATGGATTTCTATAACTAGTGACAGACAGCATTAAAACTGGAATTATAATGAGCATAATGTATCATGACAGAACTTAATACAATCACATACTATATGTTATATTAAATTCACCAATGTTTCTTTACATCACATCATGTCACGTCACGTCATGTTAAGGCACATTACATAAGTTTCCTATTCCTGGCTTCAAGTTCAGAAAATCACATCACTATGTATTAAAACCAGATAATTAGCTGTACTGTTTTGAAAAACTATATTAAGATGTAATGCCATTTTCATCTTTCGAATGTTCTAGATTGTTGAGAATTTTTTTCTTTTCTTTTAATATATGTAAATATGAAAGTGGTACAAACAAAATGAAATAAAATATCACTAAAATGAAAAATTATCTTGTGCAATCCTATCATAAACATTACTTCATTTACAAAAATGTTGATTTCCCACACTATTAATGGCTGTATTTTAATGGAACTGTTATACTTAAATGTGCTACAACTTGTAAACAACTTCTTTAAGACTGTCCTTTCCTCTGTCCAAGAGCTGTAGGAAATATAATAGATGTGAATGTGAATTACATATATGCAGATAAGAAGACTTAAAAATTAGTTTTTGCTGTAAAATCATTATTAAGAGGTATTCAGTGTCCATTTTCTAATACAATTTATTACACTGAATTTTCTGTGTATCAAAATCAGAAATGATTAAAAATAACCTTATATGTATACCTTGGGCAGCTATAGGCCCAAGCTTAGATGCAGTTATTTCTATAAAAAATCATTAATTTATTAATTTCTTAGTAATTTTAGTGTGTAGAGCAGCATGAGAAAGTAACATGATAAAATTATAAGTATTTGCTAGACATTTAACCAGAATGAATAGTGTGCTGGTTCCTTACATCTCTTCTCGTAATTATGTATAGCTTAGCAAGAATATTTTGAATTTTGATTAATTCTAACAATTCTTTAAATGTATGGGCATATATTTAAAGAGAACATACAATGAAAGAAAGCTGAAAGAATTTTTGAGTTTGATTTATGAGTCACTATGTTTACACTCAAACTTCACTTACTTGTTGTATAATTGAAACATTTTCAAGATCATTCAATCTCATCCTCACCAAACAGCTGAGGATGAGATCGAATGATCTTGAAAACTCAAACTTCACTTACTTGTATAAATGAAACTTATCATTCGATCTCATCCTCAGCTGTTTGGTGAGTCACCAAACAGCTGAGGATGAGATTGAATGATCTTGAAAATGTTTCAATTATACAACAAGTAAGTGAAGTTTGAGTGTAAACATAGTGACTCATAAATCAAACTCAAATATGAAGAATACTTCACTGTTAATAATGCTTCTGCTTTTAATATTTCTGAAAGAATTTGACTTAACTAAAATTGTACTGAAGGTTCTTTTGTGGCACCAATCATTAATGAATTTACACATGTGTAACATTAGTTGTCTTAGTACATTTACATTAGCAAGCAGTCTACCTGACTTTATACTGGCTCAACATTCTCTTAAGATGATGATGATGAAGATGATGATGATGATGATGATGATGATGATGATGATGATGATGACTGTCCTTATATTGGTAGTTAAATATAATCGAACCCACTCGCAGCCTCTCTCTACTGTGCAAGACGGCTGGCATTTACCGGGTAACTTATACTATCAGAAGCAGACTAAAATACTTATCTTATTATAGAGGCTGGAAATGTTGACCTTCTGCTCTCAAACAGGTTGTACATGGTTGCATAAATAAAAAATAAAATTGATCAAAGTTTTGATTGTGGATAAATCATCACACCTTTATCATTTACTTTTGCAATTAGGATAACGAGGTAAAGCTACAAAAGATGAGTTATTTGTATCTTTATTATATGTTGCTAAAATGATTTATTTAGCCAAAAAATGATATAAGGATTGAATTTCAGTGTGTCTATTGCAATAAAGTCGCGGGCTTATGCTTGGCAACCCCGCAACATTGGCATGTGTGTAAGTAGAAGATCAAGAATGTGAACAGCAAAACTAACCTGCCCATCACCTTTCACAACAGCAGCTTCTGTCAGTGTTTCAGATGCTTTAAATGCATTCAGAGCTACAGCATTATTTACACAAGAGTACTTAGATATGCTTCTAACTTATGGCAAAGTTGACTGCAACACATGTGTAGTGCAGCGCTTGTATAATGATGTTTCCCAATAGGAGAACCAAACCCAAGATCATTTGCTGCAGTAGCTCAGCAGTACGAAAATTGGGAAGTGTGATTCCATAACCTGAAAACCAAGGACCATAGACTCACTCTTTGAAGTTCAGTAGCAGGTTTTCTTGTGATTCTTGCACAATGTTTTCTCTAATTTACTGTAATGTATGAGGATTGGAATGATACATGTCTGTTGAAACTGAAGCCCTGTGGCTACACGCGATTACAAGCATTAAAGCCAAATGAGCCCACTAAACTTGTGAATTATTTATTATAACTGGTTTTTCCAATCCATAAAAAGGGTTTCATTGACTCACAGCTTTTGTTTTTTACTGATGAATCTTTGTTTCATTTAACTGGCCTTTTGAATACTCACAACAGTCGATACTATGCTTCAGAAAAACCTGTGCTACTGGATGAAACACGTCATTATGATCAGAAAATTGGAGTGCCTGAAGAATAATAGGGCCCATATTCTTTGATGGAAACAATAAATGCAGAGTGATATCAGAGCCATTTTTCAGTCGCTTGACAGAAGAAGAGAAATGTATGGATTAGTTCGATCAAGATTCTGCAACAGCACATATGGCTGCTGAATCATTAAATGAAGTAGGAGAGAGGCTGCAAGTGAATTCAATTATAATTTAACTACCATATATTATCATGATAAATGTCATGGAAAAGTACGAATAAAAAAGAAAATCTTGACAGACATCAAAGACAATGCAATATAATTAACATGGCAAGAGCCAGAGATAAACATAAATACAAAATAAAAACCCCTAGCAAAAGTCAAGATAAATATGTAATGAACTAAACAGGGCAAAAGCCAAAGATAAGATGGAATTAACAAAAATAGTTTAGAGTAAAAATAACTTATAAGACTAAATGCTTATTTGAAAATGTACCACTATAGAAACTGAAAAATCGTTTCAATCACTTTATCATCTGCCAGAACATCTGCAAGACTGATCAGCAGTTGCAGACTTCTGAAGGTGTGTTAGAGAAGCACATGAGACTGATAGATCTTTGCTACACAGCAGATAGAGGGGCAAGGTTACCCTTAAAAGGGTAACTATGCATAGAATTGCAGTGGCCAATATGCAGTAGAACCAAGGTCATCTTGCGACGAGATACACAGGAGATTACCTAATTTATTGAAATATCCTTTGCTGCTCTGAGCTTATTTCTGTGGATAGCTGACCACTCTTCATACTTAGGCTGATACTTAAAAATGCTTTATCTTTCTTTCTTGTTTTTTATGTCTCCTTTCCTCACCAATGCTGGTCTTAGGATTCACTTGGTTTCTCTCAGAGTGAGGAAGCCGAAGCATATTAACCTGATAGATGAGATCAGGGTTGGGGGATCGGCCCAATGCCTGATGAATGATGGAGCAATTGGTAGAATGATGGTGGGGGAAACTGAAGGACCTAGAGGAAACCCACCCCAGCATCATGTTTTCCACCACGAATCCCACTTTGCAGTCACCTGGATCGAACCTGGACTGCCTAGGTGAGAGCCAAGCGGTCTAACCACTCAGCCATGGTGCAGCCATATTTTTCTTTTTGGTGATAAAAATAATCCCACTTAACAGTCTACAAACAAGTTGTTATAATATATCTGTCATACACAAAATGGTTATCATTTTTGCAGATCCGTAGTATATACAATGTGCGGAAGTAAATAAGTCAACTTGTGAAGCAATTAAGTGTGAGTGCGTGTATCTCACATGGTGTTCCTTTCAAACCTTCTACATCATAATTACTGCTAACAATATATTCAAAATTATAAAATGGAGAAAGGTACTAAAAGAAAGAGCAACTTAGAATTTTTGTTTCATTAGTTAGAAATTGCTCTGTGACAATGTTATGCAACATTGACTGGTAACAATGAACACAAATGTTTTCTGGTGTACAGAGACAAAATCAACAATTACAGTGGAAAGAATATGAATGAAATGCTTCTAATGGGGAAAGCCATTAAGACATGGTGCGAAAGTTTTTTAAAGCATTTCATTTTTGTTCTTTACAGACTACTTTTATTTTTATTTCAGTGAAAAAATTAAAAATCATTGCATGTGATTATAACATACTGAGAAGGTTAAATGTGGATGGTGTTTGCCATTATGAACAAATTTGCTTGAAAGCCACATTTACACTACTATTCAAGTAATTAGAGATTTAGTGTATTAAGTAGCAATAGAACCTAATAAATATATATGTTTGCTTACTTAATGGGAGCATATCACATCATATATACATGCAGATTTTATAGCAGTTGCGAGGTTTAAAAGCAGAAAAAGATCAAATTATATCAAATACAAACAAATTTTTCATGAAAAGTGACCTAAAATTGATCATATAGAAATAGATGACCATTTTTATGCTTTAAAAAGTTACAGAAATATCTGAATGCCAAGCCTATTATAATTCACTTTTAAAGAATGTATGAGCCAGTATAACCGTTCCAGACTTGTAATTGAGATATATTGAACTTCAGTGTTACAGTTCCCTGTATGTCACCTCTGTTTTACTTGGTATCTTAGCTCATTTATGTAGGAGTATATCAAAATGAAAAGCCTTTAGAAAACGTTAGAAGGGCTTGTTTTTTGGCTTTTATATTGCTTTAATTCAGCAATGAAAATGAACATTGTTTCCATTTAAATATTTAGATTTATAAGTGTGCATGTCATCCACATGTCTTTCATTTTGAAGAAAACAAATAGCAACTTTATACATATCATCAATGGGATCAAATTAAAAATATCTCACAAAACAGAACTGATTTAATGGCATATGTTAACAGAAAGTTGATAACTCAGTTTCTCAATGACTGACAAAATTCTATCAGCCTGAATTGAAAGTTTATCATGTTGGAGATGTTTAATTTCTTGTATGACTGTTACAAGCAACAATTAATTAAAAAAAAAAAATCTATTTAAAACTTTTAAATGAAAAGAGTAACTTAAGCATGACTGCAAAACAAAAATAAGAACATTACAATATTTCTGAAATAAACAATCTTTAACTCTTAAGAGTTTTTAATTTTCAATGTGTGGTTTTTAATCAAAATAGTTGTTGAATAAAGTTCAAACTTTTTTCAGACCCTATCATAAGAAGATTTGCCTCATAGAAAAGAATGCATTTTCTGGAAATGTTTCCACTAGTATCTAAGTGAACTATTATTTTAGTTACATAAAAAATGAAGGTAGTAACAGTGAAGCAGCAAATACTACACAAATATAATTAATTGTAAAATAATTATCTTCGCTTCTTTCTAGTTGTAACTAAAACTTCACTTATCTTTAAATAAATTGATGGAAAAGGGAAAAGTGGGTAAGACAAGATTTAATGTAATTTTATACTATCCTTGAAGGCAGCAAATAAACTTTGTAGTTTAGAATTATCACTGTCAGCTTTTTTTTTTTGTAACAAAAGGTAAAAAAAAAAAAATTAGGAAAATTCAAAAAATTATTTCTTAATCCATGAAATAAATGTTTCGGGTTATTTTCCAGTAAATTAGTTTTAAAAATAACTGTAATGAACTAAAGCCATGAGATATTATCACTGGACAGCGAAGATAAAACTTTAATGCTGCACAAAATATTGGTACAATAATAATGTATATATTTAAAGGTAAAACAGGAATTTTTGTAGTGTAACAATCTTTTGTGTTAAATTTATCAGTTCAGCTATTTATAATTTTCAGATCCAAAACAGAATATTGAAATATTCAATTTTATTCTATTTTGTATCATATGCTAATTTTTGAGAAGCTGTATAAATATCCTTTAGAAGTGTGAGAACAACTGAGCATGTGCTAATGCTTTCTTTCACATGTGAAAACCTATTGCAGACGTTTAGTTACAGGGGTGATTTGTCAGATATTCATCATGCAGAAATTTAGCTGCCATTTTTCAGTTTTAATCTGAAGGTTTTAAAAACATAGGAGTAATACTTCTAATTGAATATATTACATAGCCTTGATAACCTACTTGAAAGTTGCATGGGAAACCTAAAAGGGAAAAAAATTCTTAAGAAGCAGCTTGTTCCACTCCACTTCAAGTTATGTCCATTTGCATTCAATGTACATCGTATAGGTTCAGATGCCGATATGGTTGTTATTGTCCTTTTGTGAAAACTGAATGTAACAAACAGAACATTACCAGGCATGTCAGTATTGTAAGCAAATGTAAACAAAGCAAATAATATAAGTCAAATCAATTGGAAAGCATGCAACATTGAGTAAATAGATTGAAGCAACCGACTCCATATGGTTGATAGTTGTTCCATATACCTAACAGCAAAACTGTTCAGTACTTGTGCATAAAAGGTTTGATATTTCCCTTAAGTGCTCAAAATAATGCTATCCTAAAGGAGTCTGTTAAGTGTGAAAAGAAAACATATAAGGCAACGCTAATGTGTGAACAGCTAATAATATGTAGAAATTTGCTTCCATCCTAATCCTGAATTAGGTTAAATAAGTGATGCAATATCAGTTCATGCTGAAAGTTAGTAATTGTGGATCCCACTACTTCTGGTTATTAGCTGCTAAGGAAATCATGTATTTGTAACTTCACATCAGACTGGTTACTGTTTAACATTCTAAGAACTTTATTACATCTATTTTCAGAATGTAAAGTGTTGCAGTAATATAGTTTTAGCTAGATAGATGACTGTGAGCTTCCATCTGATAGAAAAGTAGTTCTAATTATACTTGCTATGTGCAATGATGTTTGTCTTATAAAGTTTGTGTTCAGAATTTAATAATAATAGATAGAACTTATTACAGACTGTTATATTTATCCCAAAGTTAATGATACATAAATGATTCTAAACTATGTTGCAATAGCTGTATTTATTCATTTGTAATAGTTATGTTACTTAGTTAAATAAAAGGCACTATTGGTGTTTACTGCATTTTTGCTCATTTATTGAAATACAAGGCATTGTTGAATTATAGCAGCAAATCTTCAAAATGACTTATGTTTTTCTAAACATATTATGCTAAATATAAAATAAGTGATGTTTCTGAAGGCATTAGTAATTTAATATATAGTGACAAACTGAAGTATAATTTGAGGGCTGACAAACTTCAACAAAGCTTTGGATCGATACAGTCAGACTGAAAAATTCAATGTCATAGTTGAGATTTGAACCACGGATCACCCAGTCTCATTTGGTTTCTCTTAACCACTGATCTGCCATGGCAACTGCCAGCATGACATTAAATTCTCCAACTGACTCATATTTTTTCTAGTAAACCACTAGGAGATCTCATATGCACACCTTTTTATGGTGACTTAAGAGTGCTATGCTGTAAGTACTTTTAAGTCTCAGGCTTCATAGTTTCGATATTATTAGAACAATTGTTCAAATCCCGGCTATGACATTGAATTTTTCACTCTGACTCATCTGCAAACCTTGCCCTACACACGGCTAGTGTGGAAGAGCAATTAATTTCCATCAATTGAAGAAAGCTGTTGAAAATTCTTTCAATATTGAAAAGCCCACATTTTCTTAAATACATAAATTAAATAGAGATTAAAAAATACTTACAGTGCCCTTATACTTGAACACAAACATGCTAGAATTGTAAAAGAACCACCAAACACCTACCTTAAGAAGTGAAGCTCCCATGTTAATCACTGGCAATACGGGGCAATCGCAGCACAATCGTGGCTGAACTAAACTATGAAAATGTTATTGTTGTTTTCAAATGCTAGGCTTTGGCAATGAAGCCATTAGCTCTCTTGCTCTCCAATATTTCTTGTAGTGGGTCCAGCAGGTAGGGCTTCACAGGTTAGAAGATGTTCTTCAGTCATTTCCTCTTCTTTGTTGCACAGAGGACAATTTGGACTTGTATAAATTCCTATTCTGTGTAAGTGTTTGGCCAAATAATCATGTTCCGTAAGTAATCTTAAGTTTGCTACTGCAGCTTTACGTGGGATTTCTGGAATAATTTCTTGTATATAGTATGTCTTTACTTTGATTATTGTGGATTAAAATGAAAATTACTGAAAAATATAACGAAAAAGGCAATAAGAATTAAATTATACTTTTTATTGAAATGTATAGTGCACCATATACACCTGAGCCATTTTAATGGGCCATAACTTTTGAACCAGTAGTGGGACACATGTGCGACTTTGGGAGAGTATGATGCACAATTGGGAGATTACATTACACTACACATTTGGTTTAGTAAGTAATAATGCAAAAAGAAGTTTTTTTAATGTACAATATTAAAAATAAATACAACATGGCAAATATATTAAGTAGATATATATAGTCTTAACACGTAATACGTATTAGTATTGAGTGACTAGCTTTGTTAATATTTATGTCATTATAACTTCTTGACTGAGCGTTAGCGGTATAACTACATCAGAAATAGAGGAAATGCTATTTCACCTCTTACACTGGCCTGTCACGGCGTACAAATGTTCCACAATTGGTGCTTGTGAGAAAAGCTGATGAACTTTAAAACTCCTCCCGGCCAGGTCCAATGGACCCATTAACCAAAAACAGGTGTGGCCCTCCAGACATACTGGGGGTTAAAGTGAGTGGATGATGTAACCACCATTACAAGCAAAAAATTGGTGTCCACTTAAAAAACGGTTACATTTATGCTACTTAAAACATGACAAGCCCTTCAGATACATTTTCTGGAGGTAGGATAGTCTCCTGTTCGGATCTCTGGGTGGGGACATCTGCAGGACGTCATACAGAACACCCTCAAAATTCTCCAATGGAATGCAGGAATGCATTTACAAGAATGTTTCTATCCTCAAAATATAATTATATCACATTTAATCTCAAACTTTGAGGCTGGAAGAAAAGTTTAAGCATCTTGCAGTGATTTGTTCTTTATGCTTTATTTGTTCTTTAGGTTCATAGGAGCATATTTTGTACATAAGTTTTGTGTGAATTTCACCAACTAGGAATAGGAGGTGGAATTTGACAGGAAAATGAGAAGAAGAATGCATGTTTGCCACTTATTTTATTCCTTCTACCATCTGGATAACAAAAACTTCCATGCTTCTACAAACATTATATATAACACTGAAGCTATTGCTATGCATACGATCACCTGTTTTGTAATTCACTATATCATTATCAGCAATGCAACAAATTTCATTATTATCCCTTCTGTGCAGTACATGAATACCTTGACCTAAGTGATTAATTAGTGAAATAGTTCAAAATTAATTGTGTAGCTAAATGGATTAAAAGATATTGTTTTATACATGCAGTTAATTTAATAGTTTAAATAATCAAAATATCATTGTATTGAAATGAATAGTATATTGTACATTAGGAAAGTAAGTATTTAACAACAACATTAATGTAGGCAATAACTGTAAATTTTGTATTAAAAAGGTGATATGAGCTCAGCTTCTAGTACAATGGTGTTCAAGTTTATAACACATTTTCCTCAGAAATAAAACATATCACATCACTTGTAAACTTTAAGAGAAACCTAAAACTGTATATGCTAAATAAATATTATTACTACATTAAGGAGTACTTAAACGAACAAGAGGTGTAAATCATTATTATTGTTAAGAATTATTCATCTGTACTGTGGCCGAGTGGTTAGACCACTCAACTGTCTCTATAGTGGCCCAGGTTTGATCCCAGGTGACTGCAAAGTGAAATTTGTGGTGGACAACACGGTGCTGGGGCGGGTTTCCTCTGGGTCCTCCAATTTCCCCTGCCATTCATTCCACCAGTTGCTCCATCCTCCATCTTTCCTATCATTCATTTCACCCTCATGCTATCATCCACTTTTCTCGCTCTCATCCCAAGGCATTGGGCTGGCCCCTCAACCCTGGTTCTTTTGTCAGGCTCAGTGCTTCGGCTTCCTATGCCCCAACTTTCTGGGCTAACTCCTGTAGGTATCAGTAATGTCAGTGAGGGAAAAAAAATTATTTTCTGTGTGTATGCCTTCATGTTTGTGGCAGTAGATTGAAGATAACAGAAAGGAATTAATCCAAAATTAAGTTTGTTATGTGAAATTATATTGACGTCTAATTTCATGTACATGATGTAAAGATAAGAAATAAATAAACGTGACGAATTTAACACTTTATTCATGTGCATTATTGTACTTTCTACAGATTTTAACATTTGCTTTGTAAATATGTATTTCCTCTCCTAACGAATCGTTAACAACTTTCATTTTCCGTATGCAATGTGTGGTGTGGTGTGGTGGCAACATTCCGCCTCACATTTAGTAGGTCCTGTAGTCCTGAGTTTGAATCTCGTTCAGGACGAATTATATGGATAAGATTTTTCCGGATTTTTCATTAAACTAAAAGATAATGCTAGGTAGCACTAAGATGCATGGACCCTGTAGTCATTTGAGCATTATTTCACCCATTTCATTCAGTGGTCCACCACTTCCGCTTTTCTTGAATTCAGAGTAGTATGGCATTAAGGTATTGGCATGTATTTATGGTAAAATCTCATATCAAAGGTTTTGGCAGAGCGTGTCAAAGAGAACAATTCTAAACTCCATGGACTCGTTTCATTTGAGCATCATCTCATTCATTTCGTTCACTTCTGATATGACTTATCAGGACTTAACCCACTTAGCCTAATTTTACGTTGGGGAAATTAATTTTAAAAATAAGACAATTTTTTCCTAGCAGAGAATTTTCCCTATTCCAGGCCATATCGCATTGTCATGAGTCCTCATCGGGATATTATGTTTTATCATATTGGTTGCAAGTGACTGACTCACACGTATTAAAGTACTGCCAACATACGGCGTTGTTATCTTGTAAGTTGAAGAAATAACTGTCAAAAAATAACCTAAATTAACTTTTTTAATATTTGTGCACACTATATTTTTTTTGTAAAGCCGCGGAATGGCAGGTTTTCAAGATTGGCAAAATACGCCATCAGAAACATCATTGAGATTTGGAGGAAATAACTTTAATGGACAAGAATTTCAACAATTAGAATTTCATGAAACTTCAGCAGCATGGGGACATAATGCCGATAATGTGTTCCAACCCTCACCTCCAAACAACCCCGAGAACAGTTACCCTTATTCTTATAGCAATTATGGGACTGATAATCCTGAAGAAGAAGAAGAACCACCACTGTTGGAAGAACTTGGAATTAATCCTGAAGCTATTCTTAAGAATACGCTGGCCGTCTTAAGTCCTCTGTACAAAGAAGCAACTCACTCGGTAGCATCTGGTTTCTTGAATGAAACGGATATGGCAGGCCCAGCAGCATTCTTTGTGCTGTTGGCTGGAACTCTCTTGCTGACTGGTGGACAGGCACATTTTGGTTATGTCTACATAATTGCATTGTTAAGTAGCATTCTGATGTATATACTTGTCAATCTTATGTCATATAACAATGTTCCATTTTTAGCAGTAGCATCTGTTCTGGGATATTGCCTTCTACCAGTTGTTATTTTGTGCTTCATTGGTATTTTTATACATTTACGTTCTGTACCAGGCATGATACTGACAGCACTAGCAGTGTTTTGGTGTAGTCTCTCAGCAGGAAGAATTATAGCTTCCTTTTCAAATAATGAAAACCAAATGGCATTGATTGCATATCCATGTGCACTTCTATATGGTACATTTTGTCTTATGGTAGTGTTTTAGAATATAACACTCCATTTAATTATGTTGTATGCTATTTATCCAAATATAGCTGATTAATTTGGCGTATGATTATGGCTGCTAAATTAATTTGTCATTTCTGTCTTCCTTTTCTCTTGTATAGTTTTAAATGCTTAAAAGTAAATACTTGAAATATATTATGTATTTATGCTTTATTCAAATATTATATGTAATGACAGTAAGACAAGCAAATAAAACTAATGTATGTATTTTCAGTTTTATTTGTATTTAAATCCAGCATATCTTCTCCGTAATAACAGACATGTATTTTTGTTCAAGTTTAGAAAATTGATAGGCGATGTTTGAGTGCTGAATTATTTTTTGCAAAGAAAACGTGTTTCAAATTTCAGTTAGAATAGGAATCAAGTGGTTGTATTAATCATATCCAAATCAATGGTTTTTTAAAGTGTGCTTGAAAGCAACAGCCCCATTTCAGATTTACTGGCATGTAAAAGAACTGTGGAACAAAATTCCAGCACACTGGTAACGCTGATCTGATCCTGGTAATTGACAACGTCAACAAACAAAGTAATTATTTATTATGTATGGAAAGTTCTAGAAATATGAAATGTTCTTCATTTATGGTAACATGCTTCACCTTTTGATGTAAACATTACAGCTTTCACACTTTAACCTTTATATACACTGTACTCTGTGGAAATAAAACTACTCTAGGATCCTGCAAACCTGTCAAAATAGAGCATGTTGTGGAGCAAGACTGTATTTTTGAAGGCTATATTGTTCAGTTATTAGTAGCACAGCAAAGTCTTTGGTTGAAATCAAAAGTTCAATATACTTTTGAATCGTGATACAAAGGAAATGTGCAACATTTAAATAATTTTTTATTGATATTACTACAAAACAGAAACATAGCTCTGATCCAGCATTTAATAATATCTCAATAACAAAAAAGTTTCTCTAATGTTCTTAATGTCTACTGATTCTAAGCAAATTAGTTGCCTTTTGCTAATGCTCAAATACAAAGGTGGTTCTAGTGACAATATATTCAATATCACAGGTTAGAGATTTTCACATGTGTATATGTGTAGTGTTTAATGCCCGCTTTTACTATATGCTGCACCACAAGAGGTGACACTGATGATACATAAGATGAAGATGGAGCACCGGTGGAATGAGATGGCAGGGGAAACTGGAGATGCCGGAGAAAACCTACCATGGTGAGAGCCAAGCAGTCTAACCACTCAGCCATGGCACGGCCTTTTCACATGTAGTGCCATATTCAAACTAATACAGGATCATCAAATTAAGCGGCAATGCTGTTAGCTGAGTCTTGGGCACATTAGAACAAGTGGGATTAACAGTAAAGCCAATACTATTTGTTTTTTAATTGCAATACTGAATATCTCTTACATCGCTTAATTTTTTTTAAAAAAAAAGATGTGAATATTCTCGTTGTGCTAAAAGACAGCATTGGAAAAGACTCTCATTCACATTTTGCAAATCTTGGGAAACATTTATTCTTCTGGCATATTATATTGCAGTTCTTATAATGTTCAGGGTTCTGATTTATGCACTTTGTCATTTAAAGTGTCCCACAAATAAAAATTACAGAGTTTGTGTGAATATCAAGTAGACCACATTCCTAAACTGATTGTTGTATCATCTAAAACATTAACAATCCAAGGAAGTCCTTGTTGTATGAATCGTAGTCTTGTCTTGTTGAAATATGCCCTCCCTTCACTCTTAATTTGAGAGAAAAACTGCTTCAAACTTTAGACTTGTTAACATGCAGCATTAATAAATTTATACAGATAGAGTCAACATGAAAAATTCAATGCCATGGCCAGGACTCTATGTTGACTCTTATCTATCAAAACCCTTAGCCTATATACGGCTAGTGTAAAGAAATGATTAATTTCCACCAATTAACTAAAATTAATAAATTTAGTTTGTCCAAAAAAATATGATCAGTTATACCAGCCGCACTTGCACAACACCAAAACTGACCTTAGGGTCAGTTGTGGACTTTGATATATTGATTTTGGATTCTTGGAAGAGAGCAACACAAAGGCGGCACAATCATGACCCAGGTGCCATTAAAAGCATTGGCACTTTGTGATGGCACATACATTTTGCATCTCATTGATTTTGATGAACTCAATTTTACATCCATTATCATGCTCCCTAATCTGTAAAAGATCATTGGAAAAGCAAGGAAAGGTAAACTATTGTTCATTTATTAACAATCTTAAAACAGATTTTTCAACATTGTCCAAAATAATTTGAAAAGGTAAATTGGAACTAACACTGTTAAGTAATGTAATAATTAAAATTATACTATTAGTCGACAGAGACACTGTACTTCACATACCACAAATTTTCTTTCAATACATTTTGCCTCCACTTGGAGACATCATCAAGAAATTGTCAACTGGCTAGAACTTTGGTGTTTCGGCTGATCATGGTTTTTCGAACACAAGACATCTGGTGGCAATCCAATGAAGCTAAGTAAAATATTTTACTTCTATACGATGTCAAAATTCATTAAATTTGTTTCGAATTTCTTTATATAAATGTTTTCCCAGACATGTAATTCTTGATTCAAGTGAATTGATCTTAGTAGTTGGGTTTTATGTTCTATGTTGTGGCTATGATTCCAGAAGAAGAACAACAAGCAAAAGAACTCTTGAAGAACTGCAAGCAAAAAGAAACAGATAATTCTGCAATAGCAGCACTTTTCTTGGATCATAACCTCAACATAGAACATAAAACCCAACTACTAAAATTCACTTGAATCAAGAAATTCACTTGAATCATCTGGGAAAATATTTATGTAAAGAAATTTGAAACATATTTAATGAATTTTGGCATTCCATAGGAAGAAAATATTTTACTTAGCCTCATTGAATTGCCACCAGATGTCTTGTCTCCAGAGAACCATGATCAACTGGAATACCAAAGTTCTAACCAGTCAGCAATTTCTTGATTATGTCTTCAAGTGGAGGTGAAATGCATTGAAAGAAAATTTGTGCTATGTGAAGTACAATGTGTCTCAGTCTACTCATAGTATAATTTTAATTACTGTCCAGCATGTTTTCCTACAGATGTCGTGCACATTTAATATGATAGTAGTCTACTTAGTACCTGGACAAAAAGACTATTATGTATTTCAAATGGGAAGAGTTCTCGCCTGTAGCGAAAAGATGCGTTTGCGCATTCACCGTTGCCACCTCATTATCCCTCGTTCTTTTTATATTTCCTTCTCTCTCGCACACTTGCGAATGTTCGTGGTGCTAGACATAAGAGAACATAAACTGAATTTTCCAAAGTTTTATAATAATGTATTTGTTGAAATCACATTTACAACATGGATATTCGTATATTACACAGATGGTTTAAATATTTAGTTTAAATTTAATTATAGTTTATGAACTACCTATTTTTCTAATCCAACGAAAATGCCAGCGGTGCATCCATATAGCTGTGAATGTTACTTACATTAAGAGATAATTTGTCATTGTCATTGTCTTCATCGTCTGAGTACTGCAAATTTATGATGATAGGTTCCAAAATCTCGTTACGTGCTATTTCTTTCCAAAAGTCGTCTTCTTGTAGTTTATCTGATGTCTAACGCAGTTTTCGCAGTCTTGTTGTGTTCCTTGTCAATTTCTTCATGAATAAGTCGTTCAACGTCAGTCAGTTTAAAAGTAATACTTCTGTTTGCAATAATTTGAGCCCATATTAACTCTAGTGGATTGTTCTGACAGTGGTAAGGGGGGAAGGTGGATCATTGATCCGAGTAACTGAATAATGCTGCTTTGAACTCTCTAGAGTAAATAGAGATTACGAAACATTCATAAACAAAGATATAATGTGACCAGACACGTTCTGCCAGACTAGCAAGAAGTGTATCGTTCCTTCTCATCGAATTTAGCAAACACCTTGGCTTATTCAAAGTATGCCCACCTCGGTAGCGCAGATGGTAGCATGTCTGCCTCACGTTCAAGAGGTCCCGAGTTCGAATCTTGTTCAGGGTGAGTTACCTGGATAAGGTTTCTTCTGGGGTTTTCCCTTATCCTTCAAGACGATTGTCAGGTAACTCTAAGTTCCATGGACCCTGGACTCATTTGAGCATCATTTCACCCAATTCATTCACTGTCCAAAATGTTTTAACGTTGGAGGACGTAAATTACAAAAAAAATATTCAAAGTACGTACTTCTTTTACCACGTCATGTCAAATGTTTACGTTTCAGTTCTGAGTAATTTCAAATATACGTTCACGCATACATGCCAAACAATTATGATATTCATTACAGTGCTTACGTCACAATGCATTGTTATAATATAATGGTATCTCCTTTATTTATTTGTATTAGGAAAACTATTTGAGCTAAAAATATGGGTTTTTTTTTTTCGGTTATGTTAAATACATTACTCTCTCCTTTCTCATTGATCAGTTTTTGCAAAATCTGAATTTTTGTCTTAGCACAAATAGTATTTATTAGAGGTTAATTAGTTAGGCGCTCGTTACACACCACATAGGGGGAATGCAATATAACAACACTGCAGGACTCTGATTGGTTGCTACCTAGTAGCGCTCAAGGACAAACACCTTCCCATTTGAAACACATTATAATTCATCTGATTGACTGTAAGAAAATACTTCTTATATGCAAATTTATTAAATAGAAGTATGTGGAACTATAATGTTGCAAAATCAAAGTAATTATTCATGTATCAAAAGTGTTAAATTAGAGTCCTTTATAAGATGTGTTATGTTGAGGAATGGTTCAAGTATAAAGGGATATTGCTGTATAACAAACTGCCACAACCAAACACGTTACACCGTTGAAGTCTTTAAAACAGAAATTAAATACATGCATGATATTTGGGAAGATGATAATTAACTTTTATTTATCATTAAATGTATTTAAACCCAACTCTTAGGATAGATTGAAATTCATATTGTATATATGTAGGCTGCTTTTGAAATTTTGTAACTGTGTCTGTGCGTATGACTATGAATAATTTGTATGATAATAATTTGATATATCTTACACCATTGTAATTTGATTAAATGGATAAATAAAAAAATAAAGTATATAATATTTTGTCCTTTAATAATTAATGAAATGAAATGAGGTGTTTTCTCTGTCAGAAAGAACAGGGCTTCTTTCTCATTTGTGAAAGAGTAGCAAATTGGTCTTTATAATACTAGTCTTTATAATACGCAGACTAAATATTCATGAGGGCAGTTCAGTAGGTAGCTGTGGAAGGAATAAAGATGCCTATTTTTTAACAACACTTTTAAAGATATACATTTCTTCCAACATTTTCTACATTTTTTCAACCCTTTCAAAAGATACAAATTATCAAGCTCCGCAAAATACGTCTTTGTCTTGATAATGACTTTATTTCATTTAAATTTTGTTCATGTGAGCCATTTTTCATATTTGGGAAAAGAAGAAGAAATTGCAATGAGCCAGTTCGAGTGAACATGAGGATGAGGCAACAAGTCATGCAGTTGGCAATGACATAATTGAATGGATGTGTTGTGGCATTGTTGTGGTGAAACAGCTTTTTTGTATTCCCAAGTTTTTGTCGAATCACACCAACAACTCACTGTAATACTGTCCAGTAATTATTTTTTCCTTTTTCCAAGAAGTCAGTGAACATGATACCCTTCACATCCCAAAAAATTGACTTCACTTTTCCAGCCAATAGGACTGATGCCTTCTTTGGAGCAGATTCATTGGAAGCAATGCATTTTTTGAATAACATTATGCTTCATATTTAAGTTTGAATTTATGAGTCACTATGTTTACACTCAGTCTTCACTTACTTGTTGTTGTGTTATGCTTTCCGGGCTTTTAGGACTTGGTTCAGTTGTTTTTTTCTCTAATGTTTCATCGCAGTTAGCGTCTTCAAGGAAATCAAAGCCATGAATATAGCTCCTGAATCCAGAGGAGACTGGACCACTCTGTCCAGTGGCATGCTATTTATTACTGTGCATGGAAGTTAGAGTTACCTGCTATGGGTGGAGCATGGTTGCTTACAGTGCACTTCAGATGGAATGTAATTTGTAATTTATTTCTCATCTTTCCTTTTACATCATCAAATCGAAATACAAAATCAAGATTACAATTATAAAATCCATACTGGAAAATGCCATATATTCCTAAATCCTGAAAATCCTATCATGTTGCCCACCATTGAATAATAATTCGGTCCCCATACACCTAACCCTAGGTTTTTGTGCATTGGAGGCCCTCTACTCCTGTTTACCCATTTTGCCATTTCACCTATCCTAATCTACATGTTTTCTTAATTATTCTTAGCCATCTCGCTTTAACTTTCCCTGAATAATCTCCTATATTTCTCCTGTTCTTTTCCCCTTTTACTGACAAAATTTTTCTAATTACAACTTCACCACCCAAATTGTCCCATTTATGTAGCCAGGCCTGCTCTGTCCATATCTTTGTTTGACTACAATATAATATACAATGGAAGTCTGCATTTTCTTCTCCACACAATAGACATTTATCTAACTCCCTCTCTTAACCTTTCAAGTTTCTCACTCCTGTTCTCGCCCAAGCAAAACCTTCTTGTCCTAACTTACTGCATATATCTATATATCCTTCCCTCCCCCCAGGTTGTTTTTATTTCTCTATATAATCTCAGTGAGCTTTTGTCACTTGTATTGGCGAAAATGTCTTGTCTGTCAATATCTTCTAATCTTAGCTTAACTTCTTTCCAGAAGCCTCTATACCCATACTCTGCATTTATCCAAGAATGACCCATACCTATCTGCTTCAACACGTCATTCATTTTATGCTCCCAAGACCCACCCCAGTTACTTCTCTTTTGAATATGAAAACATTTTTTATAATATTGCCATCTTCCAAGTTAGGGATTCTGTATAAATATTTCATTGCCCTTGACAAGATTTTAATTTTAGTAGAATGCCTGCCCAGTTCCAATTGTGCTGCCCCGTTAGGTGATGCTATCGGTAATCCCAATATATATTTACAAAAGGATCTATGCACTCTATCAATGTCTCTCCAAGCCTCATCTACTCCCCATACCTCTGAACTATGTAACATTCTATTTTCTACTATTGTCGTATAAATTCTCTCCAACCATTTGACATTTATATCTGGCAGTTTACTGTAGCATGATCTTATCACCCTCGTGGCCATTTTACCTTTTGCCACAGACATCATTTTTTTGTTCTTTCCAGCTACTATCTGAACTCAACCTTGTCCCCAAATAAATCTCCTTACTACCTCTATTTCTCCTCTATTAACCTCCCATTTCTCATCCTTACGCAACCTGTATCCTTTTTTGAAGACCATAATCTTGGTTTTGTTTTCATTCACTTTCAAATCCCATTTATTGCAATAAGAATTGGCTGCCTCGATTGCTCTTCTCAGCCCTCCACTTGATATGGACCCAACTACTAGGTCGTCTGCAAACAGTAGCCCCAGGATTTCACCTCAGATAGAGTGCTCTAGTTCCCAAGAGACACACATGAACCGTTTTTTAAACCTGAACTTTTGTATTCAGGGAGCTTCAAAACAGGAATTTCCAGTGAAAGCTCAGCATAACATTTTTTAGTGAATTGAAATATTTCCAGAGAAGTAGCAGAGAAAGTAAAAATTGTTTTCTACTTTATGGTTGTTATTGGTATTAATATGATCCATTCTTGTCTTAGGGTTATGTAACTATTGTCTCTTAATACTGTTAAGCAGTATTAGATGGTTACCAAACACTTTAAATACCTCTGTATCTTAAGTTATTGTTAATCTAATCTACTTCTAGAATGCTGTTACATAAAATGTTTTTAAAGTGTATTTATCTTCTTTGGTGGAAGTGTTGAAAACAGTTTATTATAATCAATTAAATTTAAAGGAGAGTCGATTAATAACACTGAACAACATTTACTTTTTAAATTTCCTGGAAAATGTGTTGGAGGCTTAATTTTGACATCTCCCAGAAAGATATGTTCAGTTTCTCGAACTGCCACCAAAGGAAATCTCTGACAAATGCCAGCTACTTCACAGAGAACCAGGTGATGTCCGGTTGATAATGGAGGAAAGTAAGCCTCTGAAATATTTTCTCAGAAATCTAAAAGTAAATGTTGACTCACCAAGCATTAATATTTTTATTAATTAATTAATTTTTTTATTATTTTCAAATTTATATCATTTGAGAATGATATTCTTGAGGAGTTGGTAGATATGCAGTTTTAACTAAAACCTTACATTTTACTGTTGTATACAAATAAACAAATGGATGGTGTCTAAATTTTAGCTGTTGATAATGAAACTATTTTCTCTACCTTCAGTATTTTGATGTGAGATTGATATGTTGATTGAACAGTTAAGTAAGTGGTTTCTCTTCATTTCTTCAAGTTTTCAAAAAGAACATATAGAAGATTCTGCTACGTCAATCCTGTGTAGGATGGCCAGTTCCAATCTAAAAATTGCTAGGATTTCCTTGATAGTGTAGAAATTCTACTCATGTTATATAAACTTTCCCACTGTTGGAAATTTAATCATTCTTTCACACTAGCCTTGTGTAGGCTAAGAAAAAGGCCAGAAAGGCCATGAGAAGGCCGGCTAGTGTGGAAGAACAATTAAATTTCCATTAATTAACCTAATAGTAGTAAGTGTAAAGTCTGGAATTTAAGTACTTTTTTTTTTCCTTCCAAAGGTCATGTGTGCTAAGCTGCAGATGCATTGCAGTCTTAAGACTTATTGTGCTGCCCTATGTAATTAGCACCAGTCCATTATACCTGTGTCTCTTATGGGATAATACAGGACCATAATGGACTCAGTATGAATTTCTTTTCGTTCAATTATTGGTTTCCCAAAAAGATTGAATCTTCTGAAATCTAAGGCTATACAGAAGCATACAATGTGATGGGCTGTCTGAGTTTCCTTTGTGCATAGTCTGCAGTCTAGGTTTCTTTTGATTATACCCATTCTGTTTAGGTGCTTTTTCACAGGAGCATGGCCCTTGAGAAGAGCCACTATGTATCTTGTTTGAATTGTCAGAGGCACTAAATCCTTTACCTTATGGTAGATGCTGGACATATTAACAGAACATTTTTATGAGACATGCTTCCTTTTGGAGAAAGGAAAATTAATATTTCCAGCACCTACCATAAGATAAGTGTTTTAAAACCTCTCTGATGGCACAATTTTCCCAGTGACTCTCGGTTCTCTTGTACAGTGGAGAGGGCATGCAGATCAAGATACCACATGCCTTAATGACCTTATAATTTCAATACCTTGTCAACACAGCAGAAAACCTAATGAAAAACAGCAAATAGCTGTTCTGAAACCAGCAGTATTATAAAAGGTTAGATGCATAGATTAAAGATTCCTGTAAAAAAACAAAACCATAAATCATACACATAACAGATCTAAAAGAACAATATTCTATAGGAATTAGATTAGATTACAAAAAAGGATTGTTAGATGCCTAATGCCAGGAAAAAAATATGACTCCTGCAGGAACTTCTTTAAGGAGTTGAAAATCTTGACTCTGCCCAGTCTGTATATATACTGTTTGCTATGTTATACAAAACAAAACCTTGAAAATTTCACCACAAATAATCAAATACATCATCATAACACCAGAGGTAAAACAGACTTAAGAACAATAACACATAGAACTACACTTTATTCCAAAGGAGTTAGATATTCAGCAGTCACTCTGTATAATAAACTACCGGCCAAACTGAAAAACATAAAATCCATGAGGTGTTTCAAACTATCGTTGAAAGAAATTTTATTAAGTGATTCATATTATGATATAGGTGAATTTCTAGATACACTGTAGCTGGCCATATAATTGTATATATTTGTGATGCATTTTAAATGCTGTGTAGTTGTAGAGCCATGCAACTATATATATTTATGAGTTCATGCTTAGATCTTATTAATTACACTTGATGCAACTTATTTTTTTATTTTTATACTTATATTATTTGTATTGTTCTAAATATTTGTATTGACGTATCCAATGTCATTGTATTGACTTAACGGATGAATAAAACTACTACTACTACTACTACTACTACTACTACTACTACTACTACTACTATAACATTAGATTTGCATTCGGTGGGTTCACAAGGGCTGTGTAGGGCTGGCTCTGTAGCTCAGTCGGTAGAGCACCTCACTGCCGTGGTAGGGGTCCTGTGTTCGATTCCTGGCTGGGGGTGGGGATTTTTCTCCAACCAAGATAATTCCGCATCTTCCCCTGAGGGTGGAAGTGTGAATGAGAGTGCAAATGTGTGTGTGATCTAATGATTAAAACCCAACAAATACAAGTTAACACCTTTGATATGTTCCAAAGCAGAACTGCCACCAATATGATCATTGGAGTTAAAAGGGGGAGGGGGGTATAAATGGAATGAGTAAAATAAAAAAAAATGGTTAAAAAAATTGTCCAGAGGTATACAGTTTTATAGCTATATTTTGAAAATTTAATATAAGAAACACATTATGTATAACAATATCAAGAGTAATATGGAAAACAAGGCAGAGATAATTATATGTGATACATAATCAAACATTTTTTAATTAAATTTTCACTTGGCTTTGCCAGTGCATCTCAGCATTTTGTATTAGATTTGCAATGGATATCATTTATTGTCATTTCTTCACTACATATACATTAAAATAGCTTATACACAGGCATCTAATGTTCATTAGCAATTTATTTATTTGATATTTATTTGTACAGTATTCATTACCAATTCAGTACAATAACATTTAACTTAGAACATGCTGTATTATACCTCCTGTACAAATACATAAAATTGCTGACCCTAAGATTTACTTGCTGACTTAGGTACCCTGGCTATAAGACTTTGGTTTTCCTGAGCAGCTTGACCTTTCTTTTTGACCTTTACTTCTTTTATCCTAATCCACTTTTCTCTTATCCTATATAAGAAATCTCCTATACATCTATTTTTCTTTTCTCCCATCCCCATTAGCAAGCGTACTGCCAATATCTCTTTACTTACATTGTCCCATTTCTTATCCCATATTTTTCTCCTGTAATTTGTTAGCTCCTTACATTCTATTAGGTAATGAACATGCTCTCTTCATCTCCACAAAATTCACATATTCCTGCCTCATTACTTCTCAACCCTTTTAAGTATAATATTCCTACTCTCATCCATGCTATGCCTTCTCTTCCAGTTTTGCCACATTGATCTACATATTTTTCCCTACCCCATTCTGTCTTTAATTGCTCATAAAATTTCAAAGATTTATTTTCTTCTATACTTTCCCATATCTTTTGCTATTTGTCTCGTTTGCTCTCCATAGATCTCCCATGCCTATCTTCAATACCATTCTTTCCAATTCCGACCACCAACTATTTGTATTTTTAATGCTGTCCTGTTGCTTCATGCACAGATTCAATAATTCTCCTTTCTGCCCTTCAATACACTTATACCAGAATTTCAATATTCTTATTCCCCTCCTTTTTGTATTACCTAGCTCTAGTAATGCCACCTCTCTTGGTGCCAATTTTCGCAGCCCTAGTAGTTTTTTGCAAAACAATCCGTACATCTGGTCTAATTTTGTACCTATGTCTGATGTGCCCCATACCTCCACTGCATATATTGTTCTGGCTTCAACGGCCACTTCATACATTCTTTCTAGCCATCTATCATTGGCAATGATTTGTCATTGTACAGTTAGATTCTACTTACTCAAGCATTATCAGGATAATTTGTTATTCAGAAAATCTTGTACAGTATAAAATGATTTTGAGCATAGGTACTCTTTAGCAACATTTTTAAAAGCACTGAAATTATCAATTTTTTCTTTAAGGTTATTAGGAAGAGGGAAGATTTTGATGGTTTCATAGTGCACACCTTCCTGGAAGCAAGAAAGTTTAGCACTGGGATAATGGATGTGACACTTTTGTCTAGTATTTTAGTTAATTGATGGAAATTAATCATTTCTCCACACTAGCCGTATATAGGCTAAGATATTTGATGGATAGAGTCAACATGACTGGACGGAAACCAGTAGATCCGTGGTTCAAATCCCGGCCATGGCATTGAATTTTTCATGTTGACTCTATCCATCAAATATCTTAGCCTATATACGGCTAGTGTGGAGAAATGATTAATTTCCATCAATTAACTAAAATAATAAGAGTTAAATGATGAAGCCTGGGACTTAAGTACTTACAACAGTAAGTCGCCACAAACGGTGTATCTCGGATGCGAGAGCCCCTAGTGGTCTACCGGGGAAATATATGAGTCAACTGGAAAATTTAGTGTCAGGAAGGCACGTTGGCCATGGTAGCTCAAAGGTTAAGAGCGACTGGACGGAAACCAGTAGATCCGTGGTTCAAATCCCGGCCATGGCATTGAATTTTTCATGTTGACTTTTGTCTAGTGTTTATCTTATGAAGTACATTATTTGTTATAAATGAGGCTCAATAGCATACAAAAATTTTAGGATCGAGAATATATACATGCAAGGAGGGGTTAATATCTTCATTCTTCTAAAATGCTATGGGTGTTAGTAATGATTCTTATAACCCTTTTTTGCATAATAAATACTTTTTTACTTTCTACTGAGTTGCCCCAAAATAATATTCCATATTCAATGATAGAGTTAAAGTATGCATAATACACTAATTTAAGTATTATCAATAGAACCCACATTAACTGGCACTCAGATAGCAAAACAGGCAGAGCTGAGTTTAGGTATGTGAGCTTTCCTATCTAAATATCTGACCACTTGAAGGCCGAAAAATTTTATGCTGTCATTTTATTCTAATAACATCTTCAATCCCAATTTCTATCTGAGTGTGTGACATAAGACAAATTAACAACTTCTGTTTTGTCTACTGTCAATGAGAAATTTCCTTGTGATTAACAGTTGGGAGGTGCGTTAGGGGCTTGCAGGAGCTCGTCAGGTCACCAACCAGTCAGTTATCTTGCCAAGGGTCAAACCATCACTGGCGGATACTACTGTAATCTTCTGCACAAGTTACGAGCAGCTCTGATTAAGAAACGACATGGTATACTCTCCAAAGTTGTCCGTCTTCTGGTTGACAATGCACCAGCTCATTCATCTCAAGTTGCAGTTGACAAAACAAGGGAATGTGGCTTTGAGACCTTACAACATCCGCCTTATTCGCCCAATCTCGCACCAAGTGACTTTTTCTTGTTCCCGGAAATGAAGAATCCGTTGCGTGGTCGCCAATTTGACAACACAAATGACGTCATTAATGAGTAGAAGAGTGGCTTAAAGCGAATTCTGCAGACTTCTACAATCAAGGTGTTCAGAAGGTCAGAAATGCTGGGAAGAATGTGTAAATCTGGATGGTGACTATGTATTTATTTATTTATATATTTTTTTTTTGTAATTTACATCCTCCAACGTTAAGTCATATCGGACGATGAGTGGAATGGATGAAATGATGCTCAAATGGGTCCGAGGTCCATGGAGCTTAGAGTTACCCGACATTCGTCTTACACAATAAGGGAAAACCTCGGAAAAAACCTTATCCAGGTAACTCACCCTGACCGAGATTCGAACTCGGGACCTCTTCAACGTGAGGCAGACATGCTACCACCACGCTACCAAGGCGGGCAGGTGACTATGTAGAGAAGATCTAACAAGCATATATCAACACAAACTCTCTATCACAATTTTTAAAGGGTGATAATTAAACTTTACGATACCCCATTGTAAAACATAATACTCAAGCTTTGCTTAATTTAATCTCAAAAACTATTTGTAGTTGGTATATTGATACTCATCACTTACTTTTTATATTATTGAGAGACTAGTTTCAAAGGCAATCGCCTCCATTTTCAATCTCTTTCCAATTGGCATCTGTTGTTGTCTGCTCTCTCTCTGGTGGTGGAACTATGAACTTTGTTGTCAAATTATCTACTGGTGAGATTTCAAAGTGCATTATGCGATCCTTATTTTTCCACAGGAATATGTTATGTTGTCAATTTATTTTGTTTTATCACTCCTTTTAATAATTTTGGATTTGGATGAATGTCATGATTTTCATTCCAAAAATGAAATGCTACTGCTGACTTATCTTCTTGTTTCAATCTGATGTTTCTAAAGTGCTCTTTGACTCTGGTTTTTAGATTTCTTTTAGTTTGACCTATATAGCATTTTTCACAATTTTTACAACTTATCTGGTATATTCCGGATCTGTTAACTGATGGGATTTCATCTTTTGTTTTTGAATTTAGCAATTTTAAAATTGAGTGTCTATTAGTACGTGCCAAGGTGATATTTTGTTCCTTGAAGATCCTTTTAAATTTATTAAACGTTTTTGAGTGATATGTGAATGAACTGAATATGCTGTTCATGTTCATATATATTGCAACTTAATACAGTGTTTGAACACAATTAAGCCATGTCATAGAATTTAAAAATAAATATAATATGCTAAAATCAGTAATAAAGGCTAGTTATTTTTACAGTGATACATAAATTCTTCGATGGTATAAAACGCATTATCTATTAGAAAGAAGATCAATCTATTAGAAAGAAGATTAATTTGTGTTTCAAATGCACTTATAAATATGTTAGCCAAAAAAGGTGAAAGTGGATTGCCCATTGATAACTCTGATTTCTGCTTGTAGTGTTTTCCATTAAAGCTGAAGAAGTTTTGTTCAATGCATATTTTTGTTAGAGAAATGTATTCTGCTGCTTCTATTGCTTCCATTTATATTGTAGTTAGCCATTTTTTTTAATACAGTCTGTAATTTTTCTGTTGGTATGCTTGGAAATAAAGATGTGACATCAAATGAAACCAGTCTGTCATTTTTGTCCAAATTTATATCTTTGATTTTTCCTACTAAATCTAAAGAGCTTTTAAATTTGCGCTTTCGAATTTTGGTAAACTATTGAATTTATTTAGTAACCATTTGGCCAAATTATATGTGGGGGCATTTATGCTACTAGTGATAGGTCTCATGCCTTTCCCTGTTTTATGAATTTTTGGCAGCCCATATACTCTTGGTAATGTTGGATTATCTACTTTAATTTTGTGAAATTCTTTTTTGTTGATTATTTTGTTTTCTTTTAGAGTTTTATTTGTGGTTTCAATGCAGTACTTTCATGGGTTAGTTTCTACTTTTTGGTAATTATTGTCTTCCTGTTCGTGTAATCTTCTTTTTCCAAAATTACTAGTTTATTTCCATTGTCTGCTTTAGTATAAGTAACTGGTTTCTTTTTAAGGGATTTTATGATTTGGTTACTAAAATTAATTTTTTCATTTTTAATCTGTTCTACTATTTTTGGGCATTTGTTTTTTACTGTGTTTCGTAATTTATTTTCACATTATTCAAAACAAATTATTATGATAGAATCACGTTTATTTTTCCTACAAAAGCAGGAAAGTAACAGATATTTTCATGAATTAACATAAGGTAAAAGCAAAATAGTTTAATGGAGAGACAGTAGCTGCAGTAATTTAATTAGGGATTGTATTCTTATTAATAAGATTTGATTTTATGGTGCATCAGCCCGTTTTCAGGTCATGTCATCCCCAGTTACTCTATGGCAGCCTTGACCGTTCTTTACTGTGACTCCAGTTCCTGATCTTAACCATGTTTTGTGCATACTCAATCCTCCTATCTATTACACATCTTTTCTCTAATGATAGATATCTACAGCAAAAAGAATAGCGATTTTTTTGAAGACGTGTTTCAATAACAGTATTGTTAATTATGTCCTATTTTTAAACATGGATATTTATTTTGTGTATGCAACTAATTGGCAATTGATAAAGAGAATGTAAAAGCGCTTTGCCGTGCTGAAGTATTAGATACAAACATCATTTGAAACAGGCGCCATTTGAGCCGTATTACTATAATTCGGGAGAAGCCATAAGATGGCAGATGCTTAAAAGTAAATACCATTGAATACCAACTCTAACGTATCATGAAGGTAATTCTGAAGATCATTATACTTAGCTTAGATGTTTCTAAGACATTTTAAATTACTTAACAGTTAAACTAATGGGTTTAATTTTGGTATATGAAAATTATACAATATGTAATTAGTATAAAACTAATTATACAGATCTTGTTTTTTTCTTAGTCATTGGCTAAACTGGTATATTTACATTTGTAACGTTTAAAAATAAATAATCGCGGGAATGTGATTTGAGTACATTCTGTCCTGTGATTTAATGTTTATATTTTGTAAAAATGGACATTAACGTGAGTAGGAATGAAATGAAGAAAGAAGAGTATGAATTTGAATTTTATGGATATTCCACGCGTGAAGTTATAAACGAATGTAAATATGTGTAATATGAATAGTGATATAAAACATTTGTGACTATCGGGATCACCCATATGTTCTGGGATATGTAGTTAAGGGAGTGATTCTTTTATGCTGTAATGTATTTATAACATTTTGTCGAGATATATAGTATTAGGTTAATTGGTTTCAGTTCAGTATTACTGATGGTTAGTAAAAATTGAGAAAAAGTTATGTTAAGATTTTCAGGGTTAGTTCGTAATAATTTTGAGTTAAAAAGGAGTAGTTTGGCAAACATTGAGTTTTAGTTACACAAATATTTTGGTTACATTTTGTCGTTTCGCGGTTCCCGCAACTACTCCACTCCTCTTCATATAAAAATATCTGTCGGCTACTTCTTGCGGCTTAGGGTCCTCACTGTATTTCGGTATATTTGTTAATTACGTGTTGTGCAGTTGTGCAATGTTCGCATTACAGCTCGTGAAAATTACATCAATGATACTGAAGTTAATGGTTGGGTTACACCATCCCATGAGCCAGCTGTATTCTAAAGCATAGTTATTATCAGGTTGAAAATGTATGGTAGGAAATGAAAAACTATTATGGGCATATGCTTCTTTATGTGACATGTTCACATTTTTAAAACCATTTTTACAAAACATTTAATATTAACAAATGGAGTGATCGAAATTTAAAAGTACTGAGTATACACAAAAAATAATATGAATAAATAGGTTTGTATTTTGATTTAAATCCCAGAAAGTTTATCATTATTTTGGCTATACTAGTATACTTATTTGTTTGGCTCCATTGTGAGCTAAACTTACTGACATTTCATATGTTACAGTTGTGAACTGTGCAGTAAGCCTAATATACCCACCACCAAGAACACTCTACTCCACTCTACCCCTCTACTCCTCTTGCACTGTATAAGAGAAAATAAAAATACTTGTAAACTATCACCATTTCGTGGGTAAACTTTCATTACAATAGGTCAGTAATAACCAATAAATATAAATCATGATCACATATTATCTACCCTAAGGTTTATTATATATTTACCTTTTGAATGAGATATTAAAGAATTATAGAGTATATAAAAATGACTCTAAAATGTTTCCAAAGATTTGATTGCTTAATGGTTTTAGATAACATAGATCATTATAAACTTGTATTGCAGAATAGTAACATCCTTTCGGAACAGTTTTAAGTTATTTACTGGTGCATACAAATTGCTTGCATCTTCCAGTACTATGTTTTTTTTAAGTTAACATAATTATCTAACAACTCGAGAAAATACATACATATTGATCAGGAAGAGTAAGAAATTTTTTAGTTTTATATAAGTATCTACAGGAATGATGAGACCCAATGCCACAAATAAGTATGACCCCCCTTTTTTTTAATATAAATTATTGCTTGCTATGCATTAATTTATCCAAGAAAATATCTCATCAGGGAGTGCAAATAGTCAAAACATGATATTTTACTTGTGGTAGTACAATCTAATAGTTGCATTTATTTACTTTTGCTTTGTTCTGAATTTCAAAAAGCTTACACAAATACAACTATTTGTAACAAAAACTTCACTTATCTTAAGAAAATTATGTTAATTTTTCTTTTTTAATTGAGATCGATTTCACAAACAAATTGCTTTCATTGTCAGTCCATACATGTGTTGATGGACTGATGATGCAAGCAATTTGTTTATGAAATCGATCTCAAATAAAAAAGAAAAATCAACATAATTTTCTTAAGATAAGTGAAGTTTTTGTTACAAATAGTTATATTTGTGTAATATTCATTGATTCACTGTAGCTAGCTTCATTTTCTACGTAATCATTTGAAAAAGCTTATTTTATCTAGTTATTGACAGCTTTCTTCCTTCACACAAAATGTTGAGATCTCATTCTGGATGAAAAAGAAAAGAAAATATTCAAGCAATTCACATACCACCCTACAGCTTTGTACAAATTTCAGAACTCTTCAAGCCATATCATATAATTTTGGCCTCAAAAACTAGTCACTCCATCAAAAACATATTGAATTCTAAATTAAAAGATGATATCCCATAGGAGAACAAATCAAGAGTATACCAGTTAGCTGTAATGACAGAAAATCTACTCAAAGAAGACTAAGAGAAACATAAATCAAGAATAAAGGGACACACCAGGAGTGCATAAAACAAAATCAGGAAGGCAAATCAACTGTAGCTTGGCATTTTTGAAGGGACCAGCACAATGTAAATAGAAATCTAGAAATAATAGTAAATAAAGAAGTATCTTGGGAAAATCAGAAGTTACAATTTGGGAAAATATGTGCCTATTGAAAAATATAATTTTGAAATCCTGCCTAGTGATCTACTTATGCAAAACTTTATTGCCTGCCTCAGTAACGTAGATGATAGCATGTCTGTCTCACGTTCAAGAGGTCCCGAGTTCAAATCTCGGTCAGGGTGAGTTACCCGTATAAGGTTTTTTATGGGGTTTTCCCTTATCCTGAAAGGTGAATGTCTAAGCTCTATGGATCCTGGGCCCATTTGAGCATAATTTCACCCATTCCATTCATCGTTCGATATGATTTAACATTGGAGGACGTAAATTAAAAGAAAAAAAAAAACTTTATTCAACCACAACAAGGCACAAGGCCAACCACCATGTGGATTGATATAGGCATTTGAACAGGAACTTAAGATGGGAGCAAAAGCTCCTGAAACATATTTCCCTTAGTAATAAACAAGTAATGAGTAAATTAATTGTTCTTCCACACTAGCTGTATATAGGCTAAGGTTTGGAAAGGTAGAGTCAGACTGAAAAATTCATTTCCATAGCCAGGATTTGAACCTCGGATCTTCTGGTCTCCGGCCATCTGCTCTTAACCATTGAGCTATCATGGTCAACATGCTGTCATGATGTTAAATTCCTTAACTGACTCATATTTTTCCCAGTAAACCACTAGGTGTGCTGCCTTGGTATCATGGTGGTAGCGTGTGTGCCTCACATGCAAGAGGTCCCGAGTTTGAATCTCGGTCAGGGTGAGTTACATGTATAAGATTTTTCCGGGGTTTTCCCTTATCCTAAAAGACAAATGTCGGGTAACTCTAAGCTCTATGGACCCTGGGATCGTTGGAGCATCATTTCACCCATTCCATTCATCGTCCGATATGACTTAACGTTGGAGGACGTAAAACTACACCAAAAAAAAAAAAACCAACCTAGGTGTTCTTGTATACAGTGAGATAGCAACATTTGTGGCAACTTACTGTTGTAGGGGAAGACCGTGTAATTTGGACCACTTAACTTTAGGCGCTAATAACTGTACAGTATAACTTCGATAGGGTCCACAACTTGTTTTAATGTATTAATAAGAGGAAGTTATACCATTATGAGAATGTACAGATTTTAGTCGCAACCACATAATTTGCAAATTGCAATCATAATATTTTTCACATGCCAATTTATTATTATTGTTATTATTATCCTCTAGGTAGTGTAATTGTTAACGTTGTTATAACATACCCATAGAACATTCTCTCCATGTGCAGAAGATGATGCACTAGCTCTTCCTCGACTTCATTTGGCAGATCTGTGGGCCGTCCAATACCCACAATGTATGCTGGAACCTTCGCGTTGTTGTATCTTTTTAATGTGCTTGAAGGTATTTGAAACCTTCGTGCCGCTTCATTAATGTGCATGCCTTCATTTATAGATTCAAGAGCTTTTCTGAGATTTTCCTCTGTCCATTTACGGTACAGGTCCTTAGATTTGCGAGCTTCTCGTGTTGTCATCTGAAAATAAAATTACACAATTTACACAGTGTGCAACAGAAATAATTATAAAAATGATCATTTACCAGAATAACTTAAGAATGCTATTTTATAGTTACTGTTTATTTGAAATTTATTACCTAACTTACTTAATCCGTGTAATTTGGTCCGGACCAAATTACACTTCACATTCGGTCCAAATTACACGACACAACAAAGGTTTATGAATATCACATATCTTATAAACCTAAATTTTATTAACAACTTATATCTACGCCACACTTACCTTGATGTTTTGGAGTGTTTCGTATTGTAGATGTGTTTCCAAAGAAAGCTTCTAGGTGGAGGAAAACACTATAATAAAAGCGGAGCAAAATTTCAGCGAAAACGCTCTCAGTAAAGATCACAACCCCCCTCCAAGGTCACTGATGCTGGAATACGGAAAACTGGGGAGAATGCTTGTAGGAAGGACTGCTCAAGATAACCGTCTGTGGCCATTCTCTTAAACCGACCGTGGACCAAAATACACGCTGGTCCAAATTACACGGACTTCCCCTAAGTACTTAAGTCCCAGGCTTTATAGTTAAACGACTATTATTAGATAAATTGATGGAAATTAATCTTTCTTCCACAGTAGTCTTATGTAGGCCAAGGTTCGGATAGGTAGGGTCAGACTGAAACATTTTTAATCATTGAGCTACCATGGCCAACATGGTATATATACGTATATGAGAATCCCTAGTGGTTTATTGGAAAAAATACGAGTCAGTTGGGGAATTTAATGTCATGCTGGTATATTGGCCATGGTAACTCAATGGTTAAGATCAACCAAACGGAGACTAGAAGATCCATGGTTCAAATCCTGGCTATGGCAATGCATTTTTCAGTCTGACTCTACCTATCCAAGTATGTAATGAGTAGTCTAAAAAATTTGGCTCAGTAATGACTAAATGTCCTGTGAAACTTATGTAAATGAGTATTTTGCAGTATTTTTCCCTTGTTGGTTAATATTGACTGAATTAATTAATTGATTGTTTGTTTATTTTAAAACAGTGAAAGATATTGTTACCAGTGCAGTAGAGGGACAAACAGATAGTTTAGAGCAGACCTTGATGAAGCATTATAAGGAACCTAAGCAACAGACTGCTCTCAAGAAAGCTACTGATTGCTTCCGCAGCAAATGTGCTGCATCCATCGCAGAAGGCATGCCACAATTGGAGGTACATTTTGGCAATGTTGTTGTATTCATCTATTATTTTATAAATAATCTGTTAGTATATTCAGGTATTAAAGAGAAAGTATTTATAAAATGAAAACATTACAATAATGTTTCTTTTGGCAATGAATTGTTTTTGGGATGAGTCAAATAATATAAAGTCTTTCAAGATTTCGATGCAAAGCAGCTGTACCATTGAAAGTTTGGAAGCCTCTATTGACATTCCTTAACTGATATCCTGAGAACAATCTATCCTACTCTGTAACCTCTGGTTAAAGTTGAACAACTTGTTAAAGCTGGTAACCAGTTGCTGCACTATTTGGTATTCTGTAATGCTGTAACCATAACATATGTTAAGAGTAAGAAAATAATGTGCAGTGGCATATGCTGGGATTGTGACTGGGGCTATCACTAGGCTTACCAGATCCGGGGAATAAGGGATTCTTGATTAAATGTTAGCTTCACAAACAGTGCATTTAAATCAACTTTTCTTGAAACAAGCTGTTAAAACAATTTAAAAAGAAAACAAACAATCTCACCATACCTGTTTTTATATATATGAATTCCAGCCGTCTTTCTTTACGGATAAACTGCATTGTGACACTATCAAGAAACAGTTCCTCGTTATGTCTTCTCAATGAAACAAGAATGTCTTTTTCCTCCGATAGAAGAGCCAAGTTGCTCAGATGAATTTATCCTTATGTTGCACGTAAATAAGATTTTATTCATTTCAAGGCTGAAAACCTCCTTTCTGCACTTGCGTAGTAGAAGAAAATGTTAAAATCAGTTCACATAGTTTATAAACTTCACTGTATATAACGTCAAGTCCATTTGATTTCATATATAATTGAAAACACACTCTTTTTTGCCCTTAACTCTATGTGCTATGCCGAATTCCAAAGCCAGTTGTGTCCGTACGGTACATTTCGGAGATCGTATGTAGCGATGTAGGTTTCCAAATCCTTGGCATGCTAATTCCTGCATTGCTTCCCTGCGTCCCTCACTGCCGGTACTATAGAGAAGGCTGCAGCAGCAAGCTTCCAAAGCTTTGCTTTCCCCTCTGTTGATTGATAGGGAACAAGAGATATTCCACCCTACGCACCAATTCTTTATGGGGGAAACTGGCTGGTGTTGCAATTTATTATTAATACTGCTTATTAATTTCTAGTTTACTTTAGATATGGGCTTTGGTGATAGCTTTGATAGCCCATAATATACACCACTGATAATGTTTAGTGATAACCAGAGTCGAGAACATGTTGGTGCTAGCAATACTACTGCTACTGACTGAAAAATGAATGATTCTTGATCTGGAAGCTTAAAGGAATGCAGGAGGTAGGTAATCTAAAAGGAAGATGTTATTTCACATGTTGTAAAGTTAAATCATACATATGATGTAAAGTAATAGGAGTGTATGCTTGTGCAAGAGCTGTAGAGCAGAAGCTTGAAATATGGAAAACTTGTGGAATATGTCCAGTATCTAAGAAAAGAAGAACTTCATATACATGCAACATACCTGTGTGCTTAGAACACACTAGAAAAATCTATACAAACTGTGTTGAACATAAGTAACTTGCTAGTGTGCTGTGAGAAAATGGTGGAAAAAAGACCAATTTTTGTGTGTGCATGCTTTCTCAACAGTGACTTGTTGTACAGTCTTGTAATAGTAACTTGAGTATTTGTGTTTACTTCAATTAGTCTTTCTTCAGAACTGATATTGTCTAGGGATAGTATGGCTTTTAAGACTTTGATAATTTCAATCTGCTCAGCTTGATTATTTGAACATTTATTGTCTAAATTTGACCTTCAATGTATGTTTTAGATCTTCTCGGGAAACAAGCCAAGTGAAAAGACGATTAGAAATCAACATTTCGGGAGCATACATCTCTCCCAGCATCAGGATATTTTAATAAATGTTCTTCTTCTTCTGCCTCATGGCTTTGGATTGCTTAGCCCGTTCCGGCTCCAAATTGGTCTGCTCATCTTTTCTTCGGTCTTCCCTGGTTTCTTCTTCCTATAGGTTTATAGTTTAAGGCTATTTTTGGTATTCTGTTATTATTCATCCTCTAAACATGTTCTTTCCATTGATTTCTATTACTTTCAATAGTATGGTTTATTTCTTCTACTTTTAATTCTGTCCTAATATCCTGACTACGTTTTTTTTATCAATTTTGGTATATCCAGCTATTGCTCTTATGAATTTCATTTCTGATGACTGTATTCTCGTACTATTTCTTTTTGTTAGTGTCCATTTATTTTCTCTATTATATCAGCTTCCCCTTGGTACGAGACATTACATCCTAAATACTTAAAGTGAGATTTCTGCTCAGTTATTATGTTATCTAACACTATTTTTGATCTTACTGGAATAATTCTTTTAAATGCCATGGTTTTGGATTTATTTGCTGATATTTTCATTCCATATTCTGTAGCAATTTTATCTAGACTATACAGCATTTTCTGCAGGTCATCTTCACTTGTGGCCATTATTATTTGATCATCTGCATACAACATAGTTTTCAATTTAGTTCCTGATACATTAATGCCTCCATTGACTTTATTCGACCAAATCCTTACTATTTCGTCAACATACAAATTAAAAAGTGCGGTTGATAAAGGACAACCTTGTCTTACGCCATCATTAACTATTACTGGTTATATATTAAATGTTATAACCACAAATTATCACTGTATTATAACACAAATATAAACTAAGACAAAACACTATCTATACTTGCATCACTGAACAAAAGACTGTTTTCAATAAATTAAATGCCAGGTCAGGAGATGGTGTGAGTATAGAAAATTAATTGGGTCAAAGAAACGCAACTACTAACTTGATGATCAAGCTATATAGATCTATGCTTCTAAGTCAACAGATTTCCATTTTTAAGGCCAGTTTCCAAGAGGAGCTGAACTGAAATCCAGAATCATGATTAAGCGTGCTCCTTTCCGAGGAAAAGTTTTCATCTGGCTTGTTTCCCGAGAAGATCTCAAACATATTCGTCGCCAGGAAAGCTTTGGGTCTTATTTGATCTTCAATGTAGTTTGCAGTATGCACTTGTTACAGATATCTCCTGGGGTACTCTATCTGTGGTTATGACTTCATTAATGTCATAGGCAAAGATTATCACCAGTTTCATCTTAAGTTGTTAGTTTCAGCATTTTTTAAGAGTTGGAGATTTTGGATGTCTCTAACACGATGACTGAGACTTCTAATTATTATCCAATTTGTTTAGTTTTTCTGATTATCCACCTCCAGTTCTGGCTCAGATCTTGCTTCCAGGTTTCAACTATTATAACCATCCCTTTCAGAAATGTTCTTCCGTTTTATAATGCTGAAGCAATTCTGTAATTCTCTTGTGATCTACTTTATCTTTTTCTCTAGCATGATGAGGGACCCAGCTGGTAGCAACTTTTCTCATCTGTAAATTGTTATTAATGATTCGCTAAACTGAGGTGTTAGACACTCTGACTGTTTTCTCATGTGTTATTCATTGATCCTCTTACAAAATGACATCAGCAATAACTTCATATTTGTAAGTTGTTGCAGTTATGGTCTTTCACTTCTTGGGTTGTCCTTGGTGCTTTCCTTACTTTTACAGAAATGAATAATCCAACATGGGACTGTACTACGATCCACTGCTTTATTTCCATTGCTTCTCTCAAAGTATTGTGAATTTCAGTTATGTTTTTTCATTGTAAAGTTAAAGTTTTGATGTAGGATCACTGTTGATACATAAAATTTGACTTTATATATTTCCTCTTCCATTTTAAAGTTCAATTATTACACAGTCAAGCTAAGCAGCAGACACAATACAGCTTTCTAGCCGTCTGACTCATAACTGATGCTAATTTCAAATTTATCATGCCCATAATGGTTGGTTTCAGCAATTTTCTAAACTACTTATCCCTTCCTTTAGCTCTTTGAAAAACATATTTTATTCAATTGTAAACTCTTAATTTGCTGCAAATGTCTTCCCTAGTAACCCATTTCTTAATGATGGGGAAGCAGAAAGTCGCTCTAAGGAGCAGTTCGAGATAACACCTTTCACTCAGACTCTAGAGAGTTCAGCGCTTAGATAAAACAGTTTGTTGCATATGACCTTGAGACAGAGGGCTGCGACAATGCTGTGCTACTACTAGCAAGGAGAACAGCTATCATCTTTCCGTCAAATCCTGTCTCCTTCAGTTTGGGCGATGACCATACACTAGGTTCGGTGTACAATCATCACTAGAGAAAGACAGCCTAGATTCATCATAATAATTCCTTTCCTTCCTCAATTGGACTATGCAAGGAAAGGGTGCCTAGCTTACAACCTTATGTGGAAAGTAGGCTTTATGAGGAAGAATTTCATACATAAGTCCAATAATTTTGAGATCGCAGTCTCAAATTATTGCACTGACATATTCCTTGGCTGATCAGAATAATTCTGGATTGCATAATTTAACTACTTCAGTAGCCCAGCTCAATGTTCATGGTTATATTTTATTTAAATTTGGTATTGTTAAATTTGATACAAATTTACAATTTTCAAACACTTCATAAATTAAGTTCACCAAGTTGTTCAACAAACTCATACACAGCGATTGTCAGGGTATTGGAAGCTACTTACTCTTTATTAACTTTTCTATTTATTATACTTACTGGTTTTCCAAAGCTGTTTGGCTATTCCTTATTCATTGCTAGTTTTACCTAATAACCTTGGCAATCCCAAAACTAATCATCACCTTTCCTGCTTGTGGACTGGGTTTTCTTCTGCATTTTGCACTCCGTGACATCTTCATTTTGGGAGGTAGGGGAGATGTATGTTTTATCACTATTACCTATCTCTAAACTTTACTATGATGATGAAATCCTAAAGGTATTTATTTATTTATTTTTAGTCCTATAGTATACACAAAAACAGTGTTACATAGACCACAAAATAATTACAATATAAAATAACACTATACACATTTAGACAATGTTCTTAAGACCACATCAGACATATGATAAAGAAAACAAGTTTATAAAATTAACCTAAATATTGATCATGTAAATCTGTGCATACTATTATGTCATAAACTCAACTATGCTTAAAATGTGATTAATTTCCATTATGGATAAGAAACTCATCTTCATTATAAAAACAATGGGTTAACAAATACATTTTGAGCTCTTTTATAAAAGTATTTCTGTCTATCGCTGACTTCAGTCTGTTTGGTAATATGTTGAAGTATTTTGATCCAGCCTAAATTACATTTTTATTTCCAAACTGGCCCCTATATGATTGAAGAAAAAAATGCATTTTGTCTGCGAGTGTGGTGTTTGTGTATATCTTTATTTAGGCAAGGAGATATTGTTGAGTACTTTTTTTTTTTACTACAAAATAATATAATTTACGTATATGCAAAAGAGGAGTGAGATTTTGAATTTCTTTAAGTATGGTCTGCATGACTCACATTGTGGCAGCTTAGCTAAAACTCTAATAGACTGAAAATAGGTGTGCAAAAAGAGTCTTACCAGCAGAACCCCATAACATAGCCCCATATTCCAGATGTGAATGAAATAAAGAAAAATATACATTATGAATTGCTTGAGGAGGTAAAATGTTAACTAGTTGATGTAACAAAAACACAGTCTTGTTAAGTTTAGAGTAAACTGTCGAAATGTGATTTTTCCAGGAGAGATTATCATCAATGTTAATGCCTAAGAATTTTGTGTTTTGCCCTCTAGATATATTTTCCTCTTTGATGTCAAATTCAGTCCATTATAGATATAGCTCCTGCCCAGTGAAAATAGTAAGTAATTTATTAACAGTAAGTTATTAATATTTGGGGTAAGTATTTTTCCAGACTTAGTAACACCTCCATACATTTGCTATTTGAATGGTCTTAATTTTCTGCTGAAACAAGTAAAGTGGTGTCGTCTGCATATAATGTGATATCAGTGCCTTTAGTTGGTAGATGTTCAGGCAAGTCATTTATGTATAATAAGAACAGTATGGGACCTAGAATTGAACCTTGAGGGACTCCATATTCATTAGTTTGTAACAATGATAAATGTTGTTTTATGTAACCTTTACTATCAGTCGACCTAATTTCGGTACTTCGTTTCCTGTCTAACAAATAAGATATTACCCAGTTACCTGCTATTCCTCTAATACCGTATGTTTCAAGTTTCTTTATTAATAACTGATGATCCACACAGTCAAAAGCTTTTGAAAGATCAAGAAAAAGTCCTGTGACTTTCTTCTTGTTATTCAGTTTATTTATGATGATAAATAAGTATGTTGATTCACAGTAAGTGTGAATCAACAAAAGAAAATGGGAAGTAGAAAAAGTTAGTAGTCAGAGGCGGAAAAAACTTTGGAAGAAATAGAAATGGGGGATTTATGGAGGCTAAAAGGTAGGAATGTAGAAGGTTTTTGGAAAATAGTCAGAACCAGAGTGGAGAATATAGATAGACAAGAAAAGTGGGTAGGGTTAGAAAATAGAAAATCATTAAAATTTTATAGGTTAATAAAAAGAGAATGGGAAGAGAAAGATATGTAGATCAATGAAACAGACAAGAGGGGGAAGGGTTTGGATTAGAACAGGATCAATGTTCTTAAGGGGACTGAGAAGTAGAGGGGTAGAAGTATTTGAATTATGTGGAGAAACAGAAAGCACAGTTCACATTCTGAGTGAGTGCAAAGAGCTAGCAGCATGGAGACAGAAAGTATGAGAGAAGAAATGGGAAAAGATGCAAAGCGAGCTGTTAGCCATAAAAATGGTTATGGGGAAAAATGAAAGTAGTAATAGAAATATAGGGAACCTTGTAATAAATACGACTCATCTAAAAATTAATAATAGGGAACCTTGTTTTGGAAAGCTAAAGAGAAATGAATGAGAAGTGTAAAGAGTGGAAAAGAAAATATACGGGAACAATAAGGGGAAACAGAAAACTAAAGTAGAAGATAGGAGGGTGACTACTATTCAGCATTGCTAAAAGGCCCGGGAACCAAGCAGACTGAGCTAGCAAGGTTTAAAAGGAAAACGGTACGAAAATTTATACAACTAGATTAAGAAATATGTATGTAATGTAGATAAAATATTGTAAATAGCAAGTTGTATAAATTCAATTCAAAATTCACTTGGATTCTGCTTAAGTGCTCAAAGTTTGCCTAGCAGTAGTAACATTCTTTTTTCTAGTCAGTCGTTACCAAATGTGTACACCCTTTACTGATAGCTTTTTTATTAGAAAGTGATTTTGCACCCAATCTTCAGAAGTGACTACTGGTCTAGCACACTTTTGCACCTTCAATCTTCAGTTGTTTAGATCCTTGTCTTGATTTTTCCCCCCTGATGATTTTGGGAGTTGCAACCTTTATGGGACTTTCAATGGTCTTCATTACTTATACTCATATGGCTACATGTAAACTCATCAACCCACGTATAAACCATTGCAGGCAAAGATTCAGATTATCTGTAATGTTTGACCAGCTTTGCTTTAGTGGTTATTGCCACTTTCAAAAAGCAACATCATACTAATACCTAAAATCATGTTTTTCAATTTAAATGCTTATATGCAAATGTAAGCAGAGAATAAACAAACCCTAAGTTTTCAACTGTGTAGGTATAATCATATAGACCACAAGGAATTTAGAGAACATACTGTTGTATTGTTACCAACTTCTAATTTGTACAAGTTTCTACATGGTGTTCATTTTTATTCGTTATTTCCTGCCCTCTGATTGAGCAAGAATGATGTCATAGTTGACTGGGGAGTCTATCTTGAAATCATAATGCCCTCTACGGAGAAGAAGCGGTAATGTTTGCTGAACAGTAACTAACTACAATGCTCTGAGTGTGATTGCACTGATAACTAATACAACCGGCCTCGCCTTTCACCCTTCTTTACAGTAGTCATGATTATCATTCTAGCACATATGTAAAGTAGTATGTTTCTACTCTAAAGGTGGATATGTAGACAGAGCACCGCATCTTCAAGGTTGAATGCTACATTCATATCGGCATTAAAATTGGTGCTGTATATAAATATATTTTAAACCGCTGCATGGAGGAATTTATGCAATGCTATCCAGCATTCAGACAAGTCCCTCAGAGCGCAATTTAGTCAAAAGTGTCCAGGTAACGTCAAATTGACATACTTTTGTTTGCAACATAAACGTCTTGAGGTTTTTATCAGTATATGATATAAATTTTTTGTCATTCTCATGCTTAATTAAAATGTCTTTATTAATGTTGATATCCTTATGTCTTTTAAAACCAATAGGTGAACCAAACATTTACAAGATACAAGGTCAGTTACTCACAAAATGAGAAATACTCGACACTATAAAGTGACGGTCCCAATTTGGAAGTAATAAACATAATAACTAAATATTATAAATATATAATATAAATAATCTGTTCCTTGCCGCCTCTGTGGTGTGAAGTAGCATGTGTACCTCACACTCAAGAGGCCGTGAGTTTGAATCTTGCTAAGGATGAGTTACCTGGATAAGTTTTTTTTTCCAGGTTTTTCCCTTATCCTACAAATACGAATGTCGGGTAACTCTGAGCTCTAGGGACCCTGGACTCATTTGAGTATCATATTATCCATTTCATTCATTCACTCATTCATTTATTGTTCAATATGACGTGCACTGTTGAAAGGACAAAAAAAGAAAAATATGTTTCTTTGATAGATAGAGTCAGCATGAAAAATTCAATGCCATGGCTGGGATTTGAGCCACAGATTTGTTAGAGCAACTGGACGGAAATCAGGAGATCCATGGTTCAAATCCCGGCCATGGCATTGAATTTTTCATTTTGACTCTATCAAAAACCTTAGCATATATACGGCTAGTGTGAAGAAATGATTAATTTCCATCAATTAACTAAAATAAGAGTTAAATGATGAAGCCTGGGACTCAAGTATTTACGATAGTAAGTCACCACAAATGGTGTCTCGGATGCGAGAGCCCCTAGTGGTTTACCGGGGAAATATACGAGTCAAATGGAGAATTTAATGTCAGGACAGCATGTTGGCCATGGTAGCTCAATGGGTTAGAGCTACTGGATGGAAACCAGGAGATCCGTGGTTCAAATCCCGGTCATGGCATTGAATTTTTCATGTTGACTCTATCAAAAACCTTAGCCTATATACAGCTAGTGTGAAGAAATGATTAATTTCCATCAATTAACTAAAATCTGTTTATTTATTAAAATTTTTGAAACTAATACTGTTATTAAATTATTAAGTTATATTACTTGACAGAGAAACACCAAATTGCAAGATATTGTTTGCATTTATCCATCATTTATAGTTTTCACATTCATTAAACTACAAAAGTTATCGCATCTATGCACCAGGCAAAATTACGCACCTTTATATTATGTGGGCAGGACCCAGCCCTCAAATAGTATATTTACCTGCTGGTAGAGGGAGCCCAAATGCTGTCAGCAGATCAAGTACGATCGCAAGCCGGTAGGGGAATCGTATATAAACTGCTCCATCAGCGATGCTAATGATGACGTCAAATTTTGCGCGGTAAAACCACAGATAAAAATGAACACCGTGTAAGTAACCCAATACTGCTTATCCCAATTCAGCCAAGATCTCAGCAGTCCATATTCAAGTTAAATGTCCATGTTTAGCTGCAGAACTGTTCTTCAAATGAGTTTCAGATCTCAGCATCACTTCAAAGCAGTATCCCTGAGACCTTTTCTCATTGGTTTAAATACTTTGTAGTCTTATGGCTAGAAATTTGGGGCACTGAGATTATCTTGGCATACTTGTACTAAATTTGTCATGTAACATTCATTCCTATATATTTTCTTCATGTGACGGTAAATACTAGCTACGATAACAACTAAGCTTAAACTGCTTATTAAACCAAAGGTAATTGGTAGTAAGATAATTAGTGTTAAAAGGATTTTATTTGAATAAAAATAACAACACAATATACTTTCCCATAAAGGCAAATGGTTTCCTGACTTAAGAAGATATCAATTTGATACATTATGCTCTTGTTACTTTGACCAGTAACATTTCTATTCAAGTCTGACGAGGTAACTATCACTATTCACGCTGCTATGCACCTGAAAATTTGATGGTATAATTCCTGTTGTATATAAATCATGTGCACCAAAAAATCTGCTGTGGAATAGAACTGTAATGCCCAAAACTGAAGCATGGAAAGTGCTGCATGCAACCACTTACAAGTAGCTGCTGGACATCCTTTGTCAGCTCTATGCCGAGTGTGGGGGACTGCAATTCTTACATATGGTATATGTAGGCTGCTACCTGTAGGGGTAAATAGTCCCTCCTATACAATGCTGTGGTGTTATGGCTCCTATATATTCTGGACTCATTTTTGAGTACTTCCAGGTATACTCTGCACCTGATTTTTGGCTCATAGGCCCCACATAAGGCAGAGATGATTCCGTCAAACTCTCAAGCGAATACATGTATGAGCATGGTGATAGTTTCTTTGTCAGTTTTATTTGACCAAAACTTTTATTTCAGAATTCTTTTATTTTGGATGTGATTCATAATACAGTGCGTTAAATGCTTGCAGAGCATTGTACACAAGATGTTTGGTATACCAGATCATGTGTTGTTACCAGAGGACTATGTACATCGACAGCAATATACCGAGGAAGATGAAAAACAAGTGGATGCAGCTATAGAGCAGCTAATCTCCAGAGCTAAAAAGGTATAATTTTTAGTAATTCTCTTTTTCTTCAGATATGTTTTTACCCAGAGCTAAGTTCAAGCTTTAAAGGTTAATAATACTTTCTTTTTTTGCATTTATTATGTAACAGTTGGATAGAGTAGCTCAGATGCCTAAATATTTCTAAAAAATCTGTTGTATTATATTCACATGGGTTCTCTATACATTCTTCAACAAATTATTGAATGAATTTTATTAACTGGATTTGGTTACAATTACATATTACCAATTTTCTTAAATTTGGAGTACTTTAATTTAAATTAGGAACCCATACAGCCGAACATCATGGTTATATTGTGCATGGTGACCCTCTTCTATCTCCAACTCTATTTGGGCACATTAATTTCCTACGTTTTCCTTAATCTATATTGTTTCTGCTGTCCTGCTTTCCCCTTTAATTTCCATTTTAATTTTATATATCTCCTCTTTAATTGCATTTCCATTCCAGAGTGCATTCCCAGAGTGGTATCAAAGCGTATATTGGAAAAATTTTCTTCTTTCACACTAGCTGTTTAGGCGAAAGTATGGAAAGGTAAAGTCAGACTGAAAACTTCAATGCCATAGCTGGGATTCAAATTTGAATTAGCATTGAAGTTTTCAGTCTCACTCTACCTTTCCAAAGCTTGAATTGTGAATGGAGTGTCATCAAATGCTTTGATGTTTTCTGAATCAAACTTTGTTTCTGGCAGCCGCTTCCCCCCCCCCCCCCCCCTAAGGCGTATATTTGCCTCAATTATTAAGCAATTAATAAGTGAAAAGATCATAGCAGGAATACAGTATGCTCAAACACAGTGAATATAATGGTTTAGAAAGTACTAAGTAAGAAGAAAAGCATTCAAATTGTGTAAAACCAATTACAAACAACTTATAAAATTATATAAATTATAATTTATAATTGTAATTATATAAAGCTATATAAAATGATGTATATAATTTTATTTTCTAGGCATTGTTTCTAAAGACCTGTTTAAGTGGAGAGCTGCAGGATTTGAAGAAGATCATGCTCTATGAAGCTAAATTAAAACAGCAACAGCAACTTCATGACCATAGAAGTCAAGTGATACCTGAAGAAGCAGTGAAGCATTGCGATGGCATAGTTAATGCTGTGATAGAAATAAAAAACAATGCAGAGAAACTGAAACTATTGGGAAATGTAATGGATGTCATTGAAGAAAAGTTTGTCTGTCTGTAACCTGTATTCAACGGAATGCTGTAGAATATTTTACTAATCATGACAATAACAAAAGTTAATTAATCCAAAAAGGCATATTGTTCACATAATCACATAATAGTTCATAGTAAAAATTGTAAATTATTTTTAAATGAAAGTTAAATATGATTTTATGTTAAGGTTGTTTCTTAATCAATTCACAACTCCCAAAATATTTAAAGTATACAATTATTTTAGGGAAATAATTGAGATAAGTTCTTTTAAGCTCTAGTTAAGAGAGAATTAGTATCTCCGCTGTGCTGTACTAAAATTACCTTCATTTTCGATAGGGCAGTTACGACTATGACTTAGTTCCCAGGACCTCATCCTCATCTGTTGAAGTAAGGTATACCATGTTGGTCTAGATGGTTCAGTTGGTTAGGTGCTGGACTACTAATACCAGGTTGTGGGTTCAAACCCACAAGTATAAGTATGCTTCAAAGCATCAGTCCCATGCCAGTAGATTTACTGACATGTAGAAGAACTTCTGTGGAACAAAATTCGCTACATTGTTCGTAATTGATAGTATCATTAAAAAACAAAATTTGGGTAGTGAGAGGGTGGAATTTGTGAGAGAAATTATAGCCACATCACTACTCCTTACATCTTAATAGGTTGTGGGTTTAAACCCACAAGTATAAGTATGCTTCAAAGCATCAGTCCCATGTCAGTAGATTTACTGACATGTAGAAGAACTTCTGTGGAACAAAATTCGCTACATTGTTCGTAATTGACAGTATCATTAAAAAACAAAATTTGGGTAGTGAGAGGGTGGAATTTGTGAGAGAAATTATAGCCACATCACTGCTCCTTACATCTTAATAAAAACTATTGAATATGTCTAGACCAGTGTTTTTCAACTATTGTGCTGTGAATGAGCCACTGGTGTGCACCAACTCTTTGCAAAGTTCTGTATTTATGCATAAATCTGAAGGTGCTGATAGTTTTCAGTAATGCAGTTGGGCTTAAATTAAATCAGCAAAGGGAAACTTATGTGTGTTTGGAGGAATTTAGTAACAGTGATGTCAAAATTAATCGTAAAAACTATTTCAATGGCCTTTGAAACTATCCCTCGATAACATATAAAATTAAGTGACGAGTGTCAATAAACCGATAGTTTTTACCATTAAAGGGAAACTTATTATTTTTTGCCTGTGGTATTCAGTGGAACAACAATGGGAGAAAGTGTCAATTTTATTTTGCACTGTACAAATATAATAATTTGTAATATAAAACTTCACTTATTTAAAAGAAAATGATGAACATTTTCTTATTACGTAGAAAATGAAGCTAGCTACAGTGAAACAATAAATATTACACAAATAAAAATATTTGCCACTTAGGCTTCACTTATCTTAACAAATTGGTGTTGGTACTTCTTTTCAAATGGAAATCGATTTCACAAACAAATCGTTTGCGTCCTCAGTTCACAGATAAAACTCTGTTGTCAAGGATAATAGTTACCATACCTTTCTTATGTCTTTTTAGTATTACCAACATCTGAAAACGAAACAAACCTAAAAATAGAATCAACTGTTGGTATTTTGAAATTACTTACGCGATGTATATTTTTTAAAATAAATATTTTTTCCCACACCATTAAATCTATTGGACCTTTTAATTGCTTTAATAATTTCACTTCAGGATTTGTTTCATGGTTAAATGACCAAAAATGATCTGCTACGGCCGATTTATCTGTTTGTTTATATGTTTGTTTGTCTCTTATTAATTGATGAGGATCACAATTTCATTAAAACTCATTCACATTATCAGCTCAAACACAAATTAAATTTTTACAATTTATGTTACAAATTATTATATTTGTATAGTGTTTGTTGGTTCACTGTAACTATCTTCATATTTTACGTACCTATTTTGCCCATTTATATTATGGTTATAGTAGTGATTTATGTATATTGCTTAACAAAACAGAAATAGAAATTAATTATTCTTTCACAGTAGCCAGTATAGGACAAGATTTAGAAAGGTAGAGTAGACTTGGAAAATTTGAATTCAAGTATATAATAGTGGTATAAACTATGAAACCGAGAACCGAGCAGGATGGCTCAGACGGTTTTGTCTGTGGTCCGCATTTAGGAGGTTCAGATTCAATTCCTGTGGCTGACCTACCTGACCCATGGTTTTTTCAGGGGTTTTCTTTGGTCACCAGGCAAATGCTGTATAGGTTAATTACATCCCCCAAATTTCTTGTCCCTCCATTGCATCTCCATTATCATTTCACATTATCTCTCATCTGGTGGTCTCTTTCAGGATAGAAGTGTCAGAGGATATTTCGGTGTTGCAACTCCTTGGGTCAGCCACCCTCTGTCTCCTCTCGCCTCATCCTGCCCCACTTGTGGATTAGGTACAATAAACCACAGGTTTTGGTGCCAAATCCCCTCCGTAAAATCCTAATCCTAATGAAACCCAGAACTTAAAAGTACTTAAAGCTTTGTCAGTCATCATTTAGGTAGTTATCTCGTGTATGTATCTCCTAGTGAAGAAGTGGATGAAATGAAATATTGGCGTAGTGGATGAAAGGAAAATGATGGAATGAATGGAGGAAAAAACTGGAGAACTCAGAGAAAACCTACCCAAATTAACCACAAATCCCACATGTGGACCCCTGGGATCTAACCCAGACCATCTTGGTGAGAGATTAGAAGTCTAATCCTTGGCCTCAGGGAAAATCTTGTTATCAAATTTTTGGGTGGAATACAATATTTTCTATTTTACTGTAAGTACATTGAAGAAAAAGAAATAAGGAAGAAAAATTAGCAGTGGCTTGGTACTTTTAGAAGCAAAAATGTACCATTAACAGAAATCCGAAACTACTTAAAAACACTGTTGGAAATACAGAACTTACTAGATGGAGTCAACATGAAAACTTCAATGCCATGGCCAGGATTTGAACCATGGATCTCCTGGTTTCCGCCCAGTTGCTCTAACCCATTGAGCTACCATGACCAACTTGCCGCCATGACATTAAATTCTCCATTTGACTCATATTTCCCTGGTAGACCACTAGGGGCTCTTGCATCCGAGATACACCGTTTGTGGCGACTTACTATTGTAAGTACTTGAGTCCCAAGCTTCATCATTTAACTCTGATTATTTTAGTTAATTGATAGAAATTAATCATTTCTTCACACTAGCCATATGTAGGCTAAGGTTGATACAGTCAACATGAAAAATTCAATGCCATGGCCGGGATTTGAACCACAGATCTCCTGGTTTCCGTCCAGTCGCTCTAACCCATTGGGCTACCAGGGCCAACTTGCCGCCATGACATTAAATTCTCCATTTGACTCATATATTTCCCCGGTAGACCACTAGGGGCTCTCGCATCCGAGATACACTGTTTGTGGTGACTTAATATTGTAAGTACTTGAGTCCCAAGCTTCATCATTTAACTCTTATTATTTTAGTTAATTGATGGAAATTAATCATTTCTTCACACTAGCCGTATGTAGGCTAAGGTTTTTGATAGGTAGAGCCAACATGAAAAATTCAATGCCATGGCCGGGATTTGAACCACAGATCTCCTGGTTTCCGTCCAGTCGCTCTAACCCATTGGGTTACCACGGCCAACTTGCCGCCATGACATTAAATTCTCCATTTGACTCATATATTTCCCCAGTGGACCACTAGGGGCTCTCACATCCGAGATACACTGTTTGTGGTGACTTACTATTGTAAGTACTTGAGTCCCAGACTTCATCACTTAACTCTTATTAGTTTAGTTAATTGATGGAAATTAATCATTTCTTCACACTAGCCGTATATAGGCTAAGGATTTTGATAGAGTCAACATAAAAAATTCAATGCCATGGCCGGGATTTGAACCACGGATCTCCTGGTTTCTGGTATATCTCGGATGTGAGAGCCCCTAGGGGTCTACCGGGGAAATATATGAGTCAAATGGAGAATTTAATGTCATGGCAGTAAGTTGGCCATGGTAGCTCAATGGGTTAGAGCGACTGGACAGAAACCAGATCCGTGGTTCAAATCTCAGCCATGGCATTGAATTTTTCATGTTGACTCCATCTATCAAAAACCTTAGCCTATATACGGCTAGTGTAAAGAAATGATTAATTTCCATCAATTAACTAAAACAGAACTTACTGTTTGGGAAAATATTCACATTAAGAAAAACAAGAACTGTATTTCAATTCTGTATCCCACCAAGTGGTATCTTAATCCAGAGATTTATCCAACTGGTACCAGGAACAAATTAAGCTAACATGAGTAGTGATGTTGACCATCAACAGGAACTAGTAATAGAAGAAAATACTCCAGAAATATCCTCCGTTTTTAAATGAGAAGTGATGTATCTATTTAAAAATGTACTCAATAATTCTAAAAGTACACTTAAAAGTTTGCTTCATTAAACATAAGCAACAATTATTTGGCTATAAAACAATTCAGAATGAGAAAATCTTAGATGCTATATTTCAATATGCTAAATAAAATGAAATAAAACAGCAGTAGATTAAATGGTCAGTAGTCCAGATGTGTAATCATATATATGACTGCTATTTGGATTATCTTGTTTCATCCCTAATCTTAATTGTGCAATATTATTTCACAAGATGCCCGGGTTCCTCTTTGTTACATGGATGTAAATAAACACTTTGAATACCCGTTATTGAGTATAAGTCATGTAATCATAAATTTACTGTTTGGTTTGCTTCAGGTGTTCAAGTTTTGCTAGAGCATACAGTCATTTATAAATAAATAGTTTTTTTAATATCCTTTGCTTGGTTGTCCTTAGAGACTTTATTAAGCACTAGTAATATTATAGTATATTGTGATACTAATGTGGTAAGCACTTTATATGAAACGAGGAAAGGTTTGAAAAAACTAGACACTTGTGCCAATTTTTTTCAATTTCTGAGATTCCGTTATGTGCTTACATCTGTGTTGCATACTATTTTTTGCACTATGTGTATTTATATAATTGTACAAATTGTAATATCACAATCAATATCTCAAAATGTTTTTACTTACTGCATTAGTGTGAGAATTAGTGTAGATTTTGCATCACCTACATGTGTTGTTATGAAGAAATACTTACCGCACTAGTGTGAGAATGTCAAATTAAAATGCATAGCAGCAGTAATGGTAAGTATGGAATATTAGTTGCACAGTGCAAAAATATTATCTAAAGGGGAAAATTATAATTTAATCCAGCATTCAAGAGTAAAATATGCACTTTTTCATTTAAATCTTTAAAATTTAATAAACCCTGCTCAAATTGTCTGGAGAAGTGCAACATACAAAATATATCATTTAAGTGTACTTTTAAGTATATAAAAATGAACATGCATTTGGCGTACAAATCCGTACTCTAGTCATGAAAGTTAAATCTCGATATATGAAAATATCTGTTTAAGTAGGTTATGATACTAATTTTTATTTGTGAGTTATGCTGTTTGCAGACATGTGGACACACAGGCCCTTTTTTTATATTCAGGGGATCTCAAAATATGCATTTATAGTAAAATTTCAGTATCAAATTGTTGGGTGAATACAATATTATGCACTTAACTAACATAGAGCACAAAGTAAACAGAAATTGATAACATGCAGAGATATTATGGGATGGCAGTCGGAAGAAATATCCATAGTGTAGAAGTAATTTATCTAGGTAACTCACCCTGACCGAGATTCGAACTTGGGACCTCTTAAACGTGAGGCAAACGTTCAAGAGGTCCCGAGTTCGAATCTCGGTCAGGGTGAGTTACCTAGATAAGGTTTTTTCCGGGGTTTTCCCTTATCCTTCAAGACGAATTTCGGGTAACTCTAAGCTCCATGGACCCTGGACTCATTTGAGCATCGTTTCACCCAATTCATTCACCGTCCGATATAACTTAACGTTGGGGCGGACGTAAATTCAAAAAAAAAAAAAAAGTAATGATGAAAGATGTATGGGCATTTACTTTCATAAACTGTCAATGGATGAATATTCATCAACATCCTTGGTGATGAGAGGCTGACTCATAATCTATTTCCAAAAGGTGATGAACCTGGTATAATCAATTAGTAATAGTAGTACCATACAAAAAGCTTCAACCCAAAGATCCCAAAGACAGTTTGTTGAACATCTTTATAATTCAAAGTATAAACTTTCTTTATTATTATTATTTGCTTATAGACTTATACAAGTTTCAAGCATCGTTAAGAAGCATAAAATATTTATATTTCATCTATTCTATGTAGGCACTTCAGTATTAGGTACACAGAGTTGAAGTATAAATTGAACACAGGACTTATACAAGGAGGTTAATGCAAAACAAGAAACAAGAAGGAAAGTAAAGGAAATAACAATACTGCTGAAATTGCAGTTTGGAACAGGAATGGTATAAGAGGTCATCAATAAGTGGCATACAACTTTAAAGTAATTTATTGGAACTTTTGTTGTTTAAAACCTCACGTACTTTTTCTCTCAAACAATTTATCCTAGAACATTGAAATTTTCACAGGATATTTATATGTTAAGAAGTTGACTTTTGTGAACCTCCTGATACCAGTAAGATAAAATAAGATAAGAAGATTTTTTGTTTCAAGAATTTTCAAAAATAAAAGTGATTATAAAATTCTAGATACTATTTCATAAAAAATGATACTTGTGAAAGAGTATAAATGTAAGTGGGAAAAAAACCATCTGTCTACTGCTTCCAGTTTCTGAAAAAATGTGCATTGAAATTAATTTAACATGGCAGAGATAGAAGATACTTTCTCCCCTTAAAATTTACAAGTTATACAAAATTAACATTTTCTGAAGAAGAGGCTATTTCCAGGAAATTCAAGACATACATTGTAGGTATGTGTCATTCAAATCATTGTAATATGCTATATTTTAATCAATTTTGTTAAACCCATTTTAGACAAAATCAAAAACTTTAAAAAATATTCTGTATAAGGAGTAGTTTTGTGTGAGGGAATTTTCTTAAAAATATTCACATTATATCTTTAGAAGGTACTGAGTGTAAATACCAAGCTTGGCTTTTCATTTAGAGTTATGTTGTTCAAACATGTTAATACAGACCTTTTTATAAAAATGCTCAGTGTCAAGTTTTTGATTGGAATGCAATACTTTCTCTACTTATTATAGGATTAGGATTACTATGGAGGAGATTCGGCATTGAAACCTGTGGTTTATTGTACCTAAGCCCTCAAGTGGGACATCGAGAGGAGGATGAGGCAAGAGTAGACAGAAGGAGGTCGAGCCAAGGAGTCATGATAATTCAGAAGGCAGAGTCCCTAACTATTTACCAGCTGGAAACAACCCAGCAGACCATCACAACTGGCATCCCATCCGCTGTAGTCTGGAAATGGATCACTGGGTTTAACCGGAGATCGGAAACCGTCCTACCAAAGGAGGAAGTGTTTACCAGGAGCATATCAACCTGCCATGCAACTCTGAGACATCCGCCAACACTTCTACCCTGAAAGAGACCACCAGATGAGAGATGATGTGAAATGATAATGGAGATGAATTGGGGGAACAGGAAATTTGGAGGATGTAATTAATCTATCCAGTATTCTCTTGGTGACCCATGGGTCAGGTAGTTTGGCCACAGAAATCAAACCCAGGCCTCCCGAATATGGGCCACAGATGAAACTGCCTGAGCCATCCTGCTTGGTTACTTATTATAGGTAAGTAGGAGAGAAAGTATCCAGCAGCACGACATATTGGGCTGGAGCATTGTACTTACGTGACCTGCCACGTAATGCACCCGGGTCAATCCCACCTGTAGGGTTGCAGATTTTAAGTTCTGGTGCCCACTCAGCACTCAAATTCGTGAGGAATTAGAGGTACTGCAATAGGTAGCGAATCCTGGTCAAAGAATGCCAACTTTCAGGCTGGGAGTGTCAATTTGCTAACCACATCTTCTCCATGTATCAGTTGGATGATCCTCCACCTCTGCCTATTATATGTGGGTATGAATGGGTTGACAGACCCAGGCGCTATTCAGGCTGTTATGCCATGGATTACTTTCACTTACTTTTTAATAGAGCAAGTAATAGGTTTTATGTCACATTTAGCAACATTGGATAAAGGTTAGGAGAAGTATTGAAATTTTATTTTGGTTAATGGTTATCAGTGAAATGAACATAAATTCATTTAACTTTTTAATTTTCATATAAAAATACATTGATATTGAAGGTATATCTTCATTAACAGGGATTTTCACATTTATTGATATAAAAATGTTGTACAGCCTCTAGAGAGCATTACTGCTTTAAAGACATTACAGCTATGCTTATTTTTAAGCGTAAATAATACCTATGGTAGTAAGAGAAGAAGTATTGGAAGCAAATGTACAGAAAATGTAAACTGTTGTTTAAAATGGAAGATAGGCTGCCACATTTACTGAGTATAATATATTTTTCCTCTGTAAGTTGGCAGCATTTGTTCTCTTAGCTGTAGCATCCATGAACACACTTCCTAATTCCAATCTTTCCAAGGAACTAAGTTACAGTTCATTTACTCATAGATAAAAATGAGGAAGGAGTAAAAGAGCATTCAGAGTATCAAAAAGTAGCAAAGAGTATCAAAGATAGTCATTTTTCATGTTTGGATTAATTTCTGGAGAGGTGTGGCTTTAAGTATGACATTTTTTATGCTTTAATGATTTGCAGAAGGTTGTTAAATATACACCCAAATTTCAAGACTGAAATAAATACAATTTTACTCTGGCATTGCTTCAGAGCTAAAACTCCAGAAAAAAATCAGATAGTGCTAACTACCATCCTCAAAACTCTGCATCTCATACATACTTTGTTTTTTCTTGATATATGGCGATCTAAAACAGCAGTTACGACATTGGGGATGAGATCCTTACAATTGCCATGAACACTGAGAGATGATGATGTTGATTTCTGCACACACAAGTGTTTTATTCTCACCCTCCCCCATAGAAAATTAAGCCAAAAACATGTTTCTGCATGCATAAATTATCAAATTAGGCATAAAGAAAACTGATATATTTTATTTTCTTTCTTCCTTTCTTTCTTTTTGGAATTCTTAATACCTGCACAGAAAATGATTAATCCAATAACATTGTAAAGATACACCTGGAATCAGCATTTGGATTTAAAAATAAAATTCCAATGTTTAACCTAGTCCTTTGTTATCAATTTCAAACTACTAAATAGTAGAGATAAAAGAATGAAAAAGAAGTTTCTAACCTTGAATTCAGTGACCTGCTCTTCTGAATGAATTTTCTAATTAAAGGAAATCAATCTGTGTGAAATTTAGTTGCTTCTTTCTCACTACTCTTATTATAAACTCTGTGAAAATTCCTGCTAGTTGGCTCTCCAAAAATGAAGATGCAAAATATTAACAACATAATGTTTCTTAGAACTTAATAAAATCTTTAACAGTATTTACAAAAGATACATATTACAAAGTACTTTTAGAAGTTAATTTTTTCTTAGAGCAGATTTTAATAAGACACATTGCCATTTATTAAGAACTCAGTCACATATGACACCACTGGATAGTATAACATACTGAAAAAGATTATGTAAAAAATTATTTGAAATGTTTTTATAAACTAATACTATTTATTTTCATGTGAGTTTTCGTGATCTTTAACTTGTTTTGGTGACTATATAAATTCTATTTTGATTGAGATTTTAATCTTCCTATGGTGGTATCTTGAGTAGGTAGCAATTAAATTTAAGTATTTTTAAGTTCTATAATCTACTACACTTCTTTTATACATAATAGTTTAATAGCATCAATGCATGTAAGCATGGAGATCAAATGTTAAAAATTAGCATATTGCCTCATTTTGATCAAGGCAAACATAAGCTGTTGAGAAGTCAAATGGTATGTTTCAGTACTTCTGCTGAAGTGCCTTAACATAAAAATTATTATATATTAAACCAAGTGAGCCAGCTTGTGACTTGTAAGACTCACAATTGGGCTCCAGGGTTCGATTCCCAACAACTTCCCATTCTGAACTTGGGTTTTTCATGGTTTTCGCTGATCAGTAAGTGAACATTTGGTGGTGTTTCATCTACCACAATTTCTTTTTCATAATTGCATTCATTTCCTTGTCATCTTTCTGGTGTGCTTCTAAGTTTTATACTATGTGGCACTGCTGGTCAGATGTCACAGATGCTTGCTCAAAGGAAATAGTACTTCCCATAGAAAATAGAAGAATTTCTGATCAATGAGTCATTTAGCATCTCTCTAGGTAGTTCCAGTAGTCTTCAAGCCTGGAATTAGTATTAGGGTCTTCCATGAATCTCTGTGACCTGTAGCCTGCTGTGGTTCCCCCTGGAGGTGTGGTACCCACATTACTTCTATGTAGGTCACATAGCCCAAGTGTTCCTCTCTGTATAACCTGTGCCTATATGTGAAAATTCTATACTGGCTATATAGCATTTATCAAAGACAAAGTTTGGATCATTAAGTGAAATATTTACCAATAGATATTTTATTCAATTTATAATTATTTCTTCTTCACTCATTGGTACTATTGATGGTCTTGATCAAGTATCTTGAGATATAGGCCAATGTTTACTCTCAACACAGCGACTTATGAACTGTGTTGCCTCAACTTACGTTAATCAACTGTATTTGATTTGCTTTATTTTATTTTTATAAAAACATCCTTATATGAGGTATTTTTAATACAAGATTTTTCATATACTGAAACGCAAAACTATACTTGTGGAAAAATGTTTAAGTGTGCAGTTTCACTTTTCAACAGCTCATATATCTTTACTATTGTAAAGTGTTCATATAAAAAAAAATGGTTTTCAAAATAGCATAGTTTTGTATGGTTTGCATCTGTTAAAAATTGGTTTCTTACAAAAGATATGGGAAATTTAGGAATTTGTTAATTTTATGGGAAACCTGAGAGCTTGATAAAAACTTTACACTTTGTTGCTATTGCTTGTTCTTCGGTTACTTTCATCTGTGATCAAAATTCTGCGAGTATTACTCCAAATTTTTTAGGGAAAGCTTATTTCTTATCCAAATTTGCTTTACAACGTGTATTTTAAGAACACAAAATGCACAGTCCTGTGATGAGGTACAGTATGGGCTATAAATACAAATTTGGAAGCACTAAGATCTTTTAATTGATCAATGGTTATGTTTAAACATAATCTTCATTTAGTAGTGTGTTTAAACTCACTGTTCAAAACTTCCAAGTATCAATGAATAAGATCTTTGTTGAATGAGACAGATAAGTGTTTGGTCAGCATATCAAACAATTTAAAAACCTTTCTACAGTGATTTCCTAGACATCATTTATAACATTTGCTGTGAATTAAACAGAAACATTCTACATTTAGAAACAAGTTTCACCTTTGTACCAGTGGTCAAACAAAACAAAGAATTTAAAAACCATCCATTTTAAGTAAACCATTCTGCACTATTTGGCACCCTGTTTTATATGGTAGTACCCAAGATGATTTCTGTTTCCATGTCATGCTTGGACATTTCTTTTCAAGGTTGTATGTGACTTGTTACTTCAGTTTATTTTAATAAAATAGTATATTTTAATCACAGCTTCACGGGCAATCAGCCATGTCCATATTAAAAATGCTGAGCTTTTGGCCATTCTAAGCTCCACGGCTTTCCTCAGGAACTGAATGAAAAAGTGGCTGACCATCCCAGTATATACTATTACCTACATTTTCTTTTGCATTAATTATTAATTTTATATGTAGTTTTACATTGTAATATGTATACTGACGAGGCATCAGTTTACGAGCTTTGCTCAAACATGTAATGTGAATAAACACTGTGAGTGAAGCAGTGTCAATAAAATTTGATTTGATTTGATACCCTTCTTCATGTGAGTAAGGCTTGTGTCAACCCATCCAATGATTGTGTAATAGTCTGCCATTTATCCAGCAGGTTTACAGGAACAATGACTTTACATTTTTCATATTGTCACCCGAACGTCGGAACTTCCGATAGAACCGGCCAGCAGTAGGGCCAGAAGGGAAGTATTCGGCCACGCCTACCCATTTATCTTGTAGAAGTAAGGAGGGGTGGCTGGAAAAACGTCACTGTGCCGTCTCTTCCCCCTCCCCTTGCTGTTTCGAACCTTCATGATGATTCACTGAACCGCGAGACTGCCAGAAAACAGCGATATTCCTATAAAAGGGGCTGCAGTGGCGAGTGAGTTCAGTTCTTGGTGAGCAGCCGTGAGGAGCGCACAGTGAGGGAACAGACTGGAAGACTGTGTGCGTGCATCGGAGGAGTGTACGTAACTGCGAGTGCAGAGTGGAAGTGTGACGGACGAACTGGTGAATTGTAATTGTGTGCACTACGTAATTCTGTGTAATCGGCAAGTGTTCCAACTGTAATTCGGTGGAAATAAAGAACATTTTGAGTCTGTGCAATTGGACTTTTAATTTCACGAACCCACAAAGCTATAATATTCTGTGTAGTTCATCATCCGGTTGGGGATTCCCCTGTCTTGAGTTTTCTGTGTAGTCCATCATCTGGTTGGGTTTCTCCTGTCTTGAGGTTTCTTTCAGTTCCTGAGGAAGGCCATGGAGCTTGGAATGGTCGAAAGCTCAACATTTGTAACACTGACATGGTTGATCACCACGAGACTATGATTAATAATGCTCATGTGAAAGTTTTAAGTATCTTTGTTATTTGTCACACTTATCTAATGGAAAGGCATAGTGAAATGCTTCAAGTGCCTCTCATATAATATTTAGACAAGGTATACTTGCTTGTCTCAATATCACTTAGACAATCAGAATGTATCTAATTCAGCTAGGGAACACATGGAAGATATAACAAATTCATATCATGCTTGTCTCAAAATTATTCCAATTTTCACAATCATGTTTTTATCTTGCGGAGCAACACATACGGTAGTATCACCACTACCACCCCAGAGGCTTTTAATGCATAATTGAGCTGCATAGGCCATTCTTTCTCAATGCCAAATCTACCATGTGGTCTGCTATACAAATAAATCTTATCTTTTTAAACATCAAGAATTAGTGAATCTGTTGCTTTCAGTTGTATATTTGCTTAGAAAAGTAAAACAGCACTCTCCTTTTGCTTCACTTCTTTATAATGATCTGATACCTTTTTATGAGCATATATGCATTTTTATGCATAATTGTTAATTAAATAATAGAATGTTTATGATCTATTAAAATATATCTGTAGTTAAAGTGTTCAAGATAAAATAAATCCACTGTTCTAAACAGCTTTCAGTTCATTTTGGCATCAGGTTTAGCCACATCATATACAGAACACACTTTTAAATCTTTACTAATAAACTGACTAAAGTTTCAGTTTTTCTCACTATATTCCTTTTTCAATGACATTTATCAAAGTAGCAATGAAATGCTCAGATAATAGTATCACAAGTTAAGTATCCTGTTGCACACTGCTTATCAAACTTGCAAGTCTTTTATGAGTTCACAAAACTTTTTTCCATCAGCCCTCATGAAATAGCACTCATAGTTTTGTGAATCCATTCTATATTTGAGGTGATTTTATCATACAATCTTGGACGTTCCACTCCAACTTTTGAACATGCTATCCTCCAATTACTAATTCCAACCAATGTCCAAGCTTTTTCATTAGGCTGCAAACAAAGTAGTGGGCTGCCAGCAAACTCTTCTTCCTGAAAAATAAATACAAATTATTTGGTATTATAATAACAGAAATATCTAAGTGGGCTGTGTGATGCTTTGAGACAGTGTTGGTGTCAATGTTATAGCTATTGTTAAGAAAACAGTATGGGCCAGATGGTAAAGAATTGCAATATCAAATGAGTAAGTATTGTTCATTGTAAGTGGAGACACAGCTTTTGCAATACTAGCCATGCAGTGCTCTGCCGTTTGCTGCTCAATAGTTTTCCTTACTTTCTGTTTTCCATTTTAACTCAGTTTATGCAATATAGCATGTGAATTAGAATTTGTTTATTGAAAAAATTATTTGCAGTCAGTTAACAATTCATCACTTACATTTTTATATTATCGAATTAATGACTAATTTTTGGAAGCCATTGTGTCCATTATCAACCTTGAAGGTCCAACTACCGTCTGTTGTCATCTGCTCTCCTCTCTCTGGTGGTAGAAGTATAAACTTCTTTGCCAAATTATCTACTGGTGGGTTTTCAAAACTCATTACTCTATCCTTATTTTTCCATATGAATATGTTCTCCCACATTGTCAGTTTGTTTTGGTTTATCACTCCCTTTAGTAATTTTGGATTTGGGTCAATGTCATGCTGTTTGTTCCAAAAATGAAATTCTACTGCTGACTTATCTTTTTGTTTAAATTTGATGTTTCTAAGTGTAAATGCATGACAGATGGCAGCACCGTACAGTGCATAGAACTCTAGTGGCAGTGACGAGAGTTAGGACTGTTTTAGATACTTAAAATGGTGACATTTTCATTGCAAAAACAGCGTTTAATCATTCGTTTTCTCCATTTTCATGGTGTGACACCTATTGAAATTCATCACCAGTTGACTAAGGCATATGGTGATGGTATCATGGATGTGTCTAATGTGCATTCCTGGGTATGGCAATTCAATGAAGGCAGAACATTCATCCTACAAGATGAATGTCGGGTAACTCTAAGCTCCATGGACCCCGGACTCATTTGAGCATCATTTCACCAATTTCATCCACCGTCCGATATGACTTAACGTTGGAGGATGTAAATTGCAAAAAATCACCTCCAAAATTGACATTTCCATGGGATCTGTGCACACAATCCTGCATAAAGATCTGAAAATGCAAAAAGTGTCTGTGTCTTCCAGATGGGTGCCACGAATGCTGACGGATGATTACAAGGCTGTGTGCATGGCAAATTGTCAGGTGATTTTGATGCTTGATGAACGGCATGAAAGGAACATTGATTACATGCTGTTCTTGCAATGAAAACATCACTTTAAGTATCAGAAACAGTCCTAACTCTCACTAGAGTTCTATGCACTGTACAGTGCTGCCATTTCTGTCATGCATTCACAAAGAGTCCATGTGTAGTTTAAAAGAAAACAGAAGTTCCTATCTGGTCCTAGTCCTGAAAAAAAATATGGGAGATGTTATAACTTGAACGCACCTTGTAACATCAAATTAAGTTCAAAGTTGTCTGGAAAGGGATATGCACATACAAGATATGGTCCATATCATATTATGTTCTCAATATTAGCTATACGATAGCTCTGAGCAATAAGCATTTTATGTTCTCAAAAGTTGTAATCTTGTATTAACAAATGCCTCATATTAAAATACTTATTGAGTCATATTTTATTAAAACTAGACACAATAAATGTTTTATTACTGAAATGCTATTGATGTATTACTTACTACTGAGAGACATTTTCAACTTTGTTCATAACATAAGTTAGTGTTACATTATCATCAATATTATCATCATCATTATTGTTGTTTTCAGTAATGCATTCAATTAACATTTTATGCCTGATTATTTGGTGTCCTTTTCTTGTGTAGCCTATCATACTCTACCAGCCATTTGTCTAGCTGCTGTTTTGGCCATTAGTTGTACTACTAATCTTTTACTTGTTAAATGAGAATCACTTTTGAGATAAAATTCAAATATAAAAAAAGCTAGAATAAACTGTACAGTACATGTAAACTGTTACATGATGGTTACTATTATGATGGTCATGAATTACTTCTAATTCCAGTTAAGTGAAAGTAATCAAAATGAGTATAAAGATGTATTGTTAATAGCAATGCATTATAAATTTGTGTGTGCATGATGAAGGCAGACAAGAAGGGACTACCTGGATAAGTAATCACAACTTGATGTAAAGGAACAGAAATTATACAGGGCGTAATAAAAAGGTATGTCAAAAATTTGAGAAAACATTCTTGTGAATAGAGGATTAAAAAAAATGTCATATAAACATAGGTCCAGAAATTGTTTATTTCCATTTTAGAGAACTTTTTCCACAGCTGAATCCCAAACAATACTCAATGACAGAACCGTGGGAAAACAGGAAAACACAGCACAGGTTCAAAATAGCCTCCGTTAGCTCAAATGCATCCATCAGCCCGCCTTCTCATGGACTCCCAAATGTACTGAGCTAGACCTGGAGAATTTCATATTGTCTGGCAATCTTCCACAATACGAGGACAAAGAGTCTCTACATTTGGAACTAGAGTTGCATAAACAAGAGATTTCAAATGTTCCCACAAATAAAAATCAGTGAGTTTCAGTCAGGTGAGTGTGGAGGCCATGAAATCGGTCCACCTCTTCCTATCCATCTATCAACCTGCTGTTCAGAAATCAATGGACAGAAAGCCTGAAATGAGGAGGAATTCCATTGTGCATGAAATGAGTACCAATACCTAACGAACAGGCTACATACTGTACTGTAGCACAATGATAACAACGGTGAAATGCATCACCTCCACCAATTTAACTGGATGTAAAAGCAAATGTTTACTACTGCACAGTTAAACCACTTTTCTTTTGTGGGGTTATGGCCACAGGAGAGCTATGTATTACACATCTCATCATATAAGGAGAGTTATAGAAAAGTTTATATAACATTTTTTATCCTCTATATGCAAGAAATGTTTTCCAAAAGTTTTGACACCTTTTTGTTACATCCTCTATTTACTTTGGAATGGTTATTTTTAATACAATATTTTAATTGGAAATAGAATGGTTACAACTGTTATTGAAAAATAACTTATTTTTCTACCTCTAGCTGTAGTTTAGAGTAAGAAAATAACTTCAGTAGCAGATTGTTCCAGTGAATATAATACTTTTGTTTAAATTATCTGTTCTGCTGTTGATACACTATTTAGTTATTAATTTATAGATGAGTCATATTTATTACACATCGGCTTCACTTACGGGCCTATTTTGAGGACATGTTTCGCAAACTATCATTTGCATCGTCTGCTCTTATGCGACTAAAGCTTGATCCAGTGGTGTGGGTAATTCTGGAGTTGCTGCTGCCATCTGTTGATTTAGTGATGAACTTAAATGTGGGATTCTCTTCTGGCGGGATTTCAAAGTTCATTATTTGGTTTTTATGTTTTTCTATGTATATTCTCTCCCATATGACGAGTTCACTATGTTTTTGTACGTATTTTAGTAATTCGGTGCTATCTTCAATTTCATGATATTCAGACCAGAAATGAGCTGCTATTGCAGGCTTATCAATATTTTTGTGAAGTGAAATTGAAGATAGCACCGAATTACTAAAATACTTACAAAAACATAGTGAACTTGTCATATGGGAGAGAATATACATAGAAAAACATAAAAACCAACTAATGAACTTTGAAATCCCACCAGAAGAGAATCCCACATTTAAGTTCATCACTAAATCAACAGATGGCAGCAGTAACTCCAGAATTACCCACACCACTGGATCAAGCTTTAGTCACATAAAAGCTGACGATGCAAACAATGGTTTGTGAAACATGTCCTCAAAATAGGTATGTAAGTGAAGCCGATGTGTAATAAATAAGACTCATCTATAATTTAATAATTATTTCGCTTCACTGTGGTGTTCTAATACAGTTAAATCTTGATACACTATTTAGTGTTCATTCTATTACAAGAACTTAAGTGCCAATATTTCATTGTCTAGAGAGGCAACTTACACTGCAGTCATCTTTAAAATAAGCAGACTTGGTACAGAAGCTGTTAACGGTGGGGATACTGATGTTCTCGCATTGCTCCATAGCACTCATTGTGATCTGCACCCTCTGAAGCTGATCTCCTGAAAATTAATTTGATCTTATATTAATAATGTATCTACAAAACCCATTAATAAGAAATAAATGAATCAAGCTATTGAGGTATTGTACATGTCCACTATTTTGACAAACTGACATGAGATCATGAGGCTTTCATGATCTATATGGTTTTTAATTTATCATCAAACTGATATAGAAAAAAGGAAAGAAAGTGTTACCTTTTGTGGTTAAACTGATGTTATATGGGTAAGATGGATATTGGATAGCTTGGGACAGTTCGTGTTTCCAAGGTTATACAGTAGATTGCATTGATGATGCTTTCTCATAAGCAGTTTGTTCAAGCTAGTGTACTGGAAATATATATATAGGAATATTTCATTTCAGATCACAATGCTGAAATTTAAGGAGATGCTTCAGGATTCTGGAAGAGTAGAGTATGCATTTTCATTGTTTGTAGGATATGAAAATAATGATCTACTAAAGAAAAGATTATTTTCAAGGCCGAGGGAAAGCAGCGTTTCTGTTAAGCCAATACATCATAACTATAATTAACCAGGGATAAAAGTAGCTGTGCTACGTATGTATATAAACTACCTGATGGGAAGACCACTGAATACCTCTATAGAGCCTCCAGCTTGCTATTTCCCCAGGCTCTCTAGGCTGGTACTGGAGGACACTGAGGTGTCTCATCTGCTTGAACACCACTACCCAAACGGAAGTCAGAACTCCCTACATGATGTCTAAAGGATAGGTAATGATTCTAATTTAAAAAAAAAAAATCCTATTTTGCCAGCTGAGAATCAAACATGGTACCTCTGGATGAGAAGTCAGCAAGCTGACATTTGATCACAGAGGCAACCAGTACAAGAATGATTACAGTTAGAAAATTATTTCTTAAATTTTTATCTCTGATGTGTGATTTTATGATTTATTAAGTACTAAAGCATCTTGGGCTACACCTGAGCTGGACCCAGGCCCTTTTGGTAATCGGGCAGCCCTTCAATACATTTACCACTTGATACATGTGTGCTCCTTTTAATAGTTGTTATTAAAATTGCATTAGTTTTTGCATTTTGCCAAAATTTTTGTACATCTCTGTTAATCATCACTTCTTATTTGAACTTCTTATCACTATCATTTTACTGGACCTGCATTTTCATAATCTCCCTTTTCAATTTTTTTAACTTTATTAGCTGCTTTTTTCCTCCCAATTCTGATTCCAATTATTATTTCATCACACTTGGGCAAATCTTCTTTAAAAGTATAAGTCGAGACTGAGCTGATGATGAGAGCAACAGCTCTTGAAACATGTCATGAGAAGAACAGTGTAAATGAAGCAATGTGTCAGTATCTTCTGGATTCACTTTTATTTTAAATCTTCTTTACTTCGCACATCCCCATTCTAATTTCTCTTCCCCTTCTGCAATTTATATTTTATAAAAGACTCTAATAATGTAATAGAGAGATCTCCAACAGAAAGAGTGGAATATGGTGAAGACATACATTTTCCTTCTATACCCAATGATATCTTTATTTTATCCCTAGGTATAAAGAAGTTGAGTAATGAATTATTCTGTGAATTATGCACTCTGCACCAGATGTTTGAGAAGTGTTAGATGGCATTTTAGCACATTGCTATGAAAACATTTTATCAAGTTTAATCTATGAAAATAAAAAGTATGTATTTGTTGTCTTAAATAAAACTGACAAACAATGCAGGTTTGAACCTTTTATTTTAATTTCTAACAATAAGCCTAAATTACCTTTAAAGTATTGTGTATAAAAAGTGTTTTTGGATTCAAGTGATCAGCATTCTGGTTTTCTCAAATCTGAGATCTTAGGTTTGATTCTTGGGGACAGAGGGACAGAGAATTTTACGTTATTCAGAATCATTTGCTATCATCTATCTGCAGAATGGGAGTATGAATGTGTAAGTGAATGTGAATGAAGGAAGAAACTCTATAGTTCAGAGAGTAAAAACACTATTACTAAGCTGTTTCTCAAGTCAAAGCTCCTGAACAGAAAAGGTAAAGAGGACTCTACAGATGAATAAAAAATGGCTTTCTTCTCTGATTTTAAGTCCCTTTAAAAGTTAACCACTGGCGCGACAGCCCTAAGAGGGCCAAGGCCTACCAACCCGACTGCTGGCCTCATGCCTACTTACGCACGGCAGAGGTGGGCGATCATCCAACCGATACCGGGAAGAGATGTGGTCAGCATCTCGGCATCCTCCAGCCAGAACACTGGTTTTCGTGACCAGCGCCGCTTACCTAGCATAAGCTCCTCACTTTCCTCACGATGTTGAGTGGGCACTGGTCCTATACCGGGACCTAAAATCTGCACCCCATGGGTGGGATCAAACCCGGGCCGCTTTCCGTGGCCAGGGACCAAGGCATACTGCCTTAGCCCACAATGCCACAGCTTTTAAGTCCCTTATTGACTTAAAAATCTACATACAATACATGTGTTGCTTATTGATTTTATTATTCAAATAGCAACAGCTAATAACAAAAAAAAAAAAAAAAAACTATAAAAACTAATAAATACGTAAAACATGAAGCTATTAACAGTGAAGCAAACAAATATATACAAATATAATAATTCGTAACTTAAAACTTCACTTATCTTATAAGAAATGATGAAACTTTTCTTATAAATTGAACAGGATCGCGATTTCGTGAACATTCTTCCATATTGTCAGCCAGAATCACAAACAAACTCGTCATCAACATTACAATCGCTAGATGTCAATATGTTCTTGTTAGAACATAACATACATACAAGAACATACATAACAAGAACATACTGACATCTAGTGATTGTAACATTGACGACGAGCTTGTTTGTGATTCTGGCTGACGATGTGGAAGAATTTTCACGAAATCATGATCCTGTTCAATTTATAAGAAAAGTTTCATAATTTCTTATAAGATAAGTGAAGTTTTAAGTTACAAATTATTAAATTTGTATATGCTATAGAAACTAAATTATGTTAGATTGCTAATTCAATTATCTAGCTTAAAAGATTTACAGATTTGAACACAAAAAACTAAACTTACTGTTCCTAGCCCAGCCCAATGTGTTGCAATTGGTGAAGTTGTTAGGATTTGAACCTTCTTCAGGTAAACATATTGGATGAACAAAGTCAGACATAAAAACTGGCTCCTCTAGTTTTACCATTACTACAGTGCTTCCCTCTACTGGCGATTTCACCATTCCAACAACAGCACGCTCTTGCTGCCATGGGGATTCACCAGAAAGTCGAATGCTTCCTAGTCGTGCTACCCACTGGGCTTTTGGCTGCCTGCATCAAATGGACAAGGTAAACATTAATAAAGGATATCTATCAGATGTAAGAAATATGTTTATGTGCACATTTGCATATGTGTGTTAGCATGTGCATGGGTGTGTGCATTTATTCATAAAAATCTCTTTTGCAATTTCATGGCTTTGTTAGATCATCATAATCAGTAATATAACAATCACATAAAATTCTAATATTAAAGGTATAAAATTATCACTATATACAATATTATTTTGGACGCATCACTTACATCAGTAATATAAAATTACAAAATATGATGAGAATTACAGAAACACTGTTCAATCAGAAACCTTTTAGCATATTTTCTGTACTTAACCTTGTAAGTTTGGTTACTTCATTGGTGATTAAATTATGATATTTATACCCTTATGAATAATGGTCTTAACCTCTTTTGCTGTTCTGGTAATTTTTAAGTTATTTTATTACTACAATTCCTGGTAATGTGGTTATGTTTATGAATGATACTATTAGCACTGAAGTAATGGATATTGTCACCCAATTATCGGAAGGCATGACCAACTGGCAGCTGGGTGGGGGACAGGAGGCATTCAGACCACGCCTACCCATTTATCTTGTGGCGCTCACTGAGGGTATGGTTAGAAAAATATTACGGGCCACTGTACTGTCTCTTTCCCCTCCCCCTGACGTCTGGAACAATTGGGATAACTGTTCCGAGCCGCAAAGCCTATATAAGCTACGCACCGGACGACTCAGTTAAGTTCTCAGTTGTCAGTTCTGAGTTTTTAGTCAGCTTTAGAGAGAGTTGTACGAGTAGCAAGTGTTGCGTAATTGTGAGTGTTACGTAACTGTGTGTGATATGTGTACCAAATGTAATTCGGTGAAAATAAAGAACATTTTAGTTTGTGCAACTGGACGTTTAATTTCACGAACCCACAAAGTCACAATATTGAAACATACATTTCTAATTAAATTTAAAGGGAGTCGATTAATCGACTCCCTTTAAATTTAATTTATCATAAGAACACTGTTTTCAACACTTCCAAGAAAGGATTGCAATACATTTCTAACCTAAAAAATGAGGATTAAGTTAGAATGTTAAATATTTTGAAATAAAATATGTAGAATGTAGTTATGTTTAGATTTAGAATTTAGTATACATGACCTAAAATAAGGACTGAGTAATGAACTTTGAAATCCTGCCAGTCGATAATTTGATAAAGAAGTTCAAAGTTCCACCACCAGAGAGAAGAGAGCAGACGACAACAACAGACGAATGTCAGACCTTCGAAGTTGAAAATTGATGCAATGGCTTCCAGAACTAGTCCCTCAATAATATAAAAATGTAAGTGATGAAGTGTCAAAAACTGACTACATATAGGTTTTTTAATTAATTTTGATGTTACTGTTACTAAATTCCTCCAATTATGCATAATACATAAACAAACTGGTTAGAGTGATCACAATCAAGCAGACAGGTAGACCTTAGGTGTAGGTTTAGAATGGTTGAACTGCTGAACTGATCCATTGTGCACTGCTTTATTTTCTAGTTTCTCAGAAGCCTGCATCCTTTTAAAAACCCTAACAGCGAAAACTTATTAAGTTCATGCAGAGTATAAACCCTTGGTTAATATGTTTAATCTTTTGATCTGTAATTGGGTCACAGTCACAAAACAGATGACTTCTAATTTCATATGCCTTTTTGGATCTCATAAAAGATGGATCAACTGCTTTAGCCATCTTATTTAAGTGTCTTTTAAGATAGCTGTATCCTGTTATTGTTCCAACCAACCAACAAAGTTGAACTCTGTTTGCATAAAAGCGAAGTTCATTACTCAGTCCTGCTTTTGTTTTTTCATCATCCGAATGAGGAGCAGAAAGCAAAACATTCAGCATTGCAAAACTGAAGGGGAAGTTTCTGAAAAGGACTGTTGCAATAGAGGAGATTGGAAATCAGACTGAAGACCTGGAAGAGAATTTTGTAAAATAAGTTTTCCTCAGTTCCGGTTTTTAGTTTGCAAAACTTCTGGAATTGCCTTGTACTTTTTAAAATAATAATAACAAAAATTATATATTTAATAAGGCATTTCTTGAAAACAAAGCTTTATAACTTTGTATGAATGCTCCTCAAACATAACAACATATAGTATATCTACTGATGAATAAATTTCACATTGTTACCCTTGAAAGCAGGAAGCCGTAGTAATTATCCATTCTGAAGAAACTAGTGTTCCATCACACACATGAATGCCATCCTTAAACAGAGCTGAATGCCATGGCCAATCTCCATGTGCCGCCATCTTGCCTAAGCCTTGGATTCCTGGACTTGCTCTCAAAGTCTGTGTCCCACATTCTGCAATGAGAATAATTTATGTTTTTACTGAATTATGTTGATACCTTATCAAACATATGTCCCTTTAAGAAAAATAAATAAGTATGCGTATCTTGAGACGAAAATTATAGAAATACACAAATATATTTAATCTAATGATTACCTTTTTTATGTTTGTACATACATTTCCACAGTTTAAAGGTAATAAGATCATTTGTCTTACAAAAATCTGAATGTGTTGCACCCACATGACTTTCCCTACCCACTCTTATTAAACCTTATTATTGTATTTACTTCTTCATATACAATAAACCTCATTAAACATTTGTACATTTCTTGTACATATAAAAAGGATGCAGTAAGTTAAAGCAATAAGTAAATCTTACCAAAGTCATTCACATGACTTTCTCTATGCATAGGATGGGATAAATTCCTATGGAGGGGATTCAATACCACGACTTTTCTTGATCTATTGTACCTATGCCCCAGGTAGGACATCCCCAGGAGGAAGGATGAAGCGAGAGAAGAGAGAGGGCAGCCGACTCAAGAACTCACGATAGTGCACAGGGCAGGGTCCCTATTATTGACCAGTAGGAAACTTTCTGGCAGGCCAGTATAGCTGGCATCCTACCCACTTCCTGTAGGGGAGGGATCCGTCTCCTTCAGCTGCCGTGGTGCAGGCGCTGTGGACCCCTAGCACTCGTGGTACCTCTGACGTTACTAGAGGAACCTCGGGCCGAACTGCCGAGCCTCTCCCGTAGGGCAGTTGTTCGAATTGGGTTGGACTCGAGGGGGCAGTGGTTCCTGATACCTGTGGGAGATCAGGTACGTCTCTGGACTGGGTTGACGGAAGCCATATATTCCCACGTACTAGCCTGCATAGCTAGTAGAAGATGTGCTAGATCACCAGGCGACCCTACCGAGGTAATCGGTAGCCTTCCCCTTGGGGTTGGCATGCATAAGTGGTGTATCCACTTCCATCCCGTCTTGACTCCCTTGGACCAGATGGGGGGGGGGGGGGGCTTATTAGTAGCCTAGGTCTTGCCCTATGAAAAGCCCCATGGAGGTGCCGGGCGCCCTTTGGGGACAGCTCGGTAATCCTCCCTGGTTGAGAGGGGGGCCGTTTCACCCTGTGAAAATGCCCTAGTAGATACCCTCGCTATCATCCCACCCACTGTGGTCCACAAGGCCGGTCCGAAGGAGGAAGTATTTACCAGGAGATGAAACTGCCTGAGCTATCTCGCTTGGTTTCTCTATGCATTCTTCAACAAAGTATTCTACAAAAGTTTATTCTTTTATCAACTTCATCTTAGTCAATATAAAAAAAATTGCAGAAGTAGCTTTATTAGATATTTCCTTGCATGTAAAGGGGAATTAGGAGAATACAGCAGACTTAAACAATAGTCAAATCTTCTAAGAGTGGCTCACTAGTATGACTTTGAAATTCTATCCCTTTACATCACCAGGGAAAATAAAACAAATAAACTTTTATCACCAGAATATCGCTAAATTTTTATTTGACATAAACTGTGTGTGTTAACAAAATCTTAAGTTTTGGTAGTAAAGATTTTGTATATTTCTTACAGTTTACAAATTATAGAAAACCAATTCAAAAGGAAGAGGAGTTCATTGACTATTCCAGAAAATTCAAAATTTCATGGAAATATCCTACACATAATATATTGTAATCAACATTGTTAGGACCATTTTTGAGAAAGAAAAATGGAAGAAACTATTTTCTGTGTAAAGCACTGGTTTGTGTTGGAGGGATTTTCTTGAAAATCTTTGTAGTACATTTTTGGAAGTTACAGAACTTGATCAGGTTTACGAGGGACACTATTTATATTTTAAGTCTTGGCAACCCTGAATGTTGTAGCTGCCATCTAACGTTTCCAGTGGAAAGTTTGACATCGTTGATCATAATCTACTTCAAACATTTTGTCAATAGAGCATCATTCATTTTGCAATTCCTTTCTCGACTCTCTTTAAAGTTAATAAATCATTCATTTTGTTTGCATTAACTTGAAAATTGTGACTCAACAAAAACATGGAATTAACTCATTAAAATGTTTGTGTAATGACTTATTATGACTTTCAATGTGAATTATCAAAACAAGAGTGCATCGATCAACTAACTTCCACATTTGGCGATGAAGCTCCATCACTACTGTGAAATGCTGATATAACGAATTTAATTGCGGTTGCCATTTGCTCAATGATGAAGTTCGTTAAGGTCAACCAAAATCAGTTGTTGTGCCAGAAAACATTGATGCTGTGCAAAAACTAATAATGCAAGATCATCATGCGACATATTGTGAGACTGAGGTAACCCTAAGCATTAGTTCCACTATCATAGGTATATAAAATATTGCATGATTATTTAGCCGTGAGAAAGGTTTTCTCTTGTTGGATCCCATATAATTTGATGCAATCTCAAAAAGTTGCTTCTGTCGATTGGTATACAAAAATGCTCAAGAAATACAATGGCGGTGCCTCAAAAGACGTATATAAATTATAACAGGTAATGAATCATGGATCTATGCATATGAGCTGGAACGTAAACAGCAGTCAACTGTATCAGTGTTTCAAGATGAAGCAAATCCAACAAAAGTTGTTTGCACTTGAAGCACTTTGAAGCAAATGGTCACCTCTTTTTCAGAAAAACTGGTCATGTAGCAACAGTGCCTTTAGAGGAGTATGAAATGGTCAAAGCCAAATGGCACACAACCATTTGTTTGCTGGAAGTCTTCGGTGAAGTAAGAAAAACCAAAAATAACCGTAGGATCATACTTCATAAAGACAATGCGAACGCACACACATCTTGTCTAAGAACACAATATTTGAAGGCTCAAAAAATGGAATTGATGGGTCAACCACCACACAGTCCTGTTTTGGCACCCAATGACTTCTTTTTGTTCCCAAACAGCAAGAATGAGTTACGTGGACAATGATTTTCGTTGGCAGAAGAAGCCATTGATGCCTTCAAAAACCATGTTTTGGAGGTGTCTCAAGTAAACTGGAATAAATGCTTTGACAAATGGTTCGAACAGATGCAAAAGTGTATTGTTGCGAACCCGTTATCGTGATAGCACGGCTTGTGTACACAAAGGGCAGATAGTGTAGCACGGAGATAAAAGGCTTGCCGCAACAGATAAAGTTAGATAACTTGAAGATTCTAGTGCCGTCTTGTTCATTCTAGAAATACTAAAAGGGGTATATATAAAAAATTGTGACACGCCAAGGGACAGTCGTAAACAGAGTTCTAAGGAGAGTGTAATTGGAACTTGTGTGTGAACTCTTTGTTGTGGTCAACGACCTTGGAAGATTGTAATTGTGTATGTGACGTAATTCTGCTACTGTAAGGGTTGACCAAAGTGTATTTCTACGGAAATAAAGAACATTTTGAATTTCTGAAACTTGGACTTTTAATTCTATGAACCCACAAAGATACAGTATTGATCATAAAGGAGAATATTTTGAAAAACAATAAAGCAGTTTTCCATCAGAAATTACTTTGTTTTAAATATTAGGCTCAAAATATAAATGATGCCCCTTGTAGTAGTTAGATTCATTGTTTTTGAGTTGCACTATTCATACCTGTCCCCAGACACACACCATTTTTCAAAACATTTAGTTAAATGTGTAGCAGAGAAACTGAGAAGCAACATACCAAGCTCAGAACAGCCAATGTATAACACGTCCTTTTTGGGACATGGGGCAGGTACAAAAGTGATCTCAGCTGCAGTAGGATCCTCCATGTGGACATAGCTCACTTCTTCTTCCTTGTCCTTCTCTATTCTCACAAAATTAACACTCCTGAAAATTACAGAAGCACATTAGTTATTCTGTTCAGTTGATTTAAGGCTCTGTTATAAATTTTCAGAATAAATCACAGTCATGGCATCAACAATCATTGTAATTTGAACTAGTTGGTTGATAGCATTTAATGAGGCACCATCATTAAATGTGCATTGATAGCTAATCTCAATTTACAGTGAAGTGCTTTCAATATTTGTAAGACGAAAGGTTTAATAAACATTGATAACATTTCCATACTTATTGAGACTTAAAGTGATGGGAGCTGAGAGCTTTAAGCTCAGCCTAGCTGTCAGAGTTTGTATGGATATATTTCCTATAATTCCCTTTTACAAGGAAAACGGACAATAGATAATCTGTTCATAATAAAGATCATAATAGAGAAATACCTCAGGAAGAAGAGAGGAAGGGTATATATGTTCTTTGCGTATTTTGAGAAAGCTTTTGATACGATAAACAGAAAAGCTTTAGTTTGGAAATTGAGGATGAAAGGGATAAGTGGAAAATATATAAAAGAAGTAGAAAAAATCTATGAAGGGGTGAAGTTTTGCATAAGATGGGAAAAAAATGTAATTACAGAGGTGACAGAACAAAATATAGGCCTAAGACAAGGATGCAAAATCAGTCCAATTTTATTTAACTTATTTATAGATGAGATAATAGACAAGGTTAAAGAAGGAAATCAGCACTGTCCGGTAATAGCAAACAAAGAAATTCCTGGACTGCTATATGCAAATGACTTAATGGTAGGATCTATAACAATAGTAGGATTGCAGAAGGCAATAATGAAATCCAGAAATTCTGTGAAGAGTGGGGAATAAAAATAAACATAAATAAGTCGAAAGTTATGGTCTTCAAGAAGGGAGTTAAACTAAAAAAAGATGAAAAGTGGGTACTAAATGGCAAAAGGGTGGTCAATGAATTTGAATACTTAGGAGTGAGATTGAATAACAATGGAATGTGGGGAGCACACAGGAGAAAAATGGAAGCAAAAGGTAGGGCGGCAATGAATGGGATGAGAATATGCAAATATAACCTAAAAGTGACAACCAAGTGGTTAGAAAGAATGTATGAAGCACTAGTTGAATCCAAAATGTTGTATGCAGTGGAGATCTGGGGGGGGGGGGGGGCGGCACAGTGGTAAACAAAACGGTGAACCAAAACTACAGAAGGTTTTGTAAAGAGCTACTAGGCTTACCAAGGTCAGCACCTAGGGGAGTAGCTTTAGTAGAATTAGGAAAGACAAGAAGATATGGAATAATAATGGAAAGAATAATAGAATTTTGGTATAGGTGTTTGGCAAAAGAAGAAGGGGAAATTATGAAATTATGCATGAGACAGCAAAAAGGATTAGTGAACTCCAGTAGTTGGTGGACAGAGATAGGAGGAATTATGGAAAAAATAGGAATGAGAGATATATGGAGATTAGAGGAAAGGAATACAAGCGAAGTGGGTAAATTGGCAAAATGCTGAATAGAAGATATAGAAAGATAAGAAATATGGGGAAGTCTAGAAAATATGAAATCATTACAATTTTACAAGCCAATAAAGAGAAATTGGAGATGAGAAGCATATGTAGATTACTGCAATAGGCAAAAGAGAGAAGGGTTAGCTTGGATGAGAACAGGAACAATATTTCTAAGAGGGAAAAGAGGTAGGTAAAAGGGGATTTTTGAATTGTGTGGGGAAAAAGAAAGCATAGAACACTATGTACCAGAATGCAAGGAGGTTGCAATGTGGAGAAAAAAGGTTTGGGAGGAAAAATGGGAGAAAGTAGGGAAGAGGATAGGAGCTATAAAAATGTTAATGGGCAGGGAGGAAAATAAGGTAAGAAGTATTGGTGAATTCTTGCAGAAAGTAAAAGAAAAATGAGCCAGAAATGTAAAGAATATAAGAAAGTAAGATGAGGGGGAAGAATGGGATTAATTAAGTAACAAGGAGGCATGGAGTTTTAAAGCTACCTGGCAGAGCAGAAGACCAGGGTGTAATGTAAGCCAAGGTAGCAACAACGTAAAGACAAATAAATGTATCCAAAAGTTGTAAATTGTAAAGTTTTGGGATATGCACAATAAAAATCTAATCTATAATTCCCTTTTACAAGCACTGACGTGCATTTTCAACAATTGTTAGTATCTCAGCCTGAAAGACAGAAGCATATATTCTTAGGCTTATGCTATTGCACTTTCCTCTTGATTTGTAATAGATGCAAGCCCCCGTTTACCCATTTATGCATGAGTCATCAGTGTAAATTACCACATGGTTCTTAGGCAAGTGGAATTTTTCTTTGGAGCTATTCCTTTCGGGAATATTTACTTTAAAGGAAGTATGTTATATATTTTCATTTACCTTAGCTTTATAATGTAAATATGTAATTTCTATGTAATCTGCAATTTTTATGTAACCTAATTTATGCTACCTAGATTGAAAGTTTATGAAACCTATATCTTTGTACAAGATTTAAATGGTGAATCAAGTCTGATTATGATTATACATTTTATAAAGGATTTAATATAATTTTAAGGAATTATATTGTAATAAGCAATTACTATACTGTTTTAAGGAATTTTTCATCAGTTTTAACCTATTATAACTATATTTGCCCGTGCCATAGCTGAGTGGTTACACCGCTTGGCTGTCACCAAGGTGGCCTGGGTTTGATCCAGTAAAGTGAGATTTGTGGTGGACAACATTTCACTGGGGTGGGTTTACTTCGGGTCCTCTGGTTTCCCCTGCCAGCATTCCACCAATTGCTCCATCATCCTATCATCTCATCTCTCATACTATCACTTCTGGCGTTGGGCTGATCACTAATCCCAGAATCTCTTTGATCAGGAAACCTATGAACCTCCAACCATTACCTACAGGCCTCAAGGTTGCGTGGTTCAGAAGGTCCTATGTACCACTTAAGGGAATACAGGAATTCATTCATTCATAACAATATTTCCATACCAGATATGACACAAATATAAACAATTATTAAACAAATATTGTTTATATTTGTGTTATATCTAGTATTTCATTTGTGGTTATAACATTTAATAAATATCCTGATGAAAGGAGAGATGCAACTCCCAAAATGTCAATTTCTATTCGTCTTTTCACCTGGCTTACTGCCTGAGAAGAAATTGAATATATTCGTTGCCAGGAAAGCTTCAAGTCTTATGTTAAGGTTTTATTATCCTATTTATATTTGCACATTTACAAAATATTTACCTTGCAAAATCTAGAGTCTAGAGTCTAATTATAATTCCCCTATATGTGTTTCTGAGTATAATTCCCCTACTCATCTCTTACACACTTTGGAATATAGTGGTAAACTTCAGCCCATCATTTAGGGAAGGTTTCTATCCACAAATTGGTATTACTGTTAAATGACAACTTCTGTATGCAAGCCAAGCAGTTTATTTCTTTGAAAATATTGCAAGTTCTTTTTGTCCATTTTTGTTTTTGATAGCTATTTTCCTGTGAATAACGTTCTCTGGTGTAAAGAGTTATTTTTTCAGAAACAATTGGAGAAAATTAAATTAAATTTTAAGATGATAAAATGAATCTTTAACTTTTAGTTAATTGATGGAAATTAATCATTTCTTCACACTAGCCGTATTTATTAGGCTAAGGTTTTTGATAGATAGAGTCAACATGAAAAATTCAATGTCATGGCCAGGATTTGAACCACGGATCTCCTGGTTTCCGTCCAGTCGCTCTAACCCATTGTGCTACCATGGCCAACGTGCCGTCCTGACATTAAATTCTCCATTTGACTCGTATATTTCCCCGGTAAACCACTAGGGGCTCTCGCATCCGAGATACACCATTTGTGGCGACTTACTATCGTAAGTACTTGAGTCCCAGACTTCGTCATTTAACTCTTATTATTTTAGTTAATTGATGGAAATTAATCATTTCTTCACACTAGCCGTATTTATTAGGCTAAGGTTTTCGATAGATAGAGTCAACATGAAAAATTCAATGCCATGGCCAGGATTTGAACCACGGATCTCCTGGTTCCTGTCCAGTCGCTCTAACCCATTGCGTTAAATGATGAAGCCTGGGACTCAAGTACTTACGATAGTAAGTTGCCACAAACGGTGTATCTCGAAAGCGAGAGCCCCTAGTGGTTTACCGGGGAAATATACGAGTCAAATAGAGAATTTAATGTCAGGACTGCACGTTGGCCATGGTAGCACAATGGGTTAGAGCGACTGGACGGAAACCAGGAGATCTGTGGTTCAAATCCCAGCCATGGCATTGAATTTTTCATGTTGACTCTATCTATCAAAAACCTTAGCCTTATATGGCTAGTGTGGAGAAATGATTAATTTCCACCAATTAACTAAAATAATAAGAGTTAAATGATGAGGCCCGGGAGTCAAGTACTTATGATAGTAAGTTGCCACAATCGGTGTATCTCGAAAGCGAGAGCCCCTAGTGGTTTACCGGGGAAATATACGAGTCAAATAGAGAATTTAATGTCAGGACTGCACGTTGGCCATGGTAGCACAATGGGTTAGAGCGACTGGACGGAAACCAGGAGATCTGTGGTTCAAATCCCAACCATGGCATTGAATTTTTCATGTTGACTCTATCTATCAAAAACCTTAGCCTTATATGGCTAGTGTGGAGAAATGATTAATTTCCACCAATTAACTAAAATAATAAGAGTTAAATGATGAAGCCTGGGACTCAAGTACTTACGATAGTAAGTTGCCACAAACGGTGTATCTCGAAAGCGAGAGCCCCCAGTGGTTTACCGGGGAAATATACGAGTCAAATGGAGAATTTAATGTCAGGACGGCATGTTGGCCATGGTAGCTCAATAGGTTAGAGCTACTGGATGGAAACCAGGAGATCTGTGGTTCAAATCCCGGCCATGGCATTGAATTTTTCATGTTGACTCTATCTATCAATCTTTAACTGTTATTATAAATCTGTTAGTATTAATAACATAGTTGGTTACTTTTAAAGAAATAATTGCAGATAAATTTTAATCAAAAGTTGACATAATTAGCAAATAATTATATTATTATCAGTAAAAAAAGCTTATAGAAAATAAATCAGTGAATTTAGAAGGCACTGGTATGCATCCAGTAAACATTTCAGTCTGATATCCTCATAGTTTCTGAAATAAAGGATCATGAACTTAACAGATTTAACTGGTGAGATAGAAATGTTAATCTAGCCTTAAGAAAATGTAAGTGTCGTATTTGTATGCAGGCGCATGTGTAGCTTATATGCAATTACTATTATATTCAATTCCATGAACTCATGATGAATATCGTTATTGTCAGTAGTCTGGATTGCAAGTATTTGATAGAGGAAGTATCTATAGACTGTGCACAAGAGATTTACATAACAGTTTACAATGTAATTACAATTACTATATACATACCAAGTTATATTAACATATTTATTACATTATATACATATTATAGATGAACTAGATAAAAAAAATACTTCTACTAATAATAAAAATAATAAATTTAAAATAAAGCTGTAGCTCATACCTATAGGACAAAACAGAGCACAATGACGATGCAATTGTGTTGAGTGTAGCCTCACGATTAGGTTCAGGTACAGTAGTATTGAGATTTTCAGTGCATATTTTGCCAACTTGTCCCTTCTCATTGAACACAACGTAGCCCTCGGGAAAGTACTGAGGCTGATGCAATGTTGATGGAAGTGCTTTGGCCACCAACGATAAAGCAGGGGCTACAGACACTATAACAAAATATGTATTAGAAATGTAGTAGGTAATTTTATATAATAAAGATGTTTATAAAGCTAGACAAGGAAACCTGAGAGAACATAAACATAGCAATTTTTTAAAAAAGAAGAAGAAAGAAAGAGTAATTTTAAGAAAAGCTATACACGTAAACTAAACTTTCCTGTCAATTAATCTGAATCAGTGGCTAGGTTATTTTATTTTTTATTTTATCTTACTCATAAGCTCCATCCTCAAATGTTAGTCATATCGGATGATGAATGAAATGGGTGAAATGATGCTCAAATGAGCCCAGGACCCTTAGAGCTTAGATTACTTGACATTCATCTTTCAGGATAAGGCAAAACTCTGGAAAAAACCGTATCCAGATAACTCACCCTGACCAAGATTCGAATTCAGGACCTCTTGAACGTGAGACAGATACGCTACCATCTACGCTAACAAGGTCGGCATATTCATGCACAGTGCTTCAATGAAAATTAATGAAAATGGATCAAAAATGATTTTGGGTTTTAATTAAAAGAAATTTTTAAAATCATACTGTAAAAACCTATACAAATTGTTCACATCGGTGGTTTAAAGGAACTCAAATATACATCACTTTGATAGATAGAGTCAACATGAAAAATTCAATGCCATGGCCGGGATTTGAACCACGGATCTCCCGGTTTCTGTCCAGTCGCTCCAACCCACCAAGCTACCATGGCCAACTTGCCGTCATGACATTAAATTCTCCATTTGACTCGTATATTTCCCTGGCAGACCGCTAGGGGCCCTCGCGTTCGAGATACACCATTTGTGTAGGTATACCGTTTGCATTTCTGAATGCGAGGGCCCCTGTAGTCTGCCGGGGAAATATACGAGTCAAATGGAGAATTTAATGAAAGAAATATGAAGTATGAAGTTGAAATGCTGGTTCATAATTGTCACAAATGAATAGATGAGAAATCATTTTTGTATTGGATAAAAGGAAATTTATCAGCCTTTGTATTTAAATGTGCATGTTTTCTTATCTTACATAAGTAAGAACATCTGAGTGCTACTTCTGGTTATTTTCAGGAGCATCAAAGTGAGAATCCGTATTAAAAGTATGAAATAAATTTGAAGAAAGTAAAATTATAGCCTATAATGCTGTATAATGCTTTAAGTCCATAAATCACTGATATAAATTATGAAATAAAAGAAACATTACAGCATCCCTTCTCGTCGCTCCCATCAGGACAGTCCTGCTTGCCATCACAGCGTTGTTCTGGAGCTATGCATGCCTTCCCTGAACCACAGTGGATATGGTTATCTGGGCAATATGTACAGCCAGTCTCATCTGAGAGATCCAAGCAATCCACTACACCATCACAGACTCTTGCAGACAAGCTCCTTGCCTGCAGCTCCTTGACACAACCTAAAACATAACATACCTTGCTAAAATATGTATTGATTGATGTAGCATTTGGAAATACATTCACAAATCCTGCATTTCCTTTCTTGGAAGTGTTGTTATGATAAATTAACTTTAAAGGGAGTCGATTAATGACACTAAACAACACTTACTTTTAAATTTTTCCGGAACATGTTTCAGAGGCTTTGCCTCTATCCTCAGCCAGCCATCGACTGGTTCTCATTGGTGTAGTTGATGATATTTTGTCACAGGTCTCCTCTGGTGGCGGTTCAAGGAACTTGCTGAACAAATATTTCTTGGGGATGTCGAAATTGAATACTTTGTTCCTATTTTTAGAAATTAAGATTTGTTCCCATGTGGATAGTTCTTGTTTTTCTGATGTATGTTTTAGTAGTTTTGGTTCTGGACTTATGTTGTGGTTTTTTTCTCAAAAATGTGTGGCAACTGCTGATTTTTCTAATTGTTTATATTTTATGTTTCTAAAGTGTTCCTTTGCTCTTGTTTCTAAATTTCTTTTGGTTTTTCCAATATAAATTTGACTACAGTCATTGCATTCAATTTGATATATACCAGATTTTTTGTTAGATGGAATATCATCTTTGATGTTTGAGCAAATTAGGTTTTTTAAGGAGAAATGGTTGACTGGTGCTAGTTGAATGTTTTGTTTTTTGAAGACTTTTTTGAATTTATCATAGGCCCATGGATGGTAAGTGAATTTTTTGAAAATCATATTAGTTTCTATAGCTGAGAGGGTTGTGGTTTCCTTTAGTAGCAACCCTCTCAGCTTTGGGATCACTTCTGGTCAAAAAATCACAACATTTCCAAAGACATAAAACTTTTGGTACCGGCAAAAAAGTATTGGGAATTAACAGTTTGGGAAAATATACACATTTTGAAGAACAAAAAGAGAGCAATGAAACTTCGAAATTCCAATAGTAGATGACGTCATTCAACTCATTGAACAGCGCCAGGAGAGGGAGGTGGTCACCTGAAGAACCAGTAGAACATCAGCTGAGGATGGGGACGCGGTGTCCTTGAAACATGTCCTAATTTAAAAAGTAAGTGGAGCTTAAGTGTTTTTACAGTTCGAGAATTGGTTTAAAAAGTGTTTTTGGTTTTAGAGACTGTTGCTGTCTCATCATTAGCTGATTTTTTTAAAAGGACATGAGTGAAGTTACAAGTTTTAAAAGGTATGACTCAATTTTAGTCTTTATATGTTTGTGTGAATGCTTGTTCAGACTAACAGAAATTTACCTGACAGCAGGGAAGCACCTTTTGTCAGCAAAGTGCCCCTTAAATTCATATGCATAGTATAATGTATCTACATCATGGAATATATTAAAAATTATGTCCTTGTGCAGCCCGATATCTCTCACACCTATTCAGAAAATTGCATCAATAGCCATTAATTTTTATTGGAATAAAAACAGGCTTTGTCTGTAAAAATAAATTAAGTATGGGTCAACAAATGAACCATTAACATTATCCCATACAGTTGCAGAAATAGACTCATATTATATACAGTTACAGTTGTTTAACTATAGCTATTTTATGGAATTTTAATTTTAAAGGTAAAGTGACAGTCAAAGCCTAGTTTTGCCAAATTGCTGATTTCTGTGGGAATGTTTTCAGAGATTTCTTTGGATGCACTAACTTTTCACTGATTCATTTAGTTTTCTCTCTATAAGAAAGTGGCTCTACTTGACTCCTAAGGCTAATAAATTATCTGAATCTACTTCTGTTTTTTATTCAAGAATAGATACCATTTTGCCAAATCTGTTCACAAGATTACAAACACGAGGCATACAAACAACAAGGAATATAGAGTCAACCTGAAAAATTCAATGCCATGGCTGGGATTTGAACCCGAATCAAAGCCATGGCCGGATCTCCTGGTTTCCATCCAGTAGCTTTTAATCATTGAGCTACCATGGCCAACGTGTCATTATGACATTATATTCTCCAACTGACTCGTATGTTTTCCTGGTAAACCACACGGCTAGTGTGAAAGAACGATTAATTTCCATCAATTAACTTAACAAGGAATATGCCCATACATTTTATTATTTCACTTTTTAAAAAGTTGTTTGTTACATCACATAGAAGTCCTACATGAAGTCATTTCCTCTTCTTTGTTGCACAGAGGACAATTTGGACTTGTATAAATTCCTATTCTATGTAAGTGTTTGGCCAAGTAATCATGTCTTAATACTTCTTATATGGACATATATATTACATATTGTGGAAGATGCATTCATTTTAAAGGATTATTAAATGTGAGGCTTCTGTCCTTAGTGTTAAGACTCATACTGCTAATAACGACTTGACTAAATAGAATGCAACTACGGATCTTGTGGCAAGTAATTTGGATGTTAAAATTAACCATAATCTTAAAAATTGTACTTTGTTTCCAAGAGCGAATGAGACAATTAGTAGATCTGTAGATAGATAGATAGATAGATAGTTTTATTCACCTTAGGAATATACAATATTCATGGCTTCGTCAAATTTGTACCCATACATTTCTTATGAGTAATACAATTATGAATAATACAATAGTAATTAAATAATACAATAGTAGTTAAATAATACAATAGTATTATTTAGTATTAGTAATGCAGTAGTAATTAACAGAATAATAATACAAATAGTAATTAAGAATAAGGCAACTTAGGTCACATAATAGTTTAATGTATTACATTTGTAAGAACTAGGCTGTAAGAGACATAATTTTTACAAAAAAAAAAATCAATATTTACTTTATTATTTAATTTTACTTCTTAGAAACTCATCTGTTGTCTGTGACATTACTTTTAGTAGGATATTTTTTACAGCTTTTCTGAATATTACAAGTATCACCTCCGAAGTTGCACAGGTATTTATTCACAAACATCATTTTAGGAAGCATTGATATGTTGATCATGTTTTAAGTATTCTTCCACTGAATAATAGCAACCTTCTCTTAAAAATGATTTTACAGACAATTTAAACCTTTTTTCCGATGTTATACTTTTAATGCCATCGGGTAGTTTGTTATATAATAATACTGCTTTATGTTCGAAGCTATGTGTGAATAAGGTTGTATTGTGGCTTATAATGCGTAGATCTGATTTACTTCTTGTATTATGTGTGAATGTGTAGTTGTGTGAATGACTCTTAAGTCATTCTTTTACCTATAACAACATTGCAGGGTAAGTTTTGTAATTATTTATACATTTAAATTTAGTGGAGTCAGGTTCTGAATAAATTTGTTCACTCAGAATTAAACTAATAACAATTTTTCTTTTAAAATGTAACTTTTGGAGAAAGGACTTCTGAATGATATTCATATAAAATCTGAACAGAGCAGAATCCAATTACCTGGCTTAGAGTTACAGGAGCCTGGTCCAGTATATTCTGGAAATGTATTGCAATCCATAGCCTCTTTAAATCTCTCAGGAACTCTGCCACCACATCCTGCATGAAATTCTTTGCAGAAACTACGGCAGGGAAGGATCATTCTATCCTCTGGTTCTGCAGGTAAGTGTCGCAAACAAGATGGTTGCAGCAGTTGGCATACAAATTCATAAGCCAGCTGATAACACTCAGCATCCACAAGTTCTCTGTGTAGAAATTATTTTACAATTCTTTAGTACAATAATAAATTAAGCTTCAGACATTTAACTTATTTTTAACATTAGCAAAATAAATATAAGAAATCATATAAAAATAACTAGATAAGAAGAAAGCAGGCTATAGCCATGCTGCTCTAAATGGTCATAAGTAGGCCCAAATGACCTTGTTGTCGACGGGCCCTTAAACACCACACACTCACTCACTGGTCATAAGTAGGCCTCAAATTCTAGGCAAAAATCTATTTTGTTCCTCATGATACATGAAAATAAAATTTTTGTATTTATTAAGTATAGAAATAGATGTTAAAAATTGTCTTATACAACCTAAAAATATATAATTTAATGTTAGAACTTAGTTTTACTCAATTTTATATTTTTCAGTTTCTTTATTTGGTAATATGGAAATGTTGCATAAGCATGTATTCCCGTTGTGCCTTGAAAATTGCAGTGATTAATGTTCATTTCCTCTGTTCATTACATTGTGAGAATTCTGAGCAAAGACGTATTTAGGTGAAAGTAAAAGTAAAGAGTCCCAGATCATCTCTGATTCCACAATGGATAAAAGAATTTTATAATTTCTCAACAGATGGAAGAATTATTCACTGAGAGGTAAGTAAATTGTATAAATTTGTATAACACTACTTAGCATTGCTTAAGAATTATTGAAAATGTAGGATACTCCAAATAGCAAGCAACTTCTGACTAAATAATTTGGAAAAGATTTTATTTTTATTTCGTAAATTTTACCTATAACAGACTACAAAAGCTTGCTGTAAGGACTACCTTATTTTGCTAAGTAGATTTTATTCATAAGCACTTCATGAAATTAATTATGTTTTATGTTACTTTTAGGTATGTTGTGAACAAATATCATACTTTTCTAATCAAGTTAAAGGAGCTAAGCATAATTAAACTTTATAGAAGAAATCAAATTTTAAACAAACGTTCATGATCTTTCCAACAATCAAATACAAAACCAAAATGAATTTTAGTGATACTTGTGTCGAGTCATGTATTCAGCAAACATTTGTTCAATATAATTGAAAATAGCCAGTAAAAAATGTTCCTAGAGAAATACTGCAACCACAGCATTCCATGAGTCCACACTGAGAGAAGACTTTACATACCATATATGAAGAACATTAAATGGGGTAAGAAAAGATATAGGCCATTCATACATATGGATCTCTGCCAATGAGACAAAATTAAAAGAGAATGAAAAGAACTTTACAGCTTACTCTCGGAAAATTCTATGAATTTGTAATGTAGATATCTTAAATATATTTTAATCAAAATTTTTCTGAGATCATTTTTAAGAATATAAAAATAGTAAACTTTATAAAGATGATTTGTGAGTCCTTAGTCTTTGAAACGTGTTCAGGTATCTTTTTCAATTAGTTATGTTTAATGTTTCTAATCCAGCTTATCTTTATAAATTATCAATACATCACTTTTTCTTATACTTCTACTCAAGTATTAAACTTTGATGGATAGAGTCAACATGAAAAATTCAATGCCATGGCTGGGATTTGAACCACGGATCTCCTGGTTTCCGTCCAGTCGCTCTAACCCATTGAGCTACCATGGTCAACCTGCTGTCCTGACATTAAATTCTCCATTTGACTCGTATATTTTCCCGGTAGACCACTAGGGGCTCTCGCATCCGAGATACACTGTTTCTGGCGACTTACTATCGTAAGTACTTGAGTCCCAGGCTTCATCATTTAACTCTTATTTTAGTTAATTGATGGAAATTAATCATTTCTTCACACTAGTCGTATATACGCTAAGGTTTTTGATAGAGTCAACATGAAAAATTCAATGCCATGGCCGGGATTTGAACCATGGATCTCCTGGTTTCCGTCCAGTCACTCTAACTCATTGAGCTACCATGGTCAACGTGCCGTCCTGACCATATACTATATACGGCTAGTGTGAAGAAATGATTAATTTCCATCAATTAACTAAAATAATAAGAGTTAAATGATGAAGCATGGGACTCAAGTACTTATGATAGTAAGTCGCCACAATCGGTGTATCTCGGATGCGAGAGCCCCTAGTGGTCTACCGGGAAAATATACGAGTCAAATGGAGAACTTAATGTCAGGATAGCACGTTGACCATAGTAGCTCAATGGATTAGAGTGACTGGATGGAAACCAGGAGATCCATGATTCAAATCGCAGCCATGGCATGGAATTTTTTCATGTTGACTCTATCCATCAGAAACCTTAGCCTATATATGGCTAGTGTGAAGAAATGATTAATTTCCATCAATTAACTAAACTAGTAAACTTTGTTTTACTGGGCAGTTTACTGTGGGAGATTTTAAGAAAGTTCTACTGCATAGAAAGTTTGGTAGTGTCTTTCCTTTCTGATTTATACCATAAAATCCGTCCTCCAAACTTCACTCTCACTAATATGCAAATATTCACACCTTTTTCTGAAATATTTTCATTCTGAAATGTGAATTTTTAGTGAAATCTTAATACTGAATTTTTGGGTGGCATACAGTGCTTCTTCTACCATCCTATGTAACTACGAGTACTGATCAACAAAGCCTGAGACTGATTTTTTTTTTCACAGATGTTTATTACTGCAATTCAATGTTTACATGATCTTTTTCAAAGTAGTCCCCTCCTACTTCAATACACTTCTTAAAGCATCTCTACCAGTCCTTGAACATGTGCTATTGACCATTCTTTGTCATTCATACTTTTCTTGAGCACTGCTTCAGAGTTCTCAAATCGAATACCCTAAGCTTTGCCTTTAGTGACAGGAATAAAAAAAGTCACAGGGTGCAAGATCAGGACTATAAGGTGGATGTGGTACACAGGTAATGTTGAATCGAGCCAGAAACTGCATGACTTGATTTGTGATGTGAGGCCGTGCATTGTCATGATGAAGTTGCCAACCAGTCTGAGAAAGTCTGGTCATTTCTTTGCAATGTGCTTCTTCAGTGTAACCAATACTGACGTGTAGAATGCTGCTGTAATAGTAGTGTGAGGGACAACTGCATGCTGGTAAATCATTTCATTACAGTCAAAAAATGTGACCACCATCACTTTCCCTGCACATGAAACAACTTTTGCCTTTTTTGGTGTTGGAGAACCTGGCGATTTCCACCCTGTGCTGGCTTGTTTTTCCTTCAGGATCATAATGATGCAGCCATGACTCATCACCGGTGATAATCGATTTAAAAAATGCATCCCCTCCATTAGCAAAAAGATGCAGCACCTGACGGCTTGTCTCCATTCGCACAGCCTTTGGTTCGGAAGTCAACAGATGTGGCGACCAACGAGCACAAACTCGGGTCATATGGAGATGGTCGTGCATAATTGTAATCACACTGACATATGAAATTCTCAACTCTTCACTAAGGTTCCGTAATGTTATACGCCGATCCTCTCGGACAATCACAGCAGCTGTGTTGATGTTGACTTCAGTCACAGCAGAAGCCGAAACACCAGGCCCATCTTGCTTAACACTGACAAGTTGGCCTTCTTTGAAGTTCTTGAACCGCCTAAACACTGCAGTGCATCTTCACTGTATGCTTGCTTCAGCTTTTCAGTTTCGGTGGCTGTATGGTTTAAACGAAAACAGAATTTGATTATGCTGTACTGCTCCTCTCGTGTCACCTCCATTGTCTGGTATGTGAAATTCACATAGGCTCTACAAAATAGAGCATTACTACCAACCTACCAATATGAGAGTGTTGCTGCCTACCGACATTATACATAAAAATCCCCTCTTTTCAAATATTTATGTTACAAATACGAAACTATCATGGAAGCTACAGGAAAAAATCATTCTCAGTCTTTGTTGATCAGCTCTCATAGTAAGATTCCAAGAAGTAAAGGGCTAAAGGTACAAGAAGGAATTAATGGGACATTAATGTAACTACTTTAAACAAGGATAAGTGAAGTCTGTAGCCATTATTTTAATATTTGTTAAACTTACTTCATTGTTATTAGATTCATATGCTACTTCTGGGTCCTGTATAGCCTATTTAAGGAAGCTTAAAATGACTTCTTCTTTTTCTTCTTCTTCTTCATCATAATATTTTTGGTTTATTAATGCTATATTCATTTGTAAATTATAGTTGCGATTGTTAATATGAAACAATATTTCAGGTAAAGAAAATGTCAGTTATTATAATTCTATCCTGTTGTGGATATGAAATATAATAGTACTATTACCTAAAAGCAATCACATTGTCCCTTACTTCCTGGATAGATCTGTGACCCAGTTTATTAGGATAGGAGGTAGCATTATATGGCAGTCTTGAGCAGTAATCCAATCCAATGTGACCACAGATTCTGGGAGGTGGAGGAGTTGTTGTGGGTGCTGCAGTAGTCATTTTAGGAGTTGAAGATGGTATCACTGTGCTAGGTACTGCGCTGCTTTCTGGAAGTAACAAATACAACACACAGAAGTTTTAATTAAGTCAACAGTGTATGAATTTTTAATTTTTAAAATTTGATATTTATTGTCTCTTGGTATCTAAGAGTTATGCATTAATTTCTTGGTGTGCTTGTGTGAGTAATTGTTTATTCGTTCTTTTAACAGCCTATTTGACGTACAGAGGTATTCCTGTCACCTAGGCTGCTTTCATGACATCATAGCGTGAGATATGGAAAAATGCATGCACCAAACAAAAGTCAGTACATTTAAGATGCGAACATTGCCAAGTGTATTATGTCAGTGAATTTTTCTGCTGAATATACAAATGTGCATAGTCATTCAATGATAAATTAGAGTTAATAGTGATGTTAAATTAATTGGGAGTCGATTAATGACACTAAACAACACTTACTTTTAAATTTTTCCGGAACTAGTTTCAGAGGCCTTCCCTCTATCTTCAGCCGGACATCGACTGGTTCTCATTGGTGTAGCTGGCAATATTTTGTCATCGGTCTCCTCTGGTGGTGGTTTGAGGAACTTGCTGAACAAATCTTTCTGGGGGATGTCGAAATTGAATACTTTGTTCCTATCTTTTGAAATAAAGATTTGTTCCCATGTGGACAGTTCTTGTTTTCCTGTTGTATGTTTTAGTAATTTTGGTTCTGGATTTATGTTGTGGTTTTTTTCCCAAAAATGCGTGGCAACTGCTGATTTTTCTAATTGTTTGTATTTTATGTTCCTAAAGTGTTCCTTTGCTCTTGTTTCTAAATTTCTTTTGTTTTTTCCAATATAAATTTGACTACAGTCACAGCATTCAATTTGATATACACCAGATTTTTTGTTAGATGGAATAGCATCTTTGATGTTTCAGCAAATTAGGTTTTTTAAGGAGTAATGGTTCACTGGAGCTAGTTGAATGTTTTGTTTTTTGAAGACTTTTTTGAATTTATCAAAGGCCCATACATAAAATACAAACAATTAGAAAAATCAGCAGTTGCCACGCATTTTTGGAAAAAAAACCACAACATAAATCCAGAACCAAAATTACTAAAACATACAACAGGAAAACAAGAACTGTCCACATGGGAACAAATCTTTATTTCAAAAAATAGGAACAAAGTATTCAATTTCGACATCCCCCAGAAAGATTTGTTCAGCAAGTTCCTCGAACCACCACCAGAGGAAACCGATGACAAAATATTGCCAGCTACACCAATGAGAACCAGTCGATGTCCGGCTGAAGATAGAGGGAAGGCCTCTGAAACTAGTTCCGGGAAAATTTAAAAGTAAGTGTTGTTTAGTGTCATTAATCGACTCCCAATTAATTTAATTTATACAACAACACTGTTTTCAACACTTCCATGAAAGGATTTAATAGTGATGTACTCTCAAATTGAAAAACTTAGGAGATGAAGAACAATGTAAAGAATTTCATATGCACATTTAACTCTAAACTTTATAGAGAGATAGTCAGAAAGTTTAAATAGCCTCTTCTGGTGGTTGAGGTTGCTTGGGAAGGATAAATTTCCTTGGAGCAGTGAAGATGGGGGGGGGGGGGGGGGTTATTCCTATATAATTTATATCATTTCTATGTTTCCTATTGCATGTCTGAAAAATTTGCAGAATGTGCCAGTAAATGGAAAATAAAAGGCGCTCTCTGAATTGATAAATCTGACAGTTCCATTCTGAGTATAAACTTTCAGGCTAAAGAAACATGTGCACGCTATCTCATAATATTTGAGACATTTTATATGTCTAAAACGATTTGTATTTATGCTACAATGCTAACCTAAGTCTATTTAAGTGGAAGTAATTAAATAGAATGTTCCAGTAATTCTTAGTAACAAAAAATATGTGCATTTTTCAATAGAACACAGAATAAAAAAATTATATGAGCTGCTTAAATTGTTTATGTTTTGTAAATAACCTAAATATGAACCTAAAATAGTTCATGCTTATACAGGATGGAAGGTGTTTTGATAATTGCTCTTTCAACTAAATTGGAAAGTTGAATGAGATTTTAATAAAATCTAGTGTGTTACATCTGATGTGTTTGTCTAACTAGTCTTCTATGAATTATTCCTATAAAAGTTTTTTATTCTATTTGTTTCATGTAATTCATCATAAACATTTGCAGAATGGTCTCATATACTGTTTTTGTCAGAACAAGGGAAATATACTAGGATGAATTACTGTATAAAATTAATATTCCTTGGTATACCAAGGGTATTCTTATTGCTCAGCTATCTGCAGTCAAGACCATGGAAGAGTGCAGTATTGGGGTGGTTCAGGTCTATGTGCTGACCTTCCCATCCATTTAGGGATGCCACTTTTCTGTCAGGATAGATACATAGTTTGTATCACAAAGGTGAGTGCACTGGACCAAACTTAACAGTGGGGAAAAAAATCCTTAAGCCAGTATCAGGAATTGAAGCTGGGTTCTCTGCACCTGAGGCAGGTGTGCTATAATTAGACCACGGGGGTAATCTAAATTAATAATCAAATCTTTCAAAAGTGGATCACTATGTGATGGCATTGAAATAATGTTTGCATGACCATGACAAAGACAACTTAGTAGTTGAAAAAGTATAAAGTACTTGACAATTCAAATTGGCAATACCTCAGAAATAGTTAATGTCACAAAAAAGGTAGGTATAAGTTTTTTGTCTTAACGAGATCCATATTTTTGTGTAGAAAGTTTTCATCTCTCTCTTAAGGTTTCTAAGGTACACAAAGTTCTACACAATCTATTCTCAAAAAATTCAAGATTTGTATTTTATTTTTTATATAAATATCTGAAATATATATCCTTTTAAGAATGTAAAATTTTTTGAAAAATTTGCCAATTACATTGCTGTTTGTGAAAATTGCAGCACCAAGAAGGAATTATCCAAATAACTTCAAACTTGGTGTAGAAGAGTGTGCAAGCAATAAGTGATTAGGCTTGCAGAGAGATGGGATACATGTAGGCCGAGCACAGCCCTCACATGTCAGTCCGACAAGATCAGTGTTACACCCAGTGTAGTCAGTGCAGAGTTGTCAAACAAGGTGGAAACAATAAAGTGAGTGCCAGTATGCCTCATCGGCATCAAAGGGAGCCATATTTACATGTGACCGAGTTTGAACGGGGCAGAATGATGAGTCTCTGGGAAGCGGGTTCATCATACTATAACATTTCGGCTTGTACAGTGCATGCTGCTAAAACAGTGATAGTGTGTGGAAGCAGTGGATAGATGAAGATTGTATGGAGCAAAGAGCGGGAACTGAACCACGAAAAATGACCACAACACGGGATGACCATCATCTTGTCCATGTGGCCATAACGAGCTTCATCCACAGCGTTGGCTTGATGCTTGAGCACTGCAACAGGTGGGAACTTGTCTGCATCATTGGTTCGTCACCGTCTGCTGCAGGTTGGACTGGTTGCACGCATGCCATTACATTGGCTTCCATTAGCCAGAGACTGCAATGGGCATGTGAACATCGTCACTGGGGTGCTAAGCGACAAAATGTAGTCTTTTCGGATGAGTCCTGCTTCAATATGTCCTATAGTGATGGCCGCATACGTGTCCAACGGTACCGTGGTGAGCGTAACCTGCAGGGCTGCATTGTTTAGCGGTATAGCGGACAAACACCAGGTGTGAGGTTTGGAGCACCATTGGTTACAATAACCGATCTCGCCTCCTAGAATTGAGGGCACTTTGAACAGCAACAGGTACCTAGTGGTGATTGTAGGGCCTGAGGTACTCCCTCTGCTTCAGGCATCTCCTCAGGCTATATTTCAACAGGACAATGCCCGGCCACATTTTGTGAGGAATGTACAAGTCTTCTTTGAAGAGCATCAGGTACCATTGCTTCCTTGGCCTGCATGTTCACCTGATATGTTGCCTATCAAACATGTCTGGGATATGGTTGGTCGGCACCTAGTGTGTCATGTTCCTCCAATAACTAGTGTCACAGAATTGTGGGCTAGAATACAAAATGTGTGGAGGGAAATCCTTCAGGAACATATTCAGAACCCTTTTGATGCAATGCCACAGCGTAAAGTGGCTCTAATTGCAGTGCATGGAGGCCACACGAAATACTGAATATTAGTTAATCATTTGCTACCTGTCATGTACCTAACCTGTGGTATTAAATTCATTGAATTTATGCGTTTCCTTCTTGGTGTTGCAATTTTCACAAACAGTAGTGTGTTTTGGTGGTTTGGGAGGGAAGATTTGTATGATCTTTGGAACATACCGAAGTTAAATACTAATTTTGGTATTTATCCGACTATTTGCACTCACATACATGCACACACTCACAAATGCAAATGGACTTGTTTCTAAAAGCATTTTTCTTTGTCTCAAAACATGTATTTCCAGTGAAATCTCAGCATCAAATCTTTGCATGGAATACAATACTTCCTCTTGCCTATTATAAATAAGTGGCACAGAAAGTAAAATAAATGCTTTGCCATATTCAGAGTTCAATTCCCAATGTTAACTGCTGAGAGGATCTCATTAAAATAAGCAAAAACTCCTTAAATCTTTCTTTACTATCTTCCCAAGCAGTTTTTAAAATTAATGTAATATTAGCTAGAATTGCACTTATGAGGCCACATTTTTAGCACACAGTATAACCCTTGTAGTCCATTGTCTATATCTTTAAAGTTAATTTTAATATTTGAAGGCATCTAAGTGTAGATGTGATTAAATTCTGATATAAAGAAATGTTTTTGAGAATGATTAATAATATATTACTAAGATACTAAATGTAGAATTATCCTATCCATCTTATAATTTGAATTAGGATGGAGATCGCAACAACTTATGAAATAAAAATTGGTATGTTCCATGTAAAAATACACAGATGTGCATTACAGAAATATTTGAAGAAGCTGTGTAATTGCCAGATATATTTTGGTCAGTTCAAATATAAAACCTAAATATAAATATAAAATATATAAAAAATATATAAAAAATATATATATATAAATATTTAAATATAAATATAAAACTATGAGGGCTGTTCAATAAAGAAAGATCATAATTTTTTTACGGTCATCATTTTTCGCACTAAACTTCATCTTATTATATTCTGTTAGCTTAATGTGATGCAAACACGCTGTAATAGTTTCATTGTTGTTACTCCTGGTTCCCGCCTGTGAGAACCAGGCAAGTTCAGATATGTTCAGTATCGCCTACCGCTGCAATGGAGGTAACACGCGAGGAACAATATGCAACTTTGAAATTCTGCTTTCTTCTCAAAAAATCTTCAGTTGAGGAGGCCTATACAATGTTACAGAAGGCCTATGGAGAGTCTGTTCTTCCCTACAGCACAGCTCGAAGGTGGTTTAAAATGTTTAAAGAGGGGAGACAATCAATTTCAAAGGAAAGTGGACCCGGTGCTCCAGTTACTGCTCTTTCAGAAGAAAACATCAAAACTGCTGCTCCATTGTGAGAGAGGATTGAAGAATTACCTTAAGATCACTTTCTGAAATACTGAACATTCCATTGGGTGCCACCTACACGTTGGTGACAGAAACATTACACATGAGACGTGTTTGTGCGCGATGGGTTCCAAGACTGTTGATTCCCGAATGAAAGGACATTCATCGATGTTAGAGGAAGATCCGGAGTTTCTTTCAAACGTAAACACTGCTGATGAAACTTGGCTACATCATTTTGATCCTGAGAGCAAACAGCAAAGCTCATTGTGGAAATCTCCTTCATCACCAACCCCAAAAAAAGCAAAAATAGTTGCTTCTGCTGGGAAAGTTATGGTCATCTTATTCTTTGATATTCATGGAATGGTTTATCAGCATGTTGTATCTGCACATATCAGTAACTGGACAATACTACAGGGATGTCCTGAAAACATTGCAAGTCCATATCAGGCGCAAAAGACCACATCTCCATGAAGCAGGCTGGATGCTGCACCACAATAATGCGCTGCCGCATATTGCCAATGTTGTTGCTGAATATCTTGCAACAATCCTCCCTCACCCTCCCTATATTCCGGATTTAACCTCATGTGACTTTTTTCTATTCCCTAACTTGAAGAAACGCCTTCTTGGGAGGCATTATCCATCATCAGAAGCAGTGGTGAAGGCTACAGAGGTGATTTTGAAGCATCCCTCAAAAAATGGTTTCCAGCATCCAGCATGTCTTTGAAGACTGGCAGAAATGCTGGGACAAGTGCATCACATTCAGGGAAGATTATTTCAAGAAGAACCATCAAAATTATGAGGATGAGTAAAGGTACATTTTCAAAAAAATGTTGTGATCATTCTTTATTGAACAGCCATTGTAATTTATGTAAATTAAAATATGCTAATTAGTTTATGTCTCAAAGGTTAAGGAACACTATGTATACAAAAGTAAATCGAGAAGATATTGACACATTGCTTCACTCACACTGTTTATTCACAGGACATATTTCAAGAGCTCTCGCTCCTATCATCAGCTGATACTCGATTAGTGTAAGTTGTAGTGGTTTCCTCTTTCTCCGTTTTGTCAATAGATGGCGTGATGTACTTGTCAAAGATGTCTGGTGGTGGAGTTTCAAAATTCATGACTCTATGACGATTTTTGTTGATGAAGATTTTTTCCCATACGGAAAGGTCTATGGGGTGATTAACATATTTTATTAGAGATGTTTCCAAGTTGATGTCATGTCTAGTATTCAAAAAATGAAAAGCCACTGCTGATTTTTCTGTTTCACCATTTTTAATGTTTCTTAGATGTTCTTTAGTTCTGATGTTAATATTTCTTTTTGTTTTTCCTATATAAATTTTAGGGCAAGTTTCACATTTGATCTCATAGATTCCTGGTTTTTCTTTGGTAGTGATTGAATTTTTGGGAGCGGCTTTTAACAAATTTCTGATATTAAACCTATTTTGAGGTGCAAGAGTTATGTTGTGTTTTGAGAAGATTTTTTGGAATTTGTTATAGGCTGATGGGTGGAAGGTGAATTTTTTAAAAAGTTTTTTCTCTTTTTCTCCTGTAGGTTCTAGGGTGGTGGTTTCTTTTATTTTCTTAGCTTTGTTGAGTCTGTTAACTGTTTTGTCTACTAAATTTGGGTTGAAACCGTTGGATATAGCTACTTTTTTTATGTGTAGGTATTCTTCTTGATAATCTTCTCTGTTTAGTGGAAAGTTGATCATCCGAAAGATTAAACTGTTGAAAATGGCATGTTGGTGTTGTTTTGGGTTGAAACTGTTGTTCTTGATGTAATTATCTGTGTGTGTCGGTTTCCTGTAAATACCAAAGGTGAGTTTGTTGTTCATTTTTTTGATCTTGATGTCCAAAAAGGGGAGCACACCATCCTCTTCTGTTTCCAATGTAAATTTTATAGCTGGATTTTGTATATTCAAAAGTTTAAGACTATCTTGTATGAGTTTTTTAGGTACTATTGCAAAAATGTCGTCAACATAGCGATACCACACTTTGAAATAATTTGGAAAAGCTTTTGTGATATGTGTTTCAAAAGCACTCATAAATAAATCTGCCAAGAAGGGAGACAATCGGTTGCCCATAGCTAGGCCTGTTTTTTGTTTATAGATCTGTCCATTAAAGCTGAAAAAATTTTGATTGATACAAAGTTCTGTAAGTTGTGAAAGTTCTTCTATTTCTTCAGATGTTATTTGTAATGATTCCAGCCATTTTTTTGAGAAGTGGAATAAGCTCATTGGTGGGTATACTTGGATATAAAAGAGCTCTTGAAACATGTCCTGTGAATAAACAGTGTGAGTGAAGCAATGTGTCAATATCTTCTCGATTCACTTTTGTATTAATTTGTGCTTCACTGTCCCTACGCTTCTTCCAAGTTTATACTTTGACTATGTATACACTAAATAGACGCACCTTTAACATCTATACTTTTAGGATCTATGCTGAGGTTGACAAGGTATGGTGATCCTTCCAAACTAATTTGCTTTGATAGAACAGATGCAACATCACCAACACCCACATTTTGCCTCCATGGATCAAATTGTACATTGAAGTGCACCACCAAATCACGACCCTCAACACTGCAACATATCAGCAAAATAATGTTAGTGTACACTAGATATTGCACAAATTCATACACAAAAACTTATGTGATATTTATATTTCTTGTTTATAATATATAATAATACTATAAAGAGAATATTTCTCTTTCCAGGAAGATATGATATCTAGAGGGTTTTAAACAAGTATCTTATACACAGCTAGGTACAACTATCCTATACATGGCTAGCGTAGAAAAACAATTAATTTCCATCAAGAATCTTATCATTTAAAAATGGGTAGCATGATTGATGGTTGCATCATTGTAAGTATAAGGGAAGAAAATGAAAAGACAAAGGGAAAGGGCAGATAGAAGGGAAACACCAAGCACGCTGTGACCTCCACACAGATCTATTGCAGCTAACACCCCCAGAAGGAAGGGATGAAGCAAGCAAACCACAGGAGATCCTAGTCGCAGGCAGGAGAGGTTACAGTGATGTGCAGAGATCTCTAACAAGTGATGAAAGTTCTGTATTCTGACACAAGTGCCACTACGCAGCTACCAGCAAGGAGCATGCATTCCATTTGCTTTGACACTAATTCGCCTAGCGCTTAAATGAAGCACCAAAGCATAAAACTTTCCTTAACAAGAAGTTTTTAAAATAATGTCATATCTCAGCTCCCAAAGTTTTTTATTGGTATAATTTTGGGACATTCTGTATAAAATCCAATATGAATGAAGAGAGTTTAGGTGGCCTTTAGAAAAAAAATCTAAATATTTGTAAAGGTGTTATCATTGAGATTGTAATATGAATGTAATGCTTTCTCACTTTATGACAAATAGATCTGACATTCGATTGTTTTTTCAGTATTATTAATTACGCTTCAGAAGACAATTTAAAATTCAAATGTACTTGCTACGCACCAACAGAAAAAATTGGGTATTGTTGCTCATAGATGGCTGCACTTGTAATATTCTATTTCAATGACCAATAGTATTAATTATTTGAAAAGTTTACCATCAAATTGTACTTACATTGTTGAAATGTTGATTAAATTTAATTTTCTATTAACCTGAGGAAAGTAAACAAGAGATGGAATGCATTATGAGAGAATATGGAATGAACAAATTATTGCGTGTGAGAATGGAAGTCTTTTAAAGTGACTATATCTGTACATCATTTTCAATCTTATGTCATCAGTACATTGATAATACAGTCACTGTGATATTGATACTTGTGTCTAGCTATAACTTTTATAACTCTTGCTACGTTAGACACCTGTTAGTTTAATCAATATAATCATAATCATTTTAGAGAAAATAAAAATAATAAAACACTTTTGATGTGTACAATTGTTTGGGGTAAGAGGAAATACTTGAAATCTTCACCTTGAATCTTTAAATACTATCTTGCTCAAATATGATATTTGTCATTTATCTGACTTTTCTCTTTTGAGCAGTGGACCTCCCCCCCTCTCTCTCTCTCTGTCATTCTACATACACAGAGGCATTCATGGTGCACTTTCTTACAGCACTTTTGTATTAGGGGAAATGATGTCTTATTTCAATATTTAATTTCTTGATGAAGTGCAGTATTTCCATTACCATCCTCTAGAAAATTGGCAGAGAAATGGTATGCTTTTTTTTCAGGTCTCAAAATGGTCATTTCAATATCAAATATTTTAATGGAATGTATATTTCCTCTACCCAATTGATCACAAAGGAAATGTATAGAAATTCCTGTGGATACTTGATGCTTTTTCTTTATACCTCAAACTATGCTTCTGATTGAAAAGTGGTAGTGGATAATGTACTTTATACTAATCTTGGTTTCTTCTTTGATCTGTGCAAGTTTCATTAAAATAGTAAAGCAGGGCTCCAAGAATATCTCTTGTAAAAGCATAAACAAGAATAAACAATTGATAAAATCCTTAATGCCGAAACCTTCCTAAAAATTTTAGATACAGAGACAGCTTTTCATCAAAAGGTCACATAAAAAACATTAATTTCCACCTTTAATAATAAGACTCAGAAACTGAGCAAAAACGTACCCATTTTTACCCGGGCAATTCTCATGCTTGGACTGAACCGTCCTAACTGTTAAATGTTTCTGTTAGTAGTGAGAGAGAGATAAAAGGAGAAGTGAATCTAACAATAGTGAAATTGAACTTTGTTTTTCTTTAAAATGTTCACCTTCAACAATGTGTAGCCATTTAAATTTTGAGGCAATGCTGTTGAAACTGACAGTAATTTTTGGATACAGCTTTTGTATCTCTGAAAGGAATCTCAAGGTAAATGACTTGAAGAATTTGATGCCTCCCTTTGAAAGGTTAGCTAAATTAAGAATGTTCTAATAATCTAATAAATTAGGAAGAACTAGTTAGCATTATGCTTTTTTGAAGAAATTTAGTAACAGTGACGTCCAAATTAATTGAAAAAGCTATTTGTAGTCGGTTTTTAACACTCCATCACATACATTTTTATTTTTTGAGGGACTAATTTTGGATGCTCTTGCTTCCATTTTCAACCTCGAAGATCTGGCCTTCAAAAAATTAATGGAGTGTTAGAAATCAGCTACAAATAGTTTTTTCAATTAGTTAGCATTAATTAATTAGAGCCAACTGAAAAATTCAATGCCATGGCCGGGATTTGAACCACAGATCTACTGGTTTCCGTCCAGTTGCTCTACCCTTGAGCTACCATGGTCAACGTGCCTTCCTGACATTAAATTCTCCAATTGACTCATCATATTTCCCGGTAGACCACTCAGGGTTCTCATATTTGAGACAACCACTTGTAGCGACTTACTATTGTAAGTACTTAATTATCAGGATTTTTATCGTAGATTATTTTTAATGTAAATTTATATTGAGGAATTAATCCTTAAAGAATTAATCCTTTTAAATACATTACTCCGGTATATGGGTGGTCTACTGGGATATATGATGAGTCAATTGGAGAATTTAATGTCAGGAAGGCACGTTGACCATGGTAGCTCAAGGGGTAGAGCAACTGGACGGAAACCAGTAGATCCGTGGTTCAAATCCCGGCCATGGCATTGAATTTTTCAGTTGACTCTAATTAATTAAAAATCACCCATGTACCGAAGTAATGTATTTAAAAGGATTAATTCTTTAAGGATTAGTTCCTCAATATAAATTTACATTAGTTAGCTTTAGTTTATAATAATTGTATGATACACACCCATCCAAAGCAAGCACCTCGGTTCCCATGAATGAAGGCCTGAGTATACTTCTTCGAAACAGCAAATTAATTCTTTCTCTATAGCTCCTGGCCTTCACTCGGAATTGTTCTGTAGCTGGATCTGCAAGTTCTGGTGAGTATGTATCACCCTGCACCACCTGGAACATTGCTCGGAACATTTTTGGACCAGGTGGTTCTGCTAGAAGAAATGTATCTGAAACAGAAAAAAAAATCTTTTATCAGACACAGGATTTCATATTCATAAAGTACATGATGTAAGATTGTTTCATTTAGGATAGGTGGTTCTAGGGTATGTAAAACTTATATAGGAGTGCAACAGCTTCAGATGGTATTGAAACTTCAGTCACACATACTTCCATTGCCAGTTTGGTTTTCTGCTTGTGAAACATTGAAGCAGGTATAAAACATTTTAGGCAGGTAAATATTTCAAACTCAGCCGGTAGTTCTATTTGTATGCAACTATATCAGACTTCCCTAATTTCTTACTTCCATAGTATTTATTCTTAGGTTAACTTTTATTTCTTAGATTTATTTTAAACCAGTCAGACATAAAAGCATATATGCTAAATTTTCTATTTATTTATTACTTTCTTTACTATGTATACATATAGGTAGAAAAGGCATTGCATTTGAATTTAAGATTTCACTGGCAATATATGTGTTGGAGCCCCTCTGGACCCAAAAAGAAGATTTGTAGAAAAGGCCTGTGCAAGGGTATGTGAACAGTATAACTCAAAATCTCATCATGTCTATAAATACCAAAACTTGGTATTAAGTTCAGTGTCTTGCAAAGTTAAAGCATAGATTTTAAAGAAAAACTTCCCATTCCAAACAACCCCTTGCATGCACCTTATTAAAATATTTTTTATTTTCTCAAAAATGAATATATTTTGATTAAAATACTATATCTTTAATATTTTGTAGGCAAAATAAATAAAGTGTATATCTTAAATTTTCTGGTAATAGCCTGTGAAGTCTTCTTCATTTAGAAGGAATGTTGTATAATTCTGTTTAAGATATATGAAAGAGACAAAATTATATTACAAAAGGTTGTAGGTATCTTTAAAACACACAAATTATTTCAATATGTTTTGGTCCTTTACGAGATATCCGTTATTAGGGTGAGGTGCCCTAATTTGGAATACGTGCCTAATGTGTAATACCTCGAGTTTTCACTCTGTACGAAGCTGACATCTATCGGGAAACAGTGCAACTGGATAGAGTCGGATGAAAAATTCAATGCCATGGCCGGGGTTTCAACCACAAGGTATTTAATAGGCACGTATTCCACATTAGGGCACCTCATGTGATTTTATCACAAATCTAAGCCTACACATGGCTAGTGTGAAATAACGATTACATTTCCAAACAGTGCAATTGTTACCACAGCGACACTGGTGGAGAAAGCAGTGCTTTTACTTTACTACTCGCAGTCCTTAACTTAGAGCTTCCAGATAGTGTTGAAGAACTCGGCAACAGGACTTTTTATGTCTTTTATGCAGTCGTACTTGAAATTCTCTTAGAAGGTCGCGAGTTCTAGTTTCCGCAATTGTTTTTCCAGGTTTTCCAAGGCTATAAATGGTTTCGTTCTTTTATTATTTACATGAGTTTGCGGTGTCAATGCTAGATTTTAGAGTTACCCGACATTCGTCTTTTAGGATAAGGGAAAATCCAGGAAATAAACTTATCCAGTTAACTCACCCTGACCGAGATTCGAACTGGGGACCTCTTGAACGTGAGGCAGATGTGCTACTATCTACGCTACAGAGGCGGGCCTTTAAGTTTTTGTCTGGCATAATGTAACTTTAAAAAAAACTTTCTAAACTCATTTTCCACGAGTCAAATGAACAAACTCGTTTATTGAACGACATAAAATATAATTTTCTTATTAGTATCAAGATTTTAAGTTCACCTGCGACGAAAGGTATCATTAGATATTACAGGCATGACGGCTGGAACTAACTGTTACGCTTGGGGTACAATATGTAGCATAACGAATGAGGATTTATGATTCTGGTAATAAATGAGTTTTAAAATAACCTTGTTGTATGTTTGATATGGCAGTATATTTACAGAGGTTGCCTTAAAAAAAAGAAGAAGAAAAAAAGAAAGTCAGAAGTTAAAATCCGAGGGAAAAGGCCAGGAAACAGTACCTGTTTACGTGTGCGAACATGAAGCTAATACTGCAAGCACGGTGATTAAACTTCATTTTCTGCAGCCTTGACAAATGTCTAACAGCTGACTACACATCTGTTAATAGTAGAAAAATAGAAAAACTTAAGTTTCTAACAAACTCGGAATTTATGCTCTTTTTTGTCTTTGTTTAGATTAGATTGATTTGCGTTCAGTAGGTTCACTTGTAGCCAGAAAAGGCTGTGAACATTGAACATGCCCAGAGGTATAAAGTTTAATAGTATATATGTACAAAAGTTAACATAAGACACATATTATAGTACACAGGCAATATGAATAACAATATGGAAAACAAAGCAGGGATAATTATATATGATACGAAATGAAACACTTTTTAATTCAGCTTTCACTTAGCTTATGCCAGTACGTCTCAACCTTTTTGCAATGGATACCATTCTTGTTATTTCTTAAATACATATACATTAAAAATAAACTTTCAACTTACATCAAATATTTATTAGTAATGATTTGTCATTGGAACAGATAGATATTACTTACAGAGCTACAGAAGCATTATCAGGATAATTTGTCATTCAGATAATCTTGTACAGAATAAAAAGATTTTGAGCAAAGGTACTCTCTAACAGCTTTTTTAAAAGCACCGAAATTATCAACTTTTTCTTTAAGAACATTAGGAAGTGCGCCAAATATTTTGATAGTTTCATAATACACACCTTTCTGGCAGCAAGAAAGTTTAGCACTGGGATAATGGATATTACACTTTTGTCTAGTGTTTATTCTGTGATTTAAATTATTTGTTGCAAATAAGGCACGATTGTATACAAAGAATTTTAGGATCGAGTATATATACATGCAAGGAAGCGTTAATATCTTCAATCTTGTAAAAAGATATTTACAGGAGCATCTGTTTACCCTCCTCGTATGGAGAAATTACATCTCCAGGACGTTAAAGTGTCAGTGTCAGATGCCTGTCTAGGAATAGACAAATTCTGGATCACAAAGAATAACTAGGATGGATGATAAGCCCAAGGCCTGGTATGAGAATGAGTAAGGAGGTGATGTGAAATGACGGCAAACTGAATGAAAGCAAAGATGATGATGGAACAGTTAGTGAAATGAATGGGGGAATCGCAGAATCCGGAGAAAATCGCTCATAGACAGCTTTTTCCACTACAAATCCCTATGGGCCCTTGGTGAGATACGTGGGCTGATCAACAAAGATTGAGACTGGTATTTTCCTGTAGCTTCCATGATAGTTTCGTATCTGTAACATAAATATTTGAAAAGAGCGGGTTTTATATATTAATGTTGGTAGGCGGCAGCACTCTCGTATTGTTAGGTTGGTAGTAATGCTCTATTTTGTAGGCCATATGCACATTTCGTATACCAGGCAGTGGAGGTGACGCGAGAGGAGCAGTACAGTGCAATCAAATTCTGTTTTCGTTTAAACCATACAGCCACCGAAACTTATGAAAAGCTGAAGCAAGCAAACGGTGAAGATGCACTACCTCGTGCAACAGTGTTTATGTGGTTCAAGGACTTCAAAGAATGCCGACTTGTCAGTGTTAAGCAAGGTGGGCCTGGTATTTTAGCCTCTGTTGTGACTGAAATCAACGTCCAAGAGGATCACCGTATAACATTACGTAACCTTAGTGAAGTGTTGAGAATTTCGTATGGTAGTGTGTTTACAATTATGCACGACCATCTCCCTATGACCCGAGTTTGTGCTCGTCTGTTGACTCCCTAACAAAAGGCTGTGCGAATGTAGGCAATCCGTGAGGTGCTGCGTCTCTTTGCTGATAGAGGGGATGCATTTTTTAAATCGATTATCACCGGTGATGAGTCATGGCTGCATCATTATGATCCTGAAGGAAAACAGGCCAGCACAGTGGGGAAATCGCCAGGTTCTCCAACACCAAAAAAGACAAAAGTTGTTCCATTTGCAGGGAAAGTGATGGTGATCATATTTTTTGACTGTAATAGAATGATTTACCAGCATGCAGTTCCCCTTCACACTACTGTCACAGCAACATACTACGCGTCAGTATTGGCTACACTGAGGAAGCACATTGTATAGAAACGACCAAACGACCAGAGCTTTCTCAGATAGGGTGGCGACTTCATCATGACAATGCACGGCCTCACGTCGCAAATCAAGTCATGCAGTTTCTGGCTCGATTCAATATTACCTGTGTATCACATCCACCTATAGCCGCGATCTTACACCCTGTGACTTTTCTTTTATTCCCATCACTAAAGGCAAAGCTTATGGGTATTCGATTTGAGAACTCTGAAGCAGTCTCAAGAAAAGTGAGGCAATTCTCAAGGACCTGACAAAGAATGGTCTGTAGTACGTGTTCAAGACCTAACAGAGGCGCTATAAAAAGTGCATTAAAGTAGGAGGGGACTACTTTCAAAAAGATCATGTAAGCATTGAATTGCAGTAATAAACATCTGTGAAAAAAAATCAGTCTCAGTCTCTGTTGATCAGTCCTCGTATATGGAATGGGTAAAATGATGCTCAAATGTGTCCGGGGTCCATGGAGGTTAGAGTTACCCGACATTCGTCTTTAAGGATAAGGGAAAACCCCGAAGAAACCGTACCTAGGTAACTTACCCTGACCGAGATTCGAACTCGGAACCTCTTGAACGTGAGGCAGACACTCTACTACCACGCTACCGAGGTGGGCTAAAGGTTAGAAGAATGAGAAATGCAGCAATAGATAAAAAGAAGAAAGCCACAGGTGTGACCCAAATGAAACCTTTCTCGGGAGGAGGAGGAATCAACTGCATACACGATTCGGATGCATCAAATAAAAGAATGCAATCTGCTCACCTGTAATTTGAACACAAGGACTTTTAATATGTAATATATGCACCAAATCACCTAAAGTAATAAACTAGAGTATCCAAAATTAAACCCAAAACTACGTAGTGGTTATTTCTTTTTAAAAATCTTGTAATTTTAAAACAATGTTCTAAAGAAATACTTTGTGTAGAGGTATACCATGTTTTTAAAATTATTAAATTCAGTTTGTTTATATTTTAGTAATTTTTTGTGGAATAGGATGAAAGATAATCAAATTCTAAAACCGATACTAAAATATCGTCTCGAAGATGATCAGCGAAGAGATGTAAACACCAATTTACAATGTGAGACTCGAACAGGCCAAAAGGCCCTAATCATGAAGAAGATAACGAAGATTATATTTATATTTACAGGGTATATTTTGTACTCCTAATAGTCTATTTCCATTTCACCGCACAGACAGTTCTGTCATCCTCCATGATCTAGGAGTAACATGCTAATCTCAAATTGTGGCTTCAAACCCGATGGAGCTTTCTCGGGCACAAAAGTAAAGAACTCAAGTTTGATAAAGAACTATCTGATCAATATTAAATGGTTTTTCACTTTGAATATAGGGTGGGACACCGAGAGCCATTACAATTAAGGAGCGTTCATAAAATAGTTAAAGAGCAATTGTTTGCAGAAACAGTTATACCATACATTTTGTTGTAGGTTCAAGGGCAATATAAGAAAGCGAAGCGACAGTCTAATGTTTAAATGCTGATCTAGAAATTGTATATTCTTTACATGAACATTGCCAAAAATAATTGAATTGTAATAACCCTTAAACAAAGTAACAAAATGTTGATAATATAAATCATTTGAAATAAATTACACGATTTAAAGATATTTTTATGTTTTATTCAGTAAGTTGTAACTGGGTCGTTCGAGTAGGACCACGTCTTTGATGTTCCTATGGTCGACGTTTCGTCCCAACTATGTGGAGCTTCTTCAGGACAGTTGCCACATTTGCTACGGAGCTGTCAGGGAAGAAGTCCTGAAGAAGCCCCACATAGTTGGGACGAAACGTCGACCAGAGGAACATCAAAGACGCGGTCCTACCCGGAAGACCCAGTTACAATGGACACCGGCCGCCGAAGCCTACGCACTGGGTATTCAGTAAGTTGTTGCCTATATATTATGATTTATTACTTGAAGACTTTTCAGACTGCTGCCGAAAATTTTGAAATAAAAATGTTATTTTTCATGCAAATATTTAGACATACTATAGCATTTTAATGAAAAATCGTTAGTCATTTTCAGAAGGAGAAAATAACGAAGTATTGGCTATGAAAAGGGAAGTTCGGATTGAGTAATTTTTTTAATTTGGAACTTAGATGTCAAGTTTGATATTTATTGAAAATTCTGTTTTTGAATTATACTGTTCACAGGTATGTAGTAATAAAACTGCTTCGGTGGTAAGAGTACTTAGAAGGAATTGTATTTTTTCCTCTGCCAGAGGACTACAACCTTCATAGATCTACTGCAGTTACCACCCTGCAGTAGGAAGGGATCAAATGAATGAACCACAAGAGGCTAGCAAAGCTCCGACCCTTAATTGAGCTGTCAGAAGACAATAAACAACCCTTACAACCAGGCAGCCTTCTGGTGTCCAACATCCTTGAAGCAACCGTCTGCATACATCTGTCCAGTACCACCTCACACTACAAAACGTGGTGTCAAACCTGAGGCATGAGAACGAAACGGAATGAATCTCAATCGAGATAGAAGAGAGATCACATCGGCATTTGCTTATCGATCAGGGAAAACTATAAAATCCCAGAGTCAGAGTGGGCGGTCAAACTCGGAGCTTCCCAAATACGATATTCCCTGCCACATTATTTATATTTGCCCATGCATATTTAGAAGTTTTGCAGGACTGGCATCTGTGGAATACTTCCCACCTCTTCTTAAAGCATTTCTCATATTCACTCTTGCAAATGTTTTTTCCCAACATTACCAGTGTGACTAGGAACCGTCTTAAGACAATTGTTGTTTCACAAAGCATCGCATAAACTATGGAAAGCATAACTTTACTGTAGGAGAAGTGCGCAATGGCGTCGGACATTCTTACATCATTGTAATTTGGAGTAAAATATTCTCAAGCACGAATCTGTTACTTCATAGGACCCACAAGAAACTTATAATAACAATGCTGTTCGCCTACAACAAAACTTTACGTCTTGCATGTTCTGTGCACTATAGCTTTTTTATGAAAGTTAAATTATTTATGTTAATCGTAATAAATATCAGCAGAAATAGTTTAATTCGTTTCCTGTAGATATACGTATGTTTAAAGACTAGCCATTATATGTTAGCCTAGCAATTTCACACCCTTTCTATGATATTATGAGAAACAACTGAATAACGCTAGAACTGTAAGAAAATGACAACATTTTTGAGAATATTCAAACCAATAATGGATATTTCAAAATGCCTGATGCCAAAGAAAAATTCATATGTAATAAACTGTCTGTTTCAAAGGGACTACATGTTTGTGTAGTGCTTTTTGTTATTTCTCATGGTTTATATTTGACACAAAATTCCTTCCGAATGAAGAAAACTTTATAGTATACTCCCTGACATTTCATGTGTTCGTAAATATGTGTAATTTTAATCAAAGTTTTAGAGATTTTTTCAGAAAAAAATATTACATTACATGTTAAGGATAACTTAAGATACCAGTATTTTTGTTTTTTAATATTCACATTTTTTTAAGATACTGGAATTAAATACCAAGTTTGGCATTATAATTATCGGACTTTTCACTTTCAAATTATGAGGTTCTCTCTCTCTCTCTCACTCTCTCTCGCTCACACACACAAATACACAAAACACACACACACAGTTATCTTTTTCTAAAAAGGCATGTTTTGGGTTCAAGGGATTTCCGGAGAAATCTTGACATAGAATTTTTCGGTGGAATTCAATACTTTCTCTCTATCTGTAAATAGTAGTAGAGAAAGTAAAAATCAATTTTTGGTTGTACAGCTAGAGCTAAACTTTTAAGTAAATGTGAGTTTAATGTCGAGATATGGTTAATTCTCGTTAAAGAATGATTAGTTCAAGCCTCTTAGAATAATAAATAAATCAAGATATACATTTTCTCAGAATCCTCATGAATACACTAATGCTTCATTTATTTATTGTTTTTAAAGATGGCTGTAATAGCCCTGATTTATATTGTAGGTTAGTTTTGCCGCCTCAACGTTCTGTAGAACAAACTTACCTTATTAAGTATTAACAACAATAATTTATATTAAATATAATTTACCAGCTTTCTGTGCATGTATTTATTACAACGAATATGCAGCTGTTAATAAAGTATCAATTAAATATGCAGCTGCATAAGTAGAAACAAAAATTTATTGGTCTTCGTAGGATTTGCTGTGAGACTCCATATTGAAGCAATGGGAAAATTACATTGATAAAACCAATATTCAAGAAGGTCTTAATATTCGAATGATTGAGTATCCTAATACCGTTAAAGACCTCTTATAAAAGGTTCGCAAACATTATAAATTCTCACTACAACAGCTGATTGAGAAAAAATGAGAAACAGAAATATTTCTTTAATTAACTTCCTTTATCGGTTTAGGTCATATCGGACGATGATTGAAATGGGTGAAATGATGTTCGAGGAGACCAGGGTCTATAGAGCTTAGAGTTACACGACATTCATCTTTCACGATAAGGGAAAACCGCGTAAAAAGAAAAACTTTACCCAGATAACTCACCCTGACCGAAATTCGAACTCGGGAACTCTTGAACCTGAGGCAGACCGCTATAGAGATGGGCCAGAAAGAGTTTTATTATTTGTTGACTAAGGTTTAGCTTTGGAGTATATATGTCCAGAGAAATTTACTAATAGAATGCCTCTTCCTTTTTTTCTTTAGATTTCTCTCCTTTTTAGAGAATTTACACAACAATACCTTCGACCAATAGTCTGTCGAGGAGCAAGCAAACTTTGGATTATAGCAGAACCAGAATGGTTGACAGCCCAATGTCTGATATGATGATGAAGAAGAAGGAAATAAAATGTAATTATGAAAAGATGGCAGGAAAGTTCACGGATTCCAGCACTTGCCTAGTGACCGAGAAAATCCGCGAAAGAGCCTTCGGTCAGGTTGGTCGGCTCTGGAGTTTGAACCGGGATCTTCCAAATGCGAGTCACTGACATTACTATTGACATTACCATTCTATAGAAGAGTAGAAAGAAAAATATTCAACAATGTAATAATGTAAATATTTTTGAAGTTGAAATAAAGATAGAAATATGTAGTACCAAAGATAATAGAAAACAAGCGAAGGTGTACATACAAAATAACTCTTATTTGGCACAAAGTGTTATAAAACACTTTTAAGTTAATTATGTTCTATTTACTGCAAAACCTCTCAAGCATTGATTGCAGAACAGAAGATGAAGATATAATCATAATAGAATAAAAGTTTTGGTATTTAGAGAAAGTGTATCAATAAAAAGGTAGAACAAATTCATTAATATAGCTATAAATTTCAACAGACGCATTGAGCTATAAAACGAGTTCTTGGTAGTAAAATAGAGATATAAAACCACATTAATGCATTTACTAATATAAATGATATTGTTAAAGAATTAGAAATGATATTTCTGAATTTATTAGTTATATAACTGCTAAAATAAAGATATAGGAAATTAACCTCAACTACTTATACGAGAAGCACATAAAATCATAAAAAGCTACCAGAGAATAAAAGAACGAATAACTAAAGCGTTGATGGACTATCAGCAAATTGTGTTCAGAGTTTTAGAAAAATTCAAACGTCGAACAGAAGATTGATAGGGACGGATTGCCCAAATCCAGACCTTGAAAAAAGATATGAAGAAGAATTTGAAAATGCTGATGATGCATGGAAAGTAGCTTTTATGTAAACAGTCTGCAAAATTCATATTAAATAATAGTAGAAGCATTATAAAATATTAATTTAATATAGCTATCTGATTAAAGCAAGAAATAGGACATTTAAACATATTAAAATGAAATATCTATTTACTGTAGATATACTTAGAGCATATGAAATACAAAGACGTAAACTGTTTCACAGAGTTGGCTTCTGCCTCATAACTTTTATGAGGGGAAAGTGCTTAAAGGACGTTCAGGGATGACGAAACGCAACATTTATCTCGACACACGGCAGAAATTTAGAAAGCTTATGTAGTGTCATCCTGGAAACGGTTGGAAGATCTAAATGCTTTTGTAGCCAAGGATTCCCTCTCCAAAGCGTAGAGTGTCTTTCAGAATTGAAACTGATTAAGTGATGCTGTTAAAACATTGATGTGTTGTACTCACATGACTTTCCCTACTCTGGTATAAACTATTTTTACAAACCCTTATTTATCTACTCAATGTTAATCGAGATAAACGTTATCTTATTTATAATATTATTGCAGGTGCAAGGGGAGGTGCAAGGCATTAAGTGATAGTAAATTGTTTTAAGGCAAGGCTACACTGAAAATTCGCCGAAAATGTTGGTCATGTAATTTCCTTTTATGGCATTTTTTGTAGCTTATGGCGTGTAGTAATAGATGACATGCTATTTTAATCATTTGCACCATTTTAGGCTATCACGTGAAAATTTCAAGAGACATTTAACAATCGTTAAAAGTAACACTCATTACTTTAAGATTAATTTTCTGATAAACTTTTTTCTAACACTTTTCAGTATACAAAATGCCTCACGCGTCGAAGTATTTAATTTAAATATTTTGTTAATGCTCATGTTTTGAAAATTATATGGTGTTAAGGAATAAACATGTTAATATTTTCAAAATTTTGACAGCTAACTCATGGAAAAATATTTTAGAACAAATGCTACAAGAATATTCCAAAAAATAAGAATGTGGGTCTTTTAAAATTGCTCTGTACTAGCTAAAGACAAAAATTCAACTTAAAAGCTCATTTTTGATGCGTAGAACATTTTCTATAGCGAGTAATTTTTACAATATATTCACAACATTAATAATTAATGAACTATTTGATGTAGCAACATGGAAATTTGCATGAAAGTTTAAAATGGCACTTTAATTAAGTGGTTAAATTTTGATAATGATAAGTTTATTATTATAGACGTTGGAATTATCAGTTTAGCCTTGCCTTAAGATCCGGTCGCTAAGTAATGGTATTTCTGTTGCCTATACATAGTCAAAGATTAAATTTAAAGAATCACTTCTCATTTAAGAGAAGTATAAGGATATATTGGAAAATTCAGAGAAATAGTAAGGAATATCTTGGATATAGTTCACTAAAAATTGAGTTAAATTATGTGTTTTAACCAGATCTGTTTTTGGTCTTGTGAGCTTTTGTATAGCTCTTACGGTTTACCATTTATACAAAAGTCATACATAATGATGCGGGGAATAGATGTGCTCTCCATCGATATTAAATATCTAAACGATCTCATCAGCATCCGCATCGATCCCAGGCTTGCTCTGTAGAGCGATGAGATGTAATCCTTGGGGAAGCAACACAGAGTTAAAAGTTTTTCTTTATTCACGTTTTATTCCTTTAAAACTTCATTTGCAATATTTAAAATATGCTAATCATCTCGATAATTTAAATTCACGTGTTTTAAAACCAATATATTCATACATTTTTTATTTCTTAAAAAAAAACAACTAAGAGACACAACGATACGTAGATCTGTTCTCGCTGCCATCCCGACGCGAAGTGAAGTGAAGCGACGCTACCAACGATCAATACTTAACTTCATCTTTGTCCTTTAGGCAACCACTGCCTCCAAATCAATACTCATTTATTTATTATCATTTTACTTCTTTCTTATTTTAACTGTTATTTACTATTTATATTCTTATTATTTTCTTCTTTATTCTCTTATTAATTATAATATATAAACTTTTTTTAATCTGCCTCTTTCTATTAACCAGTAACATCTTACTATTAACATCCAATTAATTTTTATATAAATAATAACGAGAATTTCTGAGGACATTCTCAGAAAATTCAGAATATGAATTTTAATTGGCATGCAAATATGTACTTAAATATATGGTATTTTATTGAAAATAGTGTAATTTTTGAGAAAACATTAATTTTCGTAAACGTGTCCTAAATAAAGGATTGTCTAGGATTTTCCTAAAACATCTTTTGTTGTATCTATGGAAAGTCTTTCGACTTTCATCTTCAGTTATGGTGTTCATGACACGTGAACTTATGCATGCACAGGCCTTTTTCTATAAATGCTGTTTTTTTATTCAGGGAGTCCTAAAATATATTTTGTGAAATATAGGCGTATTTTTGTGTGGAATACTGTGCGATCCATATAAACCTGAACCATTTCAATATGCCATAACTTTTGAACCAATAATAGGACATACGTGCAACTTGGGAGAATATAATACACAATTGGGAGATTACATTACACTATTTACATCTCAGAGAAAATGTTGGAAGTGTCCTCCACTATCCGTAAAACTTCAGAGAATATGGTGAGACGAGAGCAAACATGTATAGATGCTGGTGCAGGACACTTCCAACATTTTCTCTGAGATGTAAATATTGTAATGCAATCTCTCAATTGTGCATTACATTCTCCCAAAGTTGGACGTGTGTCCTATTATTGGTTAAGGTTTATATGGATCGCACTGTAAATACTCCCTTTACTATAAGTAGTTGAGAATGTAAAATAACATAATAATGAAAATAATAGTAATAATAATTAATGTCGTTACCTAATTACTAAACTTAATTTTGTAGCGTTGCCTATAATATTTTATCTAAGCTCAGAGTGTTTTTGTATATTCAATATATTTAATGAAGTGTACTTATTGTGGAAATGATAATATGTAAATGATCATTAAAGTATATTTTACATTTTGATAAACATGCATTTTATGTTTGATGGCTTGTTTTATGTTTTGTTGGAATATAAAATGTAAGTTTCACTGCCTAGTAACTACGAAAGAATTACCATATGTATTATAGTGGTACATAAAAGTTATTTAAACATATTTTACAATAGAGCAGTTTTCCTTCAACCTAAGGAACCTAAAGGAACTCTTCCAAATATTATCCATCCATTTTTCTTGCAGTTCATGTTTCTCCTCCTGCTTTTGGGGCATCGATTTCATTATTATTTTTGGAAATTCTTTCTTTTCCCGTCAGTTTTACCACCCGAGACAACTTTTTCTTTTCTATCATTTTAGTAATCAAGTGTGATAGTTTATCTAATTCTTTGATTTTTAATTTTTTCAATTCTGGATATTTCTGCTGCTTTCTCCAATTATATCAGTTTTGACTCCCAATTTATTTGTAAGCTGACCCTACAATGTTTCACTCTTATCAGAATAAGACAAACTCCAAGAAACCTCATCCATTCACCTCCTCCAAATGAGGTTCGAACTCTGACATTCCGGATTATTAAGAAGAGACGTTACTCATTACACCACTAAGATGACCACGTATTTTTGTGAGTATTCTAAGCTGCTTTTTCCAACCTCTCACCTAAGTAGTGTAATCAGAAATACACTCTTTTCCTTTGTAAATATGCTTACATACTTTGCAAATGCACAAAAAAGCGATACTGGGATCGATGTGACGTGCGCATGCAGGTCTGTATCTGTCTACATATATTATTTACCTAAGTGAAATTGCAAAACAATCTTCTTTTCTTCAGAAAGGAATCAGAAAAAATTTCTTGGCTGCTGCAGGAACTGACCAGAGAACTTAAAATCAAGAAACTATGATAAATGTGTGGAAATACGTCATGAGTTCTCTGGAACATTGCGTAGGCTTCAAGTAACGGAAAAGGCAAGACGGCCTTGACCCTGAAAACTGGATCTCTGACAAGTGGCACACTTCGTAATCTACCAATATAATGTGAATTTATTATTATAATTATTATAGTTATTGATATTATTTTCCAATAACAAAGACTTCCATCAAAATAAACTAAATTCACAATTTCTTAATTCCTAAACGTTAAATAACTTGTTACGTCTATAACAGGAATACCATGAACAAATGACCACATACACAAAATATGTAGCATCTGTATCAATGAATGTATTGTTTTAGGAAATTCCAAAAGTTAGTAATAAAAATATACGTCAAGTGTTGACGCAACATAATGGCTATGTGTATACATGATTATGAAATCAGAAATAATCTTTAAGCTCAGCGGAGATAAATAGTAAAGCATTCTTTGATTTTAAGAGGAATATTACACGCTTACTGTCGTTTTTTACCAAAAGCTCGCTACAAAATTACTATCAACGGATCCCACATTTTGATAACCTTTCTAGGACTATTCTGTTCTGATCCCTTGTTTATACTTGTATCACCTCACTAGCGTATGTTAAATTGTCTGCGATCGTCATTCGTTTTCCGCATGGATATACTAATTTAGCATCAATAAAATAACTCAAAGAGAAACAGAAACAATATACGGAATCTCAATGTAATAATTTAATTAATATTTTATTGTATTTATTTATTTATTTTCATCTTATACAACTATATCCTTTTAATCTTGAGATGGTTAATTAAATACCATATAAAAGCTCTAATGAGATTGGTAATACATGTAAAAGTAATTTAGTTAATAGTTCATTCAGCATATCCCACTCAACTTCATTACTTCGGCCTGTTACAAGAAGTTGTAAGATTGTTTAGTCCAAAAATAGCAACCAACTCCTACCTCACTCATTATTGTCAATAATTCTTCAGATAAAGCGCATTGACACGCCTTTATAACTTATTTCTGCATGTAATTGGTGTAGTGCTCCAATTATACATTTATTTGTCCAAAATTTGCTGTGTTACAGTCACATAACTTACTCTAGCCGCTATTATTTTTATATCTTTTTTTTTCAAACTACTCTCGCAAAAGTATATTTACGTTTATGCTTCATGTATATCGAAATAATAGTTCACTGAAAGAGCACACAACTTGTAAGTATTCAGTTGGAAGCAGGAATCTTTAAAATGGTAGGTAGCTAACTACATATGCTGGCTTTGAAATTAAATGCTCTTTGCATGGATATGAAAAAAAAAAGCAAAATAAGAAAGATTAGTGACTTATAACTTGAAAAAGTGCTGGAAAAAATTAACAAATAATAATTTTTAATTTATTTAATGCCACGCAGTTTATTTGTCCTAAATTTTTCTAACGAGATTACAATTTTTGTGTGGAAAAATTTTGCTTACCTCTTACGGTTTAGGCTCCAATTATTATTTAAGAGTAATTCATTTTCTTTTTGTGATTTAAGATCTCCAACGTTGTCATCTCGGACGACGAATGGAATGGCTGAAATGATATTCATATGAGTCCAGCGTCTATAGAGCTTAGAGTTACCCGACATTCGTTTTCCAGGATAAGGGAAAACCCCAGAAAAACCCTTATCCAAATAACTCACCCTAACCGAGATTCGAACTCAAGACCTCTTGAACGTGAGGGAGACACGCTACCACCTACACTACCGAGGTGGTAGTGGTTCTCATCTGTGTATTTCATAGGTCAGAGGGCATGTGGGGATTGAGCTTGCAAAGAGAGCTGCGACTTCAGATCTTCTAGAAATTTACACTCTATGCCAGGGGCGGCTTCTGAGGTAGTGCCGCTGTGCCATGGCACCATCTGTATGAAAACGAAAGAAAGAGAAGTGTACAGGAATTGCGCAAGAAAGATTGTTTCTGAGTATCTCTGCTACCTCGTGTGAATAGGCGCGTTTAACGCAAACGGTCTGTTCTTGGCGCCGATTCCTGAACGGCACCATTTACGCTCATAAGCGCCTGTGTTAAGGGCTAGGATGTCTGCTTATACACGGCTTCTTGTGGGAGAAGGTGGTGCCGAGGTTTCTCGGGCGCATAACTTACGCCTTATCTGCTAGAGTACAGTAAAGCACGGGACTGTCTCTCTGTCGCGAAATCGTACTCGAACGCTTCGTATCACATTCTCCATGAACTGTATTATCGAAATTTTACTGTACTCGTTACACCTATCATAACAAGAGTACGGATGTAATAAATATCTATTTCCGTCTCTCTGCACGTTCTGTTTGGTACAGTATATTATAAAATAGGATGGATTATTAATAAGATTACCTAAATCGTTCAGAATCGGTACACGTACTTATATTTTAACATTTACTTTTTTTTAATTCATTCATTCCTTTATTATTTATTTATATAAGTATTTATTGATTTAATTACTTATTTATATATTTATTTAATGTATGTATTTATGTATTTATTTAGTCGTTGATTCCTTCATTTATTTATTTATGGCATCGCCAATACAGTGCCTCACCGGCCGCCCTTGCTCTATGCCCTATTTCTTATGTGAGGCAAACATTAAAGGAGATTATCATCAGCGACTGAAATGATTACTGGTTAAAGGTGAATGTGGTGCTTTGACTAAGGATTTATATTTCTCAACAGTTTCTGACAGACATAAATGTAAATTCGTTAATCCTAACTATGTTCTCACTCAATTCTTAACTGGACATGGCAAATTTTCAGCTTACTTATTTCGATTCAAAATCAAATCCACCTCTGATTGTATTTGTGGAAATAGATGTCTCTCACATTTTATTTTATTGCCCATTTTTCTGTTTTGAAAGATACGAATTGAATTATTACTTCAATCCTTAGGTTACACTTTTTAAAAACCACTTACACATATTTTGATAAATTACAAAACTTATCAATATTTCATGGCTTTCTTAAACAAAATATTTCTTAATCTAAAGGATTCAAAATGTGAAACTCTTGTACCAAATTTTGTTTTGACACAATTTTTAAGTGGACATGCTAAATTTGGTGAATACTTATCAGGTTTTCACTTAACATCTAACCCCAAGTGCATGTGTGGTTAAGAATTTCAAACTGTGGTTCATCTCCTTTTCTGTTGTCCCATTTTCTGGAGAGAAAGACAAGAATTAATATTCAATCTAGACTCTCTAGGAACTGAATTTTCTGCTCCGCTCACATCTTTACTAATGACGCCACAACAGTATAAGTACTTCACGATGCTTATAAACTCAGCGTTTAAACGTCTGAAATAGTTTAAATTAATATGCATCAGATTATAACATATTTTCTTCCTTCTAGTATTTACAATATTTTTGTTAAAATTGTGTATTTTTATGTACCACTGTGTAAAATAGGGTTCATAAATCTGGATAAATAAAAAAAAAATCTAAAGGATTCATCTTGTTTGTCAGCTTGATATTGAATTTTGTTATGTTTTTGTAAATTTTATTACATTCAAAATTTGTAAACTATATTCCTAATATACCTTTGGGTAAAATAGGAATAAAAAGATTAGATAATACATAAATAAATAATAATACCTAGGTGGGCGTAATTCATATTGAAAATGACTTCACAGATTATTTACATAAAATTTATGATATAATATATTTTGTTTATCGTAAAAATATCATAAATATGTGGCATTTTAATCAAGTTCGTTAGTAATCGTCTTAGAAAATCATGCAGATAAGCCATACAGCAATAGTTTTTAGAACCCAAATGCACTATTGACAATGCCAGAATAAGTTATGAACAGTTGAAGTGTCTAAGGGCATAATGAATGGAAAGGCAATCTTAGAAAGATACAAGAGTATATTTTGGAAGACAAGAAAACATTTGCGAAAGTATCTAAAGTAATTTGAATGTTGGTATACGTCTGTATTGTAAGAAGTAGGACAGTTCATGCAAGAGGCTTCCCACGTGGTCGTGTTCGATCAACAATGTCACGCTATATGTAGTTGCCGCAATAGACTTCCTTGTCGATTTTAAACTATCGACAGAGGAGATATAGCACAATATACGCTTCAACAATACGCTTCCTGGGAACAGAAAAAGAAATGTAACACATGACGAAAGTGAAAGTTTTCGTAATCTCTGGCAGCTGATAATCTTTGGACTGCTGTGCAATTTAGCCTCATACATATTAAGTGTGAGAAAATGTGAGGCACGCAAGATCGTCGCCTTTTGTGAAACTCTGAATTGTTAAATAGCTCTTCCTTGGACGTTTCGTGAATGCATTACAAGTTTCAATAGTCAGCCAAATGCATTGGCATGGTTAACCATTAGAAATACTAATACTGTATATTTACTACAGCAACACTGTGCTTAAAGCGTCAGAAGGCATTCTAGAATCCAGTTGCTTTATTACATAACGATCTGTAGCATAGTTATTTATGTGCAAAGGAAATTATATTAATGACTAGTTTGCTTACCCAGCGTTGCATGGTAGCCTTTAAAGCTCAGATGAAGATTTAATTACCTTCATTTACTCCCTCTCGTGCCTTATTTACAAATAGGGCAACAGGGCGTTTGCCCAGTGCGACGTTTTAGAGGCGGGAGAATTGGAGATGTGAGAAAATAGGACCAAACATTTGAGGGACGGGAAAAATAAGTTTTTTAACATACGGTAACGATTTCATTTTCAAAAATTAATTTTGTAGACATTGTAAATGAATTTACTAAGAAAATATCAAGGAAAAGATATTGTTTGTAATGTAAGGCATTACTGATTCTGTTAGGCACTGTTCAATAAAGAATGATCACAATTTTTTTTTGACAACGTACCTTTGCTCATCCTCATAATTTTGATGGTCCTTCTCAAAATAGTCTCCCCTGAATGCGATGCACTTGTCCCAGCGTTTCTGCCAGTCTTCAAAGACATGCTGGAAACCATATTTTGAGATCCTTCAAAATCGCCTCCGCAGCCTTCACCACTGCTTCTGATTATGGATAATGCCTCCCACGAAGGCGTTTCTTCAACTTAGGGAATAGAAAAAAGTCACATGGGGCTAAATGGGAGGGTGAGAGATGCACTTCACGTTGATTTTTGCAAGATATTCAGCAACAACATTGGCAGCCGCGCATTATCGTGGTGCAGCATCCAGCCAGCTTCACGGAAATATTGTCTTTTGCGCCTGATATGAACTTGCAATGTTTTCAGGACATCCCTGTATAATTGTCCAGTTACTGATGTCTGTAGGTACAACATGCTGATAAACCATTCCATGAATATCAAATAATTATATGACCATAACTTGCCCAGCAGAAGCAACCACTTTTGCTTTATTGCGCGTTGGTGATGAAGGAGATTTCCACACTGAGCTTTGCTGTTTGCTCTCAGGATCAAAATGATGTAGCCAAGTTTCATCAGCAGTGATTACGTTTGAAGGAAACTCCAGATCTTCCTCTAACATCAACTTTAACTGCATGTTACCTCCATTGCAGCGGTAGGCGATATCGAACATGTCTGAACTTGCCTGGTTCTCACAGGCGGGAACCAGGAGTACCAACAATGAAACTACTACGGCGTGTTTGTTTTACATTAAGCTAACAGAATATAATAAGATTGAATTTTAGTGCGAAAAAAATGATAATTCTTTATTGAACAGCCCCGTATTTTCAATCCAAGTCAACATTCCTCTATTACAGTTTTGCAGTTAAAATATAATTATTCTCTCTACATATTTTAACAACAATTTTACACTTACTTTATATTTTAGTTTTATACTTTATATTTCTACCACTTATACCTGCTTATATGTATGTAGTTACAAATATATTTTAAATAGTGTTTTAATGTCTGAAATAAATACAAATAACTTATATGTTAAGTTAATTGATGGAAATTAATACTTTCTTTATACTAGCCATATATAGGCTGATTTTCTTTCTTTTTTTTGGATAGATAGAGTCGACTTGAAAAATTCAATGCCATGTTGACTGTCCAGGATATCCGTGGTCCAAATCTCGGCCATGGCATTGAAATTTTCATGTTGACTGTATCTAGAAAAACCATTAGCCTATATATATCTAGTGTGAAGAAATTATTGATTTCCATCAATTAACTTAAAATAAAAAGAGTTTAATGATGAAGCCTGGGATATATGTACAAATAGTAAGTCGTCACAAACGATGTATCTCGGATACGAGAGGCCCTATTGGTTTACCGGGGAAACATATGAGTCAATTGGAGAATTTAATGTCAGGACAACACGTTGGCCATGGTAGCTCAATGGCTAAGAGTGGCAGGGCGGAAACAAGGAGACCCGTGGTTCAAATCCCGGCCATGGCATTGAATTTTTCATGTTGACTCTATCAGAAAAAAACTTTTCTCTCTTTGAAAGTCTTTGCATGAAACAAACTAATTTGTTTGGCAAAATGGTGACTTTTTTATAGTTATAACATCCGCATGAAACTGCAACACACATGTATTTATTTGAATAATGCTCTAGTTTAAACATGATAATAAATGAATTTCACTTTGTAAACTGTTATAATGCTTGGGAGAAACTGAAAAAATAGTTCAAACTATCTTCCCATAATACTAGCTACCTGAAATCTGCCCTCCTCCGTTTCTTATGAAATTATTGTACAAGATGTTACAATGTTTTTGAAAACCTCTGCCCAATTCAGCCAAACTTTAGGCATTCTGGAGATAGATTGTGTAGTGTTTTTAAGAATTATTGCACTCCAACATGGCTGTAAATTATTCTACAGATTTTCAACAGTAGATGAACTCAGTTTTCTAACTTCCCAGTTAAGTTCATACCATAAGAGTTCATATTTTCCAGTTCTCCACATTGCTTTTTTCTATTGACATATCCTCTGCACAACATAGGGACATGTTTCGGATCATTGTCCTGCTGTTGAATAGATTTACGATCAATAAGTCTCTTGCCAGGTAGATCAGCACTTTTGATCAGTATCCTATGATATCCTACCTTCTTTAATGTTTCATTAATTCTCCCCAAACTTTATCACCTCCAAAACATCTCCACACCATAACCAACTCTCCACCATGATCGAAAACTTTTGAACAGCAGTGTACGTGTTAGAGAAAATAAAAGTATGATAGGGACAATGCTTTATATGAAATCCAAACGTAACAAAGCTGCTGGAGGGATCTATTATACATTCAAATTATTACGAGGAAGTAAAGGGAAAAATCAGCCATAGTTTAGTTTCATATATTCTGACGTGAATGGTACAGGTCATCACGAAGGCAGATCACATTCGTAATTATATTTACATGAAAAAGTACATGCACACGCACATGTAGAATGTAGATGTCACGACTTGAAACAAACGACTGTCTTAAAGCCTTGCGCCGGCGTGAAGGGAGGTATTCAGGTAATAGCGACTATTAATGAACCATATATGGAAGGAATGGGCTTTCTTGCGTGATGTGATTTGATTTACCAGACATCTTGTTTGTGCACATTAAATCTCTCCTTTAAGACGATTTTATTCTACCATATTTAGTGGTTCTAAAGGTCCTGGCTTCAAGCCATTAGCAAGTATGATGTAATCCATTTATGCCGTGAACAGAGCTTAAACGGAGATGAAAGGTATTTTATGAAAAACAAAATAAGCAGCACATCTGAGCATGTTTTGTCGTATGCATATTCATTTGAAAGCAATACAGAGAGCTGAAACCAACAACAAACATAGGATTTTGACTGATAATATGCAAAACATGCGAGTTCTTAGAAATTCTAGGAATAAATACAGATTTGGAAAGTTGACAAAATTCAGTGCTACTCTCGGGTGTCGATGACGGACGACTACGAGATTACATTGGCAGGCTGAGGGACAGCCCGACGTGTGTCAAATGTATACCTGCCCTGGAAAGGGCTTAACCACGAATTGACGGAATGTGGATGTTGCAGGGTGCGGGTGCGAATGATGTAGGGGAAAGAAAGGAGGTAGTTTATTGCTCCTTGATGACTGTGACTCAGGTGCAACGGCCGTTGTGAACCGCAATGAGATGTTTAGGTTAAGAAACAAGAATTGAAATTTTGAATAATACAAATTATTGGGTGAGATGTAATGTAGGCTGGTGTAATTATACTCCTCCACAGAAGAGATAGTCTCCGAGGGATGAGACGCAGGGGGGTTGGCGAAGAGGTCACGATTTTATTTGGTGCTTTATTTCTAAAAATACATATTAAAGACTTCAAAACATACTAAAGTCAGTATATGATAAAGTTTCCCTCTGAAGATATATGTGAAACAAAATCCCAAACTCCAACAAAATTCCAAACAGGTTATTTCACTAAATATAATGAGTCAATGGAGATACAAATATCCATGCAGCCAGGCCTCAGTAAAAGCTAATTACGGGTAACATTTGAAATATTAGGATGAACCTGTGCAAAGAGAGATAATACAGTTTGTTCAAACTTGTTATTTGTATGAATTAAAATAGATTACTTTCGAATACTATTAATATACAGAGCGGTCACTTTATGGCCGGGCTAAGATTACATGTATGTTTTCTGTGCGATTTCAGCTACATAATTCACACTACAATTCATTCTTCCGCGTTACATGTGAGTAATAGTAATTATTATGTCTTTCAAATGGGAAGGTGTTTGTCCTTGAGCGTTACTAGGTGAGCAACCAATCGGAGTCCTGCGGTGTTGTCGTATTGCATCCCCCCTAAGTGGTGTGTGAAGAGCGGCAAACTCTAATAAATACAATTCGCGCTAAGACAAAAATTCAGATTTTGCAAAAACTGATCCATGAGGAAGGAGAGAGTAGTGTATTTAACATAACCGTAAAAACCCCATAGTTTTAGCTCAAATAGTTTTCTTAATACAAATAAATAAAGTAGATATCATTATATTATAACAGTGCATTGCGACGTAAGTACTGTAATGAATATCATTATTGGTTGGCATGTATGCGTGTACGTATATTTGAAATTACTCAGAGCTGAAACGTGAACATTTGACATGACGTGGTGAAAGATGAATAAGCCAAGGTGTTTGTTAAATTCGATAAGAGGAAAGGATACACTTTTTGCTAGTCTGGCAGAACGTGTCTGGACACATATTTATATTTATGAATGGTTCGTAATCTCTATTTACTCTAGAGTTCAAAGCAGGAGTATTTAGTTACTCTTCCATGAAAAAGTGTACAAGTTGTATCAATGAGACGCGATCCACCTTCCCCTCACTACTGCCAGAACAATCCAATTGAGTCAATGTGGGCTAAAATTATGTAGCAAACAGAAATAATCTTTTTAAACTGACTGACATTGAAAGACTTATTCACGAAGAATTTGACAAGGAACATACAAGACTGGGAAAACTGCGTGAGACATCAGATAAACTACAAGAAGACGACTTTTGTAAAGAAATAGCACGTAACGAGATTTTGGAACCTATCATCATAAATTTGTAGTACTCAGACGTTGAAGACAATGACAATGACGAATTATCTTGTAAGTAACATTCACAGCTATACGGATGCACCGCTGATATTTTCGTTGGACTAGAAAAATAAGTGATTCATAAACTGTAATTAACTTTAAACTAAATATTTAAAATATTTGCAATTGTGATTTCAACAACTGCATTATTATAAAACTTTGGAAAATTCAGTTTGTGTTAGCGCCAAGAACACTCGCAAGTGTGCGAGAGAGAGGGAGAGAGTGGGGATAACGAGGTGGCAACGGTGAAGGCTCTAACGCATCTGATTGGCTACAGCCGAGAACTCTTCCCATTTGTAATACATAATAGGCATTATAATATGAACTAATCCTGTAATTGGCGATTAGTTGAAATAATCTTTTAGTTTTGAAACACACCATAAACAGACTTTAGTCATTCGGCACGAACAAAAGGCAGCCACTGACAGTTAATATCCACAGGCTTAGCCTTGAGCGGGTCATTCACCACAGTGAGCTAAGGTAACAATACCGAGATCATTGTTGTTCAAGTAAACTATACATGCATAAAATCCATGGCCGCCGGGCCAGGAAACGACTGCTCTGTATTGGTAAATATATAGTAAATAAATGCCTTCATCTGTGAACTTGACAAAGCCTTGTAAACCACCTCCACTTTGGATTAACTATAACCCCATACCTAGTGGCCAAGTTTCGAGACCTACATACATAATACAACTGTACTTACATCCCACATAGACGGCGGCTGCAGCTAGAAGGAGAAACAGTAGAAAACCTGCCAAGATGCAGCAGCCACAACGATAGTGAGATCCTAGTTTCCTAGTGAATCGGAGCTCACTGTCTGAAGATAGTATGGAACTCGGCGTCTCTGAGCGTGCCTGCAGCTGCTTGGTGCTCACCGTGCTTACAGACATCTGAAACAATAACATGAAATCATTCAAATATGAAGCTTGAACTCAGTACAAGAGCTTAAAATTTAAGAGAGGTTCATGGTTAAGGAATTTTGAAAGAAAAGAAACTCTACTTCTCTATCGTTTCTTACAACTAGCTGTCTCCTGAGACATTTGAAACGTATGTTTCAAGTCATTGTACTAAGCCATTACAAAGTAAACAGACTTTTTCTACTGCATTCTCCTATTCCCAATGTACCTACCTACAAGGAAATGTGTAATACAATCATTTCTACAAACGCCCATGAATAGACAGAAAAATAAGTTTTAAAAATTCTTAGATTGTTCTCGGGAAGCAAGCGAGGCGAAAACACGATTAGGAATCGACATTTCGGGAGCGTGCATCTCTCATCATCAGGATATTTATAAAATGTTATAATCACAAATGAATCACTGGATAAAGCACAAATATAAACTAAGACAAAACACTATCAAAACTTGCATTACTGAACAAAAGACTGTTTTCAGTAAATTAAATGCCAGGCCAGGAGATGGCGTGAGTATAGAAAATTAATTGGTTCAAAGAAACGTAACTACTTAACTTGATTATTAAGCTGTATTGATCTGCGCTTCTTAAGTCGACGGATTTACATTTTAAGGCCGGTTTATAAGAGGAGCTGAACTGAAATCCAGCATCACGATTAAGCGTGCTCCTGTCAGAGGAAATGGCCAAAGCCTCCTTAATTCTCCGCTCCCGGAAGGAACATTGCTACCAGAATAAACGAACATGAACGGAGCATTCGTTTAATGCAACCTGAGAAGTATGGGCTGGCAGAACATTGTTTTGATAACGACCACAGAGCCAACTTTCGGGAGATGACCATCTTGGCAAAATACAACAGTTACTGGGAGTGGAGAATTAAGGAAGCTTTGGCCATTTCCTCTGACAGGAACACGCTTAATCGTGATGCTGGATTTTAGTTCAGCTCCTCTTGGAAACCGGCCTTAAAAATGGAAATCCATCGACTTAACAAGCACAGATCAAAATATATATTGATAATCAGGTTAAGCAGTTACGTTTATTTGACCCAATTAATTTTCTATACTCACGCCATTTCCTATCCTGGCATTTAAATTATTGAAAACAGTCTTTTGTTCTGTAATGCAAATTTTGACAGTGTTTTGTCTTTGTTTATATTTGTGCTTTATCCAGTCGTTCATCTGTGGTTATAACGTTTAATAAATATTCTGATGATGGGAGAGATGCACACTTCCGAAATGTCGATTTCTAATCGTCTTTTCACCTGGCTTGCTTCCCAAGAACAACTTGAGCATATTCGTCGCCAGGAAAGCTTCAGGTCTTATTTTATAAGTTTTAAAAATATTTTCTACAAAAGTGACTAGAGAAAATCGTGTGAGTGCAATACATATTGTTTTCTTATTTATAGACACTGACATTCATTTGTAAAAATAAAATAAATACTATCAAAAAGAATAAAAAGACAAAGAACGAGCGAACAAACCAGTATATATACCAATATAACTTTTTTAACTGAAAGAGAGTACCTACGGGTATCAACGAATTCTGTTCGGAATATTTCAACATAAGACGAAAGTTAAGCAAGAAAAGAGGTTCAACAATGCGTTAAATTAGAACACTGCGATGTCAACAAGAAACCGGTTTAGCGATGTATCTCTTTGCGGGGGTGTAGACCACGTGTTGGGAAGAAAGTAGGAAGGAAAGCTAGGTCACGGCTCTTATCTTCTATCGTAGGCTTATTGTGAGAGCAGATTAACTCTGCGTCAACTCAAGTCGACCGTCCGTTACTTCACGCAACTTATTTTGTGTTATTAGCCACTCCAATCAGTAAGGTGGAGAACACTATTTGCAGAATAATGAAATGTCAAGTTGCACAAGCCATAAGATTAAGAATACCTAAGGCCATACTGCTTAATTATGTGCTACTGGCAGAATATGCCAAGGACATCTATTTTAAATGGCAACACTTGGCTGTTGAGATAATGCAACCAGTTTATAATAAAAATAAAAGTATTAATAATATAAATAAATACATAATAATACACGGAGGGGATTCGGTACTTCGACCATACTGGTGTACTGTATCATCTGGAGCACCTCCGAAATTAAGGATGAAATGAGAGGAGACAAAGGGCGGCCAACACCAAGAAGTTACGACAGAGCAGAGGGCAGATTCCATAAAATTTACCAGTTTTGGAAATACTCGGCAGAAAATCCCCACGGAAAATCCCGGCATTATCTGGAGTGTAGTGATGTATGCAAGTTTCACCCATGGTAATAAGTCGTCTGAAAAATTCACTGGCATTTTTACTTTAGAGCTCCAAATTCTTAACAGAAACAAATTTTCTTTGCAACTTTCCATCAGGTGTCAACAGGTGCGGCACCCATCTTGCACAAATCTTGTTAAAGCCCAAAACATTACTTAAAATACTACCTGCACGTTCTTTTTATATGTTTAAAGCCTCTCCCATCTCGAAAATAATTTAATCTGCTGCCTTCCAGTACTAAATGGTGAATTTTTTTCAATCATGTCTTGAATTGTGACTTCCACAGGGCGTCTAGAGCGAGGCTCGTCACTAGTGTTCGTACTTCCCATTATAAACTCTGCAACCCACCTTTTAATCATTGTATATGAAGGGGCAGAGTCTTTCAGTGTACTATCCATTTCTTCCTTGATTTATTTAAGTGTTAGGCCTTCGAAATGGAAGTATTCAATCACTGCTCTTTTGTCCAAATCCTGCATTTTCACGAAACCTCTACAATTTCTTGTTTAAAATGCTATCATTCAATAACTAAACAAGTTATTGACTGTAATTATGGCTATAAGCTAGTCTAGAGTTAAACTATATGATACTATCCGTCAAACTGGTCCAGTGGCGACATCTCTATGTCAGGCCCGGGACTTATCAGCTGACCCTTGTTAACTAGTAACATGTGTGTTATTAATTAGTTTTTTAATTTGCTTGAGCAGTTTCGGTATTTATCATCCGGTCTAGTTTGATAGTTTCTCACATGTTTTAATCAGTTACATCCCCTTACCAGCAAGCAGAAATCGTCATGTAAATAGCAAATATGCAAGGTGCAGGGTGAAAGTTCTCCATAAAGTAGTCAGCTGTCATTCGGTAATGTTCCAAATGAATGAATATCAATGCAGTAAGCGCGATAGATAAAACGTTCTCACATAAATGCTGGATGACATTTACGAGATACCGTCATGGTCGACTAGTTTGCCTCGCAAGGAACGCTGTTGCATCATTGTATGGTAAAACATCATTATACCGGTTCAGGTGTAGCTATGCCACGTGTTGAGTATGCTTCTTTGGTTGCGACGTAAAACAAATGTTCCTTCCGAAAATCATTCAGGAGACAACATTATCGGCAAAATTATCAGCCATAAGCTTTAGTGAACAAGAGTTCCAACCTCTGGCCAGAAGTACTTTGGATAGACTATCCATGGTTTCTCCATCACACTTTTAATACGAATAATCTTTAATTTCTAGAGAAATCTTATTGGACACTGGTCATTTCATGTAGCTTATGAGTTGTACTTAAGAGGCTAATTTTTCTTACCTCTCAGCATTTTAAAAAGCCAATCACTGTTTGCCACACATCTTTGCGAGAAAGGGAAGAAAAGAAAAGAAACACTAAAACTGAGGCAAAGCAGTCGATTCTTCCACATCGCTGCAGCTGTTCTCTTCTAGAAAGTTCTATACCCAGGGGGGAAATAAATAATCTTATTTATGAATGGTTTCAAGATGCAAATTAGACTATCAAGCACCATTTGTTTAATACCCTTTACTGGCAACTCTACCGATCTCTATTTGTGCTACCTGCCAAATGTAACTGTTAGGCAGGTTAGGTTAGAGTTGCCAGTAAAGGGAAGGTTATGGAAAGAGCATTGAAATTCTGGTATAGAATATTGAATCCGGAAGAAAGGAATTTGTTAAAACAATGTTTAATTTATCAAGAGAAAAGTTTAAAGAACAAGGGATGTGTAGAAAGTCTTAGAAATAACCAAGAGAGCAGTCGATTAGGGCAAATGCGGAGAAAAAGAGAAAGTAATGTAAAAAGTTTCTGGAAATCTACAAGTAAAAGATTCGAAGACTTAGAAGTGCATAAAATATTTAGTGAAACAGCTGAGAAGAAGTCTTCAGTTTTTTATGTACCAATGAAGGGGGCTTGGGAACGGAAAAGTACAAACATATGACGAATAAAGAGGAGAGAGAAGGTATTTTACGGGTGAGAGCAGGAGTATGACAACTAAAAGGTATCAGGAAGGGTATTTCACACAATTACTGTCCCATGTGTGACGAAAATGAGAACTTAGAACATACATTTTTTGTGTAAACGAACAGAAATTTGGAGGAAAGAGTTTATTAATAAAAGCGGTTTAAGTTAGATAGGAATACAGCTATAGCTGAAATGCTTGTTAAAGATAGTAAGAAGATCGGGCAATTCCAGGACAAAATTAAGAAAGTGGTTATGGGCAGTGAACAGAACTAATAACGAACCTGCATTGTTATAATTAATTGCTTTGAAATAAGGATCAATTGTAAAGTATGACTGGTACAGAGTCAGGGCTGAACACTGATCACACTCAATTGTATTGGATTAGGTAAAATAAATAAATAAAAAATAACTATTAAACTGGAAATTAATGTTCTTTCACACTAGCCGTGTGTTGGATGCACTATGAAAGGGTAGAGTCAGAATGAAAAATTCAATGTCATAGCCGGGATTTGAACCACGGATCTTCTGGTGTGAGCGGCTGGATGGGCACCAGAATATCCGTGGTTCAAATCCCGGGTATGGCATTGAATTTTTCATTCTGGCTCTACCCTTTCATAGTGCGTCCTACACACGGATAGTGTGACAGAACAATTAATTTCCATTAATTCACCTAATCGTGGTTAACTATGAAGCCCGGGCCTTAAAGTACTTACAGCTTAGTAAGTCGCCATTGAGGTAGTTGTCTCATGTGTGTATGAGAACTCCTAAGTGGTTTACCGAGAAAAATACGAGTCAGTTGGAAAATTTAATGTCATATCGGCACGTTGGCCATAGTAGCTCAATGGATTGAGCGGTTGGACGGACTCCAGAAGATCCGTGGTTCAAATCCCGGCTATGGTATTGAATTTTTCAGTTTGGCTCTACCCTTTCATAACTATTAAACTGTTATACATAAACTTATGAAGATTTTTGTTTCTATTTGTGCCAAATGTAAGTTCACTGCGTTTACTAGTTTGCCAGTTATGAGCGTGTTTGCAGGATGAGGAAGTACAAATGGGTCGAACATATAAAATACAATCAATTACCATAGTAATTGAAATAATTAATAGCATAAATGGCTTTTAACCAGCAATTAAAAGTCTTTTAATAACACACACTCTAAATGATCTATATTAAATGCCCAACTTATTATAACATTGTACAGCCTTAAAATAATAAGTCATCTTCGTCAAAGCACGTCTACAGTTAGGTACAGAGGCCGACATAAGTATTCAAACGTAAACATATTTATTACTTATATTATTTTAAAGCTACACAGAGAAAGCATACGTAAATACAACTGGTACAAAATAAACCTGAGTCTTCCATTAAACATATAAACTCATAAATAACAACTGAAACTAATTTTCACTATAAGGAGAAATAAAACGGTTACTTTACATCTGGACATAAATATTCGAACAGAGAACAGCTAGCATTTAGTTATCATCCCCTTTCTTTGAATTACTGCTGATAATCGTTTGGGCATTGTCTGTGTGTGTTGTTTAGTGACTTCAGAGTCCATATTTCTCCACTCTGTTTGAAGAAGTTCTTTCAGATGGTCCTTGCTTCTGATGTGATGCTTCCTCACACGCTCCTCGAGTTGCTTCCAGATGTTCTCTATAGGATTTAAATCTGGAGGTTTGGGCGGTGTCTTCAAAGTGTGAGGAGTGTTGTACACGATCCAAAGCCGTACAATTTCAGCAGTATGCTTCGGATCATTGTCCTGCTGGAAGTAATAATCATGCCCTAATCCCAACATCTCTGTACTCTTTTTAAGATTGTTTTCAAGAATCCTCTTGTATTCAAATTTGTCCAAGATCCCATCTATGAACACTAGTTCCCCAAAGCCAGATGAAGCTATACAGCCCCATACCATCACACTACTGCCACTATGTAGTTACCATTAGGTTTCCATTCTGTATATGGCAGTCTCCACACTTTAAGATGTCCATCACTCTTGTATAAGCAGAATTTTCTCTCGTCAGACCAGAGAACCTTATCCCTGAATTCTGTTGGTTTCACCACATGCTGTTTAGCAAATTCTACACGCTTTTTCTTATTGACCTTATTAACATATGGTTTCTTCCTGGGAACGCGGGTATTCTACCCAGTACTATTTAGAGCCCGTTCAACTGTTCTGGTGTGAACCACAGTGCCAGAATATTGCCCAAAGCAGCCTCTAATCTCAGATGCAGCGACTCTCAGATTCTGTTTCACCATTTGTATTATTTGCCTTTTGTCTCTGGTGATGAGTTTAGAAGGAGCACCATTTCTAGGTTTATTTACAACAGTATTTATCTGTTTGAAGCGTTGAATTATGCAGAACACTGTAGTTTTGCTTCCGTTAATTGTTTTGGCAATTTCAGAGTGAAATTTCTTTTGTTTGTACTTATTTATCACGATATTCCTCTCGGCCACCTTTGTCTGTTTACCTTTACGCCCCATATTACCTGTGAGTTCACAATCGGCTGAATAACTTTGAGCACACTGTCTCGAGGCATAGCATAAACACAACTGCTATGTGGTGGAGACGTTGTAGGGTACGTCCAACCACCTTTCTCTCTGTTCGATTGGGTACGTTCGAATACTTATGTCCTCTAATAAGAGGGACAATAGAATAAATACAGTACAGATTGTGTAATAAATACATGCAAAGTAATATTTTAAATATTGTTTCGGAGACACAAAAGGTTAATGTTTACATGTTTAATAATTCAACGCTGCCAAATAAATATGACAGTATTTATAGTGCATGCAATGTTACATGTTATATTATTCGAATACTTCTGTCAGCCTCTGTATATTTAACATAGGTTTATTACTGATATCAATACAATCAAGTAAGAAAAAATCCGCAGTTTCGAATTAGTGAGGCTGAGGCTTGCAGATATTGTAGTACTTTGCATTTCCACTATCGCCTTGCCCCGTACTCCTCTATAAGCGCTAAACTTTATACAGTTGTGCATAGCAAACTAAATAGTGGCGTCTCCCACAAGTAAACTCACAACGTGGGGCCGACTGTAATATTTTAGGTGGTTGGTAGAGAAACTAAAATGGACTGAAAGCGAAGAATGTAGTACTTTTGCTTTCTCCAGCTCTACCTATATTACGGAGACAAATGTTACATTTTATTAAAAAGTTCGATATAGAGATTTCACAGTAGAGACATGTTTTGAGGTGCTCTGAATAAAAGCATTTTTGAATAAAGATATAAATGGGCGTATCTGTTCCTGAACAATATAATTCAATAGAAAAAAATAGGATAAATATTGTTGGTAATCAAGTTCAAAAGACATGACACGAATATTTTCAAGATAATTCCACATCATCACAATTAAGCCAGCCAGCACTCTCATAAGACCAAGTGACAAGGAAACCTCGAAAAGCCCAAGTCAGAAAACGCGGTCGACGAGAAGGGAACCAATGACCTTCCAAGTGCGAGTCACATAAGTAACTGCAGCGCCAACTCGCTCGGTTATCTTCTAAGTTACTCGCATAGATGTCGTCCTCCATGGTCTAGGTTAACATACTAGCCTCTGGTTACTGAAGTAGCGAGTTCAAACTAGTCGAAGGACGAAGGAAATTTTTTTTTTGCCGTAAAAATCCCTAGCATTTCAGAAGGGAAGTAAAGCTACTGATCCCGTATCGCAGATTTACGGTACGTAAAAGAACTTCGAGCCTGATAAAGAGCCCTCTGAGCAAAATTAACCAGTATTTTCCGCCCAATATAGAATGGGATACTGAGAACCGGAAAGGGGGTTCCATAAATAAAAAGTCAATTACTTGCATAGACACCTTACGCAAGAACTAAATGCATCACTTCTGACCAGTTTTTAATCTTACCAAACAAAAGCTGGGAAAGCGGAATAAAGCATTTTTACTTCAATCCACAGAAACATTTATTTTTCATATAAATGACCTGTTAAATTCCAAAGCTGCCTGGTCTTTCCATGCATTTCAGTTTCACCTTGTCATTTTACGATAACGTACAAAATGGGCTACTTTGTGCGTGTTACTTAAAGAAAATATCACATCGCACACATGAGTGCTCGTGCACTAACAGTTTTTACTTTTCCCTCAGACTTCTCTTTTAATGGTCATTTGCTGGACTACTGGCAATGCGAGTAACATCATTAGAAAAGAATGGTTAATTAAAGTATGAGCAATGAAAAATAAAAGAATGAGGAATGTAATTTAACCTATGCAATTTTCTGCTTATTCTTACGCTGGAAAATGTAAACAAGTGTCTTGTTTCTCACTTATCAATGTAGCATACTTTGTCTTAGATGTGGTTGTGATTGGTAATTCTGATTGGCATCTGCTGCCAACAACAAGCTGTGGCAGGTAGTAACTGTCACAGATTTGGCGTATACCATTGTCCCTTTAATTTCCGCTAGACTAAATATCCGGAATACCTGTGCCTGAGTTAGCGATACATTGTAATGACGTCTCAGCAATAATAAAATTACAATTACAAAAAGTATTTTTATTTATTTTTTATTTTAACTCTCGTTTTTTTCCTTCTGACGTAGAGAAATTCTTAGGATAATCTTAGTCTTCCGCTAGCATGTGGGACCGTTTAACCTGAGTAGGAACCTGATATGATGGTGTATATACTGTTTCACCTGAGCAAAATGTGAAACGGCCTTGCTTCTTGATATCATGTGCGGGGTAGGGGGGTGGAGAACACAAGAGGACAAAGCAGGGTACCTCTTGCCGGAAATGGCTCTCACTAGTGTTACAATATGACTCAAACCTTCTTAGAAGTTAGATTAAATGTTATAGTAGACCCGGGATTCTTATCTTTTAATTGTTACTTTATAGGCATTGCCAACATAAACTCTTTAACGTAGTCCCAATTATAAAAGTGTACGTGCACATATATTAGGCAATTTTGGGCAGTTTTATGCCATTTTCTATTTTATAGATTTTTCCCTTAATTTTGGCTCTTTATTCTAACATTTTCTTTCCCTTTGCTTCTTCTTTTATTTATTTCTTATATTATTTTCACATTCTTCAAACTATAACATGGAATATTTTATATATAACTTTCGACTCAAGTACAAGTTACAAAAACCTGTTCCGGATGAAATTTAATTAAAAAGTGAGTATAGCAGTATATTTTGAAAAATTACCTGCCCTATCATTATTCAGGCATACTTTATTACCGACTATTTAACTTGGATCTACCCCATCCTAATCCACAGATGAGATAGGGCACCCAGCAAGTCTACACTCCATCAACTGCATGCTTTTTACCATGAAATAGATGCTTTCTTGATGACAGAGAACTGTTCGCTCGTACTAAACAACTTGCATATTACAATAGCAAAATCTATCCACGAGAGTGGATAGTTGTGATCAAATATAAAGCAGCTATTTTCCGTATGTTAGTAATGCGTTATGTAGTAATATTATTAAAGTTTTGATATCAGAAAATGAGGTGTTAAATTTATAAAAAAAAGTTCAACAAAAGGTGTAGCTCTGTCATTCAGGTGTTAATAATTGCAGAACGAAAATGCAATAAAATAGCGAGTACACCTCCAAAATAAAATAAAGTATTAAAACATTTAAACATTAAAACATTTAAGATGTAGGCAATAAAGAAAGCACTACAGACAGACCGCGAACAAAGGGCAGTCGGTGTGCGCACGCGCGAGCACAGTCTTCTCCCCTCCTCGCCATCTAAGCAACACATGACTCCCTTCCCTCCATACGTTGCCCAGTGCTATGTAACTTCTGCCATGGAGGAGAGGAGAGGCAACGTAAACTGACAGTAGAGAGGGAAAGCTAGAGGACTTCAGTTTTGGTAAGCCACGCCTTCAACTGATTTTGTTCGCGGTTAACCTGTAGAATATATGAGGGCTGTTCAATAAAGAACGGTCATAATTTTTACGGTCATAATTTTTTGCACTAAAATTCAATCTTATTATATTCTTTTAGCTTAATATGAGTGAGAACCAGGCAAGTTCAGACATGTTCAGTATCGCCTACCGCTGCAATGAAGGTAACACGCGAGTAACTACCTGCGGTCTTGGAATTCTGCTTTCGTCTCAACAAATCTTCAGTTGAGGCCTATACAATGTTACAGGAGGCCTACGGAGAGTCCGTTCTTCCCTACAGCACAGCTCGAAGGTGGTTTAAAATCTTTAAAGAGGAGAGACAATCAATTTTATAGGAAGGTGGACCAGGTGTTCCAGTTACTGCTCTTACGGAAGAAAACAAAAACACTGCTGCTGCCATTGTGAGAGAGGATCTACAAATTACCTTAAGATCACTTTCTGAAATACTGAACATTTCATTGGGAGCTACCCACACGTTGGTGACAGAAACATTACACATGAGACGTGTTTGTGTTCAATGGGTTCCAAGATTGTTGATTCCCAAACAAAAGGATATTCGCATGCACGTCTGCATGCAGTTAAATTTGATGTTAGAGGAAGACCCGGAGTTTCTTTCAAACGCAATCGTTGCTGATGAAACTTGGTTACATCATTTTGATACTGGGAGCAAACAGCAAAGATCAGTGTGGAAATATCCTTTATCACGAACCCCCAAAAAGCAAAAGTGGTTGCTTCTGCTGGGAAAGTTATGGTCATCTCATTCTTTGATATTCATGGAATGTTTTATCAGCCTGCTATACCTGCACACACATCAGTAACTGGAAAATACTACAGGTATGTCCTGAAAACATTGAAAGTCCATATCAGGCGTAAAAAAACACATTTCCATGAAGCAGGCGGGATGCTGCACCAAGACAATGCGCGGCCGCATATTACTAATGTTGTTGCTGAATATCTTGCAAAAGACAACGTGAAGTGCATCCCGCACACTCCCTATAGTCCGGATTTAGTCCCATATGACTTTTTCTCTCCCCTAACTTGAAGATACTCCTTCGTGGGAGGCATTATCCATCATCATAAGCAGTGGTGAAGGCTGCGGAGGAGATTTTGAAGGATTTCTCAAAAATGGTTTCCAGCATGTCTTTGAAGATTGGCAGAAACGCTGGGACAAGTGCATCACATTCAGGGGAGACTATTTTGAGAAGGACCATCAAAATTATGAGGATGAGTAAAGATGGGTTGTCAATAAAAATTGTGATCATTCTTTATTGAACAGCCCTTGTATATTGGAAACAGAAGCTCATGATGCCTATCTAATAATGAGTGATTCCTCGTCGGCCTTAAAAGCTCTCCAACACATGTACAGCACCAAAAGTATTGTGCAAGAAATACACGATCTTTCCACCACCCTCTTCAACATAGGAAAGAGTATCACACTGATGTGGTACCTTGTACTCAATAAGATAGCTGGAAACGAACAAGCCGATAATTCAGTTAGGGGACAGGAGGCATTTAGCACACGCCCACCCATTTATCTTGTGGCGCTAACATAGGGGATGGTTAGGAAAGTGTCACGAGCATGTACCATCTCTTTCCCCTCCCCCTGACGTCTGGAACAATCGGGATGATGTTCCGAGCCGCGAAGCTTCCAGAAACAGCGAGCTTACTTATGTAAGGGCTGCAGTGGGCGAGTCAGGCAGTTCTTGGTGAGCAGCCGTGAAGAGCGCAGTGCTAGCGAACGGACTGGAACACTGCGTACGTGTATCAGAGGAGTTGTACGTAATTGCGAGTGTGGAGTAGACCTGTGACTGACGAACTGGTGGATTGTAATTGTGTGCGCTACGTAATTCTATGTAATCGGCAAGTGTTCCAACTGTAATTCGGTGGAAATAAAGAACATTTTGAGTTTGTGCAATTAGACTTTTAATTTCATGAACCCACAAAGTCACAATACTTTAAGAACCAGATACTAACTAATGGTGAACTTCTTGGATGAAAAACTCAACAAGTAAACTTCATGAAGTATATGGAACATCATGTGTTCGTTATCCAATTGATAACTTGCAGCGCCGAAACCAAATTGTGATCTCATGACTGCGAATTAGTCATACAAAACTCACACATTCCTATATTCTGAACATAAGCTGTGCTCTAATGTGTAATATATGCCAAAAAAGTAACAGTACTTTACATTATTGTCATCTGTTCAAAATTTGAAGACCAGTGCAGACAACACGGCAGTGCAGACAAACTTTACCATTGTATTTAACTGATTCTTAAAACTTATAATTATTCGTGTCAACTGTATACATTTTATTCTGTTCAAAATATTATTTATTATGCAAATTTATTAATCAATGTATTTACAATTTTAACTGTCGCGATAAAGCCCTAAAGATTAAAGCGACCTTAAATAAAGATTTATTTAAAAATAAAGAAAAATGAAACGAAATAAAAATGAAATAAACACAATTATTTTTACTATATATTAAACTTTGACGAGAAGAGCCAATCAAATGTCTTGGTTCTATAGGTTTGGTTTTGTTAGACTTTTCTTTAAAATTTCACTTGTAATATATTCCTCTGAAAAAGTTTCTGCAGTAGTGTATTTTAATTAATGTCTAAATTATCTTATCATTATACTATCTTGTAGCATAATTATACCCACGTTCAAATTATGTTATGACTTTCTGTGCACTGATTCTAGTAAATTAAATATATTGCAGTTTAAGTCCTTAATTTTCTGCAAACAATTCTTAGCTTATCAAGTTCGAGCCCAGCTGATTACAAAGTCCATTGTAGAAAGATAAATTTCAAATGCTGTAAATTCTGAAACATTGAGGACGCAAATAACCGTATGACGTTTCCCATGTCAGCACCTCAATGGAAGGTTTGGTGAACTTGTGTAGCAGAAATGAAAGCAAGGATTTAGAATCAGTTTCGCCTTGCTTGGCAGCGCAGAACATCGGGATTTGCCATACTAATGAAGAGCGCCTGCCAGCCTTGTACTTGAACTCAAATTCAAATTCGAGACGCATTCTTGAACATGGCATCCAGTAAGCGTAACCGCTGCCTGCACTTCCGGTAGGAATTATTGCTTCAGATGTAGAGATCTCCCACGGGCCTCATCGGACAAATCTCTCAGCAAAGTTCAAGGATGAAACACAAGTAAAGACAAATGAGTAAGAAAGTTTTGTATTCACTCGACTTTCTCTACCACTTACAAAAGCTTATTCTTCTGTCACCCTTTTGTTATTTAAGATAAACTTACATTGAACTTTTACACAATTATACGTAGTTATAAAGGAAATACAGTAGGCTAAAGGATAGCCAGAGTTTTAAAAATATGATATGTGGCACTCACATGACTTTCTCAACTCTTGCACAAACTATTTTTAGTAACGCTTATTCCTCTATCTACTTCCTGTACACCACGTGGATGCAAAAATGATCTCACTTCTAATTTTCTTGTAACTGGAGGGAAAATATGAAATGTAGTAGGCTTTAAGTGATAATGAAATCTTTTAAGAGCACAGCTGATTGCTATGTGATGACTTTAAAATTCCATTCTCTTTGCATGGCTAAGAGATTGAAACAAGAGCAAGAGTTTCACTTCGAGAAGAGTATAAGTATTGAAAAATTCCAAAATAACAAAGAATATCTCAAAAATAGCTCTCCCCCTACTCCACACACATATATACAACAAAAAGTATTTGATATGAACTGTTTTAGCAAGGTCTACCTTTTTTATGTAGTAAGATTTTGACTGCCTCTTATGGTTTACCAGTTATTTATGCTAAAGTCATCTTAAACGAGAAGGACTTCTAAAGAGATTCTCAGAAAATTCAAGATAGTACTGTTCATTTACCATAAAAATATCTTAAACACGTGATATTTTAATCAAATTCGTTAGAGCCACTTTTGAGAAAATCAAAATTTTTGAAAAAGGGTCTTTATAAAATACTGTCTAGAATTTTATAGTTAATATTCTTGTCGCATCCTTGGAAGATGCAGAACCTAATATCAAATTTGATATTTAACCTACTTTTCTGCACGTTTTCAAAATAAGTTTTTCTTATTTAGTGAATATCAAAACTTAATTTGTTGAGTGGAATGCAATATTTACTGCTATATAAACGCGAAAAAGAAAGTAGATCGCTATGCATCATATTTAGGCCTTTTTTTAAACGACATTCGTTGGTTTGTGTTCCATATTTTTCTGTATTGTTATTACAAAAATATTGTTATATATCTTAAAAGTTACTTGGTTTTTTAATTATGCTGTTCATACACACGCCCGCATGAACGCACGAACACACAAAGCTAACCAAGGACCTCTTTCTGATTTTTAAAAAGTGAATTTCGTGAATTGTCTATACCAAATCTTTGGTGGAATACAATACTTACTCTACTTTCTACAGTGAATGCCAGAGAATGTTAAAAAGAGTAATTACTGATAAATCAAGAATTGAAAGCTCTTTTACCTAATACGTCTAGTTGCTTTGTCTGCAAATTCTGCTTCGAATTTCAACGCAGGAATTGTGTTAGTTCGCAGAGGTGGAAGGCAGTCATTGTGTGAGCTACCACCAGGAAATGGTAGTAAGCTACCACCCTGTTCTCTGCTACCATCTCTCCTCAGGACGGTTACCATTAGAACCCTCCTATTTTATCCTTCCCTCCTAGGGGGAAGGTGTCTCGTAAGGGGCATAGGGATAAAAAATGTCATTATCTATGTACTAATTCCTTCTGAATCTTGTATCATAGTGTCATTTCTGAAAGAAAAAGTTAACATTCTGGGTTTTCTCGCAGTTAGTCTTGTTTAATTATATCAATGCCTGTAGCTTCTATTCGACAAAGAATGAGTTATATTTTGGCTTTGCTAGAAAGAGATGGAGCAAATCTTTCTGCCATTATATATTGACGTTTGTCTGAAAAATGAGCATAGTCGTGATGCCTGGAAGCTTTGGAATCCTTGCAGTTTAGAGCGTTCTAATAGTGAGAATAATTTATGTTCACAAGAAACCAGATTACAATATATAATATTCGGTGTACATTTAACAAACGCTGATAAAGTTATAAAAACAAACTACATTTTCTTCTGATGAACAGAAAAGAAGTCGTTTTACTTCAATGCGATAGTACAAGAAGCTTCACTTTGAAACTGAATTTGCAGATGAGTGTGTTAAGCTCAAAAGCAGTTCAAGAATTGACCAAGTCTTAAAACATTTCTATTTATTTATATTTTCTTAATTGGAAGACTTTCCTGAAAAGGAGAGGAGTGGAGGTAGAGAGAAATGGGAATTGCTGTTGATAATCAGTAAAGGATACAGCCTTAAGGAACATAACTAATTGAAGGAAATGCCAAAGTTGAGAAATATAATTGATTAGAGTAACAGCCTTTTTATACCTTATATATAATGCTTGTTTTGTACCTTATTTATACTAATCGAAGTAAACGTTTGCAAAAACTACAATAAAAATACAGGAGACACAGATAACTCTAGTTAACAAAAATGAACCTTTTTTCTTTCACAAGAATTAAAATAACATTTTCTAGAAGTATTTTTTGTGCTGAATTCAAATATAATTTTAGTTTTCCCCCATCGGGCAGGAGTTTTGTGTGATATTGATTTGAATTTTTATAATATTCTAAAAAAATATCTGTAACTAGCTATCTAACTCAAAATTATAGCTACTCATTCTGACTTACGTAGAAAGTGGTAGGTTGTGATTTTCGGGCATATTTTGTATCTAGAACGTCTCTCTTCTTGGTCCAACAGTACTCAGCCAGCATATTGCCTTAGTAACTGTTTTTCAGATTAGAAATTTTCTGATGAAAACGCTCACCTTGCTCATTGCTGACAGCTCCAAGATTTTCGGGGAAGAAGTCTAAGTGAGAGTCCAAGAAGTGAATTCTTAAAGACATGTTGCATCCCATAGCTTTATATCATTTTCTTCAGAGAAGCAGTCCTTGAACTCACTATGGCGGCCACGATAACTACATATTCTTACTTCTTTTTGGAGTAAATTCCACCCTTTGAGTCTGGAAGTTAAACCTTCAGCTTGCTGTTTAGACAGATTTAAATCCCGAATCCGGTGATTAAGGTCTTTCTGATTGGGAAAGTATGTTCTGATGATAAGGTATTGGCTTCATATGTAGGATCATTTTTATTTTCATCTGAAGCATTTTCAGTTTCAGTTAGGTCAGAATCAGTTATCACCTAAGGTTGTATCTACATATACTGGTACAGGGAACTGTTCATTGTGTAAGACATGTCTTATTGCAGATTGTAAATTCGGATACTTAATTGTATGTTTTGTTTTACATGTAATTCCTTTTATATTTGTCAAACAGAAATAACAATCACTTAAATGATCCTTCGATTCCCACCAAATCATAGGAATTGCAAATGGCATACGATGTGTACCATTTTTACACCCAATCAGCAATCCAACACACAAAACATAGCATGTATTTGATGCCCAGCACTTATCAAAATCACTAGCCTGACAGCCAAGTAAAGATGACAACACTTCCTTTCTTGAAACTGTTTAAAACAGTGTTGTTATAATAAATTAAATTTAAAGAGAGTCGATTAATGACAATAAACAACACTTACTTTTAAATTTTTCCAGAACATGTTTCAGAGACTTTTCCTCCATCCTCAACTGACCATCGACTGGTTCTCATTGGTGTAGTTGACAGAGGAGACCTATGACAAAATATTGTCAACTACACCAATGAGAACCAGTCGATGGCCGGTTGAGGATGGAGGCAAAGTCTCCGAAACATGTTCCGAAAAAATTTAAAAGTAAGTGCTTTTTCGTGTCATTAATCGACTCCCTTGAAATTTAATTTGACAACACTTCCTTACAAGTGGGGTCAAATTTTGCCTCTGAGACTTGAAGGTCAGCTCATCACAAATAGCAGAAATTGTCTATATGATTTACACACTTTCTTGACATGATGAAAAAACAACTGCATACACAATACACTTCTGAAAAGAAAGGAAGGAAATATTTCACTACTGAACAAACTAACAGTCAGCTCAATATTGACACATCACACAGCCAGATGAACAGGTCAGTACATGTCCAAATATGAATGAACCTGCACAGCCTTGTTTTATGGTTCTTCAGCATATTACAAATCATTCCCTTATATACAGCTTGGATAAAATCGCTACATATGAGGTAAAGTTTCCTATAACAGGTTAAAGAAAACGCTAAAATCCTATTTTAAAAAGTAGCGGTCACAAAAAAAACTGTGCCTAATGGAAAAATTCTGACTACATATCTGAATTCAGTATGAAAAAATTCACTAGATTCACTAATCAGATTTCTTGTGAAGAACACCTTGTCGACTAGTGTAATCAATCACATGTGCAAAAGAGGATTGCTATAGGTAACATATAAAATTCAATATTCATTGCATGATGTATCACAAGAAAAAAAGAATGCTGACTTATTATTTAAAACAATTATAAAAGTTCAGAAATGCAAAGAAAACGTAACGAATATTTCGGAAGCAATTAATGCCACGAAAATGCATTTACCAAATTGTGAGTTTGAACAAAAAATTAATTTTTAGCGTAGTACAGTTTGGTCACTCTTATAGTTTACTAGTTGCAAAAAATTATACAAAATTCTGAATAAACAGTATTTCAGAGGATATCTGCAGAAAACTCTAGTTTTAAATGTTATTTATAATTGAATTATCTTAAATGTATGGAATTTTGATTTTAAAGAATTAAGTCATTTAGGAGAAAGCAATACCTTTGCAATTTAAAAAATAGTTAAGGATGGAGGATTTTTTTAAAAAAAGGTTGTGCCATCTTGTCATATGCTGAATTTTTTTTGAGACATTTCGTTTTTGAGTAATGCTGTTCACAGGTACAAAAATTTGTGCGCTTACGTAAATATTTTATAAAAATATTTCCGAGCAATTAAAAATATATTTTTTTCCACTGAAATCTCGGTATCATATTTTGCCTAAGAGTAAAGGAAGTAAAAATACGTGTCAAGAATCTAAGCAGATTGCAGTGAATTGCCCCTCTTTACTTAGAAATGGAGTGAAACAGCATCAGCATTTGATAAGTGACAAACCAATACATGCAGGAGCCATTTGGGAAACGGATGTCAGTTTCCGTTATTTAAATTTAGTGGAATTTCACCATGTCAATTTCACTGGAGTCTGACCTCAAGAGCAAACTGGGAGGGCAGCAGAAGGCAAGAGGGTCATGTTGAACAGATGGCAAGCGATGGAAAACAACAGGTCAACTATTTATGTGTATTTGGTTTATAGTACAGTTCTTTCTCGAGTTTTCCTCCTCATTTCCAGTGTGATTTGCTAAATCCTTTTGATGACTTAGCAAGTACATCAGAGAGAAAGTTACGTGTGAGTCACTTGTTATTTAGGCTGGAATTTATGTCAGTGATTCATTTAGTCCATTAAAGAGAACTTAATGCGCACGCGTGTGTGTCCAAAGAGTTACGACCAGGGGGCAGATTTTGTAACCTAAAAGTGCTTGAAAAATGACCTATAAAATGACCTAATAATTATAAAAATGATCTAAAATTGGATTTCCTAAAATTAATAATCAAAAGTTATAAATTATAATTATAAATTAAGAATTATTGAATTAATAGGCATACATACTTAATGTTCAGCACTAAAATGTACAAAATAAGAACAAAATTCACGAATTAATTAGCAATTTGAGTATGTGTAAAACCTAATAAATGTATGTATTATAAAAAGAAAATATATCCGTGCCTTCATCAATGGAAACATATTTTCTTTCCTGTGACGTACTCTGCTATATTTTGCATAGTTTCTTCGTAGCATAGTGCAATATTTACAGACACAAACACGTCACATAACTCTTTAAAAAATCTTGGAAACTGTACCAACATTCAATCCCTCACTCTCAGAAAGTAGCATTTGCGCATTATTCCGCTTCGTAGAATCTTCCACATCCCCCCTTATATTTGTCATGTCCAATATTTGTTGCTACCTGAAATTCACAAAGCTTACAAAACAATATGGAACTACGTGTAAAAATAAACTTCCTCCCCAAACTTGTTTACAATATGTATTCTTTAATCTTGTAGGAACACTAGGCTTTACTTTCGACACAATTTTATGGAATACGTAGATAACACGATACACAACCTTACTTTTACACATAGGTTAGTTCACTGATCCAGCAACACAGTTGCAACTCCAAGCAGTGCGAGGTAATGAGAAAGGGAAATCCCCTACGATGAAGTCAACCCAAACGGAGTCCACGCGGTCAAGACTCGTGTCATTGCAAGAGATGACTCAATTTAAAAATTATTATTAGTATCCCAATATGTTTAAAATGACTGAAAAATGACCTAAAGTATTAAAAATGACCTAAAACGTTAAAATAGAGAAGAATGATAAAAAAGTGACCGGAATGAAATGTCATCACAATCCGCGCCCTGGTTATGACCAATACATATATATTTCCTTACAATATACTGCAAACGTTGAATCTGGGCTACTGACACCCGGCCCATATCAATCTAAAGTTTAAAGTGTACCTAAAAAGCGACAGTCTCATGTCAGAAGATTTAGTGGTATGTAAAGAATCTTCTGGGGGACGTAATTCCATCTCAGCAGGTATATAAGACTGCTGAAGGGGTCAAGGTCAGCCGAGTTTCCTTACTTCCAATTATTTTTAATGTTTTACAAAGTAACTATAAATAAATTTAAAAAAAAATCGACTCTTAATTCAAAGTCAACCAGCATTTGGGTTTTAAAATGTTATTTGCAAAGAATTGTGGATTCTTAATTCGAAATTTTCTAGAAAACATTACAGTTCTGTTGATTCTATATTTCCTTAGAAGTGTAAATACCAGAGTTCCCTCTGGTCAGCTTTAATATGTACCTCCTATTTCTGTGTTTAACGTTATATTGTGGTGAGGCACTACTGAACTAAATTATTAATAAGAAACAATTAAGTACAAAGTCATATGGGTAAATAAAGCAGAACCAATAACAATTCTCCTTCTTCTTTAACTTCTCTATTTGTACCACTATCGTGGTGATAGGGAATTGTTGTTCCTCTATCCCTTTTAAGATCCCGCCTGAGGAGCCGAAGCTTTGGATCCGATAGAAAACCAGGATAGGTGATCAGCCCAGTGCCTAGTGTGAAGGCGAAGGAAGTATATGATATATATGATGGAGAAATTGGTGGAATGCTGGTGGAGGAAATCGGAGGACCCGGAGAATGCCCGTCCCAGCGCATTATTGTCCACAAATCTCACTTTGCTGTCGCCTGGGATCAAACCTGGGTAGCCTTGGTAAGAGCCAAGTGGTCTAACCACTCAGCCAGGGAGCACTAATAAAAATTCAGCAGACAAAAATAAGAGTGTCAAGGTATTCTTTGAAATTTTGAATAGCGTTTTCCTGTTGATTCCTATTATGTAATGCCATATGAAAAATCCATATTTTGGGATATGAAAAGTTGGTTATCTTATTCTTGATTAATCCTTGAGATACTTAATGAAGCATGTTTGCTCAAATACACTACAGAAGCATACTACAACTAAGATTGCAAAGTGTAATCACATCTGAAAATACGAATGCCACGGTCGGAATTCAAACCAAGAATCTTCGCAGAAGCCCAGAGGCACGGAAAGAGACATACATGGTTCGAGCCCCAACTATGCCACTGAAGTTTTCAGATATGATTAAACTATCCAATCTTAGATTGTACACGGTTAGTATAAATTATTAATTATTATCAAAATACATACCAAACTCATTAGCAGGCATAGGAATTTCTAAGCATTAAAGTCAGTACGAAAGTAAATAAAGTCGATGGCAACAAACCACGTGCAGTTGCAGACAGCATTTACCAGGCTGCAGAAACCTTTGATGGCTGTATTTTACATTCTTTGATTTGAGATGGTTTGAATGTAAATAAATTGAAGCCAAAAGCTTTGAGTTTGTATACCTGGTCAGTCTATAAAAAGATAAAGGTAAATCATCTCATAATTAGCTCACCAAATTGTGTTTTTCATATTCTTTCAGTTCAAAATTTTCGCCAGAGTAGCGATAAACTTTTAATGACGTAAGAATATGCTATAAACTTCTATAGTCTCAATTAACATTATAAATTTTCCGAAATAAAAGGTGCTGCTGTTTTAAAAAATATTAAAAGTCATAATATAACTACATAACTTGAAAATTCTTCACCACAACGTGTACTTACATAAAGCTCTCAAACTTTCATCAGATTTGGCAAACACAAATTCCATTATTAACAGGGAGTCGCCTTAAAGCCATAATAAGGTAAAAAGATACAAAGAAATTCGTTGCCTAACAACTGAGTTCGATGTAACCCAAAGATAAAGGCTGCCATAAAACATGGCGCGAGAAAAGGTTTCAGACAAGCTTGTACTGCTTAGCAGATCTTAACAAGTAAAACACGGATCAATGACCTCGTTACAGACAGATGAACTTTTCTGAATGTTGTAACGTTGCGATATAATTTTGGGCAAAAATCCGTGACACAGTCAAAAGAGGTTGTGCCGAAGCGATCGGAAGATAGGACTTCTGGTTTCTTTCCATGTTCTGCGGATAAACTTTATTTCAGAAATTAAACAATTATCTTAGTTGTTTACATATAAAAATATTACTCATTGTTTTCGTTTTTGTCAGACTCTAATGCCTATAGATATTTCTGATGTAATATACATTCTTTAGCCTTTCAGCTAACCTTCTTAAGGAAAATCAAATTAATTTGTTCATTTCATTTACTGTACCCAAATGTTGTTTTATACATACTGTAACAATCATAAAAAAGGCAAGCAAAAACGCTATAATACAAAAAGGACGTAAATTTAAAACAGGTATTATATACGTTAAAAAGTCATAATAATGTATTTAGAAGTAATTACTTGGTTTAAAATCACACACATTATAGATTTTATTGTTGCACATTATTACAAAGCATTGTTATAATTGTTATTGTGTTCAGAACGTCGATATCAATAAATCAAATGAAAATTATGACTACTATATATGGCAACGACTGTTAGAAGTATCCATATTTTCTTGTCCACTCTTAGAAACAAGATTACAATAGCCCTTTATTGTTAACATATGGTAACCAATAAAATTTATAATTAATTGGGTTAGGTATCGTAATTGTATAATGTTACGTGTAATAATAGACCGTAATTATTCGTCAAAATGTTTTCTTCTACATACTGGGGAACAAATTAGCATTGCAATTCAAAATATGGTCATGTTCCTATATAAAATATGTCTAAGAAGTGTTTCCTGAAGTCCCCTGAGCGGAATAGAAATATAGAAAATAAATAGAAAATGTTTAAGATATTTAAAAATAAAACAATATAATTTTAATTCAACTAGCCAACAAGATCTTAAAAAATGAAACAGACAAACTAAAATGTACTTTTGAAAGAAAAAAAATTTGTAAAAATAAAACAGTTCACATCACTTCAAAATACTTAAAACTGGACTATACGGACATAACGTTTTGATTTATTACTTCTAGTAAAAGAAACATTTTGCCTAACATTTGGGCTATAGTAATGGCTAACACGGTTTGCTCTATCATGCTGGTATTTTGTAAATACTATGAATAAGCGAAGACATCAATAACAATCAGAAAGGAAGCTCCAAATCCTTCTATTAGGTATTATTTGAGAAGTAGCAAATGAGGTTAAAAACAACAAAATACCGAGTCGTATTTCTACTACTTTATCCTCTTCATGAATAAATTTGGTCCGCGTGCTACATATTGTGAGACATTTTCAAATGGTGCAATTTGGGATTACAACATTATGGACTGGAAATTAGTAAATGATTGTACAACTATTCAGGGATTATATTATAAATACTTTACGCAACAAAAGATGTTACTGTTACGTTCTCGTATTACAATTTTGTTTATATATTTAATTTTTTCACTTGAGAAACAGCTCATAGAATTTTTAACGTTTGTTTTAACCATTTTTAACATTCGCGGTCACTCCCATATTATTACAAACGTCGTATAACAATTGACGTATAGTAATATTCATTACAAGTTTCGTAACATTGTTTACATAGAATAAACTCTAAGATAATATTAAAGTTTCTTCTTTGTGTTTTCACATCTAAATTTGCCCTAAGTTGTGTTTTTGTCACTGTCAACTTTTCTGTAGGTAAGTTTGTGCATGGAGACTTCTCGACATTACATTGATGCGATCTGTTGGCTCTGTTAGTCTTTTCCTTCTAAAGAAAAATATGGCAGAGCCTGGGATCAAACCGTGATCTCTAATGTATACAATGTCGTTTCTAACTTGGATGTGAAACACAAATATGTTACACAGCAGTAATATATAAATAATGGAGAGTTTCAATTGTAATTTAGTATCTTTGAGAGTACGGAAATACACTGTATATTTTAAACTTTATTTAAAACTCAAGTGAAACAATTAAGCTAAAGAAACATTATCTTACTGAAATATAAAACATCTCTGTAATTTTCATTTTTATTTACAGATAAACTGTGAGAATTGAACCACCATTGTCAAAAATAGCCATGGATTTGTCAAAATTTGTTTACCTCTTTACCCAATATTATTTTAATTGCCTTTAAATTGAATATTTTCCTGATAAAGCCATATATCTGGTTTGAAGATGAAGCGAATATCGAATGGTGGCAGCAAAGAGTTCCACGTTGGCGCGACAGTTTGAAGCACTAGATTATCCTCAGGGTGGAGCAATGAGGTTACTCTCAGGGTATGAGTGGGTATGTATGAGTAAGGATGGTTCTAATGACACTGGAATACACGTTTCAAACTGGTTTAATGACTGCTCCTTTTTATCATAACATCAAACTCGAAGTTGCCATCCAAGATTATCAATATCACTGTTTAGAGTGATCATGTGTAGAATGCTTATTACTCGATAAAACTTAATTAATTCTTCACGTACATATTAACTGACAAATATCTTCTCTCATCGCTTCTGGTCTGCCTTCGACCAAGACAGAACCAGAGAGAACCGACTGAATCAGTCGCCAGCCGCGGACTGTCTTTCCTCACTTGGCACAGATGCGCGTGGGTGTGTAACTTTCACTTCTGGAAGCCCTCTTTTCACACAAAGATTGCATTTGTGACTATTTTGTCTATTGTGATTATTAGTCTCGGTCTTTATTAAGGGTCCGAAGAATACCTTTTCAAAGAGAGTAAAGTGCTATCCCATTAGAAACCTGCTAAGAACATTGTTTCTTACGTTTCTTTTGTTGAAACAAATATTCAACCCAATTGCTATTCGATTCAACTGCATGTGCACGCGTTCCACACAAGTATACATTCCTTTGAAATCCATTACGATTCTTTATACATTGCATCACTTAATTTCGGTATCAAAGAGTAATATAGTAAATACATATTTAATATCGCAGGAAAGTGTACTTTTATTTCTTGGACCAACAAAACTTTTTATAATAAACTTTTTATAATAAACCGATATTCTAAATTACATATAGCGGTAAGATAACTGAAAAATTAAAGAATTAAATAAATAAATGAATATTGAGAACTTGTGCTCTAAATCACTACACAAGTAAAAGCAAATTCTACACAAAACAGTAAGTGAAATGTAAGATATATATATATATATATATATATATATATATATATATATATATATATATATATATGAATTCTATTTTATTTTGAAGTATTCTTTAAAAAATTATCTAACTAATATGTTATTTATTTACCATGGTATCCGAAATACTTGTAAAAATAAAATTTGTTTCAGAAACACTTAAAGGTAGGTTTCCAAAACTTAAATTTATTTTGGTACTTTATGTATGATGAATTTACAGTGGTTGAGATAAGTTTTGGTATTTTTACGAGGGCTGTTCAAGAAAGAATGATCATAATTTTTACGGCCATAATTTTTCGCACTAAAATTCAATCTTATTATATTCTGTTAGCTTAATGTGAAACAAACACGCCGTAGTAGTTTTTAGTTTCATTGTTGGTACTCCTGGTTCCCACCTGTGAGAACCAGGCGAGTTCACACATGTTCAGTATTGCCTACCGCTGAAATGGATGTAACATACAGTTAAAATTGATGTTAGAGGAAGATCCGGAGTTTCTTTTAAACGTAATCACTGCTGATGAAACTTGGCTACATCATTTTGATCCTGAGAGCAAACAGCAAAGCTCAGTGTGGAAAACTCCTTCATCACCAACCCCCAAAAAGCAAAAGTGGTTGCTTCTGCTGGGAAAGTTATGGTTATCTCATTCTTTGATATTCATGGAATGGTTTATCAGCATGTTGTACCTGCACACACATCAGTAACTGGACAATACTACAGGGATGTCCTGAAAACATTGCAAGTCCATATCAGGCGCAAAAGACCACATTTCCGTGAAGCAGGCTGGATGCTGCCCCACGATAATGCGCGGCCGCATATTGCCAATGTTGTTGCTGAATATCTTGCAAAAATCAACGTGAAGTGCATCCCTCACCCTCCCTATAGTCAGGATTTAGCCCCATGTTACATTTTTCTATTCTTTAACTTGAAGAAATGCCTTCGTGGGAGGCATTATCCATCATCAGAACCAGTGGTGAAGGCTGCGGAGGCGATTTTGAAGGATCTCTCGAAAAATGGTTTATAGCATGTCTTTGAAGACTGGCAGAAACGCTGGGAGAAGTGCATCGCATTCAGGGGAGACTATTTTGAGCAGGACAATCAAAATTATGAGGATGAGTGAAGGTTGTCAAAAAGTTGTGATCATTCTTTATTGAACAGCCCTCGTATGTTGAAATAAGCACAAGAGGTAAACCATTTAAATTTTTTGTCAAATGCTCCTGAAAAACAAGGACAACAGTGATGATGGTGGTAATAATAACAATAACAACAACAATTATAATAGGGTAAGTAGATAGCTTGTTTTAAAATTAACAATAGCTATACAATGTGTCACGAAGTTCGTTCAGAACATTTCTGAGCTTCTAATGGCTCATTTATGTGAATTCACAACTGATTCTTACTGTTTTCTGACAGGTATGAAAATTCCAGTAGTTGTCGTATAATCATTGCAGTCTCAGTAATACTAAGGACAATATAATAAATGTATTAAAAGTAATATTAAATACAATAATTGGCAAATAATTACTACATCTTGGTGTCAAAGAAAAATAAGACTTTAAACCTCATAATTTTGGGGTTGCTTAAATAAGTAATTTTCAGTTTACAGTATTATTAGTGAAAACTCCTATTTGGTTGGTGAAAAGAATAAAGCGAGTAATTCACGTGTAATTAATATTTTTGGCATTTCACTGAAATGGACATTCTGGGGCGATTTTATTCGGTGTAAGAGCATTGAGCTGAAAGTCAAATGTAATAAGAGAGACCATCTAAAGAACTTTAATATTCTGAAAAGGTTTATGTAGAACTTTATCAATCAGCATAGACGATGATAGTCTTTTATTTATTTCTCTATCATAAGATGTAGTTGTTAAGTACCTCAATGCATGCATGAGTAACACATAAGCTCTCTTATGGAAATCTATCACTTAGTAATTGATATTGACACATTTATATTATACACTGAAAATCGGCCATGCTATCCTATATCTTGTCACTTCACCAGTTCAGTGTAAGAATTCGTTCGTTTTCAGTCGTGGTTATATTCACTTTAGCCTTCTGGAAGTAACTGCCGCATTTCATTATTAAGTTTCTATGAAATTATCGCAATGGAGTCTCCAACAACGTAAGCTAGCAAACAGGCTTTCCTTGATGAAATTATAAAAAACATTAAAATGAATAAATAATACAATGTGAATTGTTATGTTTTTGGAATTCTGTTGATGTAGTGAGTGAGTGAGTGTGTGGTGTTTAAGGGCCCGTCGACAACAAGGTCATTTGGGCCCGTCTGTTGATGTAGTGAGTGCAAAATCACTCGTGCCAGAGCTCGTGAAAATTACTGGAAAAGTAATGATCACTTGGATATTACTAAATAAATTATTATAAAACAAAGAGTTTAAAGTGTAGCATCTTACCCTGTACTTTCAAGAAATCCAAACTTGTAATTAGATGAAATTAAGAGTGTTTCAGGCACAAAATTATGTTCTGGAACCAAAAGATAACTGCATTTTATAATACGCCGGTTTCTATATCACATGCCTTATGCTTTCATTTGATTTATTATGTTATCGTATTACAGCTGGAGCTAAGGAAGTCTGTTAGCACCGAGAAAGCAACTAAGGAATTTTCACAACCTCTGCTAAAGTGTGGTGGTAGTTTAAGATTGGAGCACTGTATTTCAAATGTCCATTATTACTGATAAGGTAAGAGCTAAAGTGCTTTATATTTTTAACTGTGAAGCCGAACTTTAAGTATAGAACGTACATGACAGCCTAAAGTTGACGTCATAAGTTAATGTCACGCTGCTTCTGACGTGTGGTCAAGGTGGCTAAGGCATGCTCGTGAGCGAAGTCCGGGGTTCAAATCTCGTCAGGAGCGTTCTCCCTGACTGAGGATTTTTCCAAAATTTTCTCAGTTCTCATAACTTGCAAATACCGGGGAAGTATTCTATACTTACGCTCAGCGATGTTTCTTTCCCAAATTTCGTTTCCAATTATCATTTAATTTTAAATATTATCATGTCACCAACCGTGATGCAGCATAAGGCTAAACAATACAAAAAAGACTGGAATGTTAGATTAACATGACTTTTCTACTCATTCTTCTAAAAGGTTAATCAACTCTTTTGAATTATGACACATATGAACTTTTTCCTTCTAAAAATGTTACTTTTGAATCCAGGGAACCTCAAAACATGTAGGCCGCGCCATGGCTCAGTGTTTAGACCGCTTGGCTCTCACCAATACGGCCCGGGTTCGATCCCAGGCGACCGCAAAGTGAGATTTGTGGTGGACAACACGGCGCTGGGGCGGGTTTTCTCCGAGATCTCCGGTTTCCCCTGCCATCTCATTCCACCGGTGCTCCATCTTCATCTCACGTATCATCAGTGTCATCGCCTGCGGTGCCGTATGTAGTAAAAGCGGGCGTTAAACACTACACATTTCAAAACATGTATTTATGGATGTGGTTTTCCGTAATCTAGGGGTATCATTGCTAGCCTCTGATTTCCTAGGTCACGGGTTTAAATCTGGTGGAGTATGATGGACACCTTTTAGCGTAAAAATCCATAGCATAATTTCCTTCGATAGGGAAGTAAAGTCAGTGTTCACGTGACGTAGATTTACGGCACGTAAAAGAACCTCAAGCATAAGTTAGAGCAGTTAAACGGCATCCATAAGTACACAGAAACGCAATATCAATTTTTTATTACTGGTGAAATTTCTGAACCATTAAATTTTTAGATGGAATGCATATCATGTTCTCTACCTTCTCTGTATCTGGTAAAGAAAGTAGAAAAAAAAAAACCTGCAAAAGGGGCACAATCAGCCGGCCAGTCATAGTTTATTACCCAAGTGTAGCTTCTTCACCGAAGAACCAGCTTACTCTATCATTCCCTAATTTACGTCTTATTCTTTGTAAATTCCTAAAAACTGTGTTTTATATATCTTCCTTGTATCTTAAATCTCGTCGATCATCTTGTATCTTTATAATCCAATTTTTTTTCGTGTTAACTAATCCTTTGTAAATATTAGCAAGCAGTTTCTTCTCAACTAATATCTGTTCATTTCTATACAAATAATTCAGAGCAATAGAAATTATTTGAAACCTGGACGGTACTGTAGAACACATAAGGTGCCTACGCTTCACTAATATCAGAAATTTACGTCAATGGACTTGATGACCAATGACAATAGTCTAACAAAGAGAAGTCTTCGAGCGGTTCACTGTGGCTACAGGTTATTATTACCCTCAGGATTTCTCAGGACTCATAGAGCATGCAGTAAATGTCAGAAATAATTGCAACTGCTTCAAGAGAAATGTCATGGACAATATTTTTGATAAAGGTATTGCTGACTTGTATAAAGATATCTCAGAAGTTTGGTTATTAGGATTGCAAATTTACTTGCGCAGTAACATTTGAGATTCTTATTCGGGAGGTCCACAGTTCGGTTAACGGTGACATTAAACGAACTTTCTCTCAATATTTATATATTGTTTCAGTGAGAGGCGCAGAAAATTCACATTCGACAATTTACGAATGAACATGGTTATTCACTGTAATTCCCACATCGAAAGCAATGAGGAGTATTTCATATTATTGTAACGTAGGTTACACTTTGTATCCGTACCGGAGTGTACATACACAGCGCTTCGGTATACTTGTTGACACGGACGTTTGTTGATACTCGCTTGACTTTGTATAGTACCTGTGTGCGTACATTGATTGCTAAGGTGTACGGGATCCGATGTCTGGTTGTTATGTATCGTAAGCTGAGAATGTCTTCGTTGCAACCACAACATTTTTCTATACTTTATGTCAAGTTCTTTATTTATTTTATCACGCACCTTCCATTTTAGTTTAGCATCAAGTGTCATGCCCAAGTGCTTGGCTTCGTTTGCATATGGAATTACCTGTTTATTTATAAATACGGGTAACTGTTTTACTTTTCTATTTGTTAAATTGATACGAGTTGACTTTGTCTCAATAAGCTTAATTCGATACTTTTTAGCCCAGGCATTGATTTCATTTACTGCAGTTTGAAATTTAGTAAGGCATATTAAAGCGAGTGTAAGAGTTCAGTGTAAGAGAAGTCATTTTATTTTCATGTATTGTGGTTGAAAATTACCTGAAGGAAGAACACTGTGTGTGATATGCAAGTTTAGACGCAGAAGTGTGTGCCTTACCACATGGAAGCAACTAAGGTAATCACGCAATTTTGTAATACTCATAAGAGACCACAAAGGTCAACATGCCTTGCCAGGAAGTATTGCAATAACGGAAACATTGCCCTGTCCACCGACCAGAACTCTTTGCGGAACCATGCGTAGGTGTATGTGTACACAAAATAACATAAAATGGAACCAAAGTTTTGTTTTGGTTTTCCTTTTAAATGGTAGAAACACAATCAGTGCGTATAAACTTCTTTCAACTGTTCAGAAAAGGTACATGCGTACCTTATTCTACATTATGTTTAAAATATATTTACATATCTTGGATTCAGTGTACAACAACACGAGTTTACTTTAGGAGCTTGGTAACCAATACTCCTATTTTATCAATAATATTACTTTCTCTAATAATTATAGTAAGAAGGGAAAGTATCGTATTCCACCCAAACATTGGAAATCGATAACTCACCGGAAATACATGATTTGAGACTCCCTGAACCTATAAAAGAAATTGTTTATAAAAATTGTGTGTGTTTGCAAAAACATAACTAAAAACTCGGTTAAAAGCCAAACTTTATATTTAATTTTGGTATATTCCAAGGATACTGCACAAATATTCTCAATAAAATGTCCCCAAACACAAACCATTTTTATATGGAATATTTTTCGAAATATTTTATTTTCTTAATAATGGCTCTTAATAATTTTATTAAAATAACATGTTTAAAACATATTTATGAAAAATGAATATATATTAAATTTTCTTGTAATATATTCAGAATATATTCTGGATGACTATTGCATTACTGGTATATCATAAAAGTTTGATAAAATTCTATTACACAAAAAATGAAGATCTTGTTAAAGTACAAGAGCTTACGAAGTGAACTATTTCAAAAGTAACCTTTATTATTTGTTTCAGTTTTCCAATTTCTGTAGTTTTCTCAAAGGTTTATCTTTGGCCATGAAAAGAAAACTAATTTTAAAGTCATTACGTAGCGACTAGCTCTTGGATGATTTGATTGTCGCTCAAAACCTATTGTATTCCATATTCTCTTTGATTAATATGAAGTAAAAAAGAGGAATACGCTGTTGTAAGACTAGTTTGTACAAGAATAGAGAATGACATGTAAGCACAAAAAAAAAAACACATACATTTAAAAAATCTTTGCCTTTCACATACACTATTCCAATAAAATTTCTATATCGGGGTTTCACTAGAAATACATGTTTTAACCCTTCTTCTTCCCCTTGAAAAGCATTTTCCATGCTAGTTACATCTGCTGACAGCCTAACTCAAAATTAAAACTTCGATTCATACTTTCTTCTTCTAACATCAAGGATTAGGCTAAAGCCTGTTCCGGTCTTACATCCCTCCATCTCTTTCTAGGTCTTCCTGTAGACCGATATCCTCTTGGTCTATAATAAATTATTTGTTTAGGGATTCTATTAGGTTACATTTGTTGTAAATGTTGTATCCATGTTTCCCTATAATGTAATATTCTGTCTACCACCGGTTCCATTCTTAGCTCTCTTCTAACATCCACATTTCTCAAATTGTCCTGTCTTGTACATCCTTTCACTGATCTCAGGAAGCGCATTTCAGCTGCCTGTAGTTTAACTCCAAGCCTCGCTACCATGTATTAAAACAGGGAGTGCCATGACGGAATAAAACTTTAGATGTGTGTCTTTAGTCGTTTTTCCTTTTAATGTTCTTCGTATTGTTACAGATATTCCTTGATACTTTGTACATTAATTATTTATGTCTTAGTCTATTTCATATGTGATATCGCAGCCCAACGAATTAAAATGCCACACTTGTTCAATTGGTTTGTTTTCTATACATATTTTTGTTCTAATCGGGTATTGCCATAACCTTGGTTTTTGTTTCTGAAAATTTCTTATTATAAAGCTTGCTATCTTATTTAATTCATATATTCGATTAATACTAAACTCATTATTTAAACCCAGCGGACTTTATTACTAAATTATCTACATCATGTACATGAAAAAAGTATCTATTGTACTTTGTTTTAGAAATAATTTTAACGATACTAATAAAATGGAAATTTTTGAAAAACTGGCACGAAAAGTCTGATATATTGCAATCACCGTCTTTCTTTGCTCATCTTTTACAAACTATTCTTTAAACACTCTTACTGTATCTACGTGTTAATCGAGATAAAAGCTTAGATAAGTGATTTATTATATATTTCCTTATAGATAAAGGGGAATACTTGAGTACAGTAGTCAAATGTTTTAAAAGATGGCCGCTAAGTGTTGGCTTTGTCGTTCCATTCCGTTTGCATGGCTAGGACAGGAAACAGATAATGACTCTCTGCTTGAAACAATTACAAAGTATCATTTGAAAGTGCAGATCAATATCAGTATGTTGAATATCTCCAAAACTGTTATTTCCATAAACAATTTGACATAAAACTTGTGCTTTGAGAAGATCTACTTTTTTGTGAAGTAAAATTCCGTCTACCTTTTACGTTTTACCAACCTGAAAAAGTCATGCAGAATGAAAATATTTCAGAGGCAGTCCCCAGAAAATTCAGAACTCACAGGTCAGTTGTTATGAAAATATCTTAAAATTATATCTTAAAGTCATTAGAGCCATTTCTGAGAAGGTAAAAGGTCTTCCAAGTAAAGGGCGATTTACTGTTGGGGAATTTTCTTGAAAATTTTCAAGTGGCATCTTTGTCGCATTTTTAACTAATATATTATATTATTAATAATATATTATATAATATAATATATTATATTAGTTAAAAACATAAAACAATATAAATTTCTCTTTCTCTGTGTATGTGGAGAAGTACGTAATATCAAAGCCAAAATATAGCTATCGCTTTCTAAATATCTTGACCATTCCTTCGGTCTCCTGTATCTATTTCATTTCACAATGTCTGGGAATGTTTATCTTAAGATGAAGTGGATAGAAAACCAAGGTCTTGCAGGAAGAGTTTCTAGAAGATATAAAATGAAAGAAAAGTATAAAAAGAATTATATATTTAAATCAAGGAACGTCAGTAAGAATACTAAAAGTATATACAACTGAACTGAGACCAATAATAATGTATGGTGTTGACAACCAGAGAAAAACAGTGGTTATTACGGTGGGAAAGAAAGATATTGAGAAATATATTTGGAGCGATAAGGAACTTGGACGGATGCAGAATGCGGACTAACTTGGATTTACATTGTCTATTTGGACAACCAAATATTTGTATTTGTATTTATTTCTCATCTTTATTCTACATACAATTTCATTGATGGATAGACATTTGTAACATCTCTTTCACAAAATAACAAAATGACTATTTACATCTAACATACCCTTCCTACCTGCTTGCCCCCCCCCCCCCCCAGGGGCCTACTTCGGTAGGTACGGGTTTGGCGCACCCGGGGTCCCGAGCCAACAGTCTCCCTCGTGTGGGCTCCTCTTCGTGGTTGAGGGAGACGGTGAACAGGCCCACGTGTAGGCCGTGCCTGGAGACTCGTGGAGAAGGTTTTTAGATTCTTGTCTAGTTCAGAGTTTAGGATTTAGTGAACGAAATTTTTAGTAGTTTTTGATTGATGTTTTTTATGTACGTGTATTTTTAATAGGTTTTGTTACACTTGTATTGTTTTTAGAAAGTGTTATATCTGGCTTTTGCCATGACTAGTTTTTTAAAGGGCGCTGATGACCGCCGTAGTTGATGATATATGATATATATATATATATCATCATCATCATCATCATCATCATCACACTGCCTGCTTGCCCCAAGTCTCGGTCTCAATACACATAACCTCTGGTTTTCCGTGTATTGATGACCCTCCTCTCCCTTGTATCCCTCCTTATAGTTTTTCAGCCCTTAATTGTTATTTATTCTTCATCAATCTTAACCATTTCTCTCTAACTTTCCCCAAATATTCACCTATATTTCTTACATTCTTTTCTCCTTTTACCAATAACATTTTCTTTATTATTAGTACCTTCACCCATCCTAAAACTGTCCCACTTTTGTTGCCAAATTTGTTCTCTCCATATCTTACAACCAAATATAGTAGTGAAAATTAAACAAGGAAGAATAAGGTGGACTGGCCATGTGCAGAGAATACCGGAAACCAGTGTAGTTAAGAAGATATTCATAGGAAAGCTGGATGGCAGAAGGAGAAGAGGAACACCCAGGAAAAGATGGGTAGATGATGTGGAAGACGACTTGAGAAAGTTGGGGGTTAAAGGCTGGAGAAGAAAAGCAGAGGACCGAGTAGAACGGAAGAGGGTGGGTGGCCAAAGGCCTACATGGCCTGTAGTGCCAACTATCATCACCATTAAAAGAATTATAATAGCTAGAGAAAGCCATGTGAGTGCAACACTGGACAATTTATTTTTAATCGTATCAGCGTTCTTAAACTTTCTGATAAAAATGTGAAATTTGCTTCTAGTGATTCATGTAAATCCATATTGCTGATTGAAATGATTTTAGTGAAATAATTATGCTAAATAACTCAACCATAAAATAATGTTTACATAAATATTATATGCAAAATAGTGGAATGGATAGGGAAAGTTGAGTGAGTGTTACAAGCCTAACTCTTTTTATCATGTTGCGTACATTGCCCGCAGCGGTGCATAAAAATTACGCGTTAATGCTTCACTGCAAAAACTGGAAAATGCTAAAGCTGCCCTGTTTATAACAGAAAACTTGTTGCTGCACTTCAGGCAGTGTTTTTACGACATTAATTATTACTACAGTGGCTGGCAATTTTCATTGTATCCAGGGTAAAGTACAAAAGATTAGCGAATTATGTCGTTAAGTGCCAGTAGGGTATCATCAAACATACACAACCGGACAAACGAGAAGCCAAAAATATGGAAGTAAAGGACTGCTTTTATAACTTGTTTTGCTACTATATTTTCAAGTTGAACACAACATGTTTACTGTTTACAGATTAAAGTGCTTTGGCTTGTGGAAAATATCACTATAGTAGGGCTACAGCGCAAGGTTATTGGGAACGCTAACAGTAAACAAGATAAAACGCTCGCTCGTCCAGCACGTATGGACGTCGCGAATGTTCTGGAAAGCTCCTACGGTTACATAAGCGAATAATCTCATGATACGAGTAAGTCTTGCATTCTCAGAGGGTCCGGCGAAGCGAGTCTTTCCATTTTACCTTAGGGAGAGTCAGTCGGTGTGCGAGTTAGCGCCAGTTCCCAGATTGATGAGAACTGCTCTTCGAGCGAGTTTATGTCGACAGTTGTAGATTGCGATGAGAGCTGTCAATGCATGTGATTGGAGACGTATGAGGATTAACTCCCCAGCTAGTAAACATGCGGAATAGGAGATCTCGATGAAGTAAATGTCACGGAACAAAATGAATGACAGTGAACAGTGAAACTAATTTATATTATTGAAATGACAGAGTGAAGTAAGCGAACCCTTTGCAAAAAACTGAACGAAATAATTAATTGAAAGCGACAATTTAAAAAATTGAATGAATTTAACAAATATTTACGGGATATGGTATTTAAAAAAGCTTACCCAAAAAGGAAGGCTAAACTGAACAGCCAAATAACTGAATTTCTGCTGATCTGGGCCTTTCAAATGGATTCCACGGACTGTTGGTATATAATATCTTTCTGTTTACTTTAGAGTAAAGGTTTTAAATGCCAGTGTAGAAATACTAATCCCAAGGTCATGAGCTCAGAGACTTTATTGGAAAATGGTGCCCGCCGGAGTTTCCACCATGTCTTCGAAGGTTACAGCGACTGGAATTCAGTTTGAAAAACACGGCGTTCTACAGATGTGCGATCTGGTTGGTAATTGGATCATTACACTGGATAATTCAGAAAAATACTGGAAATGTGGCATTACAGAGGGAATGGTTTGAATTCCTGCGAAGGGAACGCTGGAAGCTAATCACGGCGGGGCTCAGTGATTCTATGGAGCCCTACATCACCCGATTTGAGCTCCATTATACTGGTTCAGAAGTCAACTGCCATCCCAACATCTAGACTGGTTGCTTTCACGGAGTGCAGACAATCTTTAGCAATTCCATTTTTCTCGTCACAAGTTCTTTGAACAGTGATCCTTCAGATAGTTAGGCAATCCTTTGCAATGACTATCCTCTTCAAATGGACGCAGGAGGATAACTTAAGAGTCTCAAAAGTTAACATTGTGAATACAATTGCATATGTGAAGTGTTTATTAAATGGTACAGCAGTTAACATTTTGATATACCATTATGGTTAGATACAGTAAATATGTGGCGTGAAATGGACTGAGTGCTAGTCAGTGAGCTAGGAGCAGTGTTAATGTAAATTAGTGTAAGGTACCGAATTAAATGAAGATTATAAACTATTATTATTCGTCTTCCTTTTGAAATGGCTTGGTGATCTTCGTGAACTCTGGCTGCAAATACAAACTACTTAAACTTTATTGAAGGCCATTTAGATTGAAATGATAGATTATCTGAGTTAAATGTTTTTGTAAAAAATTTTAGTCAGTGCAAAAAAAAAAAAAAAAAAAAAAAAAAAAAAAAATAGTTCAAACCTATCACAGACCGATGGTTTTTAAGCTTACTTAAAGGCGACAGCACTCACATTAGTAGATTTTACTGGCATGTAAAAAACTCCTGCGGAGCAAAATTTTGGAACACCAGCGACGCTGATATTATGCTGGCAGTTGCCGTCGTTAATAAAACAAAATACTACTGTTTTACACGTATGATTTTATAACCTCAATAAATATTTTTTTTTTTATTTTGCAATTGATCCACGATGCAATGGCTTTCTATCACGTAAAAATTTCTAGTGTCCAAGCTTCCCGGTCTTCAAGATCACTCAGTCAGTGATCCTTTTAACGCCATCCATCTACTTCTCTCTAGGTCGTCCCTTCTATCTCCCATTCCACTATCTTCTCTAATATTCTTTCAATTGACATTCTTATGACATGACCATAGCATCTTAGTCTTCTCTCTTCAATTATTTTCGAAACATTCCTTTTGACTTTCATCATTTCCCTAATTGTGATGTTTCTATTTTCTCAGTTCTTGATTTCCTGGCTACTCGTCTCCAGAAATCCATTTTTAACTAACAATAATTTAATCGCTTGTTGTCTATCAATTATCCATACAAAATGACACTCGGTACCAATGCATTATATATCAATGTTTTGGTTTTCAAAAGGGTATGTTTGCTCCATAGCACAGAGTTAAGCATTCAGTATTCAATTCAGTTCAATGAAGGCAGAACATCGTGTGACAACAAACCAAGACAGTCACGGCCTCGCACCAGCCGTTCTGACGACAAGATCCAGCGAGCGGAGAACGTTGTTTTGGAGGATCGCCGATTGAACATTTTCAGATCTTCGTGCAAGATTGATTGCACAGATCTCACGGAAATGCCAATTTTGGAGGCGATATCTGCAACTGTCTTGGTTTGTTGTCATACGATGTTCTGCCTTCGTTGAACTGTCGCACCCAGGAACGACATTAGACACATCCATGGTACCATCACCACATGCCTCACTCAACTGGTGATGAATTTCAATAGATGTCACATCACGAAAATGGAGAAAACTAATGATTACACGCTGTTGTTCTTGCAATGAGAAGGTGACCATTTTAAGCATAAAAAACAGTCCTAACTCTCATCGCTGCCATTATAGTTCTGTACACTATACAGTGCTGCCATCTCTGTCACGCATTTACAAAGAGTCCACTTGTATTTAGAAAAGAACCAGAAGTTCCAATCTGGCCCCAGTCCTGAAGAAAGTAGGGTTATAACTTGAACTCACCTCGTATACCTTGAATTTCCTGAAAATAGTATCTGAAGTCCTCTTCATGCAAAATGACGTGTACAGAACTGGTAAACCGCAAGAGATAGGCAGAACTTACTAAACAGGAATATAGATCTCACTGAAGAACATAATTTAGGTCAAGCACGTTTTTGTGTGAAATTAATCACTTCTGACATATTCCTTGTTATTGGTCTGAATGTCTATGAACATACTTTTCTTATATATGAAATTATTATTTGTTTTTCTTTTTGAAATGCAAATAAAATAGCATTTCAAATCCCTCATATAGGGACTGACTCTTAAAAGGTTTGACTATCAGTTTATCCCACAATTTTCATTGTATCTACAAGGAAACATAATACAATTATTTATGCAAATTTCCATCTCGATTAACATAAAGTATATAGAAATATAAGAATTTATAAGAAAGTTTGTACAATAGTAATTTTAATATTTTGTCACAGTAACATTTTTGAGGCAATTTTAAGCATGTAACCAGTTAATGGAAATTAATTGTTCTTTCACACTGGCCATGTGTAGGCTAAATTGTGGAAAAATTCAATGCCATAGCCGGGATTTGAGCCACGGGTCTTCTGGTCTTCGTCCAGCCGCTCTAACCATTGAGCTACTATGGCCAACGTGCCGATATGACATTAAATTCTCCAAATGACTCGCATATTTCCCGGTAAACCACTTAGGAGTTCTCATAAACACATGAGACAAGTTGTTTACCGGGAAAAATACGAGTCATTTGGAGAATTTAATGTCATATTGGCACGTTGGCTATAGTAGCTCAATGGTTAGAGCGGCTGGACGGCAACCAGAAGATCCGTGGTTCAAATACCGGCTATAGCATTGAAGTTTTCAGTCTGACTCTACGTTTCCATACTTTAGTCTACACCGGCCAGTGTGAAAGAACAATTAATTTCCATTAATTGACCTAATAGTGGTTAACTATAAAGCCCGGCCCTTAAAGTACTTACATGTTGTAAGTCGCCATTAAGGTAGTTGTCTCATGTGTTTATGAGAACTCCTAAGTGTTTTACCGGAAAAAAAAACGAGTCAGTTGGAGAATTTAATGTCATATCGGCACGTTGGCCATAGCAGCTCAATGGTTAGAGCGGCGGACGGAGACCAGAAGATCCGTGGTTCATATCCCGGCTATGGTATTGAATTTTTCAGTCTTACTCTACGTTTCCATGTAACCAGTTACTTATATTTTTTTAAATTATGAAAGGCCCAATTAGAACGAAGAAAATTCATTGTTTTGCATTAAAGTAAGATGACTAACCTGAATACGAAATTTGGTACTCATATTGTTCAATCTTTTAGTTATCCTTGGTGGAGACTAAGATGCAAGTTTACACACATTTCAGATGAAGACAGATGGAATTTTTAATACTATCCTCTCACAAACTTAGATAAGAACATATAAGATAAAACACAATAGCCAATTTATCATCAGCATTTACGCCTTTATGATCCGTTATGTGAACACAGTTGAGCCGTTTAGGCTTCAATAAAGAGTTGCATTATTTTCCTTTAATGGTCACGTAAATGACAAAAGATTGAATAACGGTAGAAACTACATGAGACAAAACCGCAGACTAGAGAAAGCTTCGGAAATATGGAAAACCTTCGAAAGCAACACTTCCTGCAGCATAACTGCATCTGGCACGGAATACTACAGTCACAGCAAAAGTGAATGACTTTCATATCCAGTGGATACCGCCAATAATAACGAAAATGTTTTCACAGTGATAGATTAAATCGATCACGACATGCAGGCTTCCTTGCAATGATCGTGTTCCTCTAGCGCTGAAACATGATGTTAGGCAATATTGCATGATGGATATACCTTAATCAATCGTCTTCAGAGCTATTATTGATTCGGAGGGAAACAGTTACAACAGTTTCTTCCTTTATTTTCTCTCTTACATAACCCTTAACACACACCAGGATCCAGAGGTACAAACACTTGCATCACATACACTGACGAGAAATAAATACGCTGCTCAACTATTATTATTATTAGTAGTAGAGTAGTAGTAATAGTAGTAGCAACGGTAATAATATTAATAGTAGCAAGTACTAGTGGTAATAATATTACTAGAATTATAACCTGGGTTGCTATTTGCAGATGGTTTAGTAGCAGGAGCTATTTCCAAAGTGGGAATAGATAGAGCAATTGGAGCAATAGATACATTTTGTAAGGAATTGAGCCTTAGAATTAATGTAAACAAAACCAAAATTATGGTATTTAAGAAAGGCAACAAGTTAAGATAAGAGGAGAAATGGTACTAGCAAGGAAGAGAAATTAGGGTGGTCAATATATTTAATTATCGAGGAGTACGATTAAGCAGTAACGGAGGTTGTAAGGAGCAGAAGAGAATGGCAATGGCAAAAGGTAAAATTGCATTAAAAGCTATTAAAGCATGCCTAGATAAATTACCAGGAATGCAAATAAAACAGCTGAAGAGCATTTACACAGCCGTAGTAGTAGCAAAAATGCTCTATGTGGTAAAGATATGGGGTTTGGAGGAGGGGGGTGTAAATATGATACATAGAAATTTTTGCAAACAAGTTTTGGGCTAACCACGAGCTTCACCAAATGGAGTGGCGCAAGCATAATTGGGAAGACTGGGAACTATAGGTATAATGGTGGAAAGAGTTAAAATATTGGGCGAGATAGTACAGGAAAGACTAAATCAGAAAGATTCATGGCTAAATCAGATAAAGGAAAAGATTTAAAAAAAAGGGTTGGGTGTCATGTGTGAAAACAGGGAATTATCGCAAAGTGGATTTTGGAAAGAACTTAGGTTAAGAACGGAAGATATTGAAAGGCAAGAAATGTAAGGAAGCTTCAACTTGAAAAGCTCACTGGAAACTTATAGAGAGATGAAAGGAATGTTGTTGTTGTTGTTGTTGTTTTCAAATGCTAGGCTTTGGCAATGAAGCCATTAGCTCTCTTGCTCTCCAATATTTCTGTGTAGTGGGTCCGGCAGGTAGGACTTCACAGGTTAAAAGATGTTCTTCAGTCATTTCCTCTTCTTTGTTGCACAGAGGACAATTTGCACTTGTATAAATTCCTATTCTGTGTAAGTGTTTGGCCAAATAATCATGTTCCGTAAGTAATCTAAAATTTGCTACTGCAGCTTTACGTGGGATTTCTGGAATAATTTCTGGATTTCTAATTTTTTATCTTTGGCTTTGTTAGATATTGATTGGTTTTGTTTGTTTTTATATTTGATTTTGATTAATATTTTTATGGATGTAAAGGGTAAGTTTTTACTTTTGTTCTGAATTACATTTGCACCATTTTGGCAAGAAAATCAGCTGATTCATTTCCATGTGCAGGTATCCACTGTAATATAATTCTTTTCTGTAGTTTTTGAAGTTGTTGGATCATTTTGTGACATTCTTTAATTTGGATTGACCTCATTTTATATGAACTTATTGCACATAATGCTGCTTTAGAATCAGAAAGTATGACAGCATTTTTGAATTTATCTATTCTGTACAGAAGGTGTTGGAGTGAAATATGAATAGCCGTTACTTCTGCATCAAAATTTGTTGTGTGGTATCCTGCTGGTTGATAGAATAACAGTGCACACTTAATTCCTGCTCCTGAGTTGTTGTCCAAGTTAGATCCATCTGTGTAGATATGTAACCATTCTTCAGGTGGGTATCTATTGTTCACATTTCCTAATGCTAATGCTTTTAAAGCATGACAAGATGAAAGTAATGTGGAACAGGGAAAAATACATTGATATTTGTGATAAAGCAGCAAGAGAAGGCTTTGCATGGACCAGAACAGGGGTGGTAAAACTGAAGTGTTTGGGAAGAGGGAGGGATCTGGAGAAATACCCATTGTGTCACCAAAGGGATAAAGAATGGCATTTGTGTTTAGAATGTGAAGAAATTAGGTTGCTTAAGGAGCAGATAGGTAAAACAGAATGGGCAAGGCTACCAAAAGAAATTCAAGCAATGAAGTTAATGAGTGTAAAAACTAGGAAAAATGTAATTGAAATTGGGAACTTTTTGGGCAAAGTAAGAGCCAAATGGTCGAGGAAGATAAAGTAAATATGATGAAAATGATGATGAAGTATTTTGGATAAGTTGCCAATAGGGACCCATTAGCTCGACAACCTCAGAGTTTGAGTCTATTGGGCGCAAGGGTAGCCAGCAACTCAGTGTAGTAAAAAGTATCTAATAATTTGTAATTGAAGTGGAAATAAAGATTATTTACTTACTATAATTGTAATTACAGCCCGGATTTGGATGACGTAAAGAATATTAAAAATGAACTTAACATTTATTTTAAAAAATCACCTAAACGAAGAAAGAATAACCTGAAAATTCCCTTCATTTTATGATCTCCTTGCACATTTTACTTGCACACTTTATCGCTGAATACTGACTTAAAATAGGTACAAACGCTTTTATCTAAATTTTCCATTTCAACGGCTAAAATCTTACATATAACTTCTTTCAACTTCAATGGAAGACACTGAGGTATGCTTAAAGCGATATTAATATAAGTAATTCTTTTCCTAACAAGGCCACAATCTCTTTTTTAGATATGAACTCTTAAAAAGAATTATGCTGTTAACCCTAAGGTAATTTAATCTTTTATTAGTATTAGTTTTAAAATAAGAATTAGAATATTATAAGGTAAAATATTTATAACAATTAATTTATAACGGGTGTACAGCTCATCATCATCATCATCATCATCATCATCATCATCATCATCATCATCATCATCATCATCATCATCATCATCATCATCATCATCATCATCATCATCATCATCATCATCATCATCATCATCATCATCATCATCAAAGACGTACTTATTTCCTTATAGTGCATTAACAATCATACAATATAATATGCATTGTTGCTTTTTTAACCGATCGAAATCTTAATACATCCTTCTTTGATCCAGCAGGAGGAGGTGATCCAGAGTTTTCATTTTAGTAAAGTCGACTTTGATTGCTTGAAACTCATTTTACCAATTTTATTTGGTCTTCAATTTCGTGGAAATACTACTTTTTTTGTTATAATAAAATGCTAACATCACCTCAACCACTAGCACGGGCCCAAATGACCTTGTCGACGGGCCCTAAAACACCACACACTCACTCACTCAACCACTAGCACCTTCTCTGCAAACACTGCATTGTAACAGTACACATGACGTGACCGTCAAAGGTGGACTTAGCTCACCTTCCTTTAGCGGATAAGTCTGTCGTACATTACATGGAAACCGTTTAGTTGGATATATCAATGTGTTGGTGGTGCCAAATATTTGACAAACTGTGAACAGGAGAGCCATATTCAAATAGATTTCCGAGAATTTTTAGATATTGAGATTTTAAAACTTGGTCTACTAATATAAAAACAATGTACTCATACTCGCGAAAAATTCTAAAAGCCTTAAAAAGATAAAAATCCTTATAAACGACTTGCTTATGTAGAGGGTTTTGATTTTTAGTTAAGAATGCCACGGAATAAAACAGCACAGGCATGTACAAGACAGATGTCACGGCTATTGCATTCTATGAAAAGTATATGTGTATGGACAAGATTTAGCAGATAAGATTTGTCTGGTTTAACTTGAAATATGATCTATTTAGCGCTACCCCTCCCTGTGACAAAGGAGGAGTGAAACGCGTTGTGAACACATTGGCACTTCTACCCGCGACTGCCTAACCTCCCTCAGAGAGCTACAGGTGCTTCAACCAGTGCAGGGCTTGCTTACTTACAAACAGTGCTTTATATTGACAGTGAAATATGGTATCAAAACCGGTGTTGTACGAGATAATTAAGAGAACAAAGATAACTTCAAACTGTATACAATCGACTCCATAGCTGAATTAAATGGGCATAACTTACTTTCGTGTCATTGTGATAGGAATACTATCCATCTAATATTGGTACAAATCAATGAAGAGCCCGCCTCGGTAGCGTAGATGGTAGCGTGTCTGCCCCACGTTCAAGAGGTCCCGAGTTCGAATCTCGGTTAGGGTGAGTTACCTGAGTTACCGGGGTTTTCCCTTATCCTGATAGACGGATGTCGGGTAACTCTAAGCCCCATGGACCCCGGACTCATTTGAGCATCATTTCACCCATTTCATTCACCGTCCGATATGACTTAACGTTGGAGGATGTACATCACAACAACAAAATCAATGAAGAAGATAGAAAAGACAGATTAATTGATATGTTGGACAATTTCATCATAAATTTAAAAGAAAGTAACTCTCCAAAAAATCCTTAATGGACGGTATATCTATACTACCGCCATCTACCAGTAGTCTTTAAAGCGCTGTGCTTGAAAGTATTAAAGGAATAACTACAATATAATCACGCCGAATCAATCGGAATATTAGGTCAATTAATGGAAATTAATTATTCTTTCACAATCGGAATATTGCATGAAAGTAATGCGATGTGGGATTAAGCAGTCATGGATTACCTATGCGGCAAGAATGTGTTGTCTCTCTCCCCCCCTCTCCCTCTATTTAATTCGCATATTTGAAGATAAACCAGACAAACTGCACATAGAAGTGATGCGATGTGGGATTAGACAGTCATGGGTTACCTACAACAGCGCGGGCAATAATGCTCTCTCTCTCTCTCTCTCTCTCTCTCTCTCTCTCTCTCTCTCTCTCTCTCTATTTACAGTGTTTCAAGATAAAGCAGACGAACTGTAAGGCATAGAAAACGAATCTACATAACGTACGACAGGCAGGCGATACAATATCAAGATATTTAATAACCCTCAAATAAGAAGCTTTTACACTATTTCCTTTGTAAGTTGTATTTAAGATTGATAGCAGTGTGCTGGGAGTAGCCAGCTAACATTTGAAATCAATCAATAGATATTTGTAGTGGTTTAAATAAAACTTTAAATTCAGGTTTTATGAAAGAAATTCTACATTCAGAGACACCAAATAAATTAAATAATTTAAAAGAAATACTTTTAAATTTACAGAAATAAAATATTCCTTTTTGCAGAATATCCATCAATATGATAAAGTTACAATGTAAATTTCATCAAATTACACCCAGCTGTGTTTGAGTTAAGTTATATTGAAAACTGAGAAATGTAAAAGATCCCTTTGTTAAAAGGAAAAAAGATTTAATTTTCTTCAGACTCTAATAAAGCTACGGATTAGCTGTTTGGCATCATATTACAATGTGCCATTAGAAATTAAATCTACATTGTTTAAATGATTTTAATGTATTAAGATGAAAATTAAAACGTTCATATTTGATCCATGTGTTTACCAATTTAGTAGGCAGACTGACAGTGGAAACGCAATTGATTCGCGCACTTAAGGCAAACTGTGCCTTATTTAGAAATTAAGATACAGTTCAGATTCAAACATTGTAAAATACGAGGTATGTTTTTTAAGTTAGTACCGTTTTGCGATTCCGCCGCCGTAGCGCTACGGTCGGCGTTTCACGCATGCACGCTGGTTACCTACATCTCTTGTCTACGCACTGACGCCATTACAGTCTGATTCTTCATTGTATACGTTGGTTACTGAGTGTTTAAGATGCCCCCGACAATCGTGAGTCCCGCCGAATGTGAAGTACGGGCTGTTATACGATTTCTTAGTGCTAAAGGCGTAAAACTGATCGATATTCTTCGTGATATCTGTGAAGTTTACGGACAAAACATTATGAGTGATGGAATGGTAAGGAAATGGGTGAGAGCATTTAAAGATGGCCGCACAAATGTGCATAATGAAGAACGGAGTGGGCGTCCTTCGGTCGTTACTGAAGATTTGGTGCAGAAAGTGGACGAAAAGGTGAATGAAGCACTTGAAGAAACATCTGGGCGGTCAGCGTCTTCAAGACGATAATGAAGTCAAAACAGTTGTGATACAGTGGTTAAACACGGCAGGAGGCTGAATTTTATGAGGAGGGTATTCAAAAACTGGTGCCACGTTATTACAAGTCCCTCAATATTCACGGAAATTATGTAGAAAAGTAGATTTAGGTACAGGCTTTCATGTAAAAATAAAATTATTGCGATATCTATGCACGTCTTTTTTTAATTCCAAAAAGGTACTGACTTAAAAAACATGCCTCGTAAATAATGGTTGCATCTTTATTTTACACATACCTCGAGGAAAAAAATTCTTCATTAGGACTTACATGCGCCCAAAGTGGTGGTATTTATCACTTTTAAAATACATTTGAATTGTAGAATTATGAGCAATAAGGCATAGGTTTTGAGGTACCAGGCTCAAAGGCTTACCACACAACTGAAGTGAGAGGGAGAAAGAAAGAGAACGGTCGACCAAGTGTCTACAAGAGTAAACTTTCCTTTCAACAAGTACCGTCATTTGTCTGGCATCAGAATATGCCTCCAAATCTGGAAGCACATTTGAAGGTTGAGGAAGAAATGAAAATTGTGGGGGGGAAGATGCATGGTAGATGAGAAACCACCTCAGAATTCGTCTAACGACCACGGAAAGCCACCAAATGTTCAAGGTCAGAGAGAGTGTTCGAGGGAATCGACGCTGGAAGCTCCCGAATGTGAGCCTCGCATGTTACCGGGAAGCCATCTCCCGATCTATATTGAATAGATGTAAGCAATCACAACGCGCCTATTTCCTAGTAAGTTAAAAGAGTGGAATAATGCATATCCTGTATTAAAATACTTCGGTAGCCTCGACGTCACTCCAGCTTGTTAGCAGTTTATTATTTGCGGTGCAGTGGCATGGCATTTCAATACAAGAAGCAGCCAACCACAAAGTGGCAATGGTTATTTAGTTACGGTGTTACCTGCATGTTGTGTAACCATCCCCTTGTTTACTGAACTACAACTCGTTTCCTTCCAAAGGTGATCTTGTTTCTGATCTGCGTAGTTACTAATTATTAATTACGTTTACAAACCGGATTGTTGAAGTGCCACTTTGCATATTTCAGAAGTTCTAGTAAACGGTTTTGATCAAGAAGTACAACGCACAAAGAAAAGTCCAAAGCGTTGCATTCACATGACTTTCTCTACTTTCTTTTGGAAAAGCTGTACTTACAAACGCTTGTTCTATCTACTCTATGTTGATCAATTAGACATTTGTAAAAGTTACTTTACTGGATATACCCTTGTAGATACAACGAGATTAGACTTAAGTGGTAACAAGTTCTTCTAAGTGCAAATAGATATATAAAGGCTTTGAAATTCCGTTTTTTCTTGTATGGCCAAGAGGAAACAAACGAACGTCTTTCCATTTAAGAAGAAGTATAAGTATTTGAAAATAGAAACTAATAACAAGGAATATCTCAGAAATTGTTAACTACAAGAATATTGTTTGACACAATGTGTTCTTTAAAGAGATATACATTTTTATGAAGATATGTAACAGTCATTCAGAATGAAGAGGTCTTCAGAGACTAGAAAATTCAACATATATTTCATTTGTCATAAAAATATACATAGGTCTTTTAATCAGAACTGCAAAACCATTTTTGAAACATTCACAAATTTTTAATACATTATACGTAAGAATTTATGTGGGCTGAAATAATTCTTGTTTGTTTCATCCTTGGAAGACTGTGAACTAAATTTCAAGCTTGGTATTTAGCAGAATTTTAATTTTTGAGTTATGCTGACAGACACACATATAACACCTTTTTCTAAAACTATGTTTTTGGTATCAGGGAGTATCAAAGCAGTATTTCCTGTCAAATATTGGCATCTATTGCTTGTTGGAAAACATATTTCTGGAGTTTCGGTGCTATCGCGCATTGAAATCTCCAATAATAAATCATTGTAGAACTGTATTCTCAAACATCTCCATATATTTATTGAAAACTTCGCTGAAGAAATATATAAAGTGTAGTTGAACTGTTCCTGTAAATTTATTTTGTATTTATTATTTTAATAATTAATGCAGGAAATTATTATGTAATTAACAGGTAGTAAAGAAGAAATATTTCGCGTTATAAATGGTGCAAAGTTTCACTTACTTTATCACTCTAGTATCCAAAAATTCTATATAAATATTTTACGCCCGCCTCGGTAGCGTGGCGGTAGCGTGTCTCCCTCACGTTCAAGAGGTCCCGAGTACGAATTTCGGCCAGAGTGAGTTACCTGGATAAGGTTTTTTCCGGGGTTTCCCCTTATCCTGAAAGACGAATGATGGGTAACTCTAAGCTCTATGGACCCTGGACTCATTTGAGCATCATTTCACCAATTCCGTTCATCGTCCGACATGACTTAACGTTGGAGGACGTAAATTACAAAAAATAATCAATATTTCAGAGAAAATACACGTTTTGAGATCCCTTGAATCCCAAAAAGAGCTTTTACTTAAATGCCCCTATGTACGAGGAGGGAGAGAGAGGGAGAGAGAGAGAGCAGTTTAATTCAAAAAAGAAAAACTCTGCTAAGCACCTACTTTGGTATTTAAAGTCGGCGTTCTATAAAGATACGACATAAAGGTTTTCATTGAAATTCACATGTTATATTTACATCATAAAATCTACATGTTGAATTTTGGTGAACAACCTGTAAGGTTCTCTTTATTTAGAACGAATTTTGTGTAAGTTTGAATAAATTGTAAACCGTTAAGATATGAAGTTCACTTCAATTAGATTTTTTTCTGTGGTATCCCATTTTCAAATATTACTTAAATTTTAAAGTTTTCTCAAATTACAATGTCAAGCAAAATCTGTCAAGCCTGCCCGCCTCGGTAGCGTGGTGGTAGCATGTCTGCCTCACGTTCAAGAGGGCCCGAGTTCGAATCTCGGTCAGGGTGAGTTAGCTGGATAAGATTTCTTCCATGGTTTTTCCTTATCCTGAAGGATGAACGTTTGGTAACTCTAAGTTCTATGGTCCCTGGGCTCATTTGGGCATCATTTCACCCATTCCATTCATCCTCCGATATGACATAACGTTGGAGGACGTAAATTACAAATAAAAGGATCTGCAGGGAGCGTAAGCGATTTATATTTTGTCATCTCAAGGATCCTAAGAAACTATTTACAATTCGAGAAGTTGTTTTGTTTTGTTCACTGAATAAGTAATCAAATTGGGATTGCTTAATTGGAGATTATTTATAGTAAAAGGGTTAATCATAAGTTACGAAATGTAAATTCAATTTTATGTGAATACCATTTCTTTTCGTAAAAGTAAATAATTAATCCCTATCAAGGGCCGAAATGTCTCCAGTACTCCTAAATTTGTGATCGATTATTTTTGGATATGCAGGAAAAATGTATTTTAATATGTATGTTATTTAGTTCATTGGAACATTTATATATATTTTGAAACCATGTAACTTTCTAGGTTATCAGTTCTAATAGCCGTGAATGGAAGCAAATTTTAGGGCTTATAGGCTCATGTACCTCATCCATAAAGTTTCTTGTATAACCTCAAAATCCTTCACCTTTCGTTCCTCTCCTACCAGCACTAGTTCTGTACTGTTTGATATACGCTTTATTATGAATATTAATCTTCTGTTGATAAACTCTCAAGGACATTCTAACAATGCATGTTCTATTATTTCATATTTTTGTATACAAAAACATAATTTTGTTTCTTTTCAACAATTTTTAAACCTAATATTAATATGTTTTAATCAAAAGTACAAGCATGAATAAAATTTGTGGTGAAACAAGGAACTAATTGCCTGATTTTCTGAGATGTGTGGTAAAATTTCATGAATGCTGAATATAGCAATTTCATTGCAGACACGAAAGTTTCCATGGCCTTCAATCGATACCCACTATAAGTGGACACAGGCCATGAAAACCTACGCGTTATTTAAAGGAGGAGCAGGTGTGTGTCGTAGGAGAAATTTAGCAGGGAATTGTACCTTTATTACTGTTTAACTATGGAGCAGAGGATGTACTCGTATGCTTAGGAACTATATTCAATACCGAATTGCAAGTTCTGAGATTCCTGAATTAAAAAACAATCCAGTTTTGCTTTCTATACTACAAACTTGCATTCCATTCAAAACTTCGATACAAAGATTTCAGTGAAATGCACACTTTGAGAACACGTAAGTACTATTTTTCACAAAAAGTTCCGTACATGAATTTGGTGTATATATGTGTTCGTGTGTGTATAATATAATTTAAGAATTAAAATTCAGTTAAAACCAAACTTAGCGTTTAAGTGTAGTATCTGCCAAGGATACGTTAATGGAGATTTTTAAGAAAATGCCCCATTCCAGATTATATGGAAGAAATTTTGATTTTTTTTTTCACAAACTGCTCTATCTTGAATTTTCTGGGAGTGTCCTCAAGAAGTCCTCTGTATTTTACCTAGCTGTTTCCTAAATTTTAAACTGAAGATATAGACAAAATCTTACTATAAACATTTAGATTTGTTAAAACTCATGAATTTTAAAGAGTGAATTAGTTTGGAGATACTTCATATTATTTCTCTAAACTTTCGAAAACTTATTCTTTTCTCAAATGGCAAATGTTTGTTCTTTTTTAACTCTTGGTCATGCAAAGAAAACGGAATTTCAAAGGCTTCACATAACGACCAGCTCTTCAAAGATTTGACTATCGCTTAAAGATACTGTATTTTCCTATTTCCATTGTACCTACAAGGACATATGTAACAAAACTATTTATGCAAATGTTTATCTGTATTACAACGAAGTAAACAAGAGAATAGTTCTGAAGGAACTGGTAGTTGAAGAACACGGAGGTAGAGAAAGTCGTGTGAGTAACATATTAGGTTATTATGATTATTTTATTAGTATTCTTATTTTTATCCCGTGATCATGCAAAGAGCATGGAATTTCAGTCACTGTATATGAACGCATTTTTTTTAAATGTTATCACTTTACCTATAGGATCCTACAACAAAATGTGTCAATGCGAATTGTATATTAACAAAAGAAATGCTAGGAAGTTAGTGTACCGAGTATAAATATGAGCATAGTATAAAGAAGGCACAACTGCTAAGTTTATATTACTTAGGATAGCCGGAGAGTACAAAACATACGAATTTGTCTTTAACCTGGCTCTCCATACTGGAACACTAGAGTGTTGGAGGTCCTAGTGAGTCATTCCTACACAGAAAGAGGTCCTCGCCATATAGGGATCAAGTGGGATTATTCGTTTATTCATTTCAAACAGAATACTACAACTTCACATTTTCAAGTAAGTTTCGTTTGAAATAAAGAGATATTAAATATTTGGAGTGCTTATTTATGTACTTTTCCACAGGCCTCCATTGTTATATAATATTTATAAGAGCACTAGAAAAACATTTGAAACTGCTTATAATGACCGCCGTCACGAAATTTACGAGGGTGGGTCAAAAAGTAATGCCCCTATTTCTTTCCCTTAAATATGTAAGTTATGTGAAAACTTTGAATTTGGTGCAATTCCTCAAACCTTCTTCTCCAATCCCCTGCAGTAGCAACTTCCTAAGTCAACAGGTGGAAGCAATGCATCATCTTGCAAAATGGCTGACATGGACATTCGTATTAGACAGCGTTCTGTGATTGAATTTTTGACTGCAGAAGGTGAAACGCCAATTCGCATTCACGAAAGGCTAAAAAATGTGTATGCTGATGCAATGGTGGATGTTAGCTCTGTTAGACGATGTGTTCGTCGCTGTAACTAAGCTGAAGGACAAACACCATTGGCAGATGAAAAGCGAAGCGGCAGGTCGGTGACTGCAGTGACTCCATGCAACATTCAGCGAGTCGATGACACCATTCGTGGTGATCGCTGGGTAACAATAGGTGAATTGTGTCGCATTACCTCCCTCAGTTAAGGCAGTGTGAGGACGATTATTCAACAACTGGGTTACTCAAAAGTTTGTTTACGTTGGGTATCAAGAATGTTAACCGCCCAAAACAAAGAAACAAAGAAAACAATAGCTTCCGAACACTTGCAGCGCTTCAATTTGGAGGGAGAGGAGTTTCTGGAAAAAAATTGTTACTGGAGACGAAACGTGGGATCATTTTTTTGAACCTGAATCAAAGAGGCAGTCAATGGAATGGCATCACACAACGTCACCGAAGAAAAAAAAATTCAAATTCAGCGGTCGACAGGGAAAGTTATGGCGACATTGTTTTGGGATGCAGAGGGTGTGCTTATGATTGATTTTTTTTGGAGCAGGGATGCACAATAAATTCTGTCCAATACGTCAGAACTCTCCAAAAGTTGAAAGCACGTCTTCGCCGAGTTCACCCAAGAAAAACTATGGCGGATGTTCTTCTTTTGCATGACAATGCAAGACCATACACCAGCGGTTACACCACTGCAGAAATTGAGAAATTGGGATGGCAAGTCTTACCTCACACCGCATACAGCCCTGACCTGGCACCATCATACTTCCATTAGTTTGGGGCACTAAAGGAAGCTCATTGTGGTATTCATTTTGAAGATGAGGAGGCTGTGTAAACGTCCGTGCGTCAATGGCTTAGTAAGCAAGACCGTGTGTTTTACCACACTGGAATACATGCCCTAGTTAAAAGGTGGACCAAAACTGTGGAAAAGGACGGAGATTATATTGAATAGTGACAAATTAATCGTCAATGTTGTAGTTTTCAAGCTATGTAAATTGAATTCAATTTTCTTGGCAATTAAAAGAGAAAGAAAGTAGGAGGCATTTTATAAACCTTACATACTACAGAAAGGTAAGTCAGACTTGAAAAATTCAATGCTATACCCAAGATGTGAATTATGCATCTTCCTGTCTCCATGGTTGCTCGAAACCATTGATCTCTCGGGCCAACTTGCCCGCAAGACATTAAATTCTCCAACTTTCCCGCTAAACCACTAGGAATTCTCATAAAAATTAGATGACTATCTTAATGGCGACTTACTTACAACGCGTAGCTACTTTAAGTCCAGGACTTTATAGTCCAACAACTGCTAGGTCAATTTCAGTCTGACTACCTTTCCATACTTTGGCCTACACCAGATAGTGTTAAAGACATTTTTTCTGTTCTGCAAACGGAATGTCACAAAGAAGATACCACGAAACGCACACGAAAACGCTATTAAGCTATTTGGCGAACATCGGAGCATCAGCACCTTTCAACTCTCCTGTGATAACATGGCGTTCATGTCACAACTGGCCGTTTCCTTGAATCATGCGTCGCTAATGTAAAATGTCATTTTATTTCCTGTTGAAAACGAAAATAATTAATAAATAAGAACTTTGTCTTTTACCCCGAGGTTATTTGTCCCTTCTGAGGAACTACTCTGATAGACGAAGAGATAAAAAATCTTATGACAAAATTGACATTAGTTCCATCATATCGTTTGAAATCTAATATTTTTTATACACACGTGAGTGCTAATTCAGCAAAGAATAGTGACACCCATGGGGTGCAAAAAGAAAATTTATAATTCTGTGTCTATGAGAAATGTGTAAATTACTGACTACTTCTCCAACTATTTCAAGCTTCACTTTAACGACATGGCTGTTATATTTTATAATAATAATAATAATAATAATAATAATAATAATAATAATAATAATAATAATAATAATAATAATAATAATAATAATAATAATAATAATAATAATAATAATAATAATAATAATAATAATAATAATAATAATAATAATAATAATAATAATAATAATAATAATAATAATAATAATAATAATAATAATAATAATAATAATAATAATAATAATAATAATAATAATAATAATAATAATAATAATAATAATAATAATAATAATAATAATAATAATAATAATAATAATAATAATAATAATAATAATAATAATAATAATAATAATAATAATAATAATAATAATAATAATAATAATAATAATAATAATAATAATAATAATAATAATAATAATAATAATAATAATAATAATAATAATAATAATAATAATAATAATAATAATAATAATAATAATAATAATAATAATAATAATAATAATAATAATAATAATAATAATAATAATAATAATAATAATAATAATAATAATAATAATAATAATAATAATACGGCAAAAGATAAAGATAATTGCGAAAATTAATTGTTATTTCACACTGGCCGTGTGTAGGACGCACTATGAAAGGGTAGAGCCAGACTGAAAAATTCAATGCCATAGCCGGGATTTGAACCACGGATCTTCTGGTTTCCGTCCAGCCGCTCTAAACAATTTAATGTCATGTCGCACGTTGGCCATAGTAGCTCAAATGGTTACCCTTTCAAAGATAATTGCATTTCAGAAAACATTAAATTCATAGATATGTTACTATAGTACATTTACTATGCCCACTCATTATTATTATTATTATTATTATTATTATTATTATTATTATTATTATTATTATTATTATTATTATTATTATTATTATTATTATTATTATTATTATTATTATTATTATTATTATTATTATTATTATTATTATTATTATTATTATTATTATTATTATTATTATTATTATTATTATTATTATTATTATTATTATTATTATTATTATTATTATTATTATTATTATTATTATTATTATTATTATTATTATTATTATTATTATTATTATTATTATTATTATTTACTTACTTATGTGCATACCTACATATTATTGTATGTAACTACCTTTTATGATGATCACTGTAATTGAGCATAGGCCTGTTATGTTCATAAATAAATAAATAAAAATATTTTGGCTACAAATTCCCTTTCCTTTCTCCTTTATTGTAATAATCAGGTAATTTTCAAAATGTAGAAGCAGGGAATACAGTTTCCTAGCACTAAGGTCTCTGTGAATACGTGTCGAAGTTTTCATCTACCGCCACAGAAACAGAGACGCAGTTGCCTAGTACCAAGGTCTTTGAGGATACGTGTAGAAGTTTTCATCTGCTGGTCACATAAGTAGTAGTAGTTACCTAGCATTAAGGCATCTGTGGACATATAACGAAGCAAGATTGTGTAGTACAGAGATGAACTTTGTCAACCGTGCATTGATCCATAAGGAAACTCCTGGAAGATAAGTCACGATTTAAAATAAATGAAAGACGAAGAAGGTATAGTTCAATTTATTAATAATACTATAGGGTTAAAAAGAACAAAAGTAGGCACAAACACTGGCTAAAAGGGGTCATCATCTGGTCAAAGAAGTATTGTAAAAGCAGGAAGCACGGAAGAAGGTAATTTTGAAGGGGCGTGGTCTGAGCTTTTGTGATAGCGTAACTAGTCTTCCGTATGGCCTCACCTACAATTTACTTGTACTGGCGAATCGTGACGTTAATCGGCTCTTCTTCATACTTTATGTTCCCTACAACTGATTTTCCAGCATGTTGTTTCATCAACTTTCCTGTATGTTTCTGCTAAGCGGCTCTTTAAGGTTCACGGCAAATAGCTCCATAACATCTAAGTAGACTAAATGAGGCATCTACAGTTTCCGGTCTCATAATAAAATCATGAAGCGAGAAACTAGTTTAATGTTTCTGTGAGAATGAAATGAGAATAGTTGAACAGCATGACGAGTTCCCGAGACATACATCTTACTGACACACAATTAACTAAGACTCTTAAAGTTCATGGACATTCGCCTCTGCGAGCATTAATACGACAGTGGCATGAAAAGTTTCCGACCTTAACATGAAGATGACAGCACTCGGAAATAAAAGCAAGTGAATTTCGTTAGTTAATCTGCTGACAGTGATTCACCAAAGTTTCAGCCATTTTGGACGCTCACTTGTTATGTAACAATCGTCTGAGTGAGTTGATGTGAGTGTTTTTGTGAAAATGGAAAACTCGACTATCGAGCTTATCATTAAATATTTCTTTTTGAAAGGCAATACGCCTACTCAAATCAAAGTTGAGTTGGATTCTGTGTATGGAGACTCTGCACCCCATTTACTGCAGTGAAATTTTAGGCAGCTGAATTTAAAGTAGCCGTAAGACCTTGGGAGACGATGAACGTTCGGGACGTCCAAAAACTGCAACTACCGAGAAAAACATCGCCAAAGTTCACCAAATGGTGCTAGACGACCGCCGAATTAAAGTGAGAGAGATAGTAGAGACTATGAACATGTCAAAAGAACGTGTTTGTCACATACTAATTCAACATTTAGACATGAGGAAGTGTCCACGCGATGGGTGCCGTGTTTGCTCCCCATAGACTAAAAACGTTCCAGCGCTCTGTTGGCACAGTTTAGGCGCAATAAATCCGAGTTTTGGCGCCGATTAAGCCGATTAATTACTGTAGATGAAACTTGGATAAATCATTATACGCCAGAAATAAAAAATACGGACTGCAAAGGGGAAATCGGCTCAAAAAACAACTGTTTTTGCGACTGTGAAAGTGATGGCGACTGTTTGTTTTTTTGGGATAGTTATGGAGTTATTTTAATCGATTATCTTCAAACAGGAAAAGCCATTACAGGAGCATACTACGCATCATTACTTCACATCAGTATCATATTAGCGCCGCCAGTGTGTCAAAATTTCGTCCCGTAAGAGTTTTTTACATACGATTTGATGACATGAAGGGCTGGTGCAGTTAGAGTGAAAAGACAACAATAATCAGGGAGCTCGCCTCGGTAGCGTGGTGGTAGCGTGTCTGACTCACGTTCAAGAGATCCCGAGTTCGAATCTTGGTCAGGGTGAGTTACCTGGATAAGGTTTATTCCGGGGGTTTCTCTTATCCTGATAGACAAATGTCAGGAAACTCTAAGCTCTAAGGACCCCGGACTCATTTGAGCACCATTTCACCCATTTCATTCATCGTCCGATATGACTTAACGTTGGATGACATAAATTACAATACTAAATAAATAAAATAATAAATAAATAAGTAAATAAATGAATAAAATTATCAGGGACTTTAAGAAGGAACTTTTGTAGAGAAAATAAACACTTAAGTAGGATTTCCCTATTTTAAATTAGAAGAAAGCATATAAAGATTGAAATAAATAAATAACAGAACATAAATTGCCTTATTAAGGTACTAAAGGAAAACAAATAACATAAAAATAAGCAGATTCTACAGCATGTGTGGAACAATAAGAAGAACGTTGAAAAATAAAACATCAAAAGCAACTCAATGAAAATTCTATAAAACTAAGGCAATTCCCATGTGAGAATTGGATACTTATAAGATCAGATAGAATCAGCCGAAATGAAATTATTACGTTCTGTAACGAGTTGTAACACTTTTAGATAAAAAAAAAAGATCCATGATGAGGATATTATAACAGAATTAAACATATTCAACTTAAAGGACAGAATAAATCAAATAAGAAATAAGTGGTTAGAACACATAAGACGGATAGCACAGACAGTACTTCAATACCAACCTAAAGGTAGAAGAATTGGACGTCCATGCGCCAGATGGATAAACTCGATCTCTTGACGTGGAAACAGGTCAAAGGCCTAAATCCTTGATGATGATGATGAAGAAGAAGAAATATAAAAGGCATGTTCTATCTACTAACTACGCGGGAAGTAAATGACGATCACTGTATGGCAAACACAGAAACAAATATGAGAGATGTGACTAAAATTGTTGGGATAAAGAGCTAAGAAACATTTTGCTTTGTACCTCTTCATCGTTCATAAGTAGTATGGCATAATGAGATACAAATAGCTAGTTTAAAATTAAGCTAGCATTTCCTCAGATTCTAGCATATTTCGACATACATGGTCATCACTTGCCGCAATCTAAAACCATTTCATATTAATGGACTGTGAAATGCTTTACTACACGTTGCTCTCAACTTTCTCTCTAAATAAGGCACTCAACATAACTGGAAGTGGTTGCTCTTGAGATATCTTCGGTCAGGAAATGTTTATCTGACTAAAAGCACTACTTTTAGATATCCATTCGCACGGTTTCTGTTTTTACTTTCATGACCGGACACTGGCGATCTATGCATGTGGTGAAAGGTTCTCATGATCTCTCCGTTAGGAGAACGTTTGCCAAGAGCATCCGCCGAGAGAACGTTGTTGGGATGTCCTTCAACTTCCTCTCTCACGAAGATCTATACCATCAGTGGTAAGATAAAAATCCTAGGGGTCCCGGGTTCGATTCCCGGCGGTGGGGGTGGGGATTTTTCTCCGACCAAGATAATTCCTTATCTTCCCCAGAGTTTGAAAGTATGAATGAGAGTTTCAATGTGTGCGTGATGTACTGATTAAAACCCAACGAATACGAGTTAACACCTTCGTTATGTTCCAAAGGAGAACGGCCGCCGATATGAACATTGGAGTTAAAGGCGGGGTAAGTAAAAAACTAAATAAAATAAATAACATAACAATCGCAAAATGCGCATGTTTAACACGCAGCAAATATAATAAATCCGAAAACTTCTCTGAGCTGTACTACCCTGTTGAAGAAAATATTAAAAGAAGGATTTAGCAAAACAGAAGCAAACGGCTTATGGGGCGACAATTATGTGGGCCACCTTTGATTTTCTATGACTTTGGTATCATAGTTACTAAGGCAAGCTTCCATTTTGATGGAAAATATGTTAATTATAATGTAATATGAATGTGGAAAGCTTAATACATATTTGGAAAAATACAATTTAATTGAAATATCTAATGCCATAGCCGGGATTTGAACCAAGACGCTGCTCAAGATTTAAGGAGTCATGGCAACATGACAGCCATAGCTAATAACGTATGTAAGCTTAGTACCATTCCCTTGACAGCGAATTCTTGGACGGATTATGTGGTTAAGACACAAACAATTCAAACGTAATTTGTTGTGCACTGTGTTCCAGTATATCCGACACTTTTGTCTACGGTAAAAAAGTTTAGAAATAGCCGATCTTCTTCCAGTGAGTTTTGCGTTACCCAATTTACTTTTAAGTAGATTGAGATCTCAATGCGCGTATAGAACAATTATTGTTGTTGGATTTGATTTCTAAGTAGGGTTAGAATAAGTAGATTTCTTATAGTTGTTCGTTTGTTTTTCATTTGCATATATAATTCCCTTCAACTTCTTTGGCCATACTTTGTCTTGGGAAACAACTGATAGTGTTTTAACTGGAACTGTAGTTTCATTTACACCGCGCCTTTGACTGTAATGGTACAGACGGGAGCAAATGTTTTCCGATGCGTGCAAGACTAGCCTACGGGAGAGAGGCGGGTTTCTTATCAGGACAGTTCAGTTTTCGTATATCTGATCAGCGAGTTCGGCGCCCAGGTATTTAAGCTTCAGTGGAAAAGAAAAGGTTTTGCCACATGAAACGTAGGTGCTTTTATATAACTCTCTAATATCAACTTAGGTATTTATCGATCCTTTTTTTAATGACGTTATTTCTTCTCTCTTCCTCTCTCTCGCACACATCTCAATCATTTTAATCTCCCTTTCTTCTTTTTAAATGCATTTCCGATACTCAAAGTAGTAGTTTTATCTAGAAAGAAATACTTCTACCTTTCACAGATTAGCAATAGTTAATATAATATTAAATTGCGTAGTATTTAAAATTAAGTGCATCTTGTTCCGAAAATAAACACATTAATTATTCCGTTTGCTACAGTTCTCAGGAATAGCTTATATGAATATATTTCTAAAATTAATATAGCCACCAAATTAAAAACACTATTATTATTATTATTATTATTATTATTATTATTATTATTATTATTATTATTATTATTATTATTATTATTATTATTATTATTATTATTATTATTATTATTATTATTATTATTATTATTATTATTATTATTATTATTATTATTATTATTATTATTATTATTATTATTATTATTATTATTATTATTATTATTATTATTATTATTATTATTATTATTTTTATTATTATTTATTATTATCATCCTTATCATTATTTTATCATTATTTTATTATTAATTATTATTTATTACTTATTAATTAATTAATATTATTATTGGTGTTGGTGGTGGTGTTATTATTATTGTTATTATTATTGTTTCTGGGTAGTCTTCTTAAAGGGAAGATTATACGTTATTACATTCATCGTCTCCCGCCTCATGTGGTCTCTGGACGGGAACGTTGTCAGTGTTGATTATCAGGTTAACCTGACCTTTCCTCTCACCAGGTTAACCTAACCGATCATAGACATTTGCTCCCCTTGCCTCTCCAACCCCCTCGTCCATTGGAAGACTTTTGCACGTCTATGTACTATCGTTCTCCTTTGGAGCATATCACTTTTTTTTTTTTTTTTTTTTTTTGTAATTTACGTCCTCCAACATAAAGGCATATCGGAGGATGAATGAAACTGGTGAAGTGACGCTCAAATGAATCCTGGGTCCATGGAACTTAGAGTTACCCGACATTCATCTATCAGCATAACGAACCTTGGGTTGCTGGTACTTTGGATTTCTTTCTTTTTTATCAATAGATCACACACACATTTACACTCTTATGCATACCCTGGGGAAGATGGGGAATCATCTTGGTTGGAGAAAAATCCCTACCCCCAGCCGGAAATCGAACCCGGGACCCCTCGCATGGTAGGCAGGTGCTCTACCGACTGGACCAACCTAGTTTCATATTTGTTATGAAACACATACACAAGTTCGCCGCCATATGGATACAACTCTCAGGAGGGTCGGAGTGATTCTAGGTAAATAATTCTCCCGCCCCAGCCGGAAGTTAAAACCGGGACCTCTGTGTTGAAAGCTGAATTTCTGCACAGTTAAAGTACAATGTCCATTATATGTGTAACACATTAATTTTCAAACATGTCCTGTCATCACACATCTGCTTTCTAGCGAGCTGCTGCACTTTCCTCTCGCTTGTGCCGGGTTCGACAAGAGCTTTTCCTTCCGCTCCATCTGAAATCACTAACGAGTATGTAATGTGGGTCGACGTTTGTAGAAAGTCTGGACTTGTGAAAATTACAACTGGCTTGAAAAACCAGGGAACTACAATATGTTAACAAGTTTTTACAATTCGATACCAATTAAACTGCAATAGTTAAAACATATGTTCAGATTATTATTGTCTGATTGTCAATTCCAGGTCAGTAAAGTGATTAACTGTTTAATTACATCATAAGGAATACTTCAAGAAATAACGCGTTTTTTTTCTTCTGAAATGCGGTATATGCATTAAGGATCTAAAACGAGTTATCCGCTAGAAAGTTCCATCTGTTTCTACTAATTTAATTTATTAATATGACTTGGAGAATTTAAGATGCAAAATGTAGTTTCTTTGATGGATAGAGTCAACTTGAAAAATTCAATGCCATGGCTGGGATTTGAACTACGGATCTCCTGGTTTCCGTCCAGTCGCTCTAACCCATTGAGCTACCATGGTCAACGTGCCGTCCTGGCATTGAATTCTCCATTTGACTCGCATATTTTCCCGGTAGACCACTAGGGGCTCTCGCATCCGAGATACACCGTTTATGGAGATCCACTTCGTAAAATTACGGATTTTATGCCTGTCAGTGGCTGCACTTACAGAATTGAAATTCTATTCCTTTCTCCATTAGTATAGCAAATAATTAAGGCAAGCATTTGATACTAGTCAAACATTCACCAGAAATACATGTTTTGAGACCCTCTGAATCCAAAAAGAGCATTTTAAGACAAGGGTTCGCGTGCGCGCGTGTGTGTAAGAGGCATAACCGGAAACGAAAATGGTTAGATGCCAAATTGGGTATAAAGTTCAGCATCTTCCTAGAATAGCATACGAAGGTTTTCAAGAATATCCCTACCCTTTACATGGAATATTTTTCAAAATGTTTGAGTTTCTCATGTATGTCTCTTACGACATGTTTAAGACATTTTCTTGGCAAGCGAAACGTACTTCTTGAATTATCAGGGAATTTCATCACAGACTTTTTCATTCTGTGTGATTTTTACCAAACTTATAAATCCTAAGAGATAGACAAAATTCTACTTCAGAAATACCTAGTTTAAACACTAAATATATTTTATATTCAATTAAAAACAGGACATGGCAAATTTTCAGCTTACTTATTTCGATTCCAAATCAAATCCATATCTGATTGTATTTGTAGAAATCATCTTCAAGATATCCCTCACATTCTATTTAATTGCCAATTTTTCTGTTTTGAAAGATATGACCTTGAATTATTGCTTCAATCCCTATGTTACACTTTTTCAAAACCACTTACACATATTTTGATGAATTACTAAACTTATCAATATATCATGGCTTTCTTAAACAAAATATTTCTTAAGCTAAAGCATTCATCTTGATGTTTACTGTTTGTTAGCTTGACATTGAATTTTGTTATGTTTTTGTAAACTGTATTATATTCATAAATTTGTAAACTATATTTCTAATATACCTTTGGGTAAAATAGGAATAAAAAATTGGATAATAAATAAATATATTTTTTGTGGAGCGAACTATTTCAAACCCATTCCTTGTTGTTTTTTTGAATTCTGTAAGAATAATAGTTTTCTGAATTAAGTATTATTTTTTTTAATTTCTTGAACTTGAAAAGAGAATATAATTTCAAAGCTATCATATGACGATCAGTTTTTAAAAGATTTGACTACGCTTAAAGTTTACTGCATTTCCATATTCCCTTGCATCTACAAGAAATTAGCAATAAGATGACATTTATCTCAAATTATAGATAGAAAACTAACAGTTTGTGAGAATAGTTCGTACAAGAGAAGACAAATATGTGTATAACACATTACATTTTTTATATTAACCTCGGTGAAGGCTAGCGTAGATATGTGGAGGACTCAGTTATTTTTCGATTTGTACGGACCTTTCGTTTTTGTTTACAAGACCCGAAACGTGTATTTTGGTTCAAATAAAATATCAAATTTTTGGAATGCATTATTCGGCTGGCCTAGATATATTTTATTCCGGAAGAATCTCTTTTATGTTGGAAATTCGCAGTGAGATAGTCGCTTGCGAAGTCGTTGCCCACCACTAATGACATCCTATGAGCGAATCAACTCTTGCATTACTAATAGTCAATTGGTAAATGAAATCTCAGTTATAGAGTAGAATGTGAGCAGTGGGCAGCATGACATACATTTAAACAATCTGATGTAGGACGACATACAGCCTCCGGTAGTTCTGTGGAATCCTCCTCACGTGGCTCAGAGACAGTTCGTTTCGTAACGGTAAGTGCCTGTCTTGTCTATAAACAACTGGAGACGCGGTTGGTAAATGCCACTTTATTGACACAACTGATCTGCCATCTCCTTCCTACCTTGAAGAAACTTTAACCTACTGGTATAGCGGAACTACGAGTATCAGATGAGTCACCTAAAACTTCCACTATCATTATCTCTGAAACAAACATTTAAATTGGAGAAAAACAACGTACTACATGGTAAAGCGAGAAAGCGTATCGACAAAAATTCGCTTATCGCACATACACTGCGAGTCCAGTGTATGTGTACTCTGTTCAGATATAAGCATGTCCTCTGGACAGCAATGTGTCATATATCGGCAGGCGCGAGAAAACATATCAAATACGCCTGAACGGTCTGTCGAGTAGTACAGGCATGAAGGCAAGGGAATCACTCATTACATGAAATTATATAGGCCCTTCAAAAACGTAAAAAAATACTATCAACATTAAAATATTTTTGAAACAGAAATCCTGTATTTCTGACGCAATTGATAACTTGGAAAATAACATTAAAATTGTCATAGGATTTCTGATTAATAAAGGAAAATAGAAAGGTTTACAAAAGATTTACCCCAATCGTTACAACTTCTCAAGAAGTAATTTACCTATGTCTTTTACTTTAAGTTATTCTCCTACCTGCATGTCTGAAAAATTCGTTTTTCAATGTTTAGTTTTGTTTTATATGTATTTGTGATAAAAAGTTCTAGGTGAATCACCCTGTAACTTTAAAAATCAGAACTGGTAGTTGGAATAGAAGTATACGGCACTAAGGATCTTTCCGTAAATGCAAAAATTATCTATACTTTAATCTGTATCCATGCAGACTTTCGGTGACAAATTTTGACTCGTAGGATTGCTAGAGCAATTCGAACAAATAGCAAACATTCTAAGAAATATTTGCATTTCTAAAAATATTATGAATAACAAATAGCACTTCTTTCTAAATGTACATTATATCTAATCTTAAGATTATTATTTTCTTTGCATCGGTCAGTATCTGTTAGAAACTGACCGTGAAGGAAACTATAGCTGAAGAAAAAAAAATGCTGGAGCGAACGTATTTAAAAATGACAAGAAAAACTATAGTTTCAAATAAACCACATCTTGCAACATTTGACTACTAGAAACAATGTCTTCTATGTCTTCTTGTCTTGTTTCTAATGGGGGATTCTGTATCTACAGCCAACGGCTTATTGTGTGTCAGACCCTGGGAGGAAGGATGAGATGAAACTACCCTACTCGCGGCCAGGAACCTCCAGAGGCAACACTATAACCACAGTGGGTCCCTAACGTGTATAGGCAGTTTCTTCAGCTTGAAGGATTTCCAGGTCGCCAGGAGAGCCCACCACTAATCATCCAGGCCCAACTGATCAGCACCCCTTTCTGGAAGGGTGGCAGACTATCCAGAGCGCCTGCCCTTTAGAAAGAATACGGCCAACAATGTATTGAAAGTTATGTTTTGTAAACAATTATAATAAATGAGTAAATCTAAATAATGTTTTATCATTTACTCAATTTAAATAACATATCTGAATCAATCTATGAAAAAAGGTCTCATATATGAGTGCGTGCGCCACTGCGAGCTACCTACAAGCCACTACGCCTTCTGTCCATCCATCCGTATGAATGAAACAACTCGTCAATCATTGCAAAAACGAAGTTGAGATTCTAAATGTGTGAGTTTAAGAGGGTGTCGATGCATTTAGTCTTTTTTTGTGCCATTTATATCCACCCCGCCTTTAACTGCAGTGGTCATATCGGCGGCCGTTCTCCTTTGGAACATATCGAAGGTGTTAACTCGTAAACGTTGAATTTTGTCATTAGATCACGCAAACATTCAGACTCTCATTCATACTTCCAACTCTGGGGAAGATGGGGAATCATCTTGGTTGGAGAAAAATTCCCACCCCCAGCCGGGAATCGAACACGGGACTCCTAGCATGGCACGCTAGGGTGCTTTACCGACTGAGCTACGGGACCAGCAAAATTTAAATTTTGTTGAAATCGGTACAAAAGAGTATTTAAGTGGAAAATCGTCTATAAATTTATAAACAAGACATAGTTTCTTAGCATCTAGAGGTTAAGTCTATGACAATTTGAAGAATGATGGAGAAGATAGAATTTGACTACAATAAGTTTAGCTTCCCACTAGTAGAGGGGGTAACAGCCAAAGGATCATGGATACAGAAAAAAAGATGCAAAACAAGTAATTAAGGGAAAGTGATTTGGCTATCCACTTTCAGACTTTTACAACTGGAATAAAATCCAGGTAATAAATAAATACATAACTGCTGTATGACAGCGCTCACCCACTGCTGAAAATAAAGCCGAAAGGGAATCGATCTGATTTACAGCAACAGGTGGCGCCGCGTAATGTGTGCGTCTCCCGGGTTATTCCCGTCGATGCGCACTCTGTTTTGTTTGTTTATCGGTTTTTGTTTATTTGTGTGTTCTTCACTTGTTACTTAGACGAATGTTAGGAGTGCTTAATTTCATACTACGATTTCCTTTATATAATTCCTCTTCGTTCCATTTTCTTTTTATCTTTCAGGTGTGTTTCTGATGCCGGAATGAAGGCCTTTCAGCATTCGTTAGGGACTTCCGCGCTATGGTCACTTCATCCCTTCCTGCAGGAGGGTGTGAGCCACAGTAGATATGTGTAGGTTGTAGTGCATGAGGTGTCCCTTGTATCTACCCATTTTCCTTTCACAGCATCAGCCTGAGACTTTAAGATGACAAGGTGAGTACCTACACCATACCAGCGTAACTGAGCCAAAAGTAAGTACTCACAGCTGTTCCATCAGCATATACTAACGGCCACGTTACTGGAATGTTCCAATTCGTAGAACAACTGAAAATACAGTCCTGTTGTCTTTGTCTTATGCATTACACATTATTCACATAAGTTTGTCTTAATTGCTAGAGCCAGAATCCTATCAAGACTTTAATTTCCTTTAACCGAAATTTTAGAGCTTTTTTCCTCGTGAATGTATGCACTCTTTCTGAAAAGATCGAATTATTTTGCATGAGTGTGGCGTGAGGATTAAAAGACTTAGGCGTAATTTAAAATGTCCCATTCCTTTCAGCAGTCTCTTATTTATCAGTGCTGTTTACTACTAACTTTAAATTGGTTGAGTTTTAACCATCTAAAACTGGAATAAATGACTTAATTAGATTCTTATTTTAAGTTTATTGCCATGAATTGGAGTTTATAAGCATCTCATATACATCGCCCTGCACCCAGAGAAGCAGTTTTGTTTTCAGCACCTGGTAAGATCTCTTCACAAATTAAGACAACACAAATGCTACACGAAAAGAATCTCTTCGGAAATCCATATATTAAAAAATATCCACAAAGTGAGGGTAAAACCCCATTCATTCAGCTTAGGCATAAAAAATGCAAACTGTTTGTATAATAAAAACTCACATGATCTTGTTGTATTATTAAAATTATTAAATAATAAATAATATAAATAAGTGGATATTAATGGATGTTATGTGTTTGAAATCGACAGAAAGAATAGTTTTATAGAGAATCCTGCACCATGATTTATTTGGGTAAAATTTAGTGCTCCGATTTTCAGTCATATAATACAAATAGTTTCGAATTCACCCATAATGTGTGGATTTTTCAACCCATGCCTAGGGAAGTTCTTGTTCTCTCAGCTTTGTGATTTATTTAAGGAGCTACGAAGATACTGATTTGTAAATTACGTGAATCAACATTCCGGCTGAGGAGAACCGTGCTGATAGCCCATATCTCCATATTCATGTAAACATGTGGTCGACAGTACAGGTCGTCACAGGACTGTTGTGCTATAAACTATTTTTGTTACATGGAGGGTGGGCAAAAAGCACAATTTTTTTTTTTTGAAATTTGGACTAAATATCAGAAAGTGAGATATCCTTGGTGTACATTTCAATTTTTCCCCGTTTGTATACCCCCGATACCTTCTGTGATCATATCAGAGAGTTTTGACAGGAAAACAATCCATGAATGTAGGTCCTTGAACTTCCGGGTTTTTATTAAATTTGAAAATTAAATTCACTCACGTTTATTTCCACATTCCAGACTCTGCAGAGGGTATGAAGATTCCTAATCAAAGAAAAAATTTCCCCACCCTTGGCGCCTCTCAGTTTAGAGCTCAATTTTCAATTTTGTTTAATATTTTGATAATTTATTTTTAAAGTAAGAAGCATTTGAAAGTATTTGGTTACAGAAATTTAGCAATTTCTAATAAAGGATTAAACAGTATATGGCATGCAATGATAAAAAATTTCAGATACTTTTTTTCTGTTAAGTGTTTACTGCAATAAGCATTGCTTATGTTATAATAGCAGAGAATGTTTCCTACACTTAACATGTAACTTGACTCCTAAATGTCAGATCGAATGTATGTAGATATGTTTTACGTCTGACAGATGCAAATCGAAGCAAATTACACCAAAACCAATTAACGATCTGTTGATTGCTTGCACTGCGTAGGTACTTTGACTGCCGATATTAAATCAGACAAGAGTATAAAGTTCAGGGCGCTCTCACAGTAGAACATGATCCGTGATCTTCGAGACTTCCTTTAAACTACTGCTTCCTGTTAATTCTGCGAGTAAACATTGTGTTGAGGGACTTCCTTAGGTGCTCCCATTTCTCAGGTAACGGGTCACGCTAAGGTGGCAAGGATACCATACCGCACCTTAACCTGTGGTTACACCAGTAACCTTTACTTTGTATTCCCTTCACTGAAAACACGATGTTCCGTTTGCGCGTGATGAAATTCGAAGGCGTCTCCATTTAGGCGAGGCCTCCAAACGAATGAAAGTTCTAATCTCTTCTTCTACGTGAAATGCCGCTAGTTATATGCGTATTGCTACAGTTTAAGTGGCCGTCCTTTGCATTTCTAACAGAGAAACAGCGTTTAATTCTCGTTATCTACGTTTTATGATCGTCGTATAGAGCTGATACGTACTGCATCTTTCTCGAGAATGCTGTAGTGGTCAACTGTCAGTAAAGCTAATAGTTGTTATTGACGATGACACTGTTGAAGATTAGGCTTACATTATTATATCCTTTTGTACTTAAACTGGGCTTTCAGTCATATGTAATAGTCCTGATAAACCACTATATCCTTGAAATTCTGCAGTTTTATGTCTTCAACTTCCAAGGAAAAGAGTCTAAGGATCACGTTGCATGGCAAAATTTTCACATTCGCATATTATATGCTGGAAGTTTTAATTTTTCCTTCCACAGTTCCTGCACAAGGGATCTTGTATAGACCCCATTATGTGCATGGCTCGTTAAGGCGGTACGAAACAGACTGAAAAGAGGGAAGTTGTAAACTGCACCAAAATCCAAGGGCTGAAAAAGAAACTGTACTATATCGCTGTATCACTGAGCCTTAACAGTATGAAGTTAGTTGTATTATTAACAGAAAATATGTTTTCCTTCTTTCTTACACTTTTACATCCTTCACCCTGATATTTCCTGTAGTAGAGAGCGTGATGACGGCACACGCTGAACTCGTATTCAGTGCAATCATGTACAGCGGTGTGAGTTGAGTTCACAAAATCTGCCTACCCTTGCCTGATTAGTCTTTGCACGAGGGGGAAAATGATGAAACACGTCTACTCCAACAATAAAAAAATACGCATATATTGAAGAAAAAAAAATCAGTTTTCTGTCCTACATACTTTACTAATTACATATTTTTACCTATAATGTTTCAAATGTTTGTGATAGCAAGATCTTGTAATGGAAATAAAGGGGAAACAAATAAAAATCACCAACTTTGAAACATCTCCATTACTAATTCCTAAGAAAGGTCTACACTTGCAACATACATTTCGGAAACGGGTAATGATACTAAAAGTTACGTATTTTAATGAATTTAAGTTTTTACTTTTGTGACATTTTGTTAGTATTTTAAGATTCTCTTGTACATTAAATTATACAAAATTCAGTAACATTAAGGAAAATTAACAGAATATTCACAGGAAATTCAACATACAATTTTATTTTCCACGTTAATATATATATAACATGTAGCACATAGAACCCCTTTTGAAGTGGGAAAAACAAATGTCGTTCTTGAAAATCTTCACGTCGCAGCCTAGGATAATGTTGATCTTAAGCAAAACTTCTCGTTTTTGAGTTATCAGTTCAATGACGCATGGACGGACCCTCTTTATAAATGTTGGGTGCGGGGAGGTTTAAGTGAAGTTTCACTACAGGTTTTGTTTCTCTCGTCTTGCATACTATAGTTAGGAGAAATGTAATAGAGAAATTAAAAATAATATTCTTCTAACGTTTAAAATTGAGCTACATAAATTATGTGAAACTTTAGGGGGGGGGGGACAGTTAATTTTATCGGAACTAATGCATGCCATTTATTGAATGATATGACTAGATATAAATTTTTCTTACGTTCAGTATAACTGATACTTTGTTAAAGTAAATCCACAATTTCATTTTCAAAGTACAAGAACAGACTATCATGTTTAAGTGGTGCATAGCTTTCAGTTAAACATAAATGTAGCTTAAATAAGCATCTTAAATGCAATGGTGAAAAAACAGAGACACGGACAAATAAAATAAGTAATGAAGCTGTTTTATAAAGAGTGGAAAGAATGAAAGTAGTTACAAATAAGAAAAGAAACTACTATATCTGGCGATAAGAAATAACTTCCTAAAGGATAGTTATTACTGGAAAGGATAGTTAATATGAAAAGCTTTTGTTGAGAAAAAGAAGCGTGTCATAGATAATATTAAGATATGTGGTTCATAAGTGATGTAAAAGAGAGAAAAAAGAAGAAGAATGGAGAGACAGAATTTGTTATAAATAGTCATTTATGGTACAATAAGATTTTATTTTGCAAGTAGGTGTGATTCCGAAACGAGTTCGCAGCGACTTCAGGTAACCTACGAACAAAATAAAATCCCTTTAAGCCTTGTATTATACCCTATACAGTCATGATATTTATAGATATATTATAAATTTTATATAAATATATGTATTGTTTTACCTTTATCATGGTTATGATATTCATGGTGTTACGATGTTCATTTGTCCTGTGAAGCATCAGTATTGACAACATGACTTTTAGAAAACCACAACATTCTACGTAAGGAGGACAGTGTAAATAATAAAACGTTGAGAATAACTGAATGAAAATTTAATTAATTAATAGATTACAACTTTTTCCAAACTTACTCAACTTTTGAGACCACTGAAATGTTGATTGTTATTTTAGGGAAGTATTATTTAATTCAGATTGATGACTTTCTTGAATGAGGCGATTGTCACATTCCTCAAAGAAGCAAAGTTGGTATCACTGACTTTTTAAACCATTTTGAGCATGAGCGAAAGAATTTTATACTTTTAAGACAGTCGATAAATATTAAAAGGCCACTTTTTACTATCAACTGTCTAAAAATAAATTTATTTATTATGAATAAATACTTCGTAAACATAATGTTTTACAAAATATAGAGGTTTATCTTAAATCTTGCTTTTAATAGCAATAACAATTACACACATTACATATATACATACAATATGTATCCAAAAAGTTGTTTTAAGCAAAACAGTTTCCAATCTATCTATTATTTCATACACTTAATTCTTAAGTATTCCCCTGATTCAGATATAGTGTTGTTTTAAGAGGCACGGTAAAGTAAAGTATTATTTTTACGCTGTATACCTGCTTTCGAGTAGAAAATTGCATGCGAATGAAAAATTGACACTTTCCAGTCTGCTGAGCCCAAGGCTCGCCAGACATCCTGTACAACGCCTTAAGTGCTACCGTAAAGGAATGCCTTTCTCCTCACAAGTAGCATGTAATGAGTAAAATGGGCAGAAGGATTATTTAATACTGAATGAAGAGGTCAACGGTCAGATTCAGCATCTGAATAGGATTTTGTTGTATCTCAGTAGTGGTTGAGAGATGTGGAGTAAAATGAGGCTCATATTTATATTCAAACATTTTCTCTGTGCGACAAGAGGTTAAATACAGGCACAGAGCACACATTAAGTGTTCCGTTTAAACACCAGGCGCTTGATATGACCAATCAAGAACCGCTTCAATCTCACTCAACGCTGTCCGTCTCTCGCTGATATTATCATCGAAATGAGATTAGTACCTACTTCATGCTCCATTCTAATTGTGGCTGATTTTGAGTTGTTCCATGCGGCGAATAGGTAAACAAAACGCCGTTCACATGAGAGAAATACGTCTGTCTGTAAAAGATAAGAATCATTTGAAGTAAATCACATTTATTTTACACATTACTACCTAATATTGATGTATATAAATTATTTAACGTTTCCAGCTAACATGTGTGTATTTTGACGCCAACGAAAGCTTTAATCAATGCTTTTTGGGTTCGTAAAATTAAAAGTACTGTTTGCAGAAACTTAAAATGCTCTTTATTATAAGCAAAAACACACTTTGTACAACCCTGACAGCAGTAGAATGACGTAACATACACAAACGCAGTCTTCAAGGTCTCTCGTTGCTTCACCACATGTAAATAAATGAAAGAAATCACTTGCGGTACACTTCAAATACCTGCACACACAATTAACAGCTCACCAGCAACTGACTTGACAACTGACTCTTTGCGGGTTTTTATACCTCCAGCCATTGTTCCAGAATTCAGTGGATCGTTTGACAATCACGGTGGCAGCGAGAAATTCCAGAATATTTCTGTCTCTTTCTCTCTCGTGCGCGCCCACGCGCTGGCCGCGGACCGCTGCACAACAATGCCTCGGTGACAATATGTGCCCACAGTTCCTTACAACTGATTATTGAAGGGTTTTGATGGGTTAATTGTAGAATCCTATACCATATATGTTCAAGAGGCATTAATGGGAAGCTACGGAAGCAACTACATGTGTAGTGCTTGGAAGAGGGCTTGAATATGTTTGGCAAATGTGGTCGTGCATTGTCTGCTGGAAAATAGATCAGGGGTGTGCTAAAGGATGGTATGACTTCTGCTTTGCAATTTACTTCATGTATGAGTTTGTATTGTTTGTATCCTCAAGCTAACAAGCGAGATCGTTAATGATAGTACCCAGGGAAATCATCACGCTTATCTTTGGCCAGTATGACGATAAACAATGCAGTTCAGATGATTCCGCTCGTTAGGATATCGTCTAATGCGTAAATATGCCCCTCATTGTAGTCCAAGTTAATTCCCAAGCGGTGTTCGTCCGAAAATATGACGTTGTTGACTATATGCATGACAGGCTTTGTATTCACGAGCCCATGTTATTCTGAGACGTCGATGGTAGAGGGTCAAGGGCTTCACTGCAGCCACAATCACATCACTGTAGCGGCATGCTCTCACATATGAGTAGCAACATCACAGACCGAAATTCAACTTCACGCACATCAATAATTCGTCCCAATTCAAACTTTGTTTCTTTTGGATTACTGCTCCTCTTTAGTCCTTATAGGAAGGTTCTAACCTATCAACTCTTAATACACTGCTCGTCTGGCTCTAACAAGGCATTCATTGAGCACTGCTGAATTCAGAAATGAAAAAAAAATCACATTAAAATAATAATTCTAATCATTTACTTATTATGTATAGCTGCATACAACGTGCACTGTATTTAGTATAATTTACACATCCTTATATACATTTTAATGATACAATTTTGGCCGATAGGAGTGCATATTAACCTGTTCAATGTGTGGAAAGATAGAGTCAGACTGAAAATTTCAATGCCATAGCCGGGATTTGAGCCACGGATCTTCTAGTTGCCGTCGAGCCTCTCTAACCCTTGAGCCACTATGGCTAACGTGGCGACGTTACATTAAATTCTCCAACTGAATCGTGTTTTTCCCGGTAAACCACTTAGGAGTTCTCATAAACACATGAGACAACTAACTTAATGGCGACTTACAACGTGTAGGTACTTTAAGGCCCGGGCTTTATAGTTAACCACTATTAGGTCAATTAATGGTAATCCGGAACGTTGGCCATAGTAGCTCAAGGGTTAGAGCGGCTGGACGGCAACCAGAAGATCCGTGGTTCAAATCCCGGCTATGGCATTGAATTTTTCAGTCTGACTCTATCTTTTCATACTTATGCCTACACACGGCCAGTGTGAAAGAACAGTTAATTTCCTGTTCAATGTGGATTAAATGTGTGGCTCTTTGTAGGATTCTATCCCTAGACAATATTATGTGGTTCTATCTCTATGGACAATTTCATTAAGATCGGGGTTGTGACATAACGAACCAGAAACCATTTATTTATTATTGCAGTTGCTTTGTGTGTAGTAAACGATTATGTTTATGTCAGTTCTATGACATTTTAAAATAATTGTTCATAAATAGCGTTATTGTAAATTCAAATCCAACAATATATGAATAAAACTGTCATTGTACTACAGTAACTGAGAGTTTTGTAAAAATAGTTACCTATGTGGGTTGAATTAATTTTAAAAAATTGATATTTGTAATGAAATAGTTCTTTCTGCTAAAAAGTGAGATATTAATTTATGTAGATCGAAAATGTGAATTTTATATATTGATTTCTGTTAATTCAAACAAAATATTTTTGAGAATTGGTTTGGGATATGACAGAACATACTGTAAGAAAGAAATTTCATCTCTGTACAATGATTAAAAAAGGTTGTAAAATATTCAAGTAGTGTCCTGTACAGGCCGCGCCGTGGCACAGTGGTTAGACCACTTGGCTCTCACCAAGGCGGCCCGGGTTCGATCCCAGGCGACCGCAAAGTGAGATTTGTGGAGAACACGGCGCTGGGGCGGTTTTGCCCCGGGACCTCCGGTTTCCCCCGCCATCTCATTCCAGCGGTGCTCCATCTTCATCTCATGTCTCATCAGTGTCACCGCCTGCGGTGCCGTATGTAGTAAAAGCGGGCGTTAAACACTACACATTTCATTTTTAGTGTCCTGTAGTTCGCATGTATTATAAAGTACCGTACTATTATAATATAAATATTCCATTACTACATTTTTCATGTGTAGATGTGATGGAAAATATGTAGGATGCAGAGTATTTACTGAAGCATAAATTTATATTTTCGGAACTGATCTTAATTTGAAAAAAAAAAAACTACGTAAATTTGTACTATACAGTGGCAAATAAGGTGCATTTTCAATAATTGATTCCGTTTATAAATATCAGTAATATTACCTGAAAATGAGAAAAATTTGAAATTAAAATAGATATGAAAATTCCATATTAATGCAACTTTTCTAATGAAGGTTCTAAAAAAGATGTCCGCTCCACTTGGATGTTCTACATTCTGCTTTAGTCTGTCAGTGTAGCAAGTTCCATCAAGAAGGAACACTTGCACTGCAAGATGAGTAAACGCTCCAGTGAACATGGAAAGTCAGTCAGAAGATGTTTCTTATGACACAGTTTATCATCGTACCATGTTTTCTATGTTAATGGTTACTAAAAAATGTAGCCGATGGCGAAAAGAACAGCAGTACTGGCCCGTTTTCCTTCGGCTTGCTCAAGGACAGAACCGGCATGGCACTGCATCATTACACAGGATCCTATTGTTCCAGATACTGTCTTTGTTTCTAAAATGTCACAACGCCTGTAAAGTGTCCATTACAGTGCATCGAACTAGTTCCAAATGCATCTGTTTGTATCTATTGTTTGGCAAACAGCAACTACGCTTTAAAACATTCCAGCAGCCAAACTAACACCCAAATAATTCTAGTTGATAATGTACAGAAATATCAAGAGATGTAATACTGTATTTCTGATGTTAATAATTTTGTTACATTAACGTATAGTAATACAGTAACCATATTCCATCCCAAAATTTCATCAGAAATGTGTGCTTTTTGAGGCCTCCAAATCTTTAAATGTCCACGTGGACCTGTGGCAGCATTACTGATGAGCATTTTGATTTTATGATTTTATGAAAAATGATTTTGACAATTTTGCTTAAGATATTTTCATACAAAATGAAGTATGTATATTGAACTTTCTAGAAACTTCGCCAGAATCTCCTTTACGGATGAATTTTGCATAATGGGTAAATCGTAAGAGAGAGATAAAACCTTACTATACAAAAAAGTGGAGCTCGTTAGAGCAGCCAATTTAGGTCAAATCTATTTATATAAAATGTATATGTTTATTGGTGTAGTGCACCATTTCGGAATTTTTTTATTATTTGTCTAGAATTTCCAGTTTTCTTAATTTGGAAGCCATTCTCCTTTTTTCCGTGACCATACAAACATAACGGAATTTCACGGACATGAATCATGGTTTCATAGACCAGCTTTTTAATTTTTGACCATCGCTTAAAGCTTATGGTATTCCTATATTTTCTTGCACCCACAAGAAAATTAGCAATAAGATACCTTTTATCTAGATTAATTGAAATAGTAGAGGAATAAGTCTTTATAAGAACTGATTATACCAGAGTAAAGAAAGGAATGTGAGTGTAACACATCGGACTTTTATTGTTTCAACAATCATCATCATCATCATCCGTAATGCTTTAAGCATTACTGCCTGTTGCAGTCTACATAATTTATTTTACTGGTTCCACCATTTTCTTCGTCTTCCTATGTTTCTCTTTCCAATTTGTTGGAAATCAAATAGAGAGGTAATCTTTCTTTCTCCATGTTTTGTACATGAGTTACCCATTTACTTTTATATTCCTGTACTTTGTCATTCAGGTCGAATGTCTCCAACTCTTCACGTATGTGAAGAATGTGGTCATTTCGTTTGTGGTCGATTTTTCTATATCCCGCAATGCTTCTCAGAAATTTCCTTTCATTTGGCTGAAGTTTTCTTTTATCTTTTTCAGTTATGACCCATACTTCGCTGCCAATAATATTACTACATTATTTCGTTACGTTTTAGAATGTTATCTCTACTTGCTTTATTTTTGGATTTCTTTTTATTCTTCCATTTATATAATTGAATTTGCGAATGAAATAGATGAAATGATGCTCAAATGTGCCCAGGGTCCATGAAGCTTAGAGCTACCCGACATTCGTCTGTAAGGATAAGGAAAAACCCCGGAAGAAACCTTATCCAGGAAACTCACCCTGGCCGAGATTCGAACTCCGGACCTCTTGAACGTGAGGGAGACATGCTACCGAGGCGGGCATTTTGACCTTTTAATTATGTCTGTTCCTTTCTTATGTGACATGTAATAACCCAAGTATTTGAACTCGTCTACCTGTTCTATATTATTATTTTCTATTACAATGTTGGATCTAACACTCTCTTTACCTTTAAAAGTCATCACTTTACTGTTATTTGGAGATACAGTCATATTAAACTCCTTTACAATTTTGTTTAGCTCATGTATTGCCTTCTGAATGTAAGGGATATTACAAAGTTCTTTAAGTTAGGACTTGTGATACATATTCCTATCCTACTACTTAATGTTCCAAAGATTAAACTATTTAACTATATAGTCCTTTATACGAGATCCTGCTATTTACAAAATGAATATAAAAGTGACTTTCTTTCCTTTTATATCGCTGAGGTGTGTCAGCTTTTTACATTATAACTATTTTAAAATCTGAAATTTAAACATTCATTTAAGCATTATTGGTAATGTACGTAGCATTAAGAAAAAAATTCTCAAATTATTATAAATGTCCACATTAATATGCAAACTAATACAACATTTGGGAACATTCTGCTCATAATTTTTCTGTTTAAATAGTTCTCTTCTAAATGATAGAAATATAAAATATTGGGTCGCTTTCTCATATGCTGATATTTTCGCGTACAAATTTTAATTCTACTATTGAGGGATTTTGTGTTTAATTTCATTCAGAATGAAAACTGGTAGAGTAAAATATGTATACTAACAAACTTATTTGATCATTTCAGCTCAAAGTTTATGTAAACAGACATAACTTGAAGTTATGAAAATTATCACCTAAGAGACACAAAATGCGTATTCTGAAAGATGGCTTTAATCGACAGAATTTTAAATAAATCCTTTAAAACAGTAATGGAAGTGGAATCAACACATAACCTGAAGGATTATAGAAATGCAAATTAAGTACTATTTAGGTAAAAAATCACAAATATTGGAAAAATAATAAATTTTAACATTTATTCTCAAAAATGCACCGTATGTCTTTGATTTATTTTAAAAGATCAAAATAGCAAGGGTATAATTTTTATATAAATTTTTTAAACATTACTTTATTGAGATTTCTTATACAAAATGTTTGTCATGTGTTAATGAATGTTTTAGGTTATGCTAAACTGATGGGCAGCATTGAACAAAGTCAATTAATTTTTCAAGTCTATGTTTTTCACAATTTGTTAGTTTAACCTTTCCAACCGGCGGTATAAACAATGAATCACATTACAAAATACGATACAAGTCATCTAGTGAAATTTCTGGGTAAATTTTTTACGACTTCTTCTGCTGGGCTATTTTTAATCATAATTTATTATTTTGTTTTATTTTATGTTCCTATCGAAAGAGTGGCCATTTTTCGTAACTAACGCCTATTATATATTTTGATAGCTCAACGTTCCTTGTAAACAACTGGCATGATCTGTAAATCTTTGATAAAAGGACTATGGAAGGTATTAATTGTTTGTATAGTCTATCTCCCTGGTGTTTTTTTTTTAATTTACGACCTCCAACGTTATGTCATCTCGGACGATCAATGGAATGGGTGAAATGATGCTTAAATGAGTCCGGGGGCCATGGAGCATAGAGCTACCTGACATTCGTCTAGTGTGGGGATGGTGTGCTTATCAATATGGAAGTCCCAATTTATTTCACCATCTCCATCCATCCCCACATGAACTTTAGAAGTTCAGACTTAAACAAGAATGGGGCACTGTGTATTGCACAAACCTGTACTTTGCGACGAAGTGATGAAAAAGGTAAATATTGAACAAACGAAACAGGCACAATAGGTAAAAGTAATGACGGAATAACTTTAGAAAGAATCGGCCAAGGACAAACAGTGATGAAATTGACTATGAAGAATAATAAGAGGAATTGTCTGGAAGTAAGAAGTAAATAAATTACTTGCTAATAAATACAATAGAAACAATGAAAGAAAAATTAAAACGATCTAATTAAAGTACTAATAGTCTAACTGATTATTAAGCGAGAAAAGAGAAAAACGAAAAATATGAACGAATGGAGAAGACCAAATGATTTCACCTTATGTATACGAAAGTATGACTAATAAATGTTAAGATAAGCGAAGTGCCAAGGGTTCAAAGAACTGCGAGCTGCCTGATATTTATATTTACAAGAAAGCGAAAAGCTTTATGCGAACTACGTCACGCCACAGAGATTCTAACCTGAGTCCTCTGGATTAATGAGTAGAGAGGAAAGGATTTAATACTTTTTTCCTTAGAAATAAATGTGCAATCTACTGCATTTCTAAACCTAAATACATAGATGCACGCAGTATAAATTCAGCGCCAGCAAAGAAAGTTTGAGAACAGCTGTTGTGAAGTGACTTTAGAGACCTAAAGCCTGAGGGAAGATGATTTTCCCGTTTACAGCTTGAGCAGTATGCCAAGCAGAACGCTATTATTAAGTTCATGAAAGAAGGATACAAACGCTAACATTACGTTAACGGAACTCAAGGCTGTCCGGTGGTCAAGGTGTGGCGGTATGCGTACACTGACGTCACTTCACGTCTGGGGGTACTCCCCCCCTCTCAACCCCTCTGAGTAAATACATGCAGTACTCGGACCTAGTTGTTATTAAACCACAAAAAAAAAAGTATTCCATGTAATGCAGCTGTTTCTTTCCCTGATGAAGAACCAAAACTTCTCATTGTGGTGTAAGGTGAGTTCAGAAGTTATGAAGAGAGATAGTGACACTGCCAGAACCTGCTAAGAAGTTACTCAAATATGAATGTACAATGAAATCTTACAAAAATGCAGAATGATACAAAACTGATATTGGAAGTGAGACAGAGTAAGCAGAAACAGAGTTAAGAGTGAATCACAAATATTTAGGATTCACCCCGTTAATCAAGAGATGAAAGGAAATGATGCATGATCTTTTTAAGAAGCGACAATTTTATGACGTATTGTATAAAGTGAAACCCAATTAATTGCAACATCACATAATCTCAGAATTCAAAGTCCATGACAGTGTTCCAAAATTTAACACCTTTAATGAAAATGCCAATCCTGTACCATACATCATTATAACTTTTTTTTTTTTTTTTTTTTTTTTTTTTTTTTTTTTTTTTGCAATTTACGTCCTCCAACGTTAAGTCATATCGGACGGTGAATGAAATTGGTGAAATAATGATGCTCAAATGAATCCGGGTTCCATGGAGCTTAAAGTTACCTGACATTCGTCCTTCAGGATAACGGAAAACCCGGGAAAAACCTTATCCAGGTAACTCACTCTGACCGAGATTTGAACTTGGAACCTCTTGAACGTAAGGCAGACATGCTGCTATTATAAAACAATAATAATTGTAACATAATAATATTATGTTACTTTCATCGTGGAGGTATGAAAAAAGTTTTTTTTTGTAGTTTTATTGATCTTTCGTCTCCATAGTAACCCTTCGTCTTTACATACATACAAAGTTCATAGCCTACTATGTCTGTTTATCTTTCACTAGATGATTATTCACTTTCACACATAATACAAACATTTTAACACTTTTTAACATTTCAAATCTTTAACGACACTAACAATAATATAAACAATATCACAGAATCTACAAATAATAATTATGTTTGGGGCCAAACAAAAAACTGTGTAAAGAACTTCTGTGCACTACTCAGAAAATAAAAAGTATACATTTATATATAAAGAATATGGTATTTTAATCAACATTGTTGAGACATTTTTGAGAAATAAATTTTTGTTTGAAACTGTTCCATATAAAGGGTAGTCTGTGTTGGGGAATTTTCTTAGAAATCTTCACGTTGCTTTCTTGGAAGATTATGAAGTTAAATACCAAGTTTGGTATTGAACTGAATTTTTGTTTTTGATTTATGTTGTTCAAAGACAAACAGGACTTATTCTAAATATGCTTTTTATATTCAGGGTACCTCAAAACGTGCATTTCCACTGAGATATTGGTATCGAATGCAATACCTTCTCTACTTTCTATATACGTGGTAGAGAAAGCAATAAAGTCAACTTAACAATGTGTTAGATGTTATGTTTAGAAGCTTGTTGTTGTGAAGTTGTTTTCAGCTGCATCTGTTGGACACGTGACTTTCTCTTTGCGAGAAACCAACCGTTCATCACACTAACATAGCAACAAAAATGTTGCTGGCCCTGGAATGTCACACTTCCTAGTTGCTGCTTTCAATTCAAGGTAAGATTTGTCAATTAGTTACTGGTTATAACGCTTCCCACTATCACACTTTCTCATTCGATATAGCTGATTGGGATTCCACACGTCTGAAGAAATTTAAATGTACAGTAAAAGTAATGAAAATGCAGAGCAAGCCGCTCCTTTCAGCGAGTTTCCAATGCCACATTACAGAACAACTTGTTTACGCATAATTTTTCTAGAACTTTCAGGTATAATGTTCGGAGAAAGAAAGTCTTCCTGTAACATCAACCGAACGAGATGGCTCCGTGGCAACGTAAGATGCTCGCATTCGGGAGGCCCTGTGTTCGCTTTCCTGTTGTTGTTTTTTTTGTATTTGTCCCCTTGTGGTAGGCAAATGCTAAGGTAGTTTCTCATCTATCACGATTTCATTACCATAATTTTTCCTTTTGCTCTATTTCCTTCGTATCTCTCAACTGTATAATACTGTAAAGAATAATACAATTTTGGCATAGGTGTTTGATCAAAGAAGAAGGGGAAATTATGAATTTACGCATGAGACAGCAAAAGAATATTATAGAACTCAAATAGTTGGTGGGCAGAGATAGGAGGAATTATGGAAAAAAATAGGAATGGGGGATATATGGAGATTAGAGGAAAGGAGTATAAGCGATGTGGATAAATTGGTAAAATGTAGAATAGAAGATATATAAAGACAGGAAATATGGGGAAGTCTAGAAAATATGAAATCATTACAATTTTACAAGCAAATAAAAATAAATTGAGGACGAGAAGCATATGTAGATTACTGCAATAGACAAGAGAGAGAAGGGCTAGCTTGGATGAGAACAGGAACAATATTTCAAAGAGGGATAAGAGATAGGGAAAAGGGAATTTGTGAATTGTGTGGGGGAAAAGAAAGCATAGAACACTATGTAACAGAATGCGAGGAGGTTGCAATATGGAGAAAAAAGGTTTGGGAGGAAAAATGGGAGAAAATAGAGAAGAAGATAGTAGCTGTAGAAATGTTAGCGGGAAAGAAGGAAAAGAAGGTAAGAATTATTGGTGAGTTCTTGCAGAAAGTAAAAGAAAAATGCGCAAGAAATGTAAAGAATATAAGAAGGGAAGATGAGGGGAAAAATGGGACAAATGAAGTAACAAGGAGGCATGGAGGTTAATAGCTATCTGGCAGAGCAGGACACCAGGGTGTCATGTAAGCCAAGGTAGCAACAAGGTAAAGACAAGGTAAAGGTAAAGTGTCTTTTGGCTCCGTTGCATTTGGCGCGGATGCTTGCTTACAAGAAAGATTGCTCTCCCTGGACTCCAAGAGTAAACTTTGGTCGAAGAATCATTCATTGCCATCTCTGTGAGGCTTCTGCAGTGAGAGACCCTTGTGCCCAGAAATGTTAGGGTCACGGTGACCTATGTTCCTATGGCCTGTAGCCTTCTGTGACCTTCCTTCTAAGAGGTGGTAATCACAACGGATCTATGCAAGCGTAAGTGAGCAAACTGTCATCCTCAATTGTCTAACGTTAATCCTAAACTTCCTTCGGTATTTCCTAGAGTTTTTATTTGTGTTCTGTTTTATACTGATTACTAGATGATTTGTTTTGTATTTTGAGCCAAACTTTATCAATTACGAGTGTTAAACAACCTTTTCCTCCTCCTACTTTTCAGTCTACTGAATGATATTAGGATTTAGAAGTATTCAGATGGAGGAGACTCCAGTAACTGGAGGACTGGACCGCACGTAGACTTTAATGACATTTCTACTTCCAAAGCGACATCTGGGAGGAAGAGATGAAAAGGAGATCTGAAGAGAGACCTGATCCGGTCGACGATGTGTGCTAGCAAGGAGGGGGTTCCAAATGAATCCAAAATGACACCAATCCAGACTCTAGTTAGCCTTCTCTTAGTCATCAGCCACCTAGGAGATCCTGCAAATAGACGATACACTTCCAAGAAGAAACGGGGTTCCAGCAGTCCCGCCAATAGGCAGGAAAAAATATTTTTATAACCAAAATTCCTACGTACTGGGGCAATACACAAACTACCGTCAACGGTCCAAAAACGCTGAAATAGAAGAGGTGAAACAAATGAAAAAATGAGGAAAGGCAATTTGTGGTGGAAAGGAAATCACCAACGTTCGCCTCCAACCAGGAGAAATCAAGAGTGTCCGACCCGAGGAGTCAAACCAGAGATCTCTCGAATACAAGCCTCACGTGTTAACGCGGAGCCATCTAGCTCCATATTGACTGATATTAAAAATGGAAATAATTTAACCAATACACTCCATCACCCAAATTCTTCGGAATCGTGGTTTTCGGCCAGCCAGCATTCACTTATTTACCTTCAGTTGGAGCAAAATTACTTATATATGTAATGTTTATTTCTTGAGATTTAACTTAGATTGCTCAACAAAGAAAATGCAAAAACACTGTAAGCATTGGACAGGTAATATCCAAATTACGTGAAATGCATTCTATTTACAGTGAAATCAAGTATATAGGCTTTCCTGATTTTAGAGTACTGTTTTCTACTCAACAACTGATATAGTAATCCCTCAGGAATACACTTTTGAGTCTACATAAAGTTGAAGCATTTTTGGAAAATGGGCCAACATATCTGTATGTGTGTGTGCGCGTGCGTGTGTGTCAATAGCTTAACTCATAAAAAGGTGGGATAGATACAAAATTTCACACTTGCGAGGGCACTTGTTTTTAGCACGCCAGTGCCAGGAACCTTTCTTTTTCCAATTATTATTTCATTTTATGAATCAACAATATCCAGCGCTTCTGATAGTGTACTTTTGGGAACGGAAGTTAAAATTATTTAACAAAAAAGGACCTCTCTTTCGGGAATTGGACTCCTCCTCTGTTGAAGTAGTTTTTCCCTCTTTCCACTCAAGAAGCACAAAAGCTACAGCTCACGTACATTGTGTCTGAAATGCTATTACATAGAATACGTAACTTATTAAGCATCATTTGGAGGGGGAAGGGGAGAAAATAATTTTATAGAACATTTTATAGAAACATTTTATTTAAAATTTTATGGACTTTTATATAAATTTTATAGAAAATAATTTTATATACGTATCTTCTCAAGTATAAATAAAAATACTATAAATACATGAAAAAAATATTCTTCAAGGCTGTAAAATAAATACTCAAAATTTTTCTCTATCTCAAAGCAGGATTTAACATATTTTCTAACTATGGAAGGAGTTCAAACAGAACCTTTTCTCCATAATTTAATATCATGTTAACTGCTTCTAAAATATTTTGAAAGTCGGTATGTAGTTCTGTATGCCTTAGCTGTGTTTGTACCAGCACTCACTTTTGTTCTTATTTCTCATTTATCTTTAAACAATAATATTTTTCTACAAAAGAAATAAGTAAGCTAGTGTTTCTTTATAGAAAGAATGTTAAGCATGATACAACAAGAATAGAACATGGCAACAACTTAACACACTAGTTTGTCAGAAAAAAAGAGTGCTGAAACGCGAGTAATACGGAAGCAAATAGAAACAGGACAACAACGGGATCTTCAAAATGATCTCTAGTTCGCCCACGACCACAAAACTTCCAAAAAAAGAATTATCTCGTTCAGCACCGCCGCAGAAACCAACTTCTTGCCTTAGGAGAAAAGAAACACTATAACGCTTAAACGTTTCAAGAGAAACGCTGCAAGTTTTTTGTGGAACGGGATCAATAGTAGTATTGTTTTTAGGGTAAGAGGTTGTTTGTTCGCCTTTTAGATTACAAGAGCTTTAGGCAAAATTGCTGACGATATCAATCAGAGCAGGTGGTACCTACAACAGGTTTGACTTTAGGCTCAAGGTAGAACTTCTCTGTCCAGTATGGAAATTTCTGTAAGTGCACCTTGCAAACAGAATTTGTTAGATTCACATGACTTGTCTGCCCACTATAATGAATAAATGAAGTGCATAAACTATCCTTGCAAAAATTATTCTATTTCTAATTAATAGAGGAAAATGACTGCATAAGTAATTGCAAAACAATTACAGTACACTTTTCACTAAGGTAGGAAGAGAATAGTGATGATCAATTGTTTGCAAACTTGCCATTATATACTTTTTTGAAATGCCATTCCAATTCTATGCTATCGTGAGAAACAATTTAAAAGAAGTATATTTGAAAAATTCACACCAGTGACAACCAATATCTTGAAAATGGCATGACATGACATGACATGAATTGCGCATTGTGTAGGACATTTTTATATATTGTGGTTTTGTAGTAAAACAAAACTATACAATATTCCTTTCAGATGAAGAGGGCTTTACAGGCTCTCTCCATGAAACGTTATACATGCATTTTATTTCATGCAAATATCTTAAACATATATTTTAAACACAATATCTAAGGAACTTTGCAGATAATCCAAAATTTTGAAAAAAAAAGGTCTTTTTATAAGCGGTAGTGTTATTTCTTTTGAAAATGCTGAACCTAATTACCATTTTGACAGCTATTAGGCATTTCGTTTTTGGAGTTATCTGTTCACACACATAAAAAATGAACCTTTTTCTAAACATACCTTTTTGATTTAGGGGGTTTAAAGGGGTAGAATGTAGTATCGAATTTTTTGTTGGTATCCAGTACCTATTTTACTTATTACCACGTGGTAGACTAAAAGTAATGCATAAACAAATATAAAACCCCAATATTAATTAAGTCAAACAAATTCTACTATGACTCTATTCATCTTAAACTATACCTCTCCTTCGGGAATTGGTCTCCTTCCCTGTTGAAGTACTTTTCCTTTTTTCCAATCAGGAAGTTCAAATGCTACAGCTCATGTGCATTGTGTCTAAAACGCTATTACATAGAATACGTAACGTATTAAGCACCATTTGGAGGGGGAAGGGTGAAATCAGGTTTATAAGTGTTTTCTCTACTATATAATGTGGTATTCAACATTTTATATTGAAACACGTGTGTTTGCTAAGGGAAGTTGTCCGTTTCACATTTGGTTATCGTATATATTTGGATTAATTTTAGGCTTAAAATGTTCATTTTACCATGTAATTCTTCAGACAAAAGTAAAATCATATACTAGTAAACTGTATAAATAATATTAAATAAACTGGTATACATTCAAATTTGTTTACTATTTTGAAAAGGGCAAATAAAACTTCACCCGTCAAAATGACGGGTTGATCCTTCTCGGTAGACCATACTTGCCGGTCCTTCTAGTGTTAATGTTTATCTCGATGCAAATGTTCACCTGCATTTTATATTTGAGCATTACCTTCAAAAAGCTTCATTATAGCTGTCTTAGATCTAATGGAATTCGTTTTTCTTTAATTAGTTACTTTTTCTAGTATATATATATATATATATATATATATATATATATATATATATATATATATATATATATATATATAAAGCAAATTGTACGCCATGGCCTAAAAGACGTCGATGATAGCAATGTTTCACCTAGGACTGCGCTTGCATCTTCAGGGTGATAGTGATTTGTGTCCTGCGTAGTCACGGCTGGAATATGTGAGCTCGGAATGTTTCTTAACTTGGAGATTCACCTGTTACGATAAACAGGGACATCTGGTTAGACAAGCCCACTTGTGGGGACCAAGTGACCTCTCGACAGCGCCCACAGAGGAGCATTCGTCCTTGGCTCTTCATTATTTCTTATGCACAGCTATTGTTAACTAATTGAAATTCCACTGCTACCTTATGCACTTGTTTACCTCCATGAAGCACTTGACTGCGAATAAAGTAATAAATGAGAGATGGAGAGGTGGCTAGAACTGTATGAAGAAAGCTAAGGGGCGAAACAAATATTTAATGATGGGTGACAGAAGAGACGTAAGTAGAAAAATCGTACTTTTCAAAGTAAGGCTGCTAAAAGGCTTATCTCAGCACATTCTTAAATCCTGATGTACAGAAACGAAGTGACATATGCCCCATATGTGAAAAGGTGCGAAAACAGTGAGTGATATCGTACACAGCAAGTTTTTCTTGTATATTTTCAATATTTGACACAATATTAAAAATATTTATATCTGTGAGCATATTAATCTACTAATAACCGATTTCACCAACAGATGTTAAGACTTAACACGAGTTTAGCAATACTTATAACAAAAATTGCATCTCACCAACAAGTGTTAGCTTAACACACGTGTTAAATCTCTTGTTAAACTAACAAGCCAAATTTCTGTTGTTAAGTCCTTAACAATTGTAAATAGTCAAGATGGCGGGCGTGAAAGCAACTTCTGATCTGGATTTGCTATATTTAAGACCGTATACTATATTTAAGTTCGGTACAGCCTATGAGGAAAAATGATTTTGAGGAACTATCAGAAGAAAATTTTCTACGGAGGTCTAGACTCTTGAAACAGGTTAGGTTACTGCGGAAGTACAAGAGAGGTTAGAGCATGCATCTAAAGGAATATGCCAACCTCGGCTTTGCTTCAAAGTATTTATAACTTTGCAATTTTATACTTCACTGAATTATGTGGATAATACATTGTCCACCTCCCGTCTTGAAACGTTCAAGTCACTCGTCACTTGCTCCTCGTTTTAAATCTACGAAATAATGAATTAGAACATCCATCGAAAGGAATATGCCGATCTAATCTTTGCTTCAGGTATTAATAACCTTTCGATTTTATAATTCACTGAATTATGTGGATAATACACTGTCTACCTTCCGTCATGAAACGTTTAAGTCACTTGTCACTTGTCCTTTGCTACAAAATCTACGAAATAATGAATTAGAACATGCATCGAAAGGAATATGCCGATCTAACCTTTGCTTCAAGTATTAATAGCTTCGCGATTTTAAAATTCACTGAATTATGTGGATAATACAATGTCCACCTTCCGTCTTGAAACGTTCAAGTCACTCGTCACTTGTCCGTCACTCCTCGTTTTAAATTTACGAAATACTGAATTAGAACATGCATTGAAAATAATATGCCGATCTCGCCTTTGCTTCAAGTATTAATAACTTTGCAATTTTATAATTCATCGAATTATGTGGATAATACACTGTCCACCTCCCGCCTTGAAACGTTCAAGTCACTCGTCACCTGTCCTTAGCTCCTCGTTTTAAATTTACGTAATACTGACGAAGTTGTTTCGTGCTTCTAGTAGTGACACATGCATTTGAATTAAATTCGTTTCCAATATTTTCCCACGTAACATCTTTCTCTTTTACATTCACCACATCCGTCCTCTTATTTTCCACGATATTCTTACACTTCGTCACCAATTCAATTAACAGTTCTTTCTCCATCGATGAGAAATTTGTCCCACGGCTTTTGTTTACGATTTCATTTATCCGCCATTTTTTCAGCTGGGTGCAGACGAAAATGAAAACAAACGCGCATCGCAGTACGTTCAGAAAATAATACGATTCATCCATAGCCTTCTATAGCTGTAATACAAGTGTCTTGGCGTTAACACGTGTTTGTTAACATTTTCAGAAAACCTGGTGAAATGCAAGAAATTTAACAGCCTTGTTAGCGCTGTGATAATTGTTACGTTACATTTGTTAACGTCGATTTTATCATCTGTTGGACATAAGTATATTCATTCATTACTACGGTGATCTATGATAGTGAAGTAGACATTATTAAACGATCGCGGATAGAAGTAAGAATATTATTAGTGTGTTATCTTCCTTTCTCACATTCTTACATTAGAGGTCTTCTTGTTGCATAATAATACTGTATTGAAAGACTGGTTAACTTGTTTCTCCTTAACTTTTTGCAAGTAGTCGTGCTTTCCACTGTTTCTCATACTCAAAACGTGCCTTATTAGAACGGTCGAGACACAGTTTGATCATGTAGAGCGGTACTCCTGCTCTCTCTCTTTGTATTTATAAAAAGTCTTGGAGATTGTCCACTAATCTCCTATCTCACGAGTATTCAAATTATATCGAGAGGGAGTCGTGACTAGAGAACAATTCAGTCCAACGGCTAGTAACTGGCTCGAGAAAGCCTCGGTAAAGGGTATACAACGACTTAGGAGAAAGAATAACTAGACTCTGACAGCTCACAGCCTACTTTGATTCCTTTCATTAACTGGACCTTGCAAAGCTAATTGTTTGCCGTTCAACCATAACGCTGAATGGTGATGAAAGCATTATTGAACATTCAGGATTTTAATTGAAAAGATCCATCTCCATGTCATTCTGGTTTGTCAGTAATCCATTTCCTAACTGATTTTCAAGCTCGCTATACTACCGGCTTATTTCTACTTTATTAAACAGAATTTCATGAAAGTTAATCAATGAGCCATTATGAGGCAGTAAGGAGAGTGTCATATTGTGGACTGGTGCAACATGACCCAAAATAATCTTCATAAATATGTATGGTCATGAAAGAATGGCCAATTTTATTGTTTCTTTCAAGTGGTGAATATTTGGAACCTTTAGTAAATTTTGCAGTAAGTATTTCTGACTTTCTGGCATTTCACTAGTTTAAAGGAGAGAAGAGATTCAACTAACACTGGAAGAAGAAGAAGATTTCGCTCAAAATTCCAATTGAAGTGTTGTTATCCTTATTACATCAGCAAGGTCTTCCCCCAACTAGTCAAACTCATAAACCCTGTGACGAAATACATAACAAATAAACTTGTTAATTAATTTACAACAATTTAGACGAAATTACACAGGTGTACTTAATTTAACAAACATTGTAAATTAATCTTTTCGAGTAAATAATGGTTCATATGGAAATATTTCGGGATTATACGATAAAGGCAGAGAGGTTAATTTTTTTACATACTCCAACGTTAAGTCAGATCGAACGATGAATGAAAAGGGTCAAAGGCTGCTCAAGTGAGCCCAGGGTCCATGGAACTTACAGTTACCCGACATTCGTTTTTCAGAATAAGGGAAAACTCCTGAGAAACCTTATCCAGCTAGCTCACCCTGACCGAAATTCAAACTCTTGACCTCTCGAAGGTGAGGCAGATACGTTACCATCTTCGCTATCGAGTGGGGCAGTTAAAGAATTATTTCTGGATAATAAAAATTGACCTCAACCCCCTAAGGATAACATATTTTGAGGTAAGAAAATATCGCTTGCAATACGATTTGATTTAATTTCTGTTGAAAATATTTGGTAAACAAATGAAGAAGAACGTTGTGTAATGGGTGTGATTCAGGCAGAGGGTAGTTTTAACTGTGGAAACTTCGATATTAACCTTGGATTGGATTTTCAATAACGTAGCATATCCGTGGTTAAAATGCATTAAATCTCGGAGTAATTCAGCTATTCAAGGTGGAAAATACTACTTAGCAGCAGGAAATCAGGCCGACTGCTTGCAACAGAGGAAGGTGGTACAGATAAAATGTAATTACAAGTCAGCTTTTCGTGTGTATAATGACATTCGATATTTGACATAAGTATAGTGCAATCCAAATAAACCTGAACCATTTCAATACGCCATAAATTTTGAACCAATAACAGGACACATACATTACTCTATTTACATTTCAGAGAAAATGTTGGAAGTGTCCTCCACCAGCATCTATACATGTTTGCACTCGTTTCACCATATTCTCTGAAGTTTTACGGAGAGTATCCACCCAATGTTACTTATTTCGATTTGAATCGATTCCTCGAGAACATCAATTGTTCGTGGCCTATTCTTGTACACTCTATTTTTAGATATCCCTACAAGAAAAAAAAGCAGGTGAGGTTAGGTCAGGGGACTTGGGGGGGGGGCACAGACCCTTTGAGATCATTCCATTATCAAAGAAACTGGTTACACTCCAATTAACTTGAGGTGGCAGCTGAGTAAAGATGCGCACTAAAAAAAATTAGTCTGTTACCAACCCTGAAAGGAGACTGAGGATCATTTTATACATGTGGAGCTATTGATGGTACATGCACCAACTACTCCACATGCATAAATCACCTTCAGTCTTCTTTCAAGTTTAGTATCAGACTAATTCTTTTTGTTTAATCAGCTGCCACCTCAAGTTAATTGAACTGTATGACACTTTGCTCCATCTTGCTGGAAATAACCTTCTCTCAATTCGATATCATCCATCTGCTCCACAAATATCTTGAAAATATCCATATAAACTTCAGTGTCTACAGTCGTATCAAAAGAAATGGGACCAACGATACATAGATGCTGGTGGAGAACACTTCCAACATTTTCTCTGAGATGTAAATAGTGTAATGTAATCTCCCAAATATGCATTATATTCTCCCAAAGTTGCACATGTGTCCTATTATTGGTTCAAGAGTTATACAGTACACAATTATCACTTAAATTCGAAAGTATAATGAAATGCACAGCTTTTGTTGTTTTATTTACATTTTTCGTGCAATTTCGCAGGTTTCACCTATGTATATTCTACATTCCATTATTCAAGATATAAAAATTCTGGTTCATAAAATAATTTAATTTTCGGGGAACAAAAGGTCTCTGTGGTTCAAACACTTGCCAGTAAATCTAGAGGTTCCGTGTTCAATCTTTGCTGCAAGGGTTGACGTTGTTTAAATATCATAGTTGTTCTTTAAACTCTACAAGTGTGAGCGCAAATGTATGTGCAATTTACATAAAAATAAAAGATTTGATGTAAATTATGTGATATAGCATGAGTAAATGCGTCACCTTAATTGAGACAATGAGCAACTTATTGAAACTCTATCCACAATGCACAATCTGCAGTCGGTATTTGAAAGTGTTAACGCCCATGGTGTCATTCACCATGCAGTCAATAGCCAGCATTTGTCATGTCTCGAGATTTATTCTCGATAGGCATTTGCACGACAGGGGGCAGGGGGCAGTTCTCATAAACGGAAAGAACTTGAAATGACTAACCGCTTTTTAATCCCAGAAAGGTGTTGTATTATGCATCTGCTGCAACTAATGTTTGATACACTAATATCGTCCGTCACTCAACGTGCTTTTTGATACTGTACTCTTCCAACTCGTCTATTTCAGTCACAAAGGTGAACTTGACAAACAGTTTGTGTTTGTCTTTTCTTCACAAAATTACTGCATTTTTCAAAGTGTATATTTAATTACGACATTCTATATACACTCTTGTAGTACAAGCGCCGCTTCTCCAGGAAATTCAGGAGAAAAAGTAGAAAAACAAAAAATTCATACCAAACAATATTTTATTTACTATGAATATATTTTCTAAATTTATTTGCGAACATCCGCGGTGCTGCGGCCAATTTGACAGCTGCTTAAGCTAAAGTGATCGTTTCCGCGAGCTTATTCAATACTGTATTCACGCATTCGTAACCTTGAATACCATTACAGATTTTGTCACGTAAAGTCTCTATAGTGTGTGAAGAAAACTCTTATTTTTGTTGTATATGGTGCTTTAAAATAAAACTGTAAGTATATTTCAATAGTCTTAGCAATTTACATAAATTGAAGGTGTTGACAAACAGAATATTCTTGTGAGGTTCTAAAGTTACTGGCAAACGTGTGTGAATTGCGCACCTTCTCCATGTTAGATTAACAATTCACGCGGTGTGGGCCAGCTGTAGGAAAAATTGGAACGTCTGAGTGGAGAGCGGAAGCAGAAATGCTTGTCTGCAGTGTGTCCAGTCTTGCAATGCAAGAAGGGCCTACGTGTGACTGTACAATAGAAAGAGTACTGAAGAGTAGCCTTAGTTCTTTGAGTCATTATTCGCTCTTATTTTAATGAAAATTATTATTTGGAGCATCCCTTACTTTCAAAGTCACGCCTCGCTACTATTTATAATTGTGTCTGCTTTAAACTAATGCAGATAAACATTTGTAGAAGTGGCTTTATTATCTATCCATTTCTTTGCAGGTAAAAAGAGAATTTAGTGGTCTTAACTGATAATAATTAATAAAATATAGCGCTATGTGATGGCTTTGAAATTATTTTCTTTTTGTATGACCACGAAAAAAAAAAACGAATAGCGACTTACCACTAAAAATGAAAACTTTTACAAGTCAAACCAGTAATAAAATATTCTTGGAAGTGATCAACACAACAAAAAATGTACACATAAATTGTGCTCTTTCACAATATATGCATTTTTTCGGTAGTGGGATTTTGTCTATTTCTTGCAGTTCACCATTGATACAAAAGTGGCCATTACCAGAAAAAGTCAAGATGCACATCATAAATATCCTAAATAGATGGTATTTTAATCAAAGCCGTTAGAGCCATTTTTGAGAAAATGAAAAGACAATAAAAAACATGTGAAGGGTAGTTTGGAGTGCAGAAAGTTTTGCAAAAGGTTTCGTGTCACAACTTGGAAGACGCCGAGCTTAATGTTTGGTATCGACAGAGTTTTCAATTTTGATAGACGAGCAGAATTATACGCGCACAGACCTCTTTCTAATACTTTTCTTTTATTCGTGGAGCGTTAAATAGACTATTCCTGGCGTGTCTATGATATTAAATATTTGGCTGGAATACAGTACTTTATTTACCGTAAATAAGTGGTAGAGACAGTTACGACCGTGGAGAACTATTGTGTATTTCGAACGCCGCGCGAGATTTGAGTTGTTACATCCAAAGGCAAACCAGATGCATGCATTAACCGCATACGTAACCCAGTCAGTCAGTGATCATGGTCGACTGCAGTCGAGTGCATATTGTGGGAACCTATTTTCCGAATACCTGGTATCCGATAGCAAATTATCATCTTTGACTACCAGCTAGCAACTACCAATTAGGTAATGCAGATACGCCTTTAGTCTTACGCCATGTGAACTTTAAGAAAATCATTTCTCATCATCATCATCATCAACATCAGTATCATCATCCTTCATGCTTTAGGCATTACTGCCTGTTGCAGTATAATAATTTATTTTATTGGTTCCACAATTTTCATGGTCTTCCTATGCCCCTCTTTCCTACTGGTCTATAGTTCATAAAATAGCGTGGCAATCTTTCTTTCTCCATGTTTTGTACATGGGTTACATATTTACTTCTATATTCTTGTACTCTGTCATTCAGGTCGAATATCTCTAACTCTTCACATATATCTTCATTTCGTTTGAGGTCGATTTTTCTATATCCCGCAATGCTTTTTAGAAATGTCATTTCATTTTCCTGTTTTCTTTTTCAGTTATGACCCATACCTCGCTGCCATATAGTATTTTATGCACTGACATTACTTTGTAAAATTTTAGAATGTTTTTTTACTTGCTTTATTTTTTTAGACTTCTTTTTATAGTTCCATTTATGTAGTTGAATATTTCTGACTTTTTAATTATGTCTGTTTATTTCTTATATGATATGTAATAACCAAAGTATTTGAACTCCTCTACTTGTACTATATTATTATTTTCTATTATAATGTTGGATCTAACACTCTCTTTACATTTAAAAGCCAACACATTACTTTTATTTGGAGATATAGTCATATTAAACTCCTTTAACATTTTGTTTAGCTCGTGTATTGCTTCTGAATATTATTTTCTGAGTATTTTCTGGTCATCTGCGAATGTAAGGGATATTACAAAGTACTTTACATTAAGATTTATGGTATATATTCCTATCTTACTAACCCATTGTCTCATAATTTCGTCTATATAAATGTTAAAAAGTAGCGGAGACATACTGCATCCTTGTCTTAAGCCTGGATTTATTTTCTCTATTTTGTAGTGTTGTGCTCCATGTATTTATATTTTTGTGTTCTTGTAGATATTTTTAATAGTTTCTATTAGGTGGAGTAGAATACCTTTTTTTCCATAGCATTTGTCTCTTAATCTTATCAAAAGCCTTAATATAATCTATAAATAAGAGATGCGTTTGTCTGTTGAAATCTCTATGTTTTTCTATCACTTGCTGTAATGAAAAGCATTTCCAATTTGCTTTTAGAAAAATGGCGTGTTAAGTGATGTAATCTCTCCCCAAATAAAACTAATTCAAGCATACTCTATGTTCAGCAGATACTGGCAGCAATTATGGTCAGCTTGAACTTTAAAATATTATGCGACACATTCACATAGCTTTCTCCGTTAGTGACAAAAAATGCAAACTTTTACAAGTCAAACCAACAACAAAAATTTTTGGAAGTGATCAATACAACAAAATATTTACACATAAATTATATTCTTTCACGAGATATGCATCTTTTTTGTAGTCAGATTTTGTCTATTTCTTGCGCATCATAACAATGATAAATATATTTTATTTTAATCAAAACACATCAGCATTAATATAAGTGATCCTTCTATCCACATTAGCTTATTCACTTATGCCTAAGTGTTATTTCAAATTAAGCAATAAGGGATCTCTTACATAAAACAGGGGATTCAAAAACAGCATTCAAATGTGTATGTGCAATAAAAGTAAATAAGAGAAATAAAAAAAGAATCGCACACTTTAAGCAGTTTCATTTGGGAAGGACATGATCTTGCTTGATACGTGGAATAATTTGAAAATGTTGAAAGCTTTTAACTACTTTAATGAGCTACACGTTTTTTCTAGAAATTTTGTATATCTCTTATGCTTTCAAAGTTATGTAAAATTAAAACAAATTTCAAACATATGACGGATTACTAACAGGAAATTACAACTATACATTTTATTACACAATCGATAATCAAACATGTGACATTTTAATAAAAATTTCAATAACCGTTTAGAGGAAATAAAAATAATCAAATAAAGTTTATATAATAGTACAGGGAAGGGGAATTTTTTTCGTGTTGCATCCTCTGAAGACACAACTTAAATACGAAGTTTGGTATTTATTCATTTTTTTAAGTTACGTCCACACACAAAAAGAGGAGGCGTTTTTAAAACCGGTTTTCAGAGGACCTCAAAACATATTTCTAAGTAATCTCGATACCTATTTTTTCTTGAAATACTTACTTCCACTTTATGGTAGGTTCTAGGGTAATTTATAAAAATATTTACAACCGACTGTTAATTATAAACACACCTCAGCGACTCCGACCACACAGACTACTCACCTTCTGAACTCAGGTAAGTGAAACAGTAATGTATAAAGAAGGTATGACTAGAACTAACCTTGGAATCCCATGATGCCTTCCGTTTGGTTTTGTGATCCATGCTGATTGTCATCTTTCCACACTACACGTTTTTCAGTTTATATCACTATGTTCCGTTAATGATGAATATACATTTCATTTAGTAACACCTAGTCTTGGATTCACACCAACCACAAGCACTGACTTCCTTTACGTTCACCAATTCCGGAATCCTTCTCACATTATGCCCAACACTTTCTATTTCGCTGGATGACAATCAAGGGAAACAAAAGAAGGGCGCCTTCCGCGCTTGAACGTTTTTTCCGCGCACGATCAAGTGCAGTGAACTGACACAGAGTTACACTTCACACTCCAATAAACAACACACTCCTCGTCACTTCTTCCAGAATGTTGACTGTGATGATGACGCTGATGAAGCTGATTTTCGTGTGTTGACCTGTGCCCCATGAGGGACGCCAGAATTACCCAGATGCTGCCGCTCCTTTCATCTCCGCTGCAACAACAGAAACAATATTATAATGTTGTACAACACTTTCTCTCCGTGACTAAGCTATGATGCAAACAGATGTTGTCTGTTCGTGGAGGGTCCGTTAAGTGCTACAAAGAAAGCAAAACACTGTCAAGATAGAAATGGAAACTTATGCCATGTTCAAGACCTTCCATCACGTTCTTCATCATAACTAAGCACTTATATATATTTTTATGTCTCCCCTTCTCCACAACGCTGGTGTTAGGAGTCACTTGGGTTCCCTCAAGAGAGGGAGCCGAAGCATATTAACCTGATAGATGAGATCGGGGATGGGGGGTCGGCCCAAAGCCTGGGATGAATGAATGATGCAGCAATTGGTGGAATCATAGTGGTGGAAACCATAGGATTCGGACATACCTTTAGATTATGGAAAGATAGAGTCAAACTGAAAAATATAATGCCACAGCCGGGATTTGAACCACGGATCTTCTGGTTGCCGTCCAGCCGCTCTAACCCTTGAGCTACAATGGCCACCGTGCCGATATGACATTAAATTCTCCAACTGACTCGTATTTTTTCCGGTAAACCACTTAGGAGTTCTCATAAACACATGAGACAACTACCTTAATGGTGACTTACAACGTGTAAGTACTTTAAGATCCGGGCTTTATAGTTAACACTATTAGGTCAATTAATGGAAATTAATTGTTCTTTCACACTGGTCGTGTGTAAGCTAAAGTATAGAAAGATAGAGTCAGAATGAAAAATTCATTGCCATAGCCACGGATCTTCTGGTTGCCGTCCAGCCGCTCTAACCCTTAAGCTACTATGGCCAATGTGCCGACATGACATTAAATTCCCCAACTGCCTCGTGTTTTTTCCGATAAACCACTTAGGAGTTCTCATAAACACATGAGACAACTACCTTAATGGGGCTTACAAAGTGTAAGTACTTTAAGGCCCGGGCTTTATAGTTAACCACTATTAGGTCAATTAATGGAAATTAATTGTTCTTTCACATTGGCCGTGTGTAAGCTAAAGTATGGAAAAGAAAAAGTCAGACTGAAAAATTCAATGCCATAGCCACAGATCTTCTGGTTGCCGTCCAGCCGCTCTAACCCTTGAGCTACTATGGCCAATGTGCCGATATGGCATTAAATTCTCCAACTGACTCGTGTTTTTCTCGGTAAACCACTTAGAAGTTCTCATAAACACATGAGAAAACTACCTTAATGGCGCTTACAACGTGTAAGTACTTTAAGGCCCGGGCTTTATAGTTAACCACTATTAGGTCAATTAATGGAGAATAAAGGGGAGAAATGTTGACACATTGCTGTTTGCTGATGACCAGATTTTAATTGCGGAGACGAAAGATAACTTACAAAGAGCCATACATGAATTAAATAATATTACAATAGAATATAATCTTCAAATTTCATATGAAAAAACAAAAATAATGGCTTTTATAGGAACGAACCATTTGAGAGCAAAAATTTTAATAAATGATAAACCCATCCAACAACAAAGTTATTTTAATTATCTTAGCTATATTGTGTCATATACCAGTAATAGAGATATACAAAACAAAATAAACAAATTCCAAACAATATGTGGCACAATAAAAAGAACTTTTAAAAATTGTAATCGTCAAACTTTGTTAAAACTGTATAAAATAATGGCGATCCCAACCCTGCTTTATGGGTGTGAAAACTGAGTCTTGACTATCTCACAACAGAAGAAAGTGGCGGCTGCTGAGATGAAATTTCTGAGACAGGTGGCAGGTTATAGACTCATAGACAAGAAAAGAAACGAGGATATTAGAAGAGAATTGGAAATTCAGAGTCTAAATGAAACAATTATTGCATACAGGCAGAAATGGCAAGATCATTTGCAGAGAATGACCGAAGACCGTACACCACAAATAGTATACAAGTAAAAACCCCTAGGTAGAAGAAATGTTGGCAGGCCACGAATGAGATAGTCCGATCAATTTCCTTGAAGTCGGAACGGGCCACAAGGCTTATACCGTGATGGTGATGATGATGATGATGATGATGATAATAATAATAATAATAATAATAATAATAATAATAATAATAATAATAATAATAATAATAATAATAATAATAATAATAATAATAATAATAATAATAATAATAATAATAATAATAATAATAATAATAATAATAATAATAATAATAATAATAATAATAATAATAATAATAATAATAATAATAATAATAATAATAATAATAATAATAATAATAATAATAATAATAATAATAATAATAATAATAATAATAATAATAATAATAATAATAATAATAATAATAATAATAATAATAATAATAATAATAATAATAATAATAATAATAATAATAATAATAATGGAAATTAATTGTTCTTTCACACTGGCCTTGTGTAGGCTTAAGTATGGAAGGGTAGAGTCAGACTGAAAAAATCAATGCCACGACCGGAAATTGAACCACGGATCTTCTGGTTGCCATCCAGCCACTCTAACCATTGAGCTACTATGGTCAACGTGCCGATATGACACAATTATTAGTGGTTAACTATAAAGCCCGGGCCTTAAAGTACTTAGACGTTGTAAGTCGCCATTAAGGTAGATGTCTCATGTGTTTATGAGAACTCCTAAGTGGTTTACCGGGGAAAATACGAGTCAGTTGGAGAATTTAATGCCATATGGGCACGTTGGCCATAGTAGCTCAAGGGTTAGAGCGTCTGGACGGAGACCAGAAGATCCGTGGTTCAAATCAAATCCCGACTATGGCATTGCATTTTTCAGTCTGACTCTAGCTTTCCATACTTTAGCCTACACATGGTCAATGCAAAAGAACAATTAATTTACCTTCAGATTAGTTTCTTTTTATGATAAAAATTTCATTTACATTTTCTTCCCACAGTTAAAATGATATATCAATGAGGAAACTCTGGATGAAATTTAGCAATTTCATAAACGGTCCTGGGGAAAATTTTTTTTCTTCAACTTCTTAGTTTTACCACTATCATGTTGTTAGGGGATTTTTCTACCTCTATCCCTTAAGCCTTGAGGTGTCGGGTTGAGGAATGGAAACCAGTACCCGAGGTGGGTGTTCAGCCTGATGCCTGGTATGAGAGTGAGAGAAGCAGGTAACAGAATGAGGGCGAAATGAATGAGGCAGTTGGTGGAATAATGACAGGGGAAACCGGATATCCCAGGAAAAAACATCCCTACATGTTATTCTCCACGATCATACGATCGCCTGGATCAAACCCGGCCTACTGAGAGTCAAGCGGTCTAACGGTATGGCTTGGGAAGGATTTAAAGACAAATTCTTTAAGCGCATATTAGAGGCTCTATCCCCAGATTTAAATTTGGTAACTTCATCTCCGTTTATCTCAAAAAATATTTAACATTAAACTGAAATTATTGTAGAATGAGAGCACACTTTCTGAGTTTGCAAATATACGTATTTTATATGTGCTGTATTATCTTAATCATGCAAATTGTTATTCAACATTTTCAACAATTCCTTTTTTTCAAATATAATAAATTAATTTATTAACACAACTAACATCAATAACTTCCTAGAAGCCCGCCTCGGTAGCGTAGATGGTAGCATGTCTGCCTCACGTTCAAGAGGTCCCGAGTTCTAATCTCGGTCAGGGTGACTTACCTGTATAAGATTTTTACGGGGTTTTCCCTTATCCTAAAAGACGAATGTCGGGTAACTCTAAGCTTCATGGATCCTGGACTCATTTCAGCATCATTTCACCCAATTCATTCACCGTTCGATATGACTTAACGTTGGAGGACGTAAATTACAAAACAAAAAAAAAAACAAAAAAAAAAAATCCTAGAAGCATTTCTTTTTACCCTATCAAAATGTCATTTAATAGTTTATGATTAAACCAGTTACTTATTTAATAAAATAATCAAAGTAAAACTGGAGGAAAAATACCTCACGTTTACAAAGTAAACCATCACTTTACTTGGACCCAGACTTGGTGCATTTAGAAGTGGAGCTAAACTTCTCCTAAAAGTTGCATAAAACTATGTCTCTGTACTCTAAAAACTATCAAGTTATGTTTACATTGTCTACCACGTATCTATCAGATAGAGAAGGTATTGCATTCCACCTAAAATTCAATGTCGCATTTCATCAGAAGTAGTTGTTTTGAAAGTTTAAGCATATATATATATATATATATATATATATATATATATATATATATATATATATATACATACATATATTAAAACAATATCTCCTCTCTGATAACAATATAATTAAAAATAAAAAGTAAGATAAATACCATCTTGTTTTCAAGTCCTACAAAGCTGCAACATGAAGATTTTGAAGAAACTCTTGCAATTCTAAACTATAATTTAAAGGGAAAACTTTTTTGAACTGAACTTTTTGGAAATAACCTATGAAATTCCCTCCATTCAGAAGGAATTTTGTATAATCCTGTTTAACTGATAAATATTATCAGACAACAAACTTAGATCTTTTTAAAATAAACAATTTATTTCAAACAACTTTTTGTGGTACAAGCCTTCCCGAGATATAGGTTATTGATTATTCAAATTGTCAACATTTTGTCACTCTTTTAAGTATGGTGCATTTTCACTTGTTTTTCGCAATTGCATGGAAATAATATTAATTTTAGAGAGCATCATCATATGACATCCGGTTCTTAACTTTTGCTTATCTGTATTCACTGATTCCTTTGTATCAATAAGATAAGTACAGTGTAGCTATTTCTGCAAAGATATAACTCGATTAAAATCAAATAGATAAAGGAAAGTTTCATACTTTTCTTAAGAAGAGTATACATACCAGGTGGCCCAACAGCCCCGTCTTTCACGTAAGCAGATATCCCTTCATGCGTTAAAAGAGTTGCACACAGAAAGGAGGCAGTTCCAGTTAAATGCATGGCATGTGAATTATTGTTAATTATTAATTATTTTAAGGGAGTCTCCAAATATGCGTGTTCATGTTGAAATCTCGATGCCAAAATTTAGATCGGAATGCAATACTTCCTCGTCTAGGATTCGGTAGAGAAAGTGACGTGAGAAACGTGTGAGGAAGTAAAAATGGTAATTTGTTAATTATATACATAGGAAAACGTAAACAGTATTTAACATAACAGTCTGGACCATTTGCTTCTTAACAGCTTCAAACGAATGGAAAAAGAGCAAGATGTTAAGGTTACACGACAGCTGAAGGTTTATGGACTTGTAAAAGGCCTGAGGCTGGAGCCATCACCCCGGAAATCAACTTTGGCAGGTGATGTACTCCAACTGGCAGCAGTTCACGTTAAAATTCAATCACGCAGGGCACGTAGACGCTCTGAACTCAGGAGTGGAATGGCAAAGAAACGTTTCAAAATTCTGTTCGTGTTCCAGAGTACTGGTCTCAGTAACTTGCCCTTACGTAATGCAGCGGTATTCCTTCGGCACCGTTCTCCACTGCAGGAATTTGCAGTAGCAAAAACCTCTTGTTCTACTGTTTACGATGCCGGTTTACAAATACCTCGGCGTAAACTCTTTCTAAACAGAGAACGTTATTCTTCCGTGTTGCCCCTTACCTTGCTGCGTTCATTGTTTGATTTAAGCTGACCAAAAGTTCATATATAACGTATACTTTTGACGGTTAGAACTAAAAGTAGACCTTCCTATAACTCATACTAGGAAATTACATGGAAGTTCAGGAAACTTTGTTCTCTTTTAAAAACTCCGAGGACACCATTTTGGGTCAATATAGGTCAGAAAATTGTTAGTTTTGTTCGCAATTTTTGCTGTCCTTTTCTGCGTTTTTGTGATTTATTGGTGCTTTTTAGTCTTTGTTTTCAAGCTTTAATATTATTATTCAACATTCTACCCTTTGACTGCTCTATCTCAATTCAGATAACAGATTAAAATAATATATGGAATGTGTCTAAGAGAAAAATCATTTTGCCCGCATCGGTGGCGTAGATGCATCTCTGCCTCACGTTTAAGAGATCCCGTGTTCGAATATCGGTTAGGGTGAGTTACCTGGATAAGGTTTTCTCATCTTATCCTATAAGATGAATGTCGGGTAACTATAAGCTGCATGGACCTGGGCGCATTTGATCATCATTTCACCCATTCCATTCATCGTCCGATGTGACTTAACGTTGAAGAACGTAAATTACAAAAAAAAAAAAAAAAAAAAAAAAAAAAAAAAAAATCATCTTATTTATAAAGTTTTTTCACACTATATGTGCAAACTACCGGAATTTGGTATTTTCAAAACAAAAATGTTTAAGTCTATTCCAAAGAACATTTAAATATTTCATAATTAACTAAGTGTACAAACATCTGAATGCAATATGCAGGCATTAATGTACAGATATCGAGTTCATATGTTTTACAAGGTTTCTCTGGAAAAGACACCATTCTCTTTAAGCAATGACTGATTTAGCAATATTGATACCAAATATAAAGCGTTATATTAATTATTTATGTAATTAACATCAACATTATCAAGAACAGGTATTAATTATTTTGTATATATTTTTTTGTTCTTTTTTCCTGTATTGAGTCTTTTTAGTTATTTGTAGTTGTGTTATGCAATTTATAAGTTTTCAACTTTTGAGATTTTAATAATTAATTATAATTATTATAACACTCAGTGGAACAACATTTTATAAGACTCAAATTTGCTACAAATTTATCTAGATGTATCATAATTTGATATTCAGTGATGTCTAAAATTAGTATGTGGTAACACGTGCGTTTTATTTTGATCGTAGAATTGCTGCATTCAGCTTTCAGCATCATTGCAAACATTCCTACCACAAAATAAAACTGAAATTTTAATACTTGTACCGCAAATTAAGTATTGGAAAGACGAAACCTAATTTGGAAACCAGAACGGAAGAACATTTTGTAACATTAAGTATAAACAAACTGATAAATCGGCCGTAGGATGTCATTTTTGGTCATTTAACCATGAAATAAATCCGGAACTTAAATTATTAAAACAATTAAACGGTCCGATAGATTTAATGGTTTGGGAAAAAATAAAAAATAAACATCACATAATGAATTTTGAAATACCGGCAGTTGATTCTGATTTTAAGTTTATTCTATTTTCAGATTTTGATAATACTAGCAAAAACATAGCAACCTCTGATAGTATCGTTGACAACGAAGTTATTTGATAGCTGAGGATGTAAACAAGGGTTTACGAGATCGATTTCATCAATTAATAAGAAAAATTTACATTATTTTCTTAAGATAAGTGAAGTTTTATTGCAAATAGTTATATTTGTGTAGCTATACAAAGCTTGCAGTATTATGTGTTTCTAATGGGAAGGGTTCTGGAGTCCAGCTAATCAGATACCGTATCACACTCAGCGTTGTCAGCTTGTTACCCCACTCCCTTTATATTTCCCTCTCTCTCGCACACTCATACAACATGCACGTCTGCTTGGCGCAGACGTAAAGGTAAGCAAATTATATTTTACAAATTTTTACAATGAATCAGTTGCCAAAATCAAAATTGGAAAAAGCATTTTCGCAAATTATGTATATTTTTATACACTATAATTATAATTATAGTTTTAAAATACCTGTTTTTCGAATCCAATGGAACTGCCAGTGGCTTATCCATATCACTGTCAATGTCACTTACATTAAGAGACAGTTCGTCATTGTCACTGTCTTCATCGTCTGAGTCTTGCAAATTTATCATTATAGGTTCCAAAGCCTCGTCACGTGCTATTTCTTTCTTAAATCGTCTTCTTGAAGGTTTTCTGCATGCCTCACGCAGTTTTCCCAGTCCTGTTGTGTTACCTTATCAATTTCTTCGTGAACAAGTCGTTTAACGTCCGTCAGTTTAAAAGTATTATTTCTGTTTGCAACCCCACTTTTTATGAGCCCACACCAACTCAATTGGATTATATTGGCAGTGGTAGGTAAGGTGGGAGGCTTATTACCTCGTGTCCCGTTTCAGTTGCAAGTTGATCCAGCTGATACACTTTTTTCGTGTTTTTAAACGGAAGTACTCTTTGCAATAACTCATTTTTAGTTTCTGTTTCCCAAAAAATTTTGAAGAACGTGTACACCTTAAACATAATACTTCGAGCGTAACTTCGCAATACCAGCCTTATTGACTCACCATTAAGTTCACCGCAAGAAGCCATTGCACTATTTAACTCTGTATTGTGTAAAGAACAAACAGAATGATATTGATCTGAACTCTCCAGAGTAAATAAACACTTCTTATCCAGCAATCATTCATAAACATAAGCATACAGCATTCCACAGGCTAACAGGAAATGAAGTGTTTGCTCTTTCTCGAATTTAACACCTTGACTTATTCACAGTGATTCTGTTATCCGTCATGTCAGCAGTTTAAATTTCAGTTCTGAGTAATTAAAAGTATATGTACATACACACCAACCACTTTGAACTCTCTAGAGTAAATAGAGATTACGAACTATTTATAAACAAAGATATAATGTGACCAGACACGTTCTGCCAGGGCAGCCGGAAACTTATTGTTTCCTCTCGCTCGAATTGGATTATTCAAAGTAATTCTTTTATCACATTATGTCAAACATTTATGTTTCAGTTCTGAGTAATTACAAATATGCGTACACACATACATGCCAACCAATAAGGATATTCATACAGTGCTTACGTCGCGATTAATTGTTATAATACAGGTAATAGTTGCTTTTTATTTTTATAAGAAAAACTATTTGAGCTAAAATATTGGATTTTCATGGTTATGTTAGATACATTGATCTCTACCTTCCACATGGATCAGGTTTGGCAAATCTGAATTTTTGTCTTAGCACGAATAGTATTTCATACAGATTGATTAGGTTGGCGCTCCTCACACACCACTTAGGGGGAATGCAATACGACAACACTGCAGGACTCCGATTGGTTGCTCACCTAGTAGCGTTCAAGGACAAACACCTTCCCATTTGAAACATAATAGTCATTTGGTATTAAATTTGAACTCTTCATCAAGCTTTCATTAAATGTTACAAATATAAATAACTTTTATAAACTAATAATAAAGGTTTCTAAAATACTGTTATTTTGTAATTTCAATACAGTTGTCATATATTTTCATTTAATCTATTGTAACGTATTACTCAATTCTTATGTAATAATTACTAAATTACAATAGCTTATGATAAGCAGAGGTTGTACTGTATTGTGTTGCATTCCACTAAACAATTTCATGTAGGGGTTTTAAATGTATAATTTGTCGTCCCCTGAATCCAAAAACAATGTTTATAGATAAATATTAGCATGTGCTTGCGAAAGGTACAACACAAAGATGAGCTTTTATCACTATAAATTATTTCTCAAGTTAAAATTCCCTACATGAAGAGTATAACACCAAAGAAGCAGTAAGAATAAAATATTAGATCTCATTTCAAGGAGATAAAAGAGGTACTCATTATGAATATATTTTTAAAAATTTACGGTTTTTAGGCAAACCATATGATTTTCATATATTTTGATTTCGGTAAAAATTTAATAATGTGTAAAACTAATTATTTTTAAAAAGTAAATTTTAAGAACAATCACGTTGTTTCTACAAAATCCATTTATTAATGTAAGATTCAAACGACATCAATGAAACACACGAATACAGTTTTTCAAATAAGAACGTATCAATTACTAAACTAAGTAGATCATCAGCAACTAAACCGGGAGATTCCTCAAACTGCGTGTTTTATTTTAAGAGCAAGCGAGCACACGTTGTATTTTGCTAAGAAAATCTGCTGGTAATCTAAAATAAGACCTAAGCTTTCTTGGCGACTAATGCGCTCACTGTCTTCTCGGGCAGCCAGCCAGGTGAAAAGATAATTAGATATCAACGTTTCGGGAGTGTGAATCTCTCCCATCATCAGGATATTTATAAAATGTTATAGCCACAAATTAAATACTGGATATAACACAACTATAAACAAAGACAAAACACTATCAAAATTCGCATTACTGAACAAAAGACTGTTTTCAGTAAATTAAATGCCAGGTCAGGAGATGGCGTGAGTATAGAAAATTGTGTCAGAGAAACGTAACTACTTAATTTGATTATCAAGCTGTAATGATCTTTGCTTCTTAATTCGACGGATTTTCATTTTAAGGCCGGTTTCCAAGAGGAGCTGAACTGAAATCCAGCATCACGATTAAGCGTGCTCCTTTCAGAGGATATCGCCAAGGCCTCCTTAATTCTGCGCTCCCAGTAACTGTTGCATTTTGCCAAGGTGGTCTTCTCCCGTCTGAACAAGTAGACGGAGTTGCAATGGGCTCCCCTTTGTCACCAGCTATAGCTAATTTCTATATGGAACACCTAGAACATGAAATACTTGCCACAGCTCCACTTAAACCATCTCATTTCTATAGATACGTGGACGACACTTTTGTAATTTGGCCACATGGATCAGACACTTAGCCTAGCTTTCTTGCGCAACTCATCAGCCTTCGACCTCAAATACAGTTTACCATGGAAGTGGAGAAGGATGCAACTCTTCTATTCCTGGACATTCTTGTTTCAAAAAACAGCAACGGTACACTGAAACATGCTGTATATTGCAAGCCTACACACACCGATCTCTGTCTGAACGCTCATAGTTTCCATCATAAGTCTCAACGACTGGGAGTTCTCAATACACTGACCCACAGAGCTTTGTCCATCTCTAATCCCAGCCACATAAAGCAAGAATTACAGCACCTGAGTCTCACTTTCCGTCAAAACGGCTACTCCGAATATGACGTTGAAGCCTCGATCACCAAAGCTAGGAGAGAGAAACCTATAATACAGCAAGCGTCAGATAAGCCTACAGCTACAGCCTACATCCCGTTTACCGGCAATCTATCCGGCAGAATCAGCAGAATTCTCGCCAATTACAACATCAGGGCCATCCACAAGCCACCTCCGAAGATTAAACAGCTGTTGAGACCAGTGAAAGACAAAGTGGACTTCCAAGTTCTGGGAGTATACCGCATTCCCTGTGTATATAGGACAAACCTGAAGGACCATCGCTACTAGAATAATCGAATATGAACTGTTCATTCGTTTAATGCAACCTGAGAAGTCTGGGCTGGCAGAGCATTGTTTTGATAACGACCATATAGCCAACTTTCGGGAGACGACCATCTTGGCAAAATGCAACAGTTACTGGAAGCGGAGAATTAAGGAGGCTTTGGCGATTTCCTCTGAAAGGAGCACGCTTAATCGTGATGCTGGATTTCAGTTCAGCTCCTCTTGGAAACCAGCCTTAAAATGGAAATCCGTGGAATTAAGAAGCAAAGATCAATAGAGCTTGATAATCAAGTTAAGTAGTTACGTTTCTTTGACACAATTTTCTATACTCACGCCATCTCCTGACCTGGCATTTAATTTACTGAAAACAGTCTTTTGTTCAGTAATGGGAATTTTGATAGTCTTTTGTCTTTGTTTATAGTTGTGTTATATCCAGTATTTCATTTGTGGTTATAACATTTTATAAATATCCTGATGATGAGAGAGATGCACACTCCCGAAACGTTGATATCTAATAATCTTTTCACCTGGCCGGCTGGCTGGCCGAGAAGAAAGTGAGCGCTGGTGGTAATTTAGTTGATAGCTGGTAGGGCAGTGCGCGACCCTAAAACAAAGGATGCTAATTTACTAAATAAGTAGAGAGTCGTGTTAACTGTAGTAGGTACAAGGTCATTAAGTGTACCCAGACTAATAGTAGCCGATTCATGAAATCCTTACTACAATATGCATACATTGCAAATCTATAATACTGAGTGCGCATTTTTTAAGAGGCTGTATTCTAAGCAATTTTTCATTACCAATAAATTGTAAGATTGGTTCATCAAGAGTATATATTTCCACCGCATTTCTTCAAGTACTCGTAATTATTACGGGAATATAGAGATGAATGACTGAAAATACCAGTACTTCAAATTTCTGATATACAAGAAGATTCAGTTTGAATTGGATATTTGTACAACCTCAAGAGGGATCGTATACAAATGAAGCCGTTATATATTTATAATGTTTGGTGGAAAAAGTTTTTCTCTCATTGGTAACTAATAATTTATGAAAACAAATTAATTTTACCCTTTTAGTTTTTATATACACTGTTAAAAATAAACACTTTAGACAAAGGGTAATATTACAAATAATCTCCATTTCTGTATATAATCTACCAATATATGATGCATTTCGTGAAAATGATTTTTGTAAATTTCTTTCAATTTGCTTTCTAGTACCAACCAAGTTATATCTGCAGAAGAAGCAATGGTTATACGAAGAAACCACAATTTAGCCTACACACGGCCAGTGTGAAAGAACAATTAATTTCCATTAATTGACCTAATAGTGGTTAACTATAAAGCCCGGGCCTTAAAGTACTTACACGTTGTAAGTCGCCATTAAGGTAGTTGTCTCATATGTTTATGAGAACTCCTAAGTGGTTTACCGGGAAAATACGAGTCAGGTGGAGAATTTAATGTCATATCGGCACGTTGGCCATAGTAGCTCAATGGCAGAGCAGCTGGACGGAAACCAGAAGATTCGTGGTTCAAATCCCGGCTATGGCATTGAATTTTTCAGTCTGACTCTACGTTTCCACATGTCTTAAATCTGTAATTCGGTTCTTATACACCTTTTCCTCACCCCCATATGCACCAGTATCTTTTGAAATTCCCAGTCTACTCGGTAGGGATCCGCCTCTAAAATGTCGCTCTTCAGGAAACCGTCGGGGTTTAGTAGTGTTGAATGCGTTTGAATGGAAACGTCACGGACTCCTCCGTGCTTTCGTATTCGATACGAATGTGCTCTCCTCATGCTTCGCTCCCTCAGAAGCACGAAGGGCTGGGACCCCATTTGTGGTGCTCTGCCCAGGTTACGAAGGCAGTTCTCTACATTCGTGCCTTTACCTTTAAACCATAAGAGATAGACATATTCCACAATCTTACTTTTAAAAAGCGGAACCCTTTTTAGGCATACAATTTGCGGTTTATTTTTTAGTTAACAATTTCTGAAATATTTCTTGTCATTGTTTAGATTTTTAAAAAGTTATATTTTTGTTAAATACGAAGTCGCTATTCGTTTATTCTTCTAATCATGCAAAGAGAAGGGACTTTCAAATCAGCATCTAGTGACTAACTTTAAAAGATTTCACTATCCCTTAAGTCTATTGTATTTCCTTATTACTCTTGAATCTATAAGAAAAATATTATAATAGAATGATTTCTGCAAATGTTTACTCGATTAACATAAGTTTAAAGAGAAATAGGCTTTTATATGACTAATTGCCTTTGAAATGGTTGGAGAAAGTCACGTCCATGTAGCTGATCAGGTGGTTTTTTTACATCGTATAAAAGTTTATACTCTTCATCATCGTGCGAGGTAATGTAGAGATGGTTTCACCGCATTTGGTTTTAGCACCTGACAAAACCGCTTATTCATCAGTTACAAAAGTGAACGTGCATATTCCATCCATGTTGTCCTTGCACGATACAAGGGAGTAGACCTTGGGTGGCCTGAATTTTGTTCAGGGACGTTTTGACACCTCAAACATATTTTCAAGACAAGACACGTTATACTGATTAATAACGTTCGTCCATGGCTAAGAAGCAAACTGCAATCTCATTCAATATAAAATACCGTTTTTATTGAAGGCCGTAGCCTTTAAGGGTATAGTTTAAACTGTTAACGTATTGCGAATAAATATAGACATAATTAAAAGACAGCTTGCCTCCAATATCTGCTGTATGACTTTTACTTATTTTGCAATTTTAGTACTGAGGTAGAAAAAGCGTTGAATTCTACTGAGCACTACACCTTGGAATGCAAAGAGACCATTCATTTGGCTCTCGGGTACTCCTGAAAATACTATGTGATACATATCCTGAAATGATATACAGCTGCTTCAAGATAGATAACTGACATCATTATCTCTTTAATTTTCTGGTTTACTATTTAAGTTTTTCGTGGTCTCTTACTTTAAAAAGGATAAAATATATGTAAGTAAAAAATAAATTAAATAAATTATAGTGCTTAGATAGTTATTAGATGGCAGCGTCTGTGGTTCGCACTTTGTGGGTTGCTGAATCAAATTCCGTGAACCTCAATCTCTTTTAAATTTTTCTCCTCGTTTTCCTTTTCTGTTTGCAATCAATTGTTAACACAGTGAATTTTCAGTATCACAATTCAAATCTCCGATCACAAAACAAAGAAATGGAACTAATATAAACTATGAGGCGACTACGCAACCAAGGCCATCTGTTTTACATATATTGGGTGCAGTGCGCACATATAAAACAGCAATTACACGATTACTAAAGTTTTGCCTTCGAATTTAGTCATTAGTAGCAAACCAGATATCACATGATGGTGAATAGGCAAATGAACCATTTCTCAACAAGTTATGAAGTAGATAATTCAGGAAAAATGACTACAAAACTATGACCATATGTCCTTCACATTCTGAATCTGCATATCAAACAACCTAGAAGTAAGCACTGCGACTTGACAAACATTTTGAAATGATGTTAAAAATTATTTGTCAATGTTCCGTGAAAGAAACATAATCTTTTTAAGAATTCGTCTACTAAGATTTCATTAACTTCATTTCTCTCTGTGTGCTTTTGTAAAGGTTAAAGTAAACTATACTAAAAAGGTTTCATTAAATCTCTATAATCCATTATTATGCAAATCAGTTGTCTGTTGCAATCACTAAATTATGATTTATTTAATATCACAGAAACATTCAGTAAGATAAAATAATAAATGAAGCAAAACATTAACAAAACTAGGTAAACTATTTTGCATGTTCATTCGTCCAGTGAACCCAAGATTCAAATGGAAGCATGGAAACATTAAGTGATTATTTGGATTACAAATAAATGAGTAGGACAACAATGCTCTTAAGTAACGGCTGGAATACGAGCCACTGACCTCTGGCAGACAGTGCTAGTAGCTCGCTATTTTCTTCTGCCCTGATTTGTTCTTATTTCGAAATGTCTGTGAAGCTATGCCTCATACGCTATTGAAAGTATCGGCATTACTTTATACCAACTTTTAACAAATTTAAAGAATGAAAAATAATATGTGAAACTTTCCAGATAATTTCATTTATGCGAATAAGGTAATTTACGTTTTACATATGAAAAATGGAAAGCTCCGTAACAACCTTAACAGGAGGAGATTTCAACGAGTGAGTAAGACATGTAAAACAGAGCTGCATCATTTTGTCCTTAAATATGGCACACCGTTTACAAATACTTCTTTATAGCAAGTAGAATTCAGCAAAGAGCAGATACGTTAATGTACATGAGGTAATATATTTAGGGTATACAATTTTATTACCAGAATACTTACACGATAATCTTCAATATATGTGCATAGCAGTGTTCAATATATTATACATAGAGCATATTCGCAGATGCTACAAAACCTGTAATTGTCTAAAAATAACAGGAGGCTTTGTAATGTGAAGAAGTGTCTTTCTGACTTTGTGGTAGAAAATTACCTACTAATACCACGTACAATGAACGATAATGTTTACATTTTACAGTATAATTTGAAACGGTATTTTAGGGCTGATTGTTTGTAATGAATTTGGGCCTCAGAGGTGAAAATAATTATTGATTTTGTAAACTTTTTATGTGATTTGTTTATTGAACATTATGGTCAGGTTGTGGGGGTGTTGGAACATATATGTGATGGATAAGTGAGAATATTTTAACAGTGTATGAAAAAGGAAAGAAGATATGATATATAGTAGGCCATGCAGACTTTAAATGCAATGAAATAGTTGGTTGTCAAGGGAAACAGTGAAAAAATCAATATATCCTAGAGGGAATGAGATATGAGTAGAAGTCTGGATATTGTAGACGCAAGATGTCTACATAGATAAGTGAAAACGGATTTGAAATTGTTCTTCTGCATTTAGATTCCGAACAGTTCAGACGTGTGTGATCATCTGCAAGTTTGCAGAAACATTGCGGTGCATTATATAATTTGAAAGCATATTTCAAAGTTGATGAATGTATTTATTTGTTCAGTGCTAAAAATAATGTTTTAAACATAATTTATTTAAAATTAAATAATTTTAAGAGGAAAGGAGAATTGTAGTGATTTTATTTACATATCATCTTGTATCCTCTTTCCTCTGCGACTGCACCCTGGAGATAATCTTAATCCCTCAGCAGCCGAAGAATTTGGAATAAATCTACCAGAATTCTTCAAGATCGACACAAAAAGTGAGAGTAATTCATCATTTACTATCCCTCGCGCATTTTGAATAAAATCCTGCTACAAATTAAAGGAAAATATACTTGTGGGAAACTTTGGTAGTGGAGGCGAATAATATTAATAAAAATTGAGAATCCGATATTCAGATGACGAATTAGTTAATTCTGGGATTTACATTAACCATCTAATTATTAATTCTCGAAAACATACTCATATATGAGATAATATACTGCTCAATATTATAAGTACCAAAAATGTAATAGCGATATTGATTTATTTTCAAAACATGCAATTCTGTTTAAAATATAAATATTTTATTTTGAAATGATTTAAATTCTATATAAAAATCAGTATTTTAAATAAAATAAGATAAATCTTAAAAAAAGTCAGCTTGTGGAAATTAAAAAAAAAAGGGTGGCCCCATGGATCAGTTGGTGGAGCACCTTCCTGGTGTGCGAAGACTCCCTTCAGATTTCTTTAGTGAAGACTATTTCCTATTTTCATCTTGAATGATGAGAGAGGGAATGTATGTGCGATCTAATCTAAACCTCCCCCCAAGAGTTTAACACTCTTGCGAATAGATAATGTGTTCCATAGGTAAAAGGTCGCAGACTCGATCATTAAGTTAAGGGCAGGGTATAAACGTAGCCAAATATGTGTATAGAGACATTAATAATTACATATAAAATTGTTGTGAAACCAACAATCAGCTGAATTTGGTACGGTGCATTTGGAAAAGAAATCTCTAATCCGTAATTAAAAAAATTAATGGCAAAGATGAGTTGGACCAATTGGTGGTTTGTCCATAATCTTTACTAATAATATTTACTGATAGCTTGCAGGAAATCTTAATTGTTATCACAAGGATAAAACTCTGTAAGTTCGTACTCTTCTGAATTTAACTGCTTATTTTATGAAGCGCATTTCAATATCTTTATGTATATTTCCCGCATGGTACCAGTGAGATCTTGACCAACTTTCTGTGGTAACTGCAACTTTGAACAGCTAACACTCCCAGCGTGGGTGTTATGATGAGTACAGGAGGTACGGCATTTGGTAATTTACCCACGTTACTTGAGAAAAAGAGTAACCTATGAAATTTCTCAATGCAGTACGAGAGAATCGTTCTGGTACATCAGGCAAAAGAGATGAAGCGCGACCAGCCCACTACAAGACCAAAGTAGGTCAAAGCTTCCATTAACCCAGTTACAGAACAAGGTGTCTTCTGGTGTTTAGTGGAATGAAAAAGTCGTGACTAAGCACTGACAGCGATGTGACAGCCAATTGCCGCGATGTTACACCTCGTTCATCATCTCCAGTGCTGGTAGAGGGCTGTATACCGAATCCTCAGATGATGAAAGAAAAAAAATTACGTTCTCACGGTACTCCACCGTCCTTACAATAGCATTTGTCAGACTAAGGCTTAAGATCAAGTTGTGAATGTTTAATGGCAGATCAAAAATAATGCTACACTTTATTCCGACTTATTTTCAGTAGACTCCAGAAGAGAAGTGGCGAAGAGGGGGGACGGGAGAAGAAAGAAAAAGAATCCGATGTGTTACATTCAACTGTCCCTATTCATCATCGTTTACTTTTACATTTCTTCTACAAACTATCTTTACAGGAGTTTAGTTTTCTCTCTATTTCAAATTAATCTAGATAAAGGCTTCTAGAAGTGGTTTAATTGCGTATTTGGTTAAAGGTGTAAGATTAGAACTATAATAAAACCGAATTGCAACTGCTGGCTTTGAAATTCCCTTTTTATGCGTAAGATTAGGAGAAGCAAATGCATATTTTCAGTACTTCCAAAGTATGTGATACACTTTTGAAAAACTAAAACCAATAGCTACAAGTTCTCGTAAATATGAATGTTAAATTATGTGTTTTAATTAAATTAAATTTTAATGCAATCCTTTTCTTTTTCATTATATTTCCCAGTTATCCAGAATCATACACGATTAGATACTGGGGTACAAAACTGGTGACGATTTCATAAACCAACTGCTGCGAGTTTGTTTGTTATAAATGTACATATCAGCCACAAATGAAGACCGTTGCATTAAATTAAAATGAACAAGGGGTATACTACTCCAATATCGAGGGAAAGAAATCACAACGTCCCCCTGCCTCAAAAGAACATCGAGCGTGCAACTTAAAGCAATTGGATAAGATTCGATTTCCTTTATGATTATGATAATTTAACTAAATATTAATCGTTTAGGAACTCAAAGTTGTTAGATAATATTTCAAAAGGCGTATGAAAGATGAAAGGATGAAAACATAAATATGAAGAAATGATTTTCAAAAGTTTTTAAATTTTATCTAATAACTATAATAACCTCTTTTGAAAATGAATACTTTTATGTTTGAGTATCTGGTTTGCTCACCGATTTTATTTATTCATTCAAATCTGATCTTATCAGTATTGCTACTTCCTATATTCTGAGTTTGCTGGTACCAACGTTTACCGAGATATTGTTTTTATAGTGACTGTCTAGCTGGTTCTCCTTGGGGAATTTATTGTTATTTAAATTTCAATGGAGATAAGAATATCAGGGACTCAAATACTACTGAATACTTGGTAGTTCACAAAAGTGAATATACCTCTTTATGTTGGTCTCTCCTAACTCTAGCTGAGAAAGAAGAGCATCAAGTTTTATTTGCCTAAAATCATAGCTTCTGATGGTGCCTAGTGTTAGATAAAATTAACAAATTAAAGCAGAGAATAGGAAAATATGTGTGAGAAAATGATTCACATTTTCGATACTCCAGTGTGGATTCTTAGTTTTGACACTTCGCTACAACCACTTCTATTTTTCTACACTGGAGATTACTGGATAAATGCACGCACCAACAGTCTTTTAAATGAGCTCATCAAGAATATAATCTAGACAACCTGAAAAATGGATAAAGGCGTTTTCTGAAAGTATATTTATAGAATACGATTGTTAGTAATAAGTATTTTGAAATAGAATAGTTAAAACTGTGAAAACATGGCAAAAATAAATGGTGTTACATTTTAATATTTCTTTCCTATATTGATCTATCACACGTCTCAATGAAAGACCTTATATACTTTCTGAAGGAAGTGAACCAAAGAAGGTTATGTATAGAGGAAGCATAAGAGATCACAGGGACCAAGCTGCCACGACCCACATAAAACCCAACTATTCAATATCGATTTTCTTGTATCCTCTCACAGTTGCCTTTAGCAACAACCAGCTTAAGGAGCTCACCAAACCATGAATACGAGCAAATTGCATTGGTCCACATGAGCATTTTTCAAGTCTCTCACACTACCTGGATATGATAATGGAGTAGCGTGAGGCACGCAATATTAGGAAGGAAGACGAAGTGTAGGTCAGTAAGAAGAGAGGCGCCCTCCAGTGAGGCAGCTAACGGGACCATCGCGCCGTCCGACACAGTAAACAACTCGAACACCTTGACTCCGCGAATCGAGGTCGAGTAATGACGACGGAAGGAACAGCCGGATATCGTCGCTTGCAACTTACTTCTCTACTGAAAACAGGAAGGCCTTTGACCTCCGTGAAGTTGCGGTTGGCCATTTGGTGAATGGATCAGGAAAGTTTGCTTCTCGTTCTCACTTTATTACTACATTACTAGCCAGTCTCCTCTTCCTAATCATTTCCTTGATCTTCCAACTTAAATAAGTCAACTCTCCTAACCTATTTTTAGTTTTTTATCTATATCTTTTATTACCTTTCTGTTCTGAAGCTCTTTAAGGCTTGCAACCCTCAACGATGCACTCAATTACACATTCAGTTTAAGTGCAAAATTTTTAGCGTGTAATGTTACAGCAGGTATAAGGAAAGGTAAAATTTCTGGGCCTTCAAGTGGACAGATATTTAGATTGGAAAGCTCACATAAATTATATCTTACCCAAACTCAGCTGTGCCTGTTATGCTATCCGAGAGCTGGTTAATGTGAGTTCTACTGTCACACTTAAATTAGTATATTATGCATACTTTAACTCTATTATGGAATATGGAATATTATTTTGAGGTAACTCAGTAGAAAGTAAAATAATATTTCTTATGCAAAAGAAAGTTATAATAATCATTACTAACACCCACAACAGATGCTCCTGTAAAGATCTTTTTAGAAGATTGAAGATATTAACGCTTTCTTGTATGTATATATTCTCGATCCTAAAATTCTTTGTATGCAATCGTGCAACAAATAATGTAATTCACAAAATAAACACTAGACAAAAGTATAATATCCATTATCCCAGTGTTAAACTTTCTTGCTTCCAGAAAGGTGTGCATTATGAAACTATCAAAATATTTGGCGCACTTCCTAATGTTCTTAAAGAAAAAAATTGATAATTTCGGTGCTTTTAAAAATGCTGTTAAAGAGTACCTTTGCTCAAAATATTTTTATTCTGTACAAGATTATCTGAATGACAAATTATCCTGATAATGCTTCTGTAGCTCTGTAAGTAGTATCTAACTGTTCCAATGTCAAATCATTACTAATAAATATTTGATGCTTGTTGAAAGTTTATTTTTAATGTATATGTATTTAAGAAATAACAAGAATGGCATCCATTGCAAAAAGGTTGAGACGTACTGGCATAAGCCAAGTGAAAGCTGAATTAAAAAGTGTTTGATTTTGTATCATATATAATTATCCCTGCTTTGTTTTCCATAATGTTGTTCATATTGCCTGTATACTGTAATAGTGTCTTATGTTAACTTTTGTACACATATATGCTATTAAACTTTATACCTCTGTACATGTTCAATGTTCACAGCCTTTTCTGGCTACAAGTGAACCTAATGAACGCAAATCAATCTAATCTAATCTATCATTGCAATATTTGTTACAGATCCATATGAGCTCTGTGATAAAATAGAATAAGTAATAAAAATACGGAAAATTATTCAGTATAGCAGAATTTTACAATTCCTCATTAAATTTATTTTACACATTTGCAGTTAAGCACATCGGAGTTTAGCATCGTCTTCTGCAGTGCATGTAAACCAAAAGTCCTATAACTGATACTATTTACGCTTTCATCTTTTAGTTCATATGCTTCCTGGAAAACAATAGCTCATAAGTCGAATTTACTAACGTACAATGGATCGCGATGAATACATAGACTCATGTACGACCTCACACTGGATATATTTAAAGAGATCTAAAATGAAGTAAGTTTGCAATTGTAACAGAGTATCTTAGTGAAACAGAGACAACTAGATTGGGGGGAAAAAAAGCCAAATTTACCAGTTCCCCAGTCTGGCCACTCAAGTTCTGTCTGACTTCCTCTGATAATTACCTTGTCTAATTGGGATAGGCAAAATGCTTTATCATATAATCGAGGAACTTCAACAAGTTGTTCGACATATATTTGCTTCCATCACAGCAGCATGCTACGGATGGTTGCACAACGCCTCTCCCGAATAATTCGATGCCGTGAACATGGTAGAGTACAGCGGAAACTAATGGAAAATACAGCCTCAGCAGTGCAGAAGGAAATAAAAGTTCATTTGCCCAAAGTGTTTCAACCATACAACCTTTTACCTAAGGAGTAACTCCAATTTTGCTACTGGTACATTTATTTGAGAAATAAATGGTCGTTTTATATCTTCTACAATGTTACCGGAGCACAAATAGGTTCGATTGATTTGTCCCTATTCAAAAAATTGAAAATTTGTCTCCTTCAATACTGCTTTATATATTTCTTATATTATGTAAGCCATATAAACTATCTCACGGAAGGAAACCCTAAATTTATAACATCCTGGGAAGTCAAAATAAGCTTCTTCAACTGCAGATCTCAAATATTGTTGTGACATACATAGTTAATTCGAAATTTAGCCGAAAAAACATATTAACGGGGGGGGGGGGCGAGTTGTGAACATGGATTCGTACAGGATGAAGATGTGTGTAAATGACAAATTGTGAGTTCGTCGAGAGTCTAAATCTTATGCAAGAGATGAGATTGACCATGTATCAAAGATTTCGGGAATTACATCTCGTACAGCAAATGTTCAATGACACTTTTTGACATGTCACTAGTTTTTAATTGCCCCTTATAAAATTACTATCGTTTGTGTATCTGTCTCCTCTACAAATTATCCTTGAAGAAAGTTGTTTTTTCTATTTACTTCCTATGTACGAGATAAAAGCTTGCAGAAATATTTTCATTGCACATCTCAGTGTCAGTACAAAGAAGATATGGAGGTTAAAGCGATGACTTCATAAGGGCAGTCGCTCTACGATGGCTAGAAATTCCTCTTTCTTTCCAATTACATCGCGAACCGGCTGAATAGTGGCAAGCTTTCAAAAGGAACTATTGAAAAATTGTTTTAATTTTTTTCTCCAAATTTTTTAGACATTTAAAGAAACAAGTCACGAAAACAGCTGATTTAATGGTTATTTTACATAAACTGTTATTTTTTGTGTAGTAAATATTTGCCTCTTGTGGCTACCAGTTACACAAAATTATACAAAATTAAATCCAAATGAACAGTATTTCATAGACCACTTGTAGAATATTCAAAGTATATATTTAACAGTCATGCAAGTATTTTAAGCAAAGAAAATTTCTATCAGAAGTATTAAATCCAGCTGTGAAAAAATAAAAGATAACCAACATTTGTCCACGTAAATGGTAGTTTGGGGTCGAGTATTTTCTCGAAAACTTAATGTTAATTCTTGGAAAATGCTGAACATTATTTCTTCTCGTTATTTATTATTATTATTATTATTATTATTATTATTATTATTATTATTATTATTATTATTATTATTATTATTATTATTATTATTATTATTATTATTATTATTATTATTATTATTATTATTATTATTATTATTATTATTATTATTATTATTATTATTATTATTATTATTATTATTATTATTATTATTATTATTATTATTATTATTATTATTATTATTATTATTATTATTATTATTATTATTATTATTATTATTATTATTATTATTATTATTATTATTATTATTATTATTATTATTATTATTATTATTATTATTATTATTATTATTATTATTATTATTATTATTATTATTATTATTATTATTATTATTATTATTATTATTCAAGGGCCTTAAAACACATACTTCCAGTAAAATTTCGATAGCTAATTTTTTGATTAAATACAATACTACCGTCTACATATTATATGCAATAATCAGGCATAAAAATTTTGAAACATTAAAACCAGGTCTAAAAGAAATTATATTTGAACTGTTACTAGAGTTTACGCTGTGGCATCAAAGATGACAAACCCACTCCTAACCTTTGTACAGTGCATGTGCAGATCAATCACAAGACTACTTTTTACCTGTCGTCAGTGAATTGTAGTCACTTTGTTATGTTTTTTATTGATATAGTCTGAGTGTAGTTAACTTGAAGCGAACTGCTTAAGAATTCCTATGCCTGGTAATAACATTTAGTACAGAATCAGAAGAAAACTGTAATTTTTACTACATATTTCGTGACGTACCTTATTTCCAATGAAAATGAGAGTTTCAGCCCTAAACTTCTATATTCAAACCATTTACTTCTGATATTACATATTTATTATGTTATAACAGTTATGATATAATATTTCTTCACCACTAAGTACTCCTCAAAGTCCACCAGAACTGTTCTAGCAACCGGCATGGTGTGTCAATCATGATGGCGCCATAAGCAATGGAAAACATGTTTAATGCTAGTTGTTACGGCTGATGAACTGATGTTATGGCACAAGTTACGAAGAATATGCTAACGTTACTTGGAACGTTACTTCGAAGAATTTTAAGGAGTGCCCGACGTTTGCTGTGAAGTAGGAGATTCGCTGGCAATAACATTTCATATTCACGTCGTGCTAGAGGCCAGGGCATCAACAGTCTGATGCGGGTGGAATTAAAAGCAGTTCTCTCACGCTGAAAAGGGGCTTTAGCACAAACCTGTAGCCTCAGACTAACAATTTATGAGCATTCCTTTCACAACGCAGGCAAATCGTCAATTTTGTTTCATAATATCTAAGTCTTCTAGCTCATAACTTCAACGGAATTAACTATAAATGTTTTGATTTATCCTGCTGGTGAAAGCCTCGTAAAATAACGGTTTGGCATTGCACCTTGGCAGAAGCTAGGGGATATTATGAAATACTTGGCTATTCTCCATGTCCTCTTCGTCTTAAGTCTGGAGTTTTCTCCTGGGCTAGACCATTATATGGGAACAATATTAAGAAGACATTGAAAATGATTATAAAACCATATTAATTAATGCAGTATCTGTCAAAGAACTATTATTTGTCGCATTAATGCAATCATATTATCCAGTCTATATCGTTTCCTACTACAAATGTGGAAACATGTAAGTGTAAGGTCGACATAGTAGGCTCACTTCCTGCAGTAGACTTAAATTGTTGTATTACAAAGTACTGGTTAGCGTCTCTAAACGTCGAAACTTGTTAAATATTTAGGATTAGAAAAGTGTTTTACACAGCCTTACAGTCCACATAGATGCAACCTTACCTATAAGCTGCACTTAAAGATTGATAATATTTATCCTGTTTTATATATGCTGGAATGCAGAATTATTGAAATATGGTGGACCGATACTAAATCAAAGAATTTTAAATTTAATTAATAGTTGTTGGAATGGATGCCAAATCCCAAGATCCTGGACACATGCTCGAATTATATATATTTTTAAGAAAGGTGTTGAAACAGATGTGAGAATTATAGAGGAATAAGTATTTTAAACACTGGATATAAATTATATGCAAGAATCTTAAGGAAAAGGTTACAAACCATTACAGATGTTCTACTTTTAGAAGAACAAAATGATTTTAGAAAAGGACGATCCTGTACAGATGCTACATTTACAGTTAAGCAGATAATAGAAAAAAGAAGAGAATTTAATCTGGAAACACATTTAGCTTTTATTGATTATGAAAAAGCGTTTGATCGTGTAAATAGGAAAAAATTGTGGGAAATCATGACTCGAAGAGGCTACCCAAATCATCTCATTAAAGTTCTAAAATCTATATATAAGGATACAACAATCAGCATACACATTGGAAATGGAATGTATAGTAAATGGATACATACAAATCAAAGTGTAAGACAGGGTGCAGTTTGTCTCCTATCTTATTCATAATTTATATAGATGATCTGATTAGAGAGTGGATGTTTAAGATTAACGGAGGCATTCATCTTGCACCAAATTTTACTCTTAAGACGATGCTATTTGCGGATGACCAAATAATTATAAGTAAAACTGAAGACGAGCTGCAAAGAGCAGTATATATTTTACAGAAGTTATGTAAGAATTATAATTTCAAAATTTCCACAAATAAAACAAAAACCATGGCGTTTCGAGGTAAAGACACTGTTAGAACCAAAATAGTCATTGATGATATTATCTTAGAGCAAGTTACGGGTTTTAAATATTTGGGAACATATATCAGTTATAAATATGAAAATTATTTTAAAAATAAATTACCAATGTTTCAACAAATATGCGGCATAATAAATAGAAGCCTAAAAACTAAAACCAGAAAAGAAACACGGATGAAATTTTATAAAGTAATGGCTGTGCCTGCTTTTCTTTTTGGTTCTGAAACATGAACATTAACAAAAGCAGACAAAAACAAGATACAGTCTGCCGAAATGAGATTTTTAAGAGCAGTAAAGGGATGTACTTTTTTAGATAAAATCCCAAATGAAAAAATAAGAGAAGATTTAGAAATAAGTTCTTTAGAAGAAAAAATAATAAATTATAGAAATGAATGGAGAGAGCATATTGAGAGAATGCCGAAAGATAGGATCCCAAGAAGAGTTATAAACTATAAACCTAGAGGAAAGAGACATCCGGGAAGACCACGAAAACGATGGTCAGACATGTTTTAAGCCGGAACAGGCAGCATTGCCTAGCTCTTGGAGGGAAGAAGAAGAAGAAGAATATATATTCTGGTAATTCATAGTCGTAAGCTTTCACGGCCGGAGCCTAATTTGTAGATAGAAGAATTTAGGTTGTGATTGAACCTTCACCCAGAAGACTCAGACCACGCCTTTGAAGATGTTCGCCAGAGTCGTGAACGAAACGTCTGGATCTGTCAACTCCAGCAGACCATGCCTCCTGAGCTCGGAAAGTTCTTCTATCTACAATTTATTCTGGTCATATGCTAAACACGTGTTCTTTGCGTGAACATATTATGTCGAATGAGCTATCTTGATCTTAGACTTGCATAGAATTTCTAAGAGAAATTGACGTTTCTCACCTACGGTCCCATGACAACAGCTGTACCCATTTATATCCATCTCAAGCTTCCGAAAGAAGAAATACATGTACCCTACCCTACCTTCATTACTCCAGTAGCAAAAAGTGTCAGGAACATTTAGGATAACCACTTTCGTATTGTAGTAAAACTGTTTCTTCCTCAGTCCCTTCCTCTGGAATAATTCTCGTAAAAGCTGCAATGTGATAACCTGGTTTATTAAGACTCGATCCGGTACTCCCTTTTGACCTCTTGTCCAATGAAGGTCGCCCACCAGTGAAGTATTTGCCCTCTTCTTCTGTAAAGTTTTCTGAGTAGAGAAAACCACTAAACACGCTTTCTTGTTAGGGTAACCTGATCAACTGTCCGAACTGATTTCTCACCATCTTACCTGACATAAATTGTTTGCTACGATAGACTTAACCTCCCAAGAATAGAACCCTTCCACACTCAGTCCAATCCAACTAAAGTGAAGTGGATATGTGTTATAAAGTATCGCAAAGGAAATAAGAACAGAGTAGTGTTACGTTCATCATTATGTCTCTTACGTTATAGTAATAGAGAGATGTGAAGAAAATAGTATTATAATTTTTAAGTTAGTAGTAAAATAATGAGTTTTAAAATATTATATTTAACCAAATTAGTGAAATTAATAGTGGAGTGAAGCAGGCAACAATGACGTGGTTTATGGTCTTGTATTTCTCAGTTGAGGATAAAAGTTAGGTGTAAATTATGAATTCTTAAAATATTTTTTTTTTTTTTTATTTGTTCCATTTATACTCCGGAGTGGTCACATCGGCGGCCGTTTTCCTTTGGAAAATATCGAAGGTATTAACTCGTATTCGTTGGGTTTTAATCATTAGATCATGCACACATTCACACTCTCATTTATACTTCCAGACTCTGGGTAAGATGAGGAATTATCTCGGTCGGAGAAAATTTCCCAACCCCTCCACCGGGAATCGAACCCGGGACCCCTAGCACGGCAGGCAGGTGCCCTACCGACGGAACACTATTGTGAACGCATTAATAAAATAAGGGTATAATAATGAGCTTTAAAATTTATTTTTTTTCAAGCCAAAATAATATTTATAGTGAAATTAGATGGAATGTGATATATAATTTTAAGTTAGAAATATAAATATATAATTTATATTAACATAGTAAATTACGTAAAAATAGATATTAATAGTAGCTAAATGTATTGTAATTAAAAAAAATTGAAACTACTACTCCTTTTTATGTAATTCTCTATTATTGCATACCAGTAGTGAATGTTTAACTGTTGAAAAAATAGAATTACTTCTGCCCTAGCTTTAACTTAATATTATCGTATCATTTTAACTAAATAAATAGTATCTATTTAAACCACGGATCTTCTGGTTTCCGTCCAGCCGCTCTAACCCTTGAGCTACTATGGCCAACGTGCCGATATGACATTAAATTCTCCAACTGACTCGCATTTTCCCCGGTAAACCACCAGGAGTTCTCATAAACACATGAGACAACTACCTTAATGGTGACTTACAATCCCGGGCCTCAAAGTACTTACATGTTGTAACTCGCCATTAAGGTAGTTGTCTCATGTGTTTATGGGAACTACTAAGTGGTTGACCGGGAAAAACACGAGTCAGTTGGAGAATTTAATGTCATATCGACACGTTGGCCATAGTAACTCAATGGTTAGAGCGGCTGTACGGAAACCAGAAGATCCGTGGTTCAAACCCCGACTATGACATTGAATATTTCAGTCTGACTCTACGTTTCCACAATTTAGCCTACACACGGCCAGTGTGAAATAACGATTAATTTCCATTAAATATGTTTGTTCCTTTTATGAAAGTAAACATGGTTAAAAATAAGAAATTTCATGATTTCATAGTAGTCATTATCAGAAAACGTTGGCTTGTATATTGACTTCTTAGTTGCCATAGTTAAATGTATGATATACATCATTTTCTGGCCAACCTTTATGGCATGACCATAACCTGTAAGATATACACGATTACGAACATCACAATAACCGTTTTATGGCCACGGAGTGTAACTAAAGTGCATGACTATCGCTCTTCGATGTGCTTTTGACTGTAACAAATTTAACACGTAAAGCTGGTGAGGATCTGTGAGATATTTATATATCTTTCTTTATCCGTCACAACTTCACATAACACCTTTTACATGAAGTTTCCATTAAAGCATACTAACAATAAACTAATGTTAATAATTTATTATATATATTCATTATTAATTTAAGTGCTGAAACATGTCAACTTTAAAACTTTCAGATCTTCCGGAGATTTTTATATCTCTGATATGTCAATGTTTAATGGATACTTTTTCTGTGCTACTCCCGGTTGGCGATTTGGACAAGTTTCATGAATCGTGTGAGTACTTATTGTTTACACGTTCTCTCGCTAACTTGTATCATAAATAATTAGACTTTTAATATTCTCAATTTCTGTTAAAAATACTTTATTTTAGATTTAGGTCTCTTTTGAAACAGCTTTCTTCACAGAAATTCTAGTACAAAGACAATAATAAAATAACCAAACACACAGGGAACAAATACAGAAAAAAATTAATATATATTTCGATAACAGCTGAAGTTAAAAAAGAGAGAAAGCTTGTGAGTTTTAATGACTGAAACTTTCCTTAACCTCCGCGGTTAACTGACCAGATTCTCAACCTCTCAACCCGGAAATTCCGGCTTCAATTCTCGGCTGAGATGGGGTAATTTTCTTTAACTATAATTATTCTGTATCCACCGCAGAATCTGGAAGTGTGAAACTGTTTTTCATGTTAAAAATTACTGAAATTCCACCTTTAAAACATACTTGAGGTATTATCAGAAATCAGGTATTTCTGAAATCAAAGCCTCATCGAAGAATATAAACGGATCTAAATAAACAAATTAATAATAATAAAAATAAGTAAATAACCCATAATAGCCCTTAAGAGCAAGGGCTTCCCAGTCACTGGTGGGGTCAGCTCGGCCGTTTCTTACAGGATGAGCAAATACCTGAAAGATACCAGTTCTTTGTCTATCTTTAATACTGCATCGTTATATCTAGAAATGACTGTTCATTTTCACTGCCACTTTCACTTTATAACTGCTACCACTTGCTTTCATTGATGTCTGTCATTTGCCGATCTAATCCACTTTGCATCTACTCCGTCCTTGAAATCTTGGGACCATCGTAGCCTCGGACGTCCATTGCTTCTCCTCCCTTGTCGCACATCCCATACTGTTATGGCATATGCCCATTTATTTTGACGCATTCTCGCCACATGTCCTGCCCATTGTCACGTAATCCTCTTTGCTCTGGTGGCTACGTCTTCTAGGCCGCCTTTTCTTCGCAGCATTTCATTCTTCACTTTATCTTCCTTTCCATCTTCCGTTGGCATGTTTGTAGCATCAGAGCCTGTTTCTTCGTTAGTGCCCATGTTCGACAACCGTATATTATGACTGGAATAATGCAGGTTTGAAGGGTTTCTATTCTATTCTAATATAATATAATAAAATAACCCATGGCGCGATAGCTATCAGAGAGCCAAGGCCTACCAACTCGACTGCCAGCCTCACGCCCACTTACGTACAGCAGAGGTGGAAGATCATCCAACCGATACGGGGAGGAGAGGTGGTCAGCATCTCGGCATCCCCCAGCCGGAATGTTGGTCTCCGTGACCAGGGACGCTTACCTAGCGTAAGCTCCTCACTTTCCTCACGATGCTGAGTGAGCACCGGTCCTATACCCGGGACCTAAAATCCGCACCATATGGGTGGGATCGAACCCGGGCCACTTTCCGTGGCCAGGGACCATGGTCTTAAATGTTTGTTTTGAAGAATGAATTTTAGGCTCCAGAATTTACCACATGCTAATCTTACTCTTCTTATTTCTGTATACCTTGTCTCTGAGAGACTCACCATTTGCCTAGATAAATGTAGTTGTACAGTATTCTAATTGTTCTCCATCTACTTCAATAATAATAATAATAATAATAATAATAATAATAATAATAATAATAATAATAATAATAATAATAATAATAATAATAATAATAATAATAATAATAATAATAATAATAATAATAATAATAATAATAATAATAATAATAATAATAATAATAATAATAATAATAATAATAATAATAATAATAATAATAATAATAATAATAATAATAATAATAATAATAATAATAATAATAATAATAATAATAATAATAATAATAATAATAGTTGTTGTTTAAATGCATCGATTTCTTAATGTGCTAAAGTCTATCCTTTACATTAAACTATTTCAAAACTTCTGAAATATTAAACAATGCTAACAATATTGTGTACTTTATGCTAGAAATTTTATCTGCGAGTTTTTTCCTTACAAAACCCATTATTCTAAAGACAACTGATATGAAGCCGCTACGTAAACTACGGATTAACACAAACCTCTAAAATGACGTAGTTAACTTCCAAAGGAACATTTTATATATCATTTACTGTTTTATAACCCAGCGATATGGAGATTTTTATAGACAAACGAACATCAAGCCAAGGCAGCACTCATTCAGTAGGAGCTGCATAACCTAATAGCGAGCCCCAAGTTCCACATTTTATTGCTGTTTTTAATTGGGCACTTCCACGCGACTTGTGGCAAGTTTATCTCCGGACTGTAGCAAAATAATAAGCAGGACACGGATATGAACGGACACGCACGATACCGATGCACATCTCAGGATCTAAAATACAATATCGGAAATGTAAAATCAAAACATCATTTTAGAAAATTAAAATGGTCTAACATATTTCATTCATATTCTTTGTCTACTCACTGATCTATAACTCGAGATAAGTGATTACAGTGTTGGTTTTATCACACATTTAGCTTTAAGTACAGGAGTGGTAAAAAGGTTGATGCTTTAATCGGGTCTTTAAAATGTCGGACCAGTGTGAATGCTTTTAAATGCATGATGTCACGAGAAACTATCGAAAGGTGACTTAGCACTTCATAAATGCATTGAGTATTTGAAAATTCGAAACAATTGCAAAGATTATCTCGAGAACGTTTAATATGACTAAAATTAAGGAACATTGTAAAAACCTTATATTTTAAAGAGAGCTACAGTTTTATCTCTTACGGTTTATCAGTCATATAAAATTCAATGGAGTAAAGATAGTTTAACAAGCTATTCCCAGAAGATTCAAGTCATGTTTTATTTGTATGCAAATGTCTCACAACAAAACAATTAGAACTATTTTTGGCAGCATCAAAGACAACGAAAATTTTCCATCAAGAGTAGTTTGGCATTAGACAATTTTGTACATAATCTGCCTGTAGCATCTAGGAAATACTCAGCTTAAGTATATAGTCTGGTATTTATCCGATACTTCTTTTTCAGTATACTGCAAGAAACACCGAACCTTAAAATATGTACATTTACTATCTGGATAACGAATTTTTGGAAGGAAGTAAGTGGTAGAAAAAAACGTAAGCATTTTTAAAAATGGGCTACCTTTTAAAGATGCAAGGTAAAAGTGATGAATGCTCTACATTCGATACTGTGATTAGGACATGAGTGACAGCAGCGAAATTCTGGAAAATAACTTAAAGGCCTACTAAGAATATATTGCAGTGATTTACCATTGACTTTCTCAAAAATAGAACTTCTCTGCCTTCTAACTATAGTAGGCAGAGGAAGTATTGTATTCCCAAAAATAATTCTTTGATCGAGATTTCACCGAAAAAGTTTCGCTCCTTCCCAAGTAGCATTTTTAGAACATTGCCCACGTGTGTTGTGTGTTTAGAGGTGTTGCACCAAAGTTCTTACGTTTGGCATTTTAATAAAATTCACTATCATCATCATGCCCACAAAACGTTGTGGCGTGAAGAGATCCGGGTTCGATTTCCAGTACCTCATTGGGATTCTTTCTCTTGCTAACAGGCCTCATAATGGATACAATCAGGACCTTGAGACAACCTAAGAACCATTTTACAGAAATACTGGTGGCTGAGATGCTGGAATTCACATGAAGTAAGCGGCAGTTTATAGTATGCTGCCTTATTTGACCACATGGCGTCATTATTGCATACTGTTCAACATGTCCTGGATGTGAATGGACCAAGGAGACAGTATGTATCATTGGTCGAAGCGAGCATTTGTTTATTATTGCTGCTACCATGGAATGGTGCATGGTGCAATAATTGTGCTATTTTGGGTATTTAACATCGCGGGCCCAAAATACGACCAGTTAGACTTTTTCGTCACACTTTTCATTTATATAGAAAGCTTCTCATAACAATTTTTCAAAATGTTTGCAACTTTGATTAAAACGTGTATTTAAGGTACAACATGACAAATGTATATTATGCTGAATTGATAAGCTATTCTTTTTTGTCTTTATTTTTAAGCCCAAGCCCAGCTCTAGTGTAAGGTTTTAAAATTCAAATGACATTAACGAAAAGATCGAAACATTGAGTTCAGCATCTTCCACAAACTCGAGCCAAATTTTCAAGAAAATCTCCCACCTTTACATGAAAGAGTTTTTATTATTCTGGGTTTTTTAAAACATAACCCTAACCATTTTATTAAATCACAATGCGTTTAAAATATGTACATGCAAAATATGATACATAACGATTTTTCTAAACATAGCATACTGTGACTTTTTGGATTCGTAGAATTAAAAGTCCAATTTGCAGAAATTCAAATCGTTCTTTATTTGCATAGAAATACACTCACAGTAGCATTATTACATCACATACACAATCTACCAAGGTCGATGACCACAACAAGAACGTTCTGATTACACCTGTTTACATCAGCTCTCGTTACATCTATTTACGACTCCTGTTCTGTTTACGACTGACTCTTGGCGAGTCGTCGCTTCCTTAAATACCTCATTGATAATTTCAGACTTCCCGAACAATCAAGAAACCAAACGCTCTCCATCAATCAAAATGTTACCAGAATGTTCTAACTTTATCTGTTTTGGCATGCCTTTACATATATTTACGACTCCTGTTCTGTTTACGACTGACTCTTGGCGAGTCGTCGCTTCCTTAAATACCTCATTGATAATTTCAGACTTCCAGAACAATCAAGAAACCAAACGCTCTCCATCAATCAAAATGTTACCAGAATGTTCTAACTTTATCTGTTTTGGCATGCCTTTTATCTCAGTGATACACTATCCGTCTGTTATCTTTATCTGCAGGCTCTTTGTGTACACAAGCCGCGCTTATCTCTCTGCACCGAACCTTTTATGCGCGTCGCCGCAACAATACTAAATCCCCTTCATTTTGTATTAACGTTATATACTTTTAAATAGCTGTTAAATCATAAGAGGTATATTTAGGTTTATTTGTACAGTTTCGGTTACAGTATAACTACAACTTTAACATCATAGATGCATTTGTTATACATCTGTACAAATACATGAAATTGCTGACCCTAAGATTTACTCGTTGACTCAGGTCCCCTGGCCATAAACCTTTGGTTTTCCTGAGCAGCTTATTGTCATTTCTTCTTGACCCTCGCTTCTTTTACCCTAATCCACTTTTCTCTTAACTTATTTAAGAATTCTCCTATACATCTATTTTTCTTTTTATCCGTCCCCTTTAACATGCGTAACGCCACTACCTCTTTGCTCACACTGTCCCATTACTTATCCCAGATGTTTCTCCTGTAATTTGTTAACTCCTTACATTCTATTAGGTAATGAACAGTGCTCTCTTCATCTCCACAAAATTCACATATCCCTACCTCATTACTTCTCAACCCTTTTAGATATATTATTCCTACTCTCATTCATGCTATGCCTTCTCTTCCAGTTTTATCCTCGAAACAGTTCTTTCCAATTTAAGAGGTACATAAAAACTTACTACAGGTACAATGTCGATCTGTTAAAACAGAATTTGTCTCAACCAAATTTTGTGTCAAAATTGTTTTTGACATATTCGCTATTATTGATACAAACTTTTTATATATTTTTTGGAATGTCGTGATAAAGGATGGAATTTCTAAGCCAGCATTAACAGCACTTTTTCACTTTTTCAAGATTTCACGGCTTTGAAATTAAATGCGTTCTGAAACAATTTCTGCAGATATTTTAACTCGATTATATAGAAAAATAAGAATTTTAAGGATGTTTTATAAATACTAAAAACAAGAGTGGCTAGAGAAAGTAATATCAATACAAAACACTAAAAGTTTTTAATAGCAGTGTTTAGCATTCTCGTGGCATATGACACCACGCTAAATACTAGTAATACATGAAACGAAATATAATTTGTAAAGAAAGTTTGGGAAGAAAATTTCCAAATCAAAATTTACCGTATTTTTGAGGACTGACCTAGGAAAACCTGGGGAAAGCCTCATTCAAAAGAACGGTTCTGGCGAGGTTCGAACCGTCGATTCACGAGTTTGTTTCTTAATGACTAATGACCACCCCTTGTAACTAATAAAAGCTGAGGAGGTGCCTTAAAACTTAGGCCTCAAATTATATTTATTTAATAAACCATCCATATCAACGACTGAAGTACCGTATGTACGTCCTACGTGGTCAAGGGGTAACATACTAGCACCTGGTTCTTGAGATCTGGGTTCAAACCGGGTGGAGAGCAATGGATCCATCCTTTCGAAGGTAAAAAATCCTTAGCACGGCTTCCTTCGGAAGGGAAATAAAGAGAAGTGGTCTCTTGTCGTAAATTTATGGCACGTAAGAGAAGCTCAATCCTCATAAAGCGGCCACTGAGAACATTAAAAGGTATTTCGCGCCCAGTATAGAATGGGACCTGAGAACCACAGCAGTTAAAGGGCGTCCTTAAATAAAATCCCAATTTTATTAAGAACAGGCTTTACGAAAACCACTGCAAATATGTTTAATTGTTAGCTTTAAAAGCAACATATATTAATTGGGCTTATTTCGACATTTTTAGGTCCAACTGAAGTCCTAGGTAGACTTTATATAAACGTATCCACCTACACATAAACACATTTCTTGTGGATTATCAACAAAATTTTCATTGCAAATTTAACTCTTACCCTATCTTAACTAATCTGCAGATAACTTGCAGATGAAGTGAAATAATTAAATTAAAATCACCCGGCCTCTGTTTCACCTAAAAGGGAATGCACAAATGAAAATTTTATTTTGAACAGATTCATGTAATTTAACAACGACTTTATAAACACACAAAATGATGCAACAACTTCTTATTCAAGAGAAAACAACTTTTACAAAACTGTTATTGTGAATTTTTATTCATTTGATATTCCTTGTTTTCTTATAAATCGACACCTAAAGTCCTTTTTAACAATTTTAATACCTGACTTTTAGAATTTGCTTCATATCTTTGAGAGCTGCCATTTTAAATCACAGTTTTCTGAAATATCCATACTGAATGAAAAAATGCTGCTGCTGAAAAAAATTGACAACATTCCAAATTTAAATTGGAAAAGGTATTATTTTATCTTACTATATAATGTAAGCATTCATTAAACCTAAATTATGAGTACTTTTTGCGCGCCAAGTATACATTTTCGAAAAATTCTACGGTGCAAATTGTTAAGCTCCTTTACGGTGTTGAGATCTGGATAGTACCGGAGACGCTGGAAGCTTTTTTTCAACCCTCCAGTGATGCAGGAAGAGACTGAGACGCATCAGTTCTTTGTTCCAGTTTTATTATTATTTTTATTGCACTAGTATTCACAATCACCCGCTGATGTAGCATGGATGCTCTTAAGCTTACCATACATATGCCTATATGTAACAGATTGTTCTTACATGTTACCTGTCAAAACATTTACTATTTATTCCAAAGAATAATATTAATTCTAGTTTTAACTGCCTTTGAGTTCTCGTTGCTATTATGCTAGCTTCCAAATCCAAAGGCTCCGGTTCGATTCCCGGTTGGAGGATTGTAATTTTTCTTTACCATTATTAGTCTAGAAGAGTGAGAGTGTAAATATGTGAGTATAAAATTAATATATAAAGGAAACACCAGGAAAATAACCTCACAGTAAAACGAGTGAATATATTACCAATAAAATGAGCTTTTCGTGGACTCATTTTAACTACTACGGCTTTAACGGTGATCCATTCGATGTTGAGTCTGAAAGAAAGTTTCATTTTGTTCAGAGGTCTCTTTTATCAGACTTGAGGTTCTTTTACGTGCCTTAAATTTACGAAACGGGACCACCGGCTTCACTTCCCTTCCGAAGGAAGTCATGCTAAGAAATTTTACGCTTGAAAACTACCCACCACTATCCATCGGGTTTGAACCCGTGATCTTAGGAACTAGAGGCTAGCACGAAACCCCTAGATCATATCATTACAACAGTTCCAAAGATAGTCACTGATATAACCTTAGAGTTACAAACGGCATATAAATGGAACATTATTGGACATTAAGTTCCTAATGTTTAAGTATATTTGTCAATATATACTATTTTAATTATCCTATAGAATATACAACGTATGATATAACTTATAATTATTATAACAATGACTTTGTAATTTCAATTCTTCATTATTGAGCGACTGGATTGTCTGTGAAGAGGTCAGATAGTTGCTCCAACTGGCCCCTTGCACTAGATGTACGACATGAGCTAGTACTTACGTGGTAACCCTGAGCAACTCCGAGCACACCACGCAGCTGTAAGTAGCACAACACTGGGTATGTTACTCGGACAGCGGCAAACACGACACTGAAAGTAAACCAGTTGGGGCAAACCGCCGCGATCCTTTCTTTGGGGGAGGGGGACGACACGCTCCACGCAACCCCAAGATGTTCCGCTTTAAAGCTCCGGAAATGGGGAAGACGTTAACACAATAATTATATCAAAGGAAAGCGGATATCCTACAGCTCTTTAAATTCGGCTGCGTTTGGAACTTGCGGTTCTTACACACCTGCCCAGAAACCTTCCGAAACACAAACATACAACGGTGAACACACATGACCTTTATAATTGGAGTCATCTGAGTAGGCACTGACCTACTGATCGCAACGTCGCGGGTTCAAATAGTATTTAAGTGTGCTTCCATCTCACATGGAAGTGATATTTGCGCATTGTTTCTCTACAACATATGTGCAAATTTTTGCAAGCAATTTATAAAATTGTTTATTTATTTTTAAGAAACAATAACAATTATTACTATTAAATTTAAATTTGTTTCCAGCGTAAATACTATAAATTTTTAGTAATTTCTCGGTATTACATTTTTTGGGTAGAATGCAACTTCCTCTACGTATTAGATATGACAAACTAATAGCACATTTTATACGTTACTTAATATAACTTTCTCTACTCATTTTCGTTTATTTTCATGTTAAATCTAGAGATTATTCTTAAAAAGAACTATTTTTCTATTTGAGAATCATGAAAATTAGTAAAAATGATTTTATTATACATTTTGTTACAGTCAACTTTAAAAAGCGGGACGCTACGTACGGCCTTTGCCGCTGCAATGAAAAATATAATGGAGACTTTAGCACTTCCAAAGCTATATACAAAGTATAACAATAAATATATCGAAATAGTACCAAAAGACATTATTTGGCATGAATTATGCTTTAAGGAGAACTATATTTTGCGGTATAAGTTTTTGTCTAAACCTTATAGTTTAACAGTTAAACGTTACATTAAAATGTATTCAGAATGAAGACATCACGTCATTTTATATGAAATTTAAGTTATGCATTTTATTAGCATATTGCGGCATTTCAATGAGAAGTATTTTCGAAAAAAAACAACTATATTTTTAGAGTATTTTCTTCATGAGCTTCATGTTGTATTTTTGGAAGGTAGTGAGCATAAGCTCCAAATTGTAATATATGTATATGTATGTATGTATGTATGTATGTATGTATGTATGTATGTATGTATGTATGTATGTATGTATGTATGTATGTATGTATGTATGTATGTATGTATGTATGTATGTATGTATGTATGTATGTATGTATGTATGTATGTATGTATGTATGTATGTATGTATGTATGTATGTATGTATGTATGTATGTATGTATGTATGTATGTATGTATGTATGTATGTATGTATGTATGTATGTATGTATGTATGTATGTATGTATGTATGTATATATATATATGATACATGAAATTGCTGACCTAAGATTTACTTGCTGACTCAGGTCCCCTGGCTGTAAGCCTTTGGTTTTCCTGAGCAGCTTGGTGTCATTTCTTCTTGACCTTTTCTTCTTTTATCCTAATCCACTTTTCTCTTATCCTATATAAGAAATCTCCTATACATCTATTTTTCTTTTCTCCCATCCCGGTTAGCATGCGTACCGCCAATATCTCTTTACTTACACTGTCCCATTTCTTATCCCATATTTTTCTCCTGTAATTTGTTAGCTCCTTACATTCTATTAGGTAATGAACAATGCTTTCTTCATTTCCACAAAATTCACATATCCCTACCTCATTACTTCTCAACCATTTTAAGTATAATATTCCTACCCTCATCCATGCTATGCCTTCTCTTCCAGTTTTGCCACATTGATCTATATATTTTTCCCTACCCCATTCTGTCTTTAATTGCTTGTAAAATTTCAAAGATTTCTTTTCTGCTATACTTTCCCATATCTCTTGCCTATCTATGTCTTGTAGTCTAGTTCTCATTTCCTTCCAAAAACCGCTATAATTTGTCTTCTCTGCTCTCCATAGATATCCCATGCCTATCTTTAATGTCATTCTTTCCAATTCCGACCACCAACTATTTGTATTTTTAATGTTTTTCTGTTGCTTCATGCACAGATTCAATAATTCCCCTTTCTGCCTTTTAATACACTTATACCAGAATTTCAATATTCTCTCTATTATTATTCCCCTCCTTTTTGTATTATCTATCTCTAGTAATGCCACCTCTCTTGCTGCCGATTTTGGCAGCCCACATATATAGCCCACATTTCATTTTGCTATTATACAGCTCACTGACATGGGTTCGCATGGCATTCGTTTCAAGGACTCCAAAGCAAATTATGGTGTTTGAGAGGAATATAGAGCGTTCCATTCCTTTCGTATTACGTGGTTAAAGTTAATAACAAGTATATGCATTGAGCCTTAAGATAAATTTCCTTAGATAGATCTTATATAATTCAAAATGCATTTAAGCGCAAAAAAATTCTCTCAGTTAAAGAAGCTTACAAGGAACACCCAAATAATTGGAAAGTAAGGTTTCGTTCCCGGTGCAGGATAGCTGGCGGAGGTGATATACTTAGAAATTAAAACGGTTTTGTCCGAAATCTTGTTTAAGGACCGTTTTTGAAAGCTAAAACTTGAGTAATTAGCTTTCGTTTGTTTACAGGGAAGGTATGTAAGAAGAAAAACCAGTGGTTTACAGAAGCATACACGCCGAGCACAGAGAAAAACAATTGAAACCGCAATCGAACTAGGTGTTAAATATCGCTTTGAGAAGCCCACCTCAGCCAGCTAACCTAGCGCCCGTACGACATTCCAGTTTCTGATATTTTAAAGCATTTAACGTCCTTTTAACCAGTTAAGGTTCGTCTTGTTTAACTTGAAACTTAACGCTATCCCTCCCTGTGACAATGGAGGGGTGGAAAGTTATGTTAACACAATGCACTTATATCCGCGGCTGCCTAGTCTCCGTCAGAGAGCGACAGGCGCTGCAACCAGTGTAGGGCTTGCTTATTTACGAACATTTCTTTATATTGACAGTGAACTATGGCAATAATGGAAAAATGGTATCAAAATCTGTGTTGTGCGAGATAATTAAGAGAAACAAAGATAAGTTCAAACTGTATACAATCGATTCCATAGATGAATTAAATGGACATACGTTACCTCATTGTCATTGTGATAAGAATGCTAGCGAGTTAATATGGGCACGCCCAGCTCGGTAGCGTAGATGGTAGCGTGTCTGCCTCACGTTCAAGAGGTCCCGGGTTCGAATCTCGGTCAGGGCGCGTTATCTGGATACGGTTTGTTCCGGCGTTTCCCTTATCCTGATAGACGAACGTCGTAGACCCTAACCCGGACTCATTTGAGCACCATTTCACCCATTTCATTCATCGTTCGATATGACTTAACGTTCGAGGACGTAAATTTAAAAAAAAATAAAATAAAATAAATAATAATAATAATAATAATAATAATAATAATAATAATAATAATAATAATAATAATAATGACACAAATCAATGGAGGTAGAAAAGATGTACTGGGTAAAAGACGGATTAATTGATATGTGGGACAATTTCATCATTAATTTAGAAGAGAGTAACTCTCTAAAGTCCCTAATGAACGATATATCTATACTACGGCCATCTACAAGTAGTCTTTAAAGCGCTGTGCTTGAAAGTATTAGAGGGATAGCTACAAAATAATCACGTGGAATCAATCGGAATATTGGATGGAAGTAATGCGATGTTGGATTAATCAGCCATGGGTTACCTACGCGGGCAATAATGTGTCCTCTCTCTCTCTCTCTCTCTCTCTCTCTCTCTCTCTCTCTCTCTCTCTCTCTCTCTCTCTCTCTCTCTCTCTCTCTCTCTCTCTCTCTCTCTCTCTCTCTCTCTCTCTCTCTCTAAATGCCCACGTTTCAAGATAAATCAAACTGTACATAGAAATGATGTGATGTGGGATTAGGCACTTACGGGTTACCTGCAACAGTACGGGAAATAGTGCTCTGTCTCTCTCTCTCTCTCTCTCTCTCTCTCTCTCTCTCTCTCTCTCTCTCTCTCTCTCTCTCTCTCTCTCTAATTCCCGTGTTTTAAGATAAACCAGACGAACTATAGGTCATCGGACGATGAATGAGCCCAGAGCAATCTGACATTCATCTTTCAGGATAAAAGAAAACCCCGGGAAAAAACCTTATCCAGATAACTCACCCTGACCGAGATTCGAGCTCGGTACCTCTTGAACGTGAGGCAGCCACGGTGACACCTACGCTACAGAGGCGTGTGCTTATTAGTAAGGGCATATTACTGGAATATTTCCGTCATAAAAGTAAAGGAGAAAGTAAAGAAGAAAAACTTATTCGTGTATCTTGGCTGGATGTATTGATGTTTCTTCCAAATAAACGTCAATGAAATTGTAAACAATGCACTAGCTTAACACTTAAACCAGCAATTAATTTTCCAATAAGTATGCCTTATTTATATGCTACAATTAATAACCATTATTTCTAAAGTTATGCTTTTAAAACGAGATTAATCATCCTATATAATAAAGTCATGTTCAAGACATAAACAATCAAATTTCTAACCTGTTGCTATGCTTTCTAGCTCTGATTTGCTCTATTATCGTGAACACTCTTGCATGACCTCAATATCTCTTAATAACAATTCTACAGATTACACGGGGGAATCTCCAAATTACTACAAATTTTTCGTGTGACGATAGGGAGCGTCCATAGGAGTATTTTCATATAGAAAACCTTCGATAGAAATGCACTGTTATGGGTACAGTGAAATGCACTGCAAAGTTTTTGAAAACATATAGTTGTTGTATCTTAATTATTTTAAGAAAATTAAAAGCAAATTGATTACATTTTGGTTCACAGTACTTTGAAAATGTCAGTCACTGACCTGCTTGCACAGCTCGGAACGTCACAAAAATCCTTTGAATTCCTAAATCAACCGTAGTAACATACATAGTACGCTCTGGCCACGTAAGATTAACAGATTCCAGGGGTTAGTACCTGGAAAGGGGCCCTTGCCCAGGGATACGGGCGAAGACCTCAACGGCGGGATAACCGATGAAGAAGAACTTTCTTCAAACGGTTAGACTGACGGAAGAGGCACCCAATCTTCAGGGAATAAGTGAAGACCCATCTCCGGGGCAACAAGGAGAAAGTCCTCAACGGCCAAAGAGGAAGGAAGAGGCAACCCTCTGCCCGGGTTAATACAGGCAGGAGTTTTGTTGAGAGGCTCAAAGAGGAGCCCCTCTCTCAACTTACCTTGCGATACGTTGGTAGCGTGTCCAAGGGACATAATAATACTCATAAGCTCCAAAGGTTATTTCCTTTCTTCTTTAATTTTCTATGGGCTGTGCTAAGGAAAGGGTTTTAAGAGGTAGGCTAGAATGTAAAGTAGTATAGCTTATCTTCCAAAAAGGGTACAGCAGACTTTAGTGGGTTGCACTGTGTAACAAAGTGTTTACCCACACAACTAAACTTTTACGACTATTGTCTAATAGTACCACAAAAAATATTTCATCCTGTGAACATTGTGGACAATTGCTTCATGCTGGAGCTTCTATTATAACTAGAGCCCGGAAGTTCAGCCAAAAATTCCTAGGTATAGATCGTCAACTGAGTTATTATGCGTTTCAAATGGCAAGGTGTTTGACCTTGAACGCCACTAGGCGAACAACCAATCGGAGTCCTGCGGTGTTGTCGTATTGCATTCCCGCTAAGTGGTGTGTGAGGAGCGCCAACCTAATCAATCTGTACTATTCGCGCTAAGACAAAAATTCAGAATTTGCCGATGCTGACGTGGAAGGTAGAGAGTAATGTATCTAACATAACCACAAAAGCCCCATATTTTTAGCTCAAATAGTTTTTCTAATACAAATAAATAAAGCACTATTACCTGTATTATAACAATAAATCGCGACGTAAGCATTGTATGAATATCCTTATTGGTTGGCATGTATGCGTGTACGTATACTTGTAATTACTCAGAACTGAAACATAAATGTTTGACATGATGTGATAAAAGAATTACTTTGAATAGGCCAATTCGAGCGAAAGGAAACAAATTTCCTGCTGCCCTGGCAGAACGTGTCTGGTCACATTATATCTTTGATTATGAATGGTTCGTAATCTCAGTTCAAAGTGGTTGGTGTGTATGTATGTACATATACTTTTAATTACTCAGAACTGGAATTTAAACTATCGAAATGACGGATAAAAGAATTGCTGTGAATAAGTCAAGGTGTTAAATTCGAGAAAGAGCAAACACTTAATTTCCTGTTAGCCTGTGGAACCGTGTATGCTTATGTTTATGAATGAATGCTGGATAAGAAGTGTTTATTTATTCAGGAGAGTTCAGATCAATATCATTCGGTTGTTCTTTACACAACAGTAGAATAAGAGTTAAATAGTGCAATGGCTTCTTATGGTGAATTTAGTGGCGAGTCAAAAAGGCAGATATTGCGAAGACAGGCTCGAAGCATTATTTTTAAGGTGTACAGGTTCTTCAAAAAAATTTCGGAAACAAAAACTAAAAATGAGTTATTGCAAAGAGTACTTCCATTTAAAATCACGGAAAAATTGTATCAGCTGGACCAAATTGCAATTGAAACGGGGCACGAGGTAATACACCTCCCACCTTACCACTGCCGATATAAACCAATTGAGTTGGTGCGGGCTGAAATAAAAAGGGGGGTTGCCAACAGAAATGATACTTTTAAACTGACGGACGTTAAACGACTTGTTCACGGAGAAATTGACAAGGTAACACAACAAGACTGGGAAAACTGCGCGAGGCATGCAGAAAACCTTCAAGAAGACGATTTAAGAAATAAATAGCACGTGACGGGAATTTGGAACCTATAATCATAAACTTGCAATTTCAGACGATGAAGACAGTGACAATGACGAATTGTCTCTTGACCGAAATGACATTGACAGCCATATGGATGAGCCGCTGGCAGTTCCATTGGATTAGAAAAACAGGTAATTCATAAACTATAATTATAGTATTTAAAAATATACACAATTTGCGAAAATGCTTTGTCAAATTTTGATTTTGGCAACAGCATCATTGTAAAAGTTTGTAAAATATAATTTACCTACCCTTACTTCTGCACCAAGCAGACCTGCATGTTGTATGAGTGTGCGAGATAGAGTGAAATATAAGAGTAGGGTAACAAGCTGGCAACGCTGAGTGTGATACGCCATCTGATTAGCTGGACTCCAGAACTCTTCCCATTTGAAACACATAATAGTCATCAACTCCTGGAGTTGGTAAACAGAGAAAGAGAGAGACAGCGACAGAGGGAGCAAAATATGTCTTCAACGTCTAAAGTTAATGCAGATAGACACACTAGTTTTTGTCATGATCTCTGCAACATGATGGTATCTCCTTCTGAAAAGTAGAAAATAGTTATTTCAAGCAGTTTTTAGAAAAAATATACAAGACAAATATTGCCATCCACAATAGGCAAGGAATACTAAAAGCTGTGCTACGAAGCCGTACTTCAGAATATTAGAAACTCCGTGTCCGACAACAGATTTGTGTTTCCATAGGCGAAATGACAGAATATATGGGAAGGACTGTAATGCATGTAATCTCGTTCGTACACTGAGTACAATGAGGCATATGCACAGACATAATCTAGTATTGTCACAATGAATTAGCTTTTCATTTACTGTGCACATTATAAATATTAATGATTCTTTTCTTGATATCCACATATCTGGAAAAGATAACTTTGTTTTGTATAATTTATGAAATGATGTGCAACATGTTATGATACGGTGTCCGTTGTGTGACTACGTTTGATAGATTACTTGCCCGTAGTCTTGATTGTATGAGTACGTGCGCGACTGCGTGGCACTCAACTCCCTCCACTATGTTTACGAGATGCAGGTAGCGCAGGCACGTCAAAATGGTGCTTCCAGTAAAGCGCATTTGGGGGCAGAGTTCAGCAGAACTCAAAACCTGTATTTTCTGAAATGTCAATTCGTAATTTTTGATTAAGCGGTACAATTAAAATGACCTTTTAGTTTCTCTGCCGTCTACCTATAGGAGTTGGAAAATTATTACATTCATTACAAAATTCTAATGTCGAGGCTTCAAAGAAATATACATTTGGGGATCCGGTGAAAAAAGAACTAGAAAAAGATCTGTATATCAACACCGTAACTCAGAGTAAATACCAAGCTTGATATTTCACATCAGTACCTTTCAAAACGCAAAATGATTTTTTAGCAAAATAACTCCAAACTCAAATTCCCGTTTACTCGGAAAAACTTAAGTTGCTTTTTTATTTTCTCAAAGACGACAATACTTCTTATCGCGTTACCGATAAAATCATACTTCAAGAGTTTTACAACTAACTTATAAAATTATACAGCGACAAATTATAAGAAAAAGACAGAAACTTACTGCTCAAAAAAGGTATATCAAGATTAAGGTTTACGACCAACTGATAACGTTGTACAATGATAAACTATAAGCGCTAGACAAAAACATATTACATAAAAAGGTAGATAAAGATAATCCTCAATTCATTTGAAATCATTTTTGTAGCAATAGCCATTTCTGAAATATTCGTTATTGATTTAATTTTTTCAGAACTTTATTGGTTTTTGAAGTGTTAAAGTATCATTATTATTTTTGTAGTATCACAGAGACAAAGGGATTTCAGAATAGCAGCCTTCTTTACATTTCTGTAAATATTAATTAAAGTGCCATAAAGTAGATGATAAAATAAGTTTTTTTTAGTAAGATTTGCTTTTAGAAGCGATATATATATATATACATAAACGATATTGTTTACAAGAATTCAGATAAATGAAACATATCTTTTTCAGGAACCTAAAAAATGTATTTCGGGTGAAATCTTGATATCAAACTTTTGTTGTGATATCACATTTTCTCTCTGTACCACGAATATCCAAATGATAGAGAAAGTAGAAATGAGGTTTCTTTTTATTATTATTATTATTATTATTATTATTATTATTATTATTATTATTATTATTATTATTATTATTATTATTATTATTATTATTATTATTATTATTATTATTATTATTATTATTATTATTATTATTATTATTATTATTATTATTATTATTATTATTATTATTATTATTATTATTATTATTATTATTATTATTATTATTATTATTATTATTATTATTATTATTATTATTATTATTATTATTATTATTATTATTATTATTATTATTATTATTATTATTATTATTATTATTATTATTATTATTATTATTATTATTATTATTATTATTATTATTATTATTATTATTATTATTATTATTATTATTATTATTATTATTATTATTATTATTATTATTATTATTATTATTATTATTATTATTATTATTATTATTATTATTATTATTATTATTATTATTATTATTATTATTATTATTATTATTATTATTATTATTATTATTATTATTATTATTATTATTATTATTATTATTATTATTATTATTATTATTATTATTATTATTATTATTATTATTATTATTATTATTATTATTATTATTATTATTATTATTATTATTATTATTATTATTATTATTATTATTATTATTATTATTATTATTATTATTATTATTATTATTATTATTATTATTATTATTATTATTATTATTATTATTATTATTGTTATTGTTATTTTTATTTTTATTGTTATTGTTATTGCTATTGTTATTGTTGTTGTTATTGTTATTATTATTATTATTATTATTACTATTATTATTATTATTATTATTATTATTATTATTATTATTATTATTATTATTATTATTATTATTATTATTATTATTATTATTATTATTATTATTATTATTATTATTATTATTATTATTATTATTATTATTATTATTATTGGTATTTACGTCCTCCGACATTATGTCATATCGGACGATGAATGGAATGGGTGAAATGATGCTCAAATGAGCCCAGGGTCCATGGAGCTTAGAGTTACCCGACATTCGTCTTTTAGGATAAGGGAAAACCCTGGAATAACCTTATCCAAGTAACTCACTCTGACCGAGATTCAAAATCGGGACCTCTTGAACGTAAGGCAGATACGCTACCATCTACGTTACCGAGGAGGGGAAGTAGAAATGAGTTAGGTCGTTTTATATAAAGCAGACTAAGATGATAAATGAGTAAAATATTTATTTTAGAACATAAATGTCCGTTTAGTTTTGGTTTTCTTACCAGCTGATTCTCTTTTCTGCAGTGCGCTTTTCATTTTTTATGGGTTTATGTTTTTAAGTAAGGGCACTTCTTGAATAAGATTGAATTATGCTATAGAGAGGACTCGGCACTGCAATCGTTCTTGATCTTATTGTACCTAAGCCCCAAGTGGGGCAACACCGAGAGGAAGGATGAGGTGAGAGGAGACAGAGAGCGGCAATCCCAAGGAGTCACGACAGTGCAGAGGGCACATCCATACAATTGACCAGTTGGAAATTCCCCATCAGACCAACACAGCCGGCAGCTCATCCGGCTGCGGTTCAGAAACGGCCCAGCAGACCGGTCTCGGAAACTGGAGACCATCCTACAGGATGAGGAAGTTTACCTCAGAGCGTATTATCCTGTCGCGCCCCGCCGAGACATTCGCCGACACTTCTACCCTGAAAGAGACCACTAAATGAGAGATGATGTGAAATGACAATGGATATAAAATGGAGGGACAGGAAATTCTGGGGATATAATTAACCTATCCAGCATTCACCTGACAGCCCGGGGAAACCTCAGAAAAAAACCCGTAGGTCAGGTGGGCGGCCACGGGAATCGAACCCAGGGCTCTCGAATGCGGGCTTAAGAGTTATCCCACTCGATATACTTCTTGAACTAAAAACGAAAATCATTTAAATAGGTATTATAAACAAAAACAATGCGTGGTTTGAACCTCGGCAGGGAAGATTAAATTTAAAGCCTAAGCGTACACAGGCTAGGGCGAAAGAATAATTGCCATACATACCATCCAAAATTATTCAAAAATGTATTATACAGAGTTTTATATTTTAGTAGGAACTACAAAGTCAGCGATATCCGAATACCTGTAATTATAAGCTTGTATGAATGCCGCTTTACATTGTATAACAAATCAATTTATTGATAGACATGCTACAGATAGTCGATATTTGAAAATTCTTAAACATTTATTCATTAATGATAAGCAACTAAGAAAGCATATTAATAAATGTATCAAAAATAATATAAATTCTTAAGTCTATATTTAATTCTTAACTCTATTTTATCTATTTTATATGTCTTCCTTACGTTCAAGAGGTCCCCAGCTCGAATCTCGGTCAGGGTGAGTTACCTGGATAAGGGTTTTTCCAGGGTTTTCGCTTACCCTTAAAGACGAATGTCGGGTAGCTCTAAGCTTCATGGACCCTGAACACATTTGAGCATCATTTCAACCATCCCATTCACCGTCCGATATGACTTAACGTTGGAGGACGTAAAATTACAAAAAACAAAACAAAACAAAAATCTGCTTTATAGATTTATTCTTAAATTCACTTACACTTTAAACTAAATTTTTGTTGCCTTCATTTTTTAAATCATATTTTGACTTTGTGGGTTCGTGAAACTAAAAGTCCAATTGTACCACTCAAAAATGTGCTTTATTTCCACCGAATTACAGTCGGAACACTTGCCGAATACACAGAATTACGTAATGCACACAATTACAATTCACCTGTTCGTCTGTTAGAGGTCCACTGCACGCTCATAGTTACGTACAACTCCTCTGATGCACGTTCACAGTCTTCCTGTCTGTTTACTCACTCGGTGCTCCTCACGGCTGCTCGCCAAGAACTGAACTGACTCGCCAACTGCAGCCCCCTTTTATAGGAATATGGGTGTTTCTCGAAGTCTCGCGTTTCAGAGAATCATCGCGAAGGTTCCAGACGGCAGGGGGGGGGGGGAAAGAGACGGCCAGTGATGTTTTCCCAACCATCCCTTCGTTACCGCTATAAGACAAGTGGGTAGGCGTGGTCGAATGCCTCCCGTCTGGCCCTACTGCCGGCCGGTTCTATAGGGAGTTCCGACGTTCGGGTGACAATATTATTAAAACCGTATTTACATCAAAATGCAATACATAATGTAAAATTAATTTACTGTTCCAGATTTTTGGAGACAACGGGCATTTTAAATTCACATAAGCATCTTAAGGATCTCAACGTTTTCGTATACTGAATTTAATGCACATTTATATTATAAAGGATTATTGCATATCTAAAGTATTAATTTGTGGGTGAAACAGTAGTCGTTTAACGCAAATGGATTCAAGAAAAATCTGTGTTCACTACCAGATAGTGGTGGATCAAGTTGAATGCCAAGGAGGTACCCTAACTTTGGCCTGTAATGTTTCTTTCTCAAAATTTGTTTCCCAATTATGCTTAAACCTTCAACGAACACAAACTTTAGTGTCCCGTATTGAGTTGCCCAAGTTCTGGACGAAACATAATTCCGAAAATAAAAATACTCAGTGGAGTAATTCAAGCACTCGTCAAGAACGGTCTATGCCAAACCGTACATAATCTACTTATATTCACAGAGGACATTATTTGCAAAGTGAACTTACAAATTATGAAATAAAATCAGTAAGTAAATAAGTTTTGAAGAGCTAAACAGAATGAACGCCTGGTAGTGCGGCAACTACTTCGCTTTAGCTGCGTAGCGGGTGTACGGAACTGAAGTCGAAAAGCGAATCTTTTACTTTAAAGAATGTACTTTTATCCCTGAAATTTCAGTATTGAAAACTTATTGGAAATACACATTTTAAGGTCGCTGAGAAAAAAAAAGGTAAATGCAAGGAAATTAATTTTACAAGCAGGTTATGTACAGTGTTTATAAAACACCATAGCTCAAAAAGATAACTTCGATGAATATTAATATTCTCTCTTAAAAGTAAGGAATATTTTATGAATAAAAGCCGAACATTTTAAAGGTTATTGGAAGGATAAATAAAATATGCAGCTGGAATAATTTGTATAAAAATATGGAGTGCTTACCTTTTTACTTACTAATTAGAGGACCTTAAAAATATATTTATGACCTTCAATTTCTTCTCGGGCAGCCAGCCATGTGAAAAGATGATTAGATATCAACGTTTCGGGAGTGTGCGTCTTTACCTTCATCAGGATATTTATAAAATGTTATAACCTCAAATGAAATACTGGATATAACACAACTATAAACAAAGACAAAACACTAACAAAATTCGCATTACTGAACAAAAGGCTCTTTTCAGTAAATTAAATGCCAGGTCAGGAGATGGCGTGAGTATAGAAAATTGCGTCAAAGAAACGTAACTACTTAACTTGATTATCAAGCTGTATTGATCTTTGCTTCTTAATTCGATGGATTCCCATTTTTAAGGCCAGTTTCCAAGAGGAGCTGAACAGAAATCTAGCTTAAACGTCCTCCTTTCAGAGGAAATCGCCAAAGCCTCTTTAATTCTTCGCTCCCAGTAACTGTTGCATTTTGCCAAGATGGTCGTCTCCCGAAAATTGGCTCTATGGTCGTTATCAAAATAATGCTCTGCCAGCCCAGACTTCTCAGGTTGCATTAAAGGATTGCTCCGTTCATATTCGATTATTCTAGTAGCGATGGTCCTTCCGGTTTGTCCTATATACGGTGTCCCACATTCACAGGAAATGCGGTACACTCCCGGAACTTGGAAGTCCAGTTTGTATTTCACTGGTCTCAACAGATGTTTAATCTTCGGAGGTGGCTTATGGATGGTCGTGATGTTGTATTTGGCGAGAATTCTGCTGATTCTGCTGGATAGGTTGCCGGTAAACGGGATACAGGCTGTAGCGGTAGGCTTATCTGACGCTTGCTGTATTACAGGTTTCCCTTTCCTAGCTTTGGTGATCGAGGCTTCAACGTCATATTCGGAATAGCCGTTTTGACAGCAAGTGAGTCTCAGGTGCTGTAATTCTTGTTTTAAGTGGCTGGGATCAGAGATAGACAAAGCTGTGTGGGCCAGTGTATTGAGAACTCCCAGTCGTTGAGACTTATGATGGAAACTATGAGCGTTCAGATAGAGATTGGTGTGTGTAGGCTTGCGATATACAGCATGCCCCAGTGTACCGTTGCTGTTTTTTGTGGTTATAACATTTTATAAATATCCTGATGATGGGAGAGATGCACACTCCCGAAACGTCGATATCTAATCATCTTTTCACCTGGCTGGCTGCCCGAGAAGAAAGTGAGCGTATTCATCGCCAGGAAAGCTTCAGGTCTTATTTTATTTATAGCCTAGATTCAAGAAAGTGAAGATTTCTATAAGACATGCAATTTAAGCCAACATTGCTTCATAGCATTAATATTTTCCCAAATACTACCTGTTTGTGATTTTTCCCGAATTTTAAACAATAGACTTTGAAAAGATAAGTAGTCATTGCTTTTGAGGGAGGTGAGTTCATTTTTATAGCCAGGTCACATCGGAATTTCATGACTTTTTAAAATTTCTCACACGCAAGTTCACTGCCGCATTATTGCTCGCCGCGGTAGAGTAGGTGGTAGCGTGTCTCTTTCACGTTCGAAGGATTCCGAGTTCAATTCTCGGACTGGGTGAGTTGTCTCGGGCTGGATAAGGTGCTTTTCGGGGCTGTTCCTTTATCCTGAAAATATGACTGTTGGGTAATTCTAAGCTTTATGAACCCTGGACTCATTTGAGCATTATATCACCCATTTTATTCATTGTCCGATGGCAACGTTGAAGGACGTAAATTAAAATAAATAATTAAGTAAACTTGCACTTCCAGATTCTAAGAGGGTAGTACATAATTATTTCTCATGGGTTCAAGAAAGAGTAAATAAAATATAAATGATAGTGTATAGCTACCGTGTAAAATATACTAACACATATTATCTAGCAGAAACTATTTTCCGAGAAATTAGCAGGGAGTAATTAATATATACTGACACTTTTCTAATCTATTAATGCTTTTGGAAAGTTAGGGTCTACCTTTGCATACTGCGCCCTGTACAGGGTTAATGTGAAAGAACAATTAGTTTCTATTAAGGTGGCTTTAAATTATTGGTCATATTATGACGGTTACTATACGTCGATTGGTCCACCCCAGTCAGTCAGATGGCTTTATTTGTGTAGTCGCATTCCTGTCTGCTTCAGAAACTTGCTGTTAGGCGATTTTAGCCGCATAGTTCCTGCTAGTAGCAGTACTAGCTGCTAAGTAACTCATTTACCTATATACTTATTTATTCCAGAGATTGAGCTTTAGTTCGTAGTATTGGATTTTGAATTCGCATTCAATTAACAAATTTATGTCCGATACAAGGCATTTGAGGCAAATGATCTGATTAATGCAAGTCCAGGCGCTATATTGCTCGGGCCCTTATTCTTGTGTGCACTTCCTTTTTGGGATTAAAATTTTAATTTTTATGCGGATATGTGACATTGATAGTGAATGAATGTTAGTAAATAAACAATTGAGTTCCGGATCTAAAGAACGCAGCTGCCTTACATTCATCCGAAGGACTGAAGGAAAATCTTGAATAAGAACTTCAAGCAAGCAGTTTAACCTAATTTGGATTCGCAGCATGAGAGGCAAGAAGGTTCTTCGTACATCACCACATGACTTTAGAGTGTTTTCTAGAGAATGAGAAGACATGGTTATGACGTGACCTGTACTGTATGCCCAACACAAGAAGCATGAGAGGAATGAAGGGGAGAGGAGCTTGAACTGTTTATCTGTTCTGGAGTGGATCTGCTTACTAGAAAATGAGTGTATGAGAGTGCATATGAGTCAACCATGTTGCCAGATGTAACACTCGTTGCAGTAACTGTAGTGATAGGTATTGTGCATTATTTGATTCTCGCTGCTAACGCGCTCTGGCACTACAGTATAAATATAACACACTCTGACTAATATTTACTTACGCTGGAGTTCAAAAGAAGGGACGAAGTATTCAAAGTGAAGCAAGGGAGTTAATTAAAAAGAAGTGACAAAGAAGCGAAATCAAGACAATTGACAAGTTTATTATTACAAAGAAATTTACGTGTGGCAAGTTGTTGTGGGATATCGGAACATACTGTATCATGCAGCTTGGTAGCGTATTGGTAGTATGTCTGCCTCACGTTCAAGAGGTCCCGAGTTCGAATGTTGGTCAGGTTGAGTTACCTGGATAAGGTTTTTCCAGAGTTTCCCCTTATCCTGAAAGACGAATGTCGGGTAACTCTAAGTTCTATGGACCCTGGGCTCATTTGAGCATCATTTCTCCCATTCCATTCAACGTCCGATATGACAATGTAAATTACAACAAACAAAAAAGAATAAGAAGAGGTGTGAAAGCTGGTGAAAAATCACTTCATACTCCAGGGAAAAAGAGACCAAAGGCAGAGGAATGCAAATTTTACTGTGATGACTTTGATATAACAGTAACTAAAAATGTAATTCGATACTTATATTTGGTTAAAAAGAAAGTAACCACTGTATCCAAGCTACTTGAAGCAATTAGGGAAAAATAAATTTTGCTTAGGGAAGAGAAACTCTGCAGAAGCTATTGCGTGATATGTGTTTCAAATGGAAACGATGTGGAAGCAAGATAAAATTATTTACTGAACGTCCAGATACAGTTAGCTGGAGAGCTAAATACCAAAAGATATAAATGGATAGAGAAGTGCTGGGGGAAATGTCATTTATATTGATGAGTCCTGACATTTGGGAAATTTGACATTTGGGAAATGCTGGCAGAGTGATATCTATGTGATAACGACAAACACCAGCTCTTATAAATGGAGGCAGCAATGAATGTTTCATACCCGGAGCTTCTTTGATATTCAAAGCTGGACTTGCTAGTGGGGATTATCATGGCCAAATGAATGGAAGAAATTTCCAGAAATGGTTGGAGAATAAACTTTTACCTAACATACTCTACAGTAGTGTCATCGTGCTTGATAATGCTTCATATAACAGTGTACAAGAAAATAAGCCTATGTCGAAATATGCTCTAAAGCAAGAAATAATATAATAGTTCGAGAACAACAATTTTCATGTTCTACTGCAATGCCAAAGGCCGACTTGTCTGATTTAATTCACACACATAAGCCAAAGGAAAAAAGTATACCATATCATCAGAGTAAGAGAAATGCATGGGCATACAGTTATTAGGTTACATTCTTTATATGTGAGAGTTAGAATGTGCGAGATGTAGAATTGGCATAGGCAGCAATAAAACATATAACAGAGCATAATATAACCGGTGACTTATCTTTAGGAAATCTACAGCAGGTGTGTGAAAAGATTAGTGAACTCTTGTTACAACTGATTGGGAGAGCTATGTTACGCACATTAACAAGCTCGAGGATGAGTTCAGGCAAAAGGATGGGCTGGTGGAAAATGCAATAGACAATTATATCAGTAAGTGGCCTGGAGTCTAGTAACGAAGATGCAGAGAGCGGTAGTACAGCAGTGAAGATGAGGACTTCTTCGACTCGAGAAGTCGGAGCTATGCTTGAGTTATGTGACAATTCTGAGTATTTTAAACGAACCTATAACATCCTTGTCTTACTCGAAAGGCAAGTTTAAACACATGAGGACAGTAAAAGTGATTGTGTCACACATTCCTCGGCCTTGCCTTCTTGTGCTGGATAGACAGTACGACACGTTTTGTTTATAAATATTCTATAATCCCAAGAAAAATTCTCTGTACCTGTAAGCGCTGGCAGGCACCTCTTGCGGAAGAATCTCGCTGCTCGGTAGCATACAGTATTTCATTAGAGATCTTGTTGATATAAGATTTGTTGAAGTCTATGCATTCATACCCCTAACACCTTTGCAACACCTTACACACACACACACACACACACACACACACACACACACACACACACACACACACACACACACACACACACACACACACACACACACACACACACACACACACATATATATGTGTGTGTGTATATATATATATATATATATATATATATATATATATATATGCATATATAAAAGCATGATACACTCAAAATATTCAGCCTGTGAAAATATTCCTTAAAACTTCTTTTTTATATACCTTATATGATACTGTAGTTTAAGAATTATAATACCACTGGTAACATTTCTCCAAAGTAGTAAGCCATAAAACAATAATGACTGAAAGTATGCAAAGTAACAGGTTTTAAGCATCTGAGGATAGCTGAGACTTCAACTGATAGAGAACAAAGCAAGCTCTACTTACTGTATGCCCAGCATAAGTAAACAGAGTAGCGAATGTGTAACGTAATCACTCAAACTATGTTTATGCTCGCCTTCCAGATATGATAAGGATGCTAGGTTCATGTAAAATACACAGTGTTGTCACACAACTCATCCATGCATAATACCTATCACTGCAGTTACTGAAGTGAGCATTAGATCTGGCAGCATGGGTCTTTTACATTACTGATAAGATGACTATGTTAAGGAATGATGTCACCAATGATTGGTTCTTCTGTTTTGTATGAATAATGAAGGTATCTCAAACAATAAATCAATGAGCCTCAGTTTCATTTGGTTAGTCTTTGTAAACATATAATGCACACCTAGATAGGTACTTAAGCCGAGTAAAGTGCAACAAATGACCAAAATTTGTGAAAGATTGCTGGAGAAAACTTAAATATGGACAGTAAAAAAAAAAAAAAAAAAAAAAAAAAAAAAAAATAAACATATTATAATGATTATTTCATACATACGTCACGTTCAAATCCTGGCTATGGTATTGAATTTTTCAATTTGGCTCTACTCATTCAAACCTTAGCCTACACACGGCTAGTGTGAAAGAAATGACTATTTCCAACATATTTCCTATTTGTTTCGATATTTTTTGGCTTTGCTTGGTGAATTAAAAGATTTATTTCATATCTTGTTGCCTGGCCAAATCTTTCAGCGGCTATGTTACTGTTTGAATCTTGCGCTTGTCTTCATTGCTCATGTGATCTTTATACCCAACAGTAAAGGAATATGTGATAATTGCTGAGCGATAATTGTGCAGGTGTACAATTATCGATTTAGAGATCAGCAATTGGTTGGTATTTGACAAATCCTAATACTTGATTGATCTCTACGTGTAGACTAAGGTTTGAATGAGTAGAGCCAGATTGAAAAATTCTAACCGGGAAACATACAAGTTGGAGAATTTAATGTCATGTAGGCATGTTGGCCATAGTAGCTCAGATGGTTAGAGCAACTGTACACAGAGCGGGAGAACCATAGTTCAAATCCCGGCTATGGTATTGAATTTTTCAATCTGGCTCTACTCATTGAAACCTTAGCCTACACATGGCTAGTGTGGAAGAAATGATTATTTCCAACAATTTACCTGAATGACAGTGGTTTAACTATAAAACCTGGGACTTAAGTAATTACAGCATAGTAAGTCGCCACAAGATGCGTGTCTCATAGCATATGAGAAGCCCTAGTGGTCTACCGGGAAACATACGAGTCAGTTGGAGAATTTAATGTCATGTTGGCCATAGTAGCTCAGATAGTTAGAGCAACTGTACAGAGTGCGGGAGATCCGTGGTTCAAATCCCATCTATGGCATTGAATATTTCAATCTGACTCTACTCATTCAAATAGGAAATATGTTTGGAAATAGTTTTGAACAATTTTGTGCAGCTATTCAACTTAAATAATTGCAACTTTATTGTAAGTTTAAAATAAATGAAGTTTGTTATTTTAAAATAGAGGTTATGTCACTTTATTATTTTCTTATAATAATCAGCGCCTTCTGACAGCCTTAAGTCCAAAGCTACTTTCACCAGTGTTAACTTGTGCACGGCCTGTAAGAGGTGATTTGTGAGGTTACTTTCATTCATGTGCTAATGTAGGCCTATGTGATTTAGGGAATAAAATAACTTGTTTTATTGCTTATAACAGTTGGTTTTATTCGTGAAATAGTCTCTACAAATGCAACTCGTGGTTTTGAATTTCCCTAGATAAATTCCCTCCCGATTTCGTCGCTCGTGAATTTATCGTAATTCATCTTCTCCAACGTGACTAGGGCTTAAGTTGAGTTCTGACCTCATGGAGATGATAAGTATACTTTATTCATTGTTATTAATATGAATGTCTAGCTATGTGGCAGTTTCTATTGTACATAATCTAACTGGTAATTATGACAAACTAAAAATATTGATGGAAATTAATCATTTCTTCCACACTAGCCGTGTGTAGCCTACGGTTTGGATGAGTAGAGCCAGAAAGAAAAATTCAATGCCATTGATGGGATTTGAACCACGGATTTCCCGGTCTCCATCCGGTCACTTTTAACCATTGAGCTACTATGGTCAACATGCTGACATGATATTAAATTCTCCAACGGACTCATATGTTTCCCGGTAAACCACTAGGGGTTCTCATTAACAATGAGATACACACCTTGGCTTATCGTGGTTCAAATCCTGGCTATGGCATTGAATTCTTCAGTCTGGCTCTACTCATCCAAAATAAAAATATCATTTTACATAGATTTTGAATAAAAGGTACATAAGAGAGGGATACAAATTCTACACTACAACCATCAAGCAGATCTATTGCGGCTAACACCCACCCACCAGAAAGAAGGGATGAAGTGAGAGAACTGAAGGAGACCACAGGGTTGCACAGACTGCAAAGACATGCAGAACTCCCCAAAAAGTGCTGAGAATTCTTCAGCCAGGACCTGCTACAGGTCACCAACACTTTGGGTGCAGTGTGAAAAAGTATCCCCTCCCCACATGAGGACAGTGACCAAACAATGTCACCCAGCACTGAAAACAGCATTGACAATGTGCAAATGCTGCACCATTTGTCTGAAACTGTTACAGATTTTGGAATAACATTAAACACTCTTCTTCTGATGTTTTAAATATGTGTAACAATTTACTGCTTATAAAATCTGTGGATTTTAAACTAAACGCAGCTTATATTGTCCAATATTTATCTGCTAACCAAGCTAAGTAAAAACTGTAAAGAGTGAATAAGATTCAAGCAAAATTCTGTGTCCTCCATTAATGTCTGCTTAAAACCAACATAAAAGCAGGGGAAAGTTCTGAGAAGTCTTGCAATTGCCGCATAGGGAGTCGATGTGATGACTGCGTCTGCATACACAGTGCAGTCTCTTTATCTCTGAATAAAATAAAAAAAAAAAAAAAAAATCTATTGGATTCCTTTAGGGTTGCAAATATGTAAATGTGTCAGTTTTGAGCTGTTAGCCTCAAAAATAACATTGCTAGATTTCCCTTCCCTATAAGAGATTCATGTCAGTAGCCTGTCATGTGACAATCATTCAGGACAGGCTAGCCCAGGGGGGACAGTAGTGCGAGCACTGACTTGTTAACAATGGGGCAGCAGAGCTTAACAGTATGTAATGGGAATCACATATCTAAGGGATACACTCCATATTACAGATCTATTACATTATCTGTTTGTGATAGCAACAAAGTAGTATATTCAACATTACTAATATAAATAAAATATCTGTGAAAAAGAAATGAACTTTATTGCACAGGAAACAAAATATTACTACATATTGTGTACACCTACAAAACACTGAAAATAGTTCACAAAATTACATTTTGTATTATATGCTTTAGAAATTATGATGAAATCCTGATCAGGATATTTAAATAAATGTTTCCGTTATCCCTATAAAATATAGGATTCTTATTTTGTAAAAAAATTAAAGTCATGACAGGTAAGCAATACAAATATTATAAGTAAATTACAATAATTTGTGTCAAACTTCACTTATCTGTTTTTAATTCACAAATCCTCCAGGACTAGACTCAGATCCAGGTAAGAAGGCTGCCGGAAGTTACGATTCGCTCAGAGAAGGAGTCAGAGAAAGAAACAGAGATATTGGGTAGGTGTTGCCATATCATTGCACTTCTGGAAGGCTGTCAAGCATTCTGACATGTTACTTAAAGTTCATTTAAGCACAATAGCACGTTATCACACAGCCTGCCTATGCTACACCTGGCATACTGTTGTATCTACCATTATGGTTCACACTAACACTTTATTTCATCACTTATTTATCAGCAAATGAAAACAAACTTAAAAGACCAAGTAGACGACAGTTTTGCTTGTATGCAGACACTTAAATGAAATGCATTGGCTGTTTAAGTGACATGACACTTCTGGGTTTCTGTGCAACTAGCAGATGACTGCCTTCATACCTAGATCAGAGTCTAGTTTTGTTATGTGTCCATCACAGCTTCAGGTGGTAAACTGTCTATTCTTATTTCACAATGCATACACTGATAATACAACCAGAGTATAACTTCATTGTCATCCTGAACTACTTTCTTAGATTACGCAGAAAATGAAGCTATTTACAGTGGAGTAACAAACACTACACAAATAAAAATATTTAATAAATGTTCTCCACTTAACTTAAGAAGCCGATGACAATACTTCAATTATGTTTTGGCGAAATTAATTTCATGGACATTTGCCCACATCTTCAGTCAACACAATTGTTAACAAAGAATTGTGTTGACTGAAGATGTGGGCAAATGTCCATGAAATTAATTTCGCAAAAACATAATTGAAGTATTGTCATCGGCTTCTTAAGTTAAGTGGAGAACATTTACTAAATATTTTTATTTGTGTAGTACTTTCTTAGATATTTTAAAATCCTTTTGTCCGTCAATAGATTTTCAATATTGGGCACTATATTCTGACAATCAAACAAAGAATACCTTTCAAGTTATGACCTGATAGTTGGTTGCTGGTACATGGTTTTCAAGCCTTCAAGATTGAAAAACCTGCTTGTATAAAAATATATGTGTGTGAATATACTAAGATACCAACAGACAAATCTGATTAAGTGTGGAAAGCCTCAATGAGGAAAATTCTAGAGTAATATTACACTTCCATGCACGAGCTGCCATGGAACAATTCACGGCTGCTATGGTATGTCTAGTGACGCTGCCCTATTTATGTTGCTTGCACTATCAATGCGAGCCTTGATGTCACTTTACTTTGCAATTGTATAAGATCATTACAAACTGTCTAAGCTTCTTCCTCTGGGCTGTAAATGATCAAATCATATATTCACATACACAATTGCCAATATTACTAAGTCTGACAGCCCACTGAAGTGTCTTCTTCATTATTCTCACATTTTACTTGCCATTCCTATATTTCTCATTTCCAAGTGTGTACCTGTAATAAAGAAAATTTTGTTGTGAAAGAGTAATACTAATAATTAGCTGCATAACTGTATTTATGCTTGAATGCCTTCTTGACTGCACAGTTTATAATAAAATGAATTATTGCTTGAGCTTGAGAAACATTAAGGCTATCTGATCATTATTCTAAATGTTAGGCAATTTGAAACAAATAGGTATAAAGTGATACAAGCATAAATTAAAGCCTATACTGTGGTTATCAAGAAGCCTAAAAATTAAAACTACTCTAATAAGTAACTAAGTAGCTGCCCACAATGCATATGCTGCATTAGATTCTAATGAAACTATCTATTGGTAGTATAGCAACATCCATCCTATCAGATATGCTCTTAACTAGTCTCTGAACGATGTCTATTAAAATGAATTGCCATTGTTTTGCAACTTCTCTCACAAATATTTTCTTGGATCTTCTGCTGTTTAAATTTGTCCCAGAGGTGTTTTACAGGATGTACATTTGTACTCCATGCAGGCCACTCCAAATGATTAATGTTGTTTGCACAATGCTGCCTAGTAGTTCACAAAGCATGCACTTAGCATTATCATGGAATAACAGGATCCATTCCAAATCATATTGATAGCATTTTATGTTTGTGAATTCATGCTACCATATATAGTCACCAATGGAACCTAGTTCAATATAAAAAAAACAGAGTGGGATGGCTCAAGCAGTTTTGTCTGTGGCACGCATTCAGGAGGTTCGAATCCCTACCTGATCCACGGCTTCTTTCGAGGTTTTTCTCCATTATCATTTCACATCATCTCTCATCTGGTGTCTTTTTCAGGGTAGAAGTGTTGGCAGTGTCTTGGCGGTGCATGAAAGGATGATATGCTCTGAGTGAACCACTTCCTCCACTGGTAGGTCTCCATGTACGTAAAATGTATGGACCCTGCCCTTTGCACTGTCGTGGTTCCTTGAGATGGCCGCCCTCTCTCTCCTCTCGCCTCATTCTTCCTCTTGGGCTGTATAGCCATATATCCAAAAGTAGACAGATTCTTCATTGTAGGTTTAAGTTAATTTATAGAAACATGTGACCCTATATTTTTCAGATCAACTTTTGTACCTCAAATATAGTTATCACTTTAAAATAACAAAATTAAAATATTGACAACTTGTTATGAGATTTTATCTAAAATAACTGCTTAAGTCTTGCGAATTATTTATTCTGTAAGAATTATTCATTCTTTTGAATTCAAATTTTGAATCTATCTGCATGGAGTACAGTTTACAGGAAACCAATTTAAAGTTTGATCTGCTCTCCATTCAGGGGTGAAGAGTGATATGATGTTTATGGAAGCGCTACCTTTATACCAGCAACACCCAAGTCCTCAAGTTTAAAAATTCAGAAGCTGCTTCTCCAAATGTCATGTCATGCTTCACTACTGTCACCATTGATGGCTAGCTGGACAAATGTATTTAAATTTATTGAGAAAAGAATTCATTAGAAATCATTAAAAAGTTGTAGTAGTAAGGGAACCAGATTAAAAAGAATTGAAGGTAAAATAGTGACTGAAGAGATGGAAGCAATGAAAAATGAATATTCTTAATGTGTTTAACAATGATAATATTATGGAAACGTAGAGTCAGACTGAAAAATTCAATGCCCTAGCCGGGATTTGAACCACGGATCTTCTGGTTTCCGTCCAGCTGCTCTACCATTGAGCTACTATGGCCAAAGTGCCAACATGACATTAAATTCTCCAACTGACTCGTATTTTCCCAGTAAACCACTTAGGAGTTCTCATAAACATATGAGACAGCCACCTTAATGGTGACTTACGACATGTAAGTACTTTAAGGCCCGGGCTTTATAGTTAACCACTATTAGGTCAATTAATGTCATGTTGGCACGTTGGCCATAGTAGCTCAATGGTAGAGCGGCTGGACGGAAACCAGAAGATCCATGGTTTAAATCCCGGCTATGGCATTGAGTTTTTCAGTCAGACTCTACGTTTCCACAATTTAGCCTACACACGGCCAGTGTAAAAGAAGAATTAATTTCCAATGATAATATTAGTTTTTAAGAAATTTTAGTTTTTAAGAATGCTGTTTGAATGTTAAATTATTTAAAGAAAAGATTAGGAAGAATACCAAATGTGGTCATGAAAAGTGTGCAACTAAAAAATGATTTGAACCAAAGAGAAATTACTGTGCCTTAGCAACAGCCCATTCATTAATTTCAAATGAGTTAGAATTAACTTGATTCTACTTAAAGACATCGCCTAGTAAAGACGCAAAATGTTATTCTGTACATGGACGCTGTAGAGCATGGAACCAAAACAATCTGTGTGGAACCATCAAGGAGAAATACATAATCAGTGTAAAAAGAATTGCAACACTTCTGAAATCATGTATTAATTTTGTGTTATGACATGTTTATGTTAACTTCTGAAGGAATTAAAATTCCTTTAAATTAAAATTAAAATAAAAATTCGAAAAATTCTATCTTCCCATCCAATATTGTAAGAGGTTTTCATGCAACTACTGCAGCTGCCATGGGTAACTATGAGAGGACATTGTGACCCAGAGCATCATATCCAGCACCAAGGACAGGACGTTGCAGCATCCCAACACTGACGTTCAGGAGCAATGCTTCAGCATGGTCTAGTATTTCATCATTTTAGTAGAAAACCTGTTGCAAGACTAAAGGCTGCAGATATCTGGTGCAATTTCCTGGTAAAAACATCACCTTTATGTTGTGTAAGAATGATGGTTCTGATAGATATACTACACACATATCACCAGAGCAATCTTTGTTCCCTGAAATCCCATTTTTATATCTAGGTTTCGTAGATATTTAACAAATATTTCTGAAGTCATCCATGCACTTTTCGGAAGTGGTATTTGCATGGAGATGTGCAAATGTTTCTGAAACAGCTATTTCCCATGTTTAAAAGAGATAACTGTTTGCACACAACAAAGTTAATAACCATCTTTGTTTTTTCTTTTTTTGCTCCTGCCCCAAGACATTTTTCACCATGAACTGCAAAAGTCTTATTGGGTAGCACGCAGAAGAACTTTGCATTGAAAATGACCTTCGCAATGTAGTAAAGGAGGAGATTGGCAACCTTAGAGTGAGTTTGGAAAGACAGTTCTCAACAGTCAGCCCCATAGCTGCAGGAGTGCCAGATGACAGTGTATTGTTCCCACTACTCTTTGTGGCCTAGATGTCTAACTTCCCAACGGAAATAGACTCGTACATGTCAATATGTCATTGATGTCCTAATAATGGCATACAACAAAAATGTTGGTTATTGTTTCCCTCTGTTATGCCAGTTCCGAGCTTTCGGCCACTGGAGTGAGAGGTGGATGATGGCCATTAGCCCAGGGAAGAGCTCAGCTCTCCTGGCGAAATCGCTGGTGACCGCCGCAATCACTGATCCTCTGGTTGCCTCTGCCAAGTATCTCAGACACGCGGGATGACTTTCACTCTCCACATCAGGGCTAAGGACTGAATCAGACATTACGCACTTAAGCAGTTGGGTCCAATTTTCAAATCCAACATGCCTACATACCTTAAGCTGCGCCTCTATCAGGCGATCATCCCGCCCCTACTGTATGGGTGCGAAATCTGGCGATCAGCGACACCAAACACTATTAGTAGCCTGCGCAGAACAGGGCGCTGAGGAAGATCTATGATAATGGGCTCAGATTCCCATCTCACATCCCACATACCCACTCCGAACTCCCATTGTGGACACAATAAACCCGCATTCCACCCCAACCTGCTGGTGAACTCTCTTGGTCACTACAACCATAAAGCTCCTGGTAGGAGGAAGAGCTACCGATTGCCCAAGGATGTCATGGCCAATTTTGCATGAGTACATGTAGTGTAGGGCCCACACTCCCAGCTGCACCCCACCCCCAAGAACGGTAATGAGTCTGGAATACAAGAATAAACCCAAATCCCTATTCCCTCTGGTTGGTCGGCTGTCTGCCTCCAGCTACCTAAAAGCGGACGGCCGGGTGCAGACAGCATTGGATGTGGTAATGCATGGATGGATGACCATACTCGCAGCCACAGCGTTGGAAGGCTAGAGAAACCTATGTTCACAGGTAAAAACTTCGGACAAAAGACAAACATTTTAAAGCGCCCAGATGAAGCCACACTAAGTGGCTAGGAGCACTTGCTCGTGGTTGCTAGATTGCTAGAGGCAAGGTCACCTTTTTCCAGAACTCAGTGTTCATATTTAACATCCGCACTTTCGCTGCAAATGCCTTATGATAGGTTATGCCACTTCTTGAAGCTATCCAGGCAAAAATTAAGCCCAAAAGTTGTCCACATGTAAAGTTAGCGCTATTTGGCAAGCTTTTTCTTTTAGGATATCCATAGCTAGGGAGGAACGATGCCTCCGTGGGTGTTTCCAGTAAAAATGAAATTGGAGAAAGTGTATCCATTTGATGATTAGCCAGCAACATGTTATCCACTATTTCGCTATAGTTTGGTGCATGACAGCTCCCTAGGAAATTTGAGGTGACCACTTTGAAAGATTCCCAAGCAGCATGTTATTTTCTGGTCAGAAGTCCATCAAAATGTTGATCAAAAAAGAGTTCTCTAACTTTGGGTCCCATTAAAATTCCCTCTTTAATTTTAGCTGTGCTTATCCTTGGAAATTTTGAAAATTAATATCTAAATGCTGGTCCATCACAATCCAGTGCTTTAACAAAATTTATAATCAGTCCCAGTTCGATGTGTTGGAGGCAGCAAAATTTTTCTAAATTCAATCAATGGCTGTTGCTTTATGTCCATTGTTCCTAGTTCCAAAGTTTGTCGAAGAGGCCAATCTTTCCTTTTGTAGTGCAAAGTCTTAGCCCAGCTGTCCCATTTGCATAGGAAACAACATTTTGTAAATCCTTGTAAGCCAAGAAGAATTACAACCATCTCTAAACCATCTCTAAATCACAACATATTTGCCACTTAAATACGTCATAATTTATGTAATTTAAAATATCTCTCTTTCATATGAACTGTGTAGGCAACTGGAACTGAAGGTAAAGTGTATCCTTTGTGCAGTACCTGAATACAGCTTAAGGGTCAGCGTGGAAGCATCTAAAAATGACCTCCATTGTTCCTGTGTGTGTTGGATATTTGTGGCTTCCATTAAGGCTTGCACATCATTACAAAAATGTTATTATTTACTTTGAAAAATTGTTTCAAAGGCCTCTGCCATGTTCTAAAAGCAGACACTTACACATTTTCTCAGAGATAGGAGTTGCATAACAGGCACTGCAACAAATATGGGGGACCCAGCTTTTATCTTGGTCCCCTATTTTGCATCCAAACTACAAATGGTAATATGGATTGACACTGTTCTCCAAAATTAAGCTTACCGCATGCACCTGGTGTTTCAGTTCATATCTTTGTATGTTGGCTGTTTTAGCATAACATACTGATACTCTGTACTACTGCAGTATGAACTGTTCTTCTCCATTCAGCTTCAAAATACTCATGCCTGAGTCTCCATTTCAATCTTTGCTCTGCGTGTAGCATGCAAAAGAAACCTGCACTAAACTCATTTCTAATGTGTTGGCCTGCTGTGTACTGGGTAAGATGAGTGTCCCATTGTGGTGCACTACAAATCAGGGTCAGATTAATATAACTGCTTTATAAGAAAGACTTTACAAACTTTCTTTTCTTTAAAAAAAATGGCCAAGTTTTTATCAAAATATTGTATGTTGAAAATATTTAAATAACAAAACATATATCTTGATTTTTCTGCAAAGAGCCTCAGTTGGAAGAAATTTTGTTTATCTCTATAACAGTTTAACCATTAAAAAAAATGTAGATATCTTTAAAACAAATGTATTTCAAATAAGCTTTTTTGTGTCTCAGCCCCTACCAGGTATTTGTTATTGGTTTGAATTTTTCAGTAACTATTACTACTGTTCAGCTCTTCTCACAATGTCAAGGAAAGACTACAAAATTTCAGTAAATTATATACATTGTTCAACACCTATTGACAAAACGGAGAAAGAGGAAACCACTACAACTTGCACTAGTCGAGTATCAGCTGATGATAGGAGCAAGAGCTCTTGAAACATGTCCTGTGAATAAACAGTGTGAGTGAAGCAATGTGTCAATATCTTCTCGATTCACTTTTGTACCTAACTTAAGATTGGTTTTCTGTATTCCTCCTTGTGTCTTAAATAAAATAGTAAAGAAACTATTTCTGCAAAAGGTTTATCTCAGTTATAATCAAGTGGATAAGAGAATAAGCTCCTAAGAATAGTTGCTGTTTGTAGTGTACACAGTTCAATATAACGTTTTTCAAGCAGCCAAGCAATGTTATATGTAACTGCAAATTTTGTTACCCTTCATAAACATATGAGCTGAGCTAGTCAACCTGAAACAATTCAATATTTCTAGCCCCTAGAGAAAGAAATGTAAAGTCTGAGAGGGAGTTGTACTTACCAAGGCAATAAATGCAGAAACCAAGAAAACAATCAAAATGCTGCATCAGCTCCATACACAATTTGCACAAGGTTTTCTGTTGGCACTGCAAAGCAGTGAAATCCATAGCCGAAAAATGTCTGTCACACAACTTAGCTTTGCAATTGCATTCATTCATGTATCACTATCGTAACATAATGGAAAGTATTGTTAATTCACTGTTACTCAAGTTATTTGGCATCAAACTGAAGGTTCTCACTAGATTCTTCTATACTGGGAAGTTCTTCAGACAAATTGTCACTGTAATCTTTCATTAAGTTAGAAATCTTAGTTTGGCCATCTTTATCACCCTATATAATACTTGACACATGTTTTTTTAATTTCCTTCTGGAATTTGATGTTGGAGACTTATGTTCTTGAGTGTTATGTAATGTAACATATCAATTGATGGAGCTTGGGCCAGTTATTACACTATGTTTCTCTGTTTAGCAGTTGAAAGGCATTGTTCTGTACATACTGTACAAGACTTGAGGTTTGTATGAGACATGCTGTCTCATATTGGAGTAATTCTAACATGGAAGGAAATGACAGTTTGAATGGAATAATTCCAATTTATAAAATCTACTCACAAGCATATCAACCGGAGCAAAAATGAATGGCATCATGTGGATCATCATGAAGACACAAGCTTCGACGTAATTCATCACCCAGGAAGGTCATTATTCTGGTATATGACAGCCATGTTATTCTAGAGTCATGCTGTTCTTGAGGGTCTCACTGTCAATGCTGCAAACTACTTCATATTATGCTACATTTCTACTAGAAAGTCTGCACTTTACAGAGGAAATGTCAGGTGCTACTAAGCAATGCCAGTCTTCTATGATAATGCAACAAGCCACACTATAAAATACCTTTTACACAGTGGAGGTAGCAGGACCTAACAACACCCTCTATACTTCCTTGATCTCAATCCATGCTGTTTTGATCTGTTCCAAAATGAAGCAGCTGGGCAACATTTATAAACAGCAAGGACATCTTAATGGAATTTCAATGAGAGGCGGTGCATAAAAGGAGCGTTGTTTCAAAATGTATTAAGTGTACTCTTTTTCAAAATACACACTGATGTGATTTCCCCCTATATTTCATGCGCTCTTTAAGGCTATGAACTCAGATTGGTACATTTTGTACTATATCCCTTATTATTTCAGTGTCGAAAATAAATGCATTGGATCAAATCGTATTAGGTGCACAGGAATGATCGGTTCAGAACGTATTATGTGCAACTTCCATCTAATCAAGTTGTACAACCTGCATTCAACTTGCATCTCTGCTGATATTTCCCACTAATTGTTATGCTGACGTATCTGTATCTGTAGAAGTAGTATGTCAGTTCACTGTGATCATCACGGAGGGAGGTGAATCTACTGGAGAATGATCCAAAAGAAGCAGAAAGCAAATCAAGAATACAAAAACCAAACACCAGCGTGAAGTGGAGGCTAAGCGAGTTTCGTTTCTATTATTTTATGACTTACAGTCAACATTGTTTCTATTATAGCCTTAACATGCTTGTTTTGGAGGGGAACTAAAGAGAAATATTTCTCTAATTATCAAGAAATTGCATAGTAAAATGCATAATATGCTTACTGTTGCATTAATTTGACAAGCATAATACCGATCTGCAACACTTTGAATCTCCAGGTTTTCACAAGAAAGGGAGATATAAATACCAAAGCATTCCTATGTACTTTCTCTTGAAAGCGAAGAATCTGGTATACGCAGTACCTCATAAGCTAGAGCAAGATCGCCGATTAAGCTATCTACTAAAAGTTAAATCTCCTAAGCCACGGAGAATGTCAAAGCATTATGAAGGCAATCACAGTTGTACTTCCATTGTTGTACCTTACGAGGTAAGTTCTAGAATTAATGTACTCTATGATTTCTGTGGTGCTCAAGTATCAAGTTCGCGCGAAAATTTAATTGGTATGAAGGCATGCCAGCTGTTACTTGATACTTCCTCAAACGATTAAGCTATAAACAATGCAATGCTTTTCACTAGTCATAGTACAGTCTACCACAAAACCTACAGCGTATTACAGTATTCCTTGCACTGTTCAGCTTGAAATGTGTATGATGTTGCTTATTTAACATGTTATAACAATTGGAGAAGTTTTCCTTACTTGGTTATCTCCTTTTAGGTGAAAACAAGTGACAGAACACAACCAGTTTGTTCAAAGTTTTTTTTAGCATTTACTTGGGATAAGTCAAACCAGACTTAATAGCATAGCCAAAGCTGTTAAGGATGGCCAGGGCGTTAAAGAGAGGAGATGGGAGTATAGAAAAAGGGCTCTGTTTACTGCAAAAAATAGAAGTGTATGCAAGTTTATAGCAAAATTACAGGCAAGAGTCCCATTACAACAGAAGCAAGTCAAAGGTTATATCTATTAGCTGATTTAAGCATAAATAAATTATTCAAGATGTACAACGCTAGTGCTCCTGCCCAACTTAAGGTCAAAAAGCGATCTTTCCAGAATATTTTTCGCACAAAATTTAACATCAGCTTTGGGTCACCTGCCACTGACACATGTGCTTGCATAGCATTTCAAATTAAAAATGCAACAGATATTCAAAGAAAGAATCACTTACTGGCTGATCTCGGAGCAAACTTCGTTCCAAAACCTTCCACAAATTAATGAGGGAGTGTTCTACTGATACAAGAAGTTTCTACTTCGATTTGCAACAGGTACAGCCCCTTCCAAAGTTATGAACTGGCAAAGCATACTACTCCTGCCAAATATCGTTTGATGCGCTCTGTGTCATTGACATCAGCAATAAGAATGCTACATTCTTTACTTGTTTACTTGGAAGAGACTGAAGGAGGCAGAGGAGCAAACAAGGTGGCATCGGGTGTACTTTCTTATCTGGAAGAAGCTCATTTTGAGAAATCGATCACCACTATTAGGCTTTACTGAATGCTGTGGAGACCAAAATAAAAATAAGCACATAATTCATGCTCTGGTTATTGGCTCCAAAAGAAAGCTCCTGCACATCTCGGAAACATTACAGCAATATTTTCTGTTAGAGGGCATTCTTATTTACTCGCACATCGCTTGTTTGGAGTTGTAGAGAAGGCCCTCAGAAAAAGCACTCACTCCTGCAGAATATAGAGAAGTTTACAAATCTACAGGAAAAGTAAGATCACTAGGGAAAGATTGGGCTATTAGAGACTACAAAATACTTGCAAAATAATTCAGGAAATTGGATGGAATAAAGGATATGAAGAGGATAATTTTGAGGAAATGTATTGTAAATGGGAAGCCCCTCGTCAGAGTAAAGTTGGAGCCAACGTATAGGTGTGATGATCCATCAAAAAATTTCACAATACTGAAATGAGGAAGAAACATGAAACAAGCAGATGTGTCGAGATTTAACTGTACTGGAACACCACAGTGAAGCGAAATAATTATTAATTTTTAGATGAGTCGTATTTATAAATTAATAATCAGACAAGTGTTTGAACCTCCTATAGTTGATAAACTGAGAGCTTTAACGGACGCAACAAAACAGATGTGGACAATCTTCTGAAAGAAATTTGGTGATAACTGGAAAGAAATACTGAGTTTGAAGATGTATAAGTTAGCTCTGAATTTCAATGCACTATCTGAATGTTGTGATCCTGAAGACTGGCTGTTTGCATGAAGAGACAGAACTTGCAGGATTGTGATATTTTGAGGTAATTGTACTGTAAAATTCAAATTTTTGTTATCCTGAAGACTGGCTGTTTGCATGAAGAGACGGAACTTGCAGGATTGTGATATTTGAGGTAATTGTACTGTAAAATTCAAATTTTTTATTCTTAATGCCTTTAAACAGCATAATTGTAACCTGAAAATATAATATCCTATTATGACCTAGTATCTTTACCTGCGATAAATGTCTTCAGTGTCATTGACACTAATTTTTTTTTTCTACTTACTCAAAAGTGTATGTATGGTGGTGATAATTATTTAAAACATTAATTAAATGTAAACTATACAGCAAAAATAATTTGAAAAGCCGTGTTTGATTTCCTCTCTATAATTGTGGAAACGTTGAGTCAGACTGAAAAATTCAATGCCATAGCCGGGATTTGAACCACGGATCTTCTGGTTTCCGTCCAGCCGCACTACCATTGTGCTACTATGGCCAACGTGCCGATATGACATTAAATTCTCCAACTGACTCGTATTTTCCCGGTAAACTACTTAGGAGTTCTCATAAACACATGAGACAACTACCTTAATGGCGACTTACTACATGTAAGTACTTTAAGGCCCGGGCTTTATAGTTAACCACTATTAGGTTAATTAATGGAAAATTAATTATTCTTTCACACTGGCCGTGTGTAGGCTAAATTGTGGAAACGTTGAGTCAGACTGAAAAATTCAATGCCATAGCCGGGATTTGAACCACGGATCTTCTGGTTTCCGTCCAGCCGCACTACCATTGTGCTACTATGGCCAACGTGCCGATATGACATTAAATTCTCCAACTGACTCGTATTTTCCCGGTAAACCACTTAGGAGTTCTCATAAACACATGAGACAACTACCTTAATGGCGACTTACTACATGTAAGTACTTTAAGGCCCGGGCTTTATAGTTAACCACTATTAGGTTAATTAATGGAAAATTAATTATTCTTTCACACTGGCCGTGTGTAGGCTAAATTGTGGAAACGTTGAGTCAGACTGAAAAATTCAATGCCATAGCCGGGATTTGAACCACGGATCTTCTGGTTTCCGTCCAGCCGCACTACCATTGTGCTACTATGGCCAACGTGCCGATATGACATTAAATTCTCCAACTGACTCGTATTTTCCCGGTAAACCACTTAGGAGTTCTCATAAACACATGAGACAACTACCTTAATGGTGACTTACTACATGTAAGTACTTTAAGGCCCGGGCTTTATAGTTAACCACTATTAGGTTAATTAATGGAAAATTAATTATTCTTTCACACTGGCCGTGTGTAGGCTAAATTGTGGAAACGTTGAGTCAGACTGAAAAATTCAATGCCATAGCCGGGATTTGAACCACGGATCTTCTGGTTTCCGTCCAGCCGCACTACCATTGTGCTACTATGGCCAACGTGCCGATATGACATTAAATTCTCCAACTGACTCGTATTTTCCCGGTAAACCACTTAGGAGTTCTCATAAACACATGAGACAACTACCTTAATGGCGACTTACTACATGTAAGTACTTTAAGGCCCGGGCTTTATAGTTAACCACTATTAGGTTAATTAATGGAAAATTAATTATTCTTTCACACTGGCCGTGTGTAGGCTAAATTGTGGAAACGTTGAGTCAGACTGAAAAATTCAATGCCATAGCCGGGATTTGAACCACGGATCTTCTGGTTTCCGTCCAGCCGCACTACCATTGTGCTACTATGGCCAACGTGCCGATATGACATTAAATTCTCCAACTGACTCGTATTTTCCCGGTAAACCACTTAGGAGTTCTCATAAACACATGAGACAACTACCTTAATGGCGACTTACTACATGTAAGTACTTTAAGGCCCGGGCTTTATAGTTAACCACTATTAGGTTAATTAATGGAAAATTAATTATTCTTTCACACTGGCCGTGTGTAGGCTAAATTGTGGAAACGTTGAGTCAGACTGAAAAATTCAATGCCATAGCCGGCTATGGCATTGAATTTTTCAGTCTGACTCAACGTTTCCACAATTTAGCCTACACACGGCCAGTGTGAAAGAATAATTAATTTTCCATTAATTATCCTCTCTATAAGTTTACTGACTAAACGGTTCAAAACGTATTATGTTTAGTAGATCGGTTCAAAACGTATTAGGTGACAATTTCAAATTTGGATATAAGGCTACTTAATGAAAAACCAATTTTGGATTTTGAGGATTCTCAAACATTGTCGCAGTATCTAAACCCTGACATATGAATTTTGCAGGTAGCTTTTCTTGTTCAGAAGTCAAAGATTTTTCTTCATTTCTGAAAAATTTACCTTCGTGCACTTAATATGTTTTGAAACAATGCTCCTCATATATGGTGGTGCATCACATACAGCTGATGGTACTCAGCACCTTCCACATTGTTTGCAAAGATACATGGATGCTTTAGGGATTACTTTGAAGGGTATTAATTGTAAGATACAAGAACTTTATTCAGCATATTTAATACAGTAGAACAATGATTTTATTCATACATCCTTCAATGTACTGTATACATAGACTCCTGTACCTGTATCACAATTATAAATTACCACTGGGAAGCACATTTCATTGGCTTAATTGTATATACTGATTTTCAGTTCCTGTAGCTTTATTGGCTGATAAAAAGTAGTGCCGTACTTATGAAATGATCCTTTGACTTATGACTTGATGCCTTGTATATGCTCCCTTAAAATTGAGAGTAGATTAGCTATTACAATAGTTTTTCCTGAATTAAAGTTTTAATTGTTCTTTAAAGGTACATTTGTGTAAGATGTGTAGTAGTATCATTGGTTTCTGAACTTCCTGCTTTTTCACTGGTTTTGCAAACTGTGTTATGATTTTCATTCAATTGTAGTTGTTCACTTTCTTTTCAATATCGATCAATTATTTTAACTATTCTTTCTGGCAATACTATGGGATCTTCTAATGTAATCAATCAGCTTTTGCTTTTAACTTCATATATACATACACATTTTAATAAATTTTTTGGATAAATGTTCTTTCAAAAATCTGAAAACATAAAAGATGTTATGCAATGAGCAATGACTCCCAAATTCACAATTATTATGTACTCCCTATTAAGAAACTGTATGTCTTTATCTGGACAGCAACTGTGAATGCTAGGAGTATCCCTGAACTGCAGGGTATACGAGCACCTTTCCTTCTTTCCAACTTCTGCTTGTGTGAATTTCAATTAGCAGAATGAACTGATAATGAAGCACTGCTTCATGTACTGGATTTACTGTCAAGGCCAGGGCCAAATGGGTAAATACAGCAATAACGCTTTCTGGTTAAATAGAGGAATGAAGATTTTAATATTTGTTAAAGCTGAAAATCTGTGTGATACATCTGCTGACTTACCACACCAGATGCAACATTTTAGTACCCTGAGGCTAAGTGCCTGCAAATACAGCATGTTCCTTACATGTACGGTTATTCCTTTCTTGCAGCAAAACAGGCCTCGCACCCCCCCCCCCCCTTTTTTTTGGGTATGATGGAAAGGATCAGTGAGAGGCAGTCTGGGAAACATTTAAAAATACTAATAGCTGAATTTATCATATTTATTTGATATCCATCTATAAAAAGAGTACAGTTCTGAGAGTACTATCATCTATCAGAGGGTCACAGTCAACTAACATTCACTACCCTGTTATTTTGATCTCAACTGAATTAAAACACAATAGAAATTTAAAATTCTTAACATACATTCAAGACCCTTATCAGATAATGATGAGAAGAAAATGTTACCACATAAGTACAATATAAATAATGGAAAACAGAAAATGTATTTAATTTCGATGGGTGCAGACTGCTCAACACTCAAACCTTATATTTACAAATGCTTTGTTATTGATGCAGACAGCACACTGCCAAGATCTAAATTTTGCTAAGTAATAATCGACAGAAAACCAAGTTTTCCTTACTCTCTTGGAAAGTCGCATGCAAGGGCAAAGTTCCAATGTATCACTTAAGAGACAAATTTATGATGCCCTTGCTTCGGAATGCTAGTAAGCCAACAGAATACAATGGTAGCATTGTACAACATTATTAATACTGAAGTGTTCCTTAAACTCTCTATATGCTGCCTTGCTTTTGTGGTACTTTGTGCATATGGAACTTACTTCCATTCTTTCCAGTTAAATATCTAAAAACAGTTATGTTTTATTGCCCAAGAGCTTTAGATGTAGATATTTCTAACCAATTGTAGTCTTATCTTGTATTCTCACACTTGTCATGTCATTCAACATGTGACATAAAAGACAACCCCATCATTTTCAGCATTGGGGTATGGAAATGACACCAAAGCATAGCCTTTACAGCGACATACAACACATATGTTCACTACACTGAAAATCACAACTGCATATAAATAGGTCTACTACACAAATATTTAATATGATCTAATATCTGATAGATTTGTTCCTGATAATAGCTTTGTTCATAAGATGAAATGAAGAAACTACTTTAAAGTGCAGCACAGAACAAGTACTACACATTTATATTTGGCAACATGATCGATGATTACAAATAAATCTGATAAAATATTTCTATTATGTATCCATTTGTATGACTCATCTGTCATGTACAATTACAACATAAACAAGAAAAATGCTTATTAAATAATTATTGGTCAACCAATAACAGAATGTATAACAAGAATGAAAAAGAAAAGTAAAGAAAGCAAATACAAACCTACTTCTGTCTGGTATATATATCTCAAACATTCTCAATCCTGTGCTTCCTAGGTGTAAAACCTCTGCTATTTAAGCGCTTCGTACCTGACTTGAAGAGTTGAAAAGGTGATAACATGTATAAAAATTACATGATAATGGTGACAGTATATCTACGTAGTTTCCAGCTTTCCACTATGAATGGGCAGGTAGGTAACCTTAAGCTCGTTTGTTTTTTTGTTTTATAAAGAAAGAGAGAGTGGATGAACGTTGAACAAAATGCCGGCGGAAACTAAACAGTACAGTCTACAGGTCTGTATCATACCAAGCTGCCACCTGGTTGTTATCCTGAGGGGGTTGGGGTAGTTCATCCAGGTGATCAAAATTGAGGTCTGACGAGTCTGGTCCGCCGACGCCGACATCCATGGGATCCATAGGGCCATACGTTGATCCACCCCCACCACCTGCTCCATGGTGAGAACCTATATCCAACCCTTGCATCGAGTCTATTGGTATCTGGTCATAACCTAAAGGGGCAGCACATATAATCACTTTACTTCTAGCACCTACAAGCAATCTAAACTCTAAACTGTCAACACTAATACTAAACACTTTTCTACACACCTAACACACAAAAAGCATACATTGAAAACAAATGATTATAGCTGATAAACATTTACAAAATAAATAACTAACATCAAGCTAATTTGCAAGCAAGCAATTAAGCACACTAACAAAGCATGGTTTAAGTTCCGTTGTTTCAGGTGCATTAAGTTTTGGATGTTAGGTTTAAGATTCCGATTTTGTTTATAATATGCTCAGAAAATTTAACTATATATATTTACATTCATCACAATGGTACACTTGGACTAAAGAGGAACAAATTTAAAATTTTCTTGATTCCCAACAGATGCAAACAAGAGTACTTGGAGATACAAATGCTTAATTTATTTAATGTTAAGATGTTAATACTTCCCTGTGTTTTACAAGAAGTTACAATGCTATTTTAGTTTCAGGAAAGCACACTATATACACAAGATAACCAACAATAGATTAGTCACAACCTTTGTTGACAAAAATAAATGCTGCCTGATCGTAATTACAATATTAACACTAATATATGTTAAAAGTTCAAAACCTAGATAATTTAAAAAAAAAAAAAAAAAAAAAACTTTTATAATACAGCTTAATCTTTAGTGTTAAAACTCATATCTAAATGAGATGAATCCATTGGACAATTTCAGTCTTTATTTTACGATAGTAATAAATAAAATAAAAAACTAAATTAAAAAATATTAGACAAATGTAAAATTGAACAGTGTAATTAAGAATTGATTTCACCAACATTGTGAGTATTGAGAATTTTAATATGATCTGTGACAACTGTTCTTTCCACAAGCAGTACTGCATACAAATGTGATTACAGGTAAAAATGAAGAGGATTGTATGAAATCTGATGCAATTTATTACTGCTTGTGAAATGTAACAAAAGAAAGCAAAGGAAACTAATATAGCAAATATACTTATTTGTTGTGCTGGGAAGGTCACAATCAAAGCTATATGTTCTTGAGGTTCGATCTGCAGGTGAGGCTAATTAAATGTCACACTGATGTCTCAAAGCCTGTGTTATATCTGATGTGGTAAAGTAAAGCTCATGAAGAGAATGTTTTTCAAGAAATTTAGAAAAGTATGAATGACATGAGAAGATTGTACTGCATCATTTGTGACAGTTTCTTAAGTTAAAAAAATTTCTTGCAATTACAAAGAATGTTAGGTTTCAGGCGCAGATATATCAGTTCAAAGTTTTTATATCTTTTATGCATGATAATCTAAACACAATTATGTACTTGATTGTGTTTAAATATAAATTTAGTTCTGCAATTCCAAAGCAGATTATTTCTAATAATTTTAAAATGTTTCATTAAATCAATTCAAACTCTGTCCAAATTAACTCTGTCAACATTCCAATGGATAGCATAAATATTTTGTAGTACTCCAAAGTAAAACGAAAGCCAGATTAAAGTTAGGAGTGAATAAGAAAGCATAATATACTGATGAAATAATCTGTTTTAAGAACAATGGTAATATTTTAATATTTTTTATTAGTTCTGAATGATAGATGTGTTAGTCTTTCTGTCGCCACCTCAACCTACCTTGCTGTTGGTAGGGCCTGCCGCCATGACTGCTATGTACACTAGGAGGTCCCTGCCCATACATACCATCATACCCCTGGTCAGGGCCAAGCATGTCCTGCAATGGGGTATCAAAACAACCACTTCCAAATACAGAGTGCAACATCACACCATACGTGCTCCAAATTTAACAAATAAATAAGACACAAAACATTACAAAAAAAAAAGTAAAAGATAATGAGGTATTTGATTGCAAGTTCTTGAATTAATGAGACAGATGCAAATAGCCTCCTTCAGGCTTGACGAAAGTATAATTCCTTTGCAAACATAATGGTTTCACCACAAAAACATACAAAATCTGCATAAACATATGAAACATATGAGAAGTATTAAAATAATAAAGAGCCCTACCAGCACTGCAAAAGGTATTTCAACATTTTTTTAGTTAATTGATGGAAATTAATATTTCTTCACACTTGCTGTACATAGGCTAAGGTTGTTGATAGAGTAAACATGAAAAATTCAATGCCATTGCCGGGATTTGAACCACGAATCTCGTGGTTTCCGACCAATTGTTCTAACCCATTGAGCGACCATGGCCAATGTACCGTCCTGACATTAAGTTCTCCATTTGACTCATATATTTCCCCAGTAGACCACTAAGGGCTCTCGCATTCGAGATATACAGTTTGTGGTGACTTATTATCTTAAGTACTTGAGTCCCAGGCTTCATTATTTAACTCTTATTATTTTAGTTAATTGATGGAAATTAATCATTTCTTCACACTTGCCGAAATCATTATTTTGTTTTTAATTTATATCTTCCAACGTTAAGTCATATTGGACGATGAATGAAATGGGTGAAATGATGCTCAAATGAATCCAGGGTCCATAGAGCTTACAGTTACCCAACATTCATCTTATAGGATAAGGGAAAAACCCAGAAAAACCTTATCCAGGTAACTCACCCTGAACGAGATTTGAACTCGAGACCTCTTGAACGTGAGGCAGACACGCTACCATCTATGCTACCAAGGCAGGCGAAATCTCCAATGTGCTTTTGATAATTTCAAAACTATTTTAAAATAATAATAATAATAATAATAATAATAATAATAATAATAATAATAATAATAATAATAATAATATTAATAATAATAATAATAATAATAATAATAATAATAATAATAATAATAATAATAATAATAATAATATTTAATACCGAAATTAAAGGATTGCCATAAGTAAAGAATCATTATGGTTTTCAAAGGAATGTATATTTGTGTAGAACGCGTGCAGGTGCAGTTGAGTTAAATAGCAGCGGGGTTGAATAGTTGTTTTAACAAAAGAAACGTAAGAAACAGTGTCCTTAGCAGAGTTCTAAAGGGTAGTACTTGACTCGTTTGAATAGGCATTCTTCGGACCCCTATAATGACAATGGACAAAATTGTCACAAGGGGAATCTTTGTGTGAAAAGAGGGCTTCCAGAAATGAAAGCTACACACCCACGCGCAGCTGTGAGGGCAGTTCGTGGCTTGGAGCCAATTAGGTCAGTCCTCTTCTGTCTTGGTCGAGGGCAGACCAGAAGTGATGAGATAAGATATTTGTCGGTTTATACCTAATTAAGTATTATCGAGTAATAAGCATTCTGCCTTCAGTAACTAAAAACAGTGATGTATTGGTAACCCTTAGTCGGCAGCTTCGAGTTTAATGTAATGATAGAAAGCAGCAGTCATTAAACCAGTTTGAAATGGGCATTCCAGTGTCATTAAAACCATCCTTCTCATACAAACTCATGCAGACCCTGAGATAAACCTCATTGCTTTACCCTGAGCTAAACACTATTTGCTTCAAACTGTAGTGTCAACGTGGAACTCTTTGCTCGCCCATTATACCTAGTCTTACCATAAATATTGTCACAACATTCTAATTCAACTGACACAAAATGCTTGGAGATTTTTTAATATCCTTATACCACTAGTTACATAGATTTATAGAGAATTGAAATCACATATAATTATTCAAAATGGCCACCATTAGCACGCGCACAGCCCTTAAGTCTTTGTGGCCACTCATCAATTGCATTATGCACCACATCAAGAGGGAACTCGGCAACTGCCTTCAGAAGAGAGTGCTTCAAACTTTCAATATTGGGATGTCTCTTCTTGCAAGCCATTTCCTGAAGCTTGGACCACAATTTGTAGTCCAAAGGGTTTAGGTCCGGACTAGCAGATGGCCAGTCTGAAGTAGAAATGAAGTCTGGAACATTTGACCTCAGCCACTCCTGGGTTGAACCAGCCTTGTGTGATGGGGCAGAATCCTACTGGAAGGTCCATCTCTGTCCACGGAAGAGTGTGTTGTTGAGGTTCTTAACTATTGGTTGAAGCACTGTGTTCTGATACACTTGTGCAGTTGTTTTCAGATTTTTTCACAAAAATGGAGCTCCGTTGTGCCCTCGTAGCTCACACCCCACCACACCATGACTGATGCAGGATGATGACCCCTCTGGATTCTTGGAGCCTTTTCACCAGCTTCTCTAGATGACGTAGCATATACCCTGTCATTTTGGGCATTGAAAGTCTCCTCAACATTGAAAATTTTTTCATCAGTGAAAAGAATTCGTCGGTGCCCATTTGCAGCGTAACGCTTTAGCAAGCGCTTTGATTTTAGGAGACTCTGGCACTTCAGTTCATTTGTAAGAAGGTGTCCCTTGCGTCGTTTGTAAGCATGGAGTCCCAAGTCACTCCTCAATGTGCGAGACATAGACATATTTGAAATGTTTAGCTCTTGAGCCATCACCGACTGCCTTCTTACAGGATTTCTCCGCACACGAGCCGCCACTGCTTTCACTAATTTTGGAGTCCGAACTGTGCGTGGTCTTCCTTCCCGCGGGTGATCTTTCACATCTCCAGTCTCATCGAAAAGCTGGATAGTGCGATAGACAAACCTCTTTGTGATTTTCAGTTTCTGGAGAGTTTTGAAAATCTCACTTGGTGATTTACCTACCCTATATAGCTATCACAGCCACACGATTTTCATAGTCACCCCATTCCATCTTGAAGATTTTAAAATACAACTTAACACTTCCACAGCTGCTCCATCAATGACTCAGGCTACCTGCTACCGCTCTGGAATGTGCCGGTTCCTCCGGCTGGAGGTACAGCCACCCTCAAAAGTTTGTGACAGTATTTATGGTAAGACTAGGTATTTGCTTCACATTTATCTAGCTTTGTTACATGCAGAATTCCTCAAATGAGCAATTAATCAAAATTGATATGTAACTCCTTTCAAAATTTGGCCATCTTGAGATGTAATATTCTGAAACCAAGAGAAACTCTTAATATACAAGATTAAGCCATCAGCTCGTTTGCAAACCATACCACATATCTCTTGTGGCCAGGTTGAGAATATACTTCAAATATCAGGCTGCTTAAAACTACAAGATTTAATTCGACGAGCTAGTATGCCTGTCTTTATATTACACTACCCTTAAAATGGACATTTTTCGATATTCTTTAATTTCTCTAAACTTACTAGCAATTTTATTTCAAATAAGTTATTTGCATTGACAAAATTTATATCTTGAATTTTCTGGGAATGTTCTGTGAAGCTTTCTTTATTTTGAAAAACTTTGTATAAACGGTAAGCCATAGGAGAAATCTTAAGTAGATACTTATTGTCTCTTGAGGTTATGCAAGGAAAATGAAATTCAAAACCATTGAACTGTGACCCACCTTTTAAAAATTGGGCTTACTTTGGACTACAAGTGTAATTAAAGTTTATGATTAAAAAGATGTGGATAGAACAATGAGTTCTTGCAATAGTTTTTAAAATTAGAAGAGAAAGTTCATTTAAATGCAACATAAGATATTTGGGCATACAAAATTAAGAAAACTGCAAAGATTCACATTTTTTTGAAAAAAAAATGATATATAAATCATTCTGTAAGTCATATGTTACATAATTAGATGTTAATTATGAAACCTGTAAGTCCATAACTAAAATTATGAACAACCCTGCATTAGGTTTTGACACTCCTATTTTCAAAGACAACTAACCTATCTGTAGACTCTACCCAACTAAACGGCATACAATTTGAAAAAGATGAGGCAAGATTCTGTTATTTGAATTGTCACTCCTGAAACAAAATTCTACTGGATGTCTATTAATTCAAATCACAATTGTGGACTCCAGTGTGCACATTTGTTTAGCTAAAATAAGAACTTGCAATCAAATGACGCATTCTTGCACAATGGATGACTGTATTCACTTCAGGTTTTCTCTTCAGATTCTTTATATATATATATATATATATATATATATATATATTCTGTGCACTATAGCAGGTCAATAAATGAATTACTTATTTATGAAAATATTATGGGAAGTAAAGAAATGCACCCGAATAGGATTTCTCTGGTGAATAAATGCAATTCTGATTGATGGTGAATGACACTGTATTTGTACTCCAAAGTCAAAAAAACTTAGTTCCCTAGTGCTTTTAAGTGTGTGAACAATTAGAAACTTTAAAGAAAATGCTGAGTCTACAAACTTACATTCATTTAACACGTACATGCTGTTGGTTTTCTCTAAAATACAGTACATTAAAGGTGAAAAGTTCCAGTGGTCTATTTTTCCTTCCGCAGAACAAATCTGTTATACTTGGAAATAACCAAATGTTAAGTCATAATCAAAAATTGTGTAGAGGATTTGGTTTTAGTGATCAGTAATTTGGGATGACAAATACAAGCATTTCAAGTGCGGCTGCAGTATGGTTGGACTGATATGTATATTCATATAATATAAATTTATGCAAGATTTTAGGACTCATTCTGGTACAGCTCCAATAACGAGACGCTCCAATATCAATCAATGAGACGTAATTTGTTAAAATGGGAACAGACATTCATTATTACAAATGTTCTGTAAAGTAGGATATCTTCAACCTAACTGGAAACTATTCCTGCAATGCTGATAACAGTAATTTGCCATTGAAATGAAAGTATGCCTTAGCCTCCAAATATCACTACACCAATGCTGCATATTGCAGCAACTAATAAGGCAAAGATTTAGCAATTTTCAAAACCAGTAATACAATAGTAAATTTATACTTCCGTTCAAACTTCTTTTGCAAAGTATAAAAAAATACAAAATAAGTGCAATAGAATTTTTCACCCACATTGTACACAATCATAGCTAAAAACTTTGAAAAAGGTTGCAACGAGCACTTTGTGAATTATGATAGGAAAATTAATGCTTTTGCGTACTACAAACTATATGGCAACATGGCAAAAAATGGAACTTTTAGAATTAAATTTTATATATAGAATTTAGCAGAGGGATAAATCTATCTGAAGAAATAACAGCATCCATATGTGCTTGAAAACTTCAGAGCAAATAACAATAAAAATTAACTTAAAAACTAACTAATGTACAAATTTCATTCCATAATGTGCACTTTAAAAGAGTGCAAAAATATGTACTAAGAAAGTAACATAATTTTTCATATTTATCACAAATTTAATAAACAAAAATATAGCTTAAATAAACTAAACACACCAATTTAATGTCATGCTCTAAAATGCTAATTTTCATTCCTTTTGCTATTAAAGTGAACTGCTCACAATCATGCAGATTCTAATGCAATATCTGAAGTGAAAAAGTGAATGTTTGCCTGCCTGCTGTGATGTGGTGCATGAAGCTTGAATTTTGATTTGAAACTTATATTACCAGCATTCTTGCTATACTTAGTCTCTACTGTACTTGTGAACAAAAATGTATGGTTATACTTGTATGTGTAAGAAATGAAAATAAAAACTGCAATCAAGTGCTGCTACCCATTTATAGTTAATTGGGCATAAATTCTTTAATCAATGAAAAATACTATACAATAAGATTGATCAAAGTATAAACTTAAAAGAAGCATAGAGAGACAGTGAAGCACTACTTAGCACAAAAGTGAATCGAGAAGATATTGACACATTGCTTCACAGTGAGTGAAACAATCTGTCAATATCTTCTCGATTCACTTTTGTAATAAGATTGATGTTAATTAATTATTCTTTCACAATGGCCGTGTGTAGGCTAAATTGTGGAAACGTTGAGTCAGACTGAAAAATTCAATGCCATAGCCGGGATTTGAACCATGGATCTTCTGGTTTCCGTCCAGCCGCACTACCATTGTGCTACTATGGCCAACGTGCCGATATGACATTAAATTCTCCAACTGACTCGTATTTTCCCGGTAAACCACTTAGGAGTTCTCATAAACACATGAGACAACTACCTTAATGGCGACTTACTACATGTAAGTACTTTAAGGCCTGGGCTTTATAGTTAACCACTATTAGGTTAATTAATGGAAATTAATTATTCTTTCACACTGGCCGTGTGTAGGCTAAATTGTGGAAACGTTGAGTCAGACTGAAAAATTCAATGTCATAGCCGGGATTTGAACCACGGATCTTCTGGTTTCCGTCCAGCCGCACTACCATTGTGCTACTATGGCCAACGTGCCGATATGACATTAAATTCTCCAACTGACTCAGAAGATCCGTGGTTCAAATCCCGGCTATGGCATTGAATTTTTCAGTCTGACTCAACGTTTCCACAATTTAGCCTACACACGGCCAGTGTGAAAGAATAATTAATTTCCATTAATTAACCTAATAGTGGTTAACTATAAAGCCCGGGCCTTAAAGTACTTACATGTAGTAAGTCGCCATTAAGGTAGTTGTCTCATGTGTTTATGAGAACTCCTAAGTGGTTTACCGGGAAAATACGAGTCAGTTGGAGAATTTAATGTCATATCGGCACGTTGGCCATAGTAGCACAATGGTAGTGCGGCTGGACGGAGACCAGAAGATCCGTGGTTCAAATACCGGCTATGGCATTGAATTTTTCAGTCTGACTCAACGTTTCCAAGATTGATGTTGATCATTGCTGAGTTACTTATAGTGAAACAGCTAACATTTCCTTTCCTATTAAGTTAATTGATGGAAATTGACCATTCTTCCACACTAGCCATGTGTAGGCTAAGATCTGGATACATAGAAGCAGATTGAAAAATTCAATGCCATAGGTGGAATTTTTCAATTTCCTCTCTTGTTTTTGCTTCCTCAACATTAAGAAATAGGAAGTGTTAGTACAGTCAACCTAAAAACCTAAAAATAAGGTATTGAGATCTAATAGTAATAATTTATGGTTCCTAGAATACCAATAGCAGCATTTCTTAAATACCAAACTTAATTAACTTTAAAGAGAGTCGATTAAAGACACTAGACAACACTTTTAAATTTTTCCGGAACATGTTTCTGAGGCTTTGCCTCTATCATCAGCCGGCTCTCGACTGGTTCTCGTTGGTGTAGCTGACGATATTTTGTCACAGGTCTCCTCTGGTGGCGGTTTAAGGAACTTGCTGAACAAATCTTTCTGGGGGATGTCGAAATTGAATACTTTGTTCCTATTTTTTAAAATGAAGATTTGTTCCCATGTGGATAGTTCTTGTTTTCCTGATGTATGTTTTAGTAGTTTTGGTTCTGGATTTATGTTGTGGTTTTTTTCCCAAAAATGTGTGGCAACTGCTGATTGTTCTAATTGTTTATATTTTATGTTTCTAAAGTGTTCCTTTGCTCTTGTTTCTAAATTTCTTTTTGTTTTTCCAATATAAATTTGACTACAGTCATTGCATTCAATTTGATATATACCAGATTTTTGTTAGATGTAATGGCATCTTTGATGTTTGAGCAGATTAGGTTTTTTAAGGAGAAATGGTTGACTGGTGCTAGTTGAATGTTTTGTTTTTTGAATTTATCATAGGCCCATGGATGGTAAGTGAATTTTTTGAAAATCATATTAGTTTCTGTAGCTGACAGGGTTGTGGTTTCCTTTAGTAGCTTCTTCTTTTTTGCCAAGTTCACTTTTTTGTCCACTAATGATTTGGAAAAGTTATTTTTTTGTGCTATTTCAATTATTTTGTTGTATTCTGTTTTGTATTCTTCTGCTGTGAGAGGGATGTTTACCAGTCTGTGTGCTAAACTATTGAAGATTGCCTGTTTGTGGGATCTTGGGTTGTAGCCATTAGCTTTTATGTAGTTGTCTGTCTGTGTTGGTTTTCTATAAATGCCAAAGTTTAGTCTGTTGTTATTCCTCATTATTTTTAGATCCAAAAATGGTAAATGCTCATCTTTTTCTAATTCTACAGTGAATTTGATGTTTTTTCTTGGATATTTAAAAGTTTTAGTGCATCACTGATGTGTTTTTTTTTTTTTTTTGGTACTATTGCAAAGATGTCATCTACATATGGTTGCCAGAGTTTGAACATCCAAGGGAAACCTTTGTTGATCCTTATTTCTAATGCACTCATGTACAGATCGGCCAGGAAGGGTGATAGGGGGTTGCCCATTGCTAACCCTGAAGTTTGGTGATATTTTGTTTGAAACTGGAAGAAATTTTGTTCTATCCATAATTTGGTTAGTTCGATGTAGTCTGAAATTTCAGGTGATGCCATTCCAAGTGATTTGAGCCATTTTTCTATCAACGGTGGGAGTTGATTAGCTGGTATGCTGGGAAACAGTGATTTAACATCAAACGAGACTAGTGTGTCCTCTTCTTTTAGTTCAGTATCCTTAATGTGTTCTATAAGTTCATAGGTGTTTTTGATGCTTAGGCTGTCGAATTTTGGAAATGAGTTGAATTTGTTTGTTAGCCACTTTGCAAGTTTGTATGTTGGTGAATTTATACTGCTAACTATAGGTCTCATTGTTATGGATGGTTTGTGTATTTTGGGTAAGCCATAAAGTCTAGGTAAGGTTGGGTTATCCGGTTTAACTGCATATTTGTTTGGTATTATGCTTGATTTTGCTATTGTTCTTTCAAATGACTGTATGCAAGTTTTTAGAGGATTTTTGTTAATGATTTCATATTCATTGTCAGTTAGCATTTTTCCCATTTTTTCAATATAATCTGATTTTTCCATTATGACAATCTTGTTGCCTTTGTCTGCCTTTGTGTAAATAACGTTTTTCTGTTTCAAAGAATGGATAGTATTATGTTTTCTATTCTGAAAGGATCTGTTCTCTATTTCCTCCAAAATATTTTCACAATGGCTTTTTACTGAATTTTGTATGGATACTGGTAGAATTTGTGTCGAAATGTTGATATCTGCAATATAGTCTTCAATTTTGTTTGAGAAACTGACGCATGTTTTTAATCCATTGTTTAAAAGATCCAATTCTTTTTTGGAGAAATTTTGCTTAGATAGGTTTACTACGTTTTCAAAGATTTGCGTGCTCGATTTTTCGTTTACGCAACTTATTTCACTATTGAATTTAGCGTGTGTGACGATTGCTGATCGACATACGTTGATATTCCCGATGTTTTTAAACTTTTTCCCGGTATGATTTCTGTGTGAAGACATGTTGCACAGATTGGCCAATTTGTATTTAAGTCGTACGGTCTTTTCTTTCATTTTCTTGCTTAGGATTGCCAAATAATTATGTTCAAAGTTTTCCCACATCACGTTTCCCAGCGCTTCCGTTAAAACTGAATGAAGTTTGTAAAGTTTTAATTCTATCTCATCCAAATTTTTGTATTGCTTATTAATTTCTAATTTTAAAACCTTTCTCTCCGCAGCCCTTTGTTGTGGATTTCCGTTGCCTTGTTTTACTATTTTTTGGACAAATCGGGGTGTTACTTTGTTTCGTAAACACAGTTTTAGGAACTTTATATTAGCAAAAATGTTTCTTTTCTTCTCTTGCAGTTTTAAAAATAATTTTATGTCTTGTTTATTTTCAAAATGTTGATTGAATCCATCATGGGTTTTAAATTTTAAAGAGGTTACCTCGTCCGCCATATTGTCAGCTGTTTTATTTACTTCGTGCGATCAACACTTCCAAGAAAGGAATTACCAAACTTAATGCTTAAGTCAGATATGAAAAAGAATATAAAGCAAAGTTTTTCAAGACTCCTTATCCTGGAATAGGTATAGTTATTTTATAGTTTAAGTATTTTATTTAAATCACCAAAAGCTTGAGACATTAGAATAAAGAACAAAAGTTGTATAGTATTTAACTGCTGGGGGAGAGGGGGTATAGGTAGGTGGGGAGATAGCTCCAAATATAAAGCATTGGGAGCTTACTGATTTGTGTTCTAATATCTGCTGTCTGCCACAATACTTTCAGTGTTGACTTGTGACTGCTAGATGGCTAAGGTTGGGGTAGAACATGTTGAACATGAAATGGTCAAAAGTTTTGTTTGAGCTCACTATTCTCCAGCTATGAAGTTCACTTAAGTGCAAAAAAGTATCACAAGTAGGCCATTAGCTTTACTTCCCTTCTGAGAGAAGCCATGCTTGAAGTGTTTGTTCACTGCGTTTGATCCTATCACTTGGGTGTAGAAGGGGCTACTATGGTAAACTGTTACACCTTGGAGGTCAACTTGAACATAGTTCATGTTGAAATTTTATAAAACTTCTTTCTTAAATATTGTGACAAAGATAAGACTAAGTTCACCTCAAAGTTCTGTGTCACCAAAATCGTTGCTGCAATACTAACGTACAACCTTCTCTTTTATACAAATACACAGCTTCAACACATCTCTTTAATATTTCTTATGTCTTTTTAGCACATAACTACTTGGACTGCTAGTAATCTGTCATGCACAATGATTCACCTCTCAAACGGGACTGCACGTTGATTTTGAACACAATTCTGATATTCGCTGGTGAACTACTTTACTGCTGGTTCACACTGCTCACCAGACTCATAATGGAGCTTGGAACATACTGCACTTCTCTGCCAAACTCACACAACTCAACTGACCGACTGACTTCTGAACTGCTTTACTGTGCTGTCTCCTCACCACGGAGCTGCACTCAAAACTTGAAAAACTCTTGAAACTCTACACACACTAAGCACTACCCTATCAGGCCTGGCTCTTCCATAGTCCAACTGAACATGGGACATCATTCAAGTAGTTGAATGTTTTGGAATTATGGTCTGGAACAGTCTCAAACTTATTTGTGTAGTAATAATACAACTCGCTTCTGACTTTATGACATCAGCTAGTGGCTGCTCCAGATGGGCATGCCACTTCTGACCCATCTGGTCAATAAATAACTCCTCCATAGCAGACTAGTAATTGTGGATGTGGCAATATTCATTGTTAATTTAAATTTTCCCAGATTTAAATCCAAAATATTTGGGCATATTACTTATGCAATCTTTCCATTCTTATGAGCTTTAGGCTAATACATTACATCATAGCTGCATGGCAATGAATATTAGAAGCTATAATTCACATTGCTTACATGGAGCTGGGTTTAGAGGAAAGAAAGAAAGAAAGAAAAAAAAAAAAAAATAAAAAAAAAATAAAAGGCTACTTTTGTCATTGACAAGCAGTGGAACAAAATAAATCAGTGAGTTTCTCCTGAACTTAACTACATATAGGCTCCGGAGCATTGTTGTTACTTGACTGACCATAACATCCTACGCAGACATTTATGCTTTAATGGGCTCACAGAAAAATCCCATCTGCAGGAAATATTGGATAGGTTTTGAATCTTTCCACATGTTATGCACTAGTGAAGTATTTGTAATGCATCAATATGATATTGAAGCCTGACGATGAAAAAAGGGCAGATATTCGGATGGTGGACTTGAAAGATTGCCTAGTATAAGAGATACAAAGGCTTCTTTAAGCTGACATGACAACCTCTTTCAAGGCTATTATTCAGTTCATAAAAAGATAAGATTGAGCATCATTTGAAGATTAGGTCAACGTTGAAAATGTTGTAACTATGTAAGCTATACTATTTTTGAGATAGTTTAAGACATTCAGCAATATAATGCAGTTGAGATGAAATTAGGAGGATAATGTTTGGGAAGAACCAACGAATATTCCAGTGCATTTTAATGATGTGAGAGGCTTAGAGGCAGTCAAATGTCCTCTTATGTGCCATAATATTTCTGAGTGTATGATGCAATAGGAATGCACAATCTATACTATTTCTTCGAACTACAAAAGTTAATTATGGACATCCCTCAGAAAAAGAAAATCTAAAACAAATTTAAAAACTTATACAGCATATTATAGCATTATCTTTGAAACAAACCTTTATGATTTTATTTTCTTCAAACATACACTTTTTTCTTATTTGGTGAATGCTTTTCTTATACATTTTCACATTTATACATCTTTTCCTAAAAACATGTATAGGAATTATTAAATTTTAGATGAGTCGTATTTCTTACAGTTAAATCTCGATATGTATAGGAATGACGCATGTGAGACAAAGCCACCTTTAGTTTGAAGCCTGTTAAGATGCATTAAAGAACTACTGCACTATGTCAGTGCTGAAATGTATTGAGACCAAATAATACAGCATAAATAAAAACAGGAAATCTATAGACAATTAACTATGGTTAGTCACACATCTTCCAAACAAATACTGCAGTTCAGAGTTATCTATTAATCCCATGTTTCAAGTTTATTTAAAAAAGAACATTTTTCCCATTACGTCTTCCACCATTTCAGCACACATATATAAATTGACACAAGTACAGTACAAACTAAGAAGCAGACACTGCCAGTTTAACTTTACACAGAACCAGAGGCGCCGCTCTATCAAAAACTGTTCCTACCTGAAGGTCTGGACCCATCCCAAGATCACCTCCATTCCAAAGATTCTGATCTTCCCTGAAGAGCGAGTTTGTAAGTTCCATGGAAAGCCTCTTCTTGTAGTCCTGTGGTTTATCTTCGGACATACGGAACAACACTGCTGCAGCGTATGTGGCTACCAAATAAGTACAGTATTTTTATTTCATAATACCTAGATTTCTTCAAAAGTATGACTAAACCTAAATCATAAAAATCAGAGCATTTCAAACATTTATCTATGATAATGACCAGTGCTTGAGACACTTACCAACACCTTCATTTCGCGAGTGCAGCAGTTCTGTAAGGGGTGCAGTTGCACCTTCCTGTTCTATCATTTCCGCACCTTCCTTATCTGCAGCCAACTCACAGAGAACACCAGCAGCTACTCGCTGAATGTTCTCAATCTCATTGAAGAGTAACTGAAATGAAGGATAATTCTACGTAACTTCCTTTTAAGCCTCATGTAAAATAGTGATGGCTTTAGATGATTAACAAACAAAATTGCATGTCCCATAAATCATATACAGATGGGGGTCAAATGATCATTCATATGGTTTGCCCTGTCTGCAGCATTGCAGTAACTGTTTTAACATGCAGGTCCCAAGGCTGTACAGTGTTCTATATTGATACAAAATTATGTGTTCAGCAGGAGATTTGCTGTGCATTGGCATTGTCTAGAGGAGAGTTAACTAAAGATAGTCCTGAATCTGCTGCAATTGCTCGACTATCAGTCATGTGAACATTGCAGAAGTGAGGAAGAAAATGTGTTGTGTGCAGTGAGAAACCAAAGAATGTTATAGGGCAAACTGAGACGAAACAAAAAGCAACAAGTGCAATATATGTCTAGTCTCCCTCATGCTTCAAACTTTTACCACATCACACCTTTCACAAAATTGTCAACTTTCTGAAGACAATTTACCTTAAATATGATTTTGAAGGTGAAACCTCAACATTTTAAACCATTATACTTTAATAGAAGTATTAAAAACAAGTGACATATTGATAATTTATAAAGATCTTTTGGATTAGAAACACTCAACTAAAAATGGCACCTTATCATGTTTTAGGACTATGCATTGTCAACATATGTCCAATTCATCTCAATAACTTTCAAACCATGTTTGTAGTTTTCCTGTATCTAAACTTAACATGCTCTGGAATCATTGAAAGTGATAAAAACAGTGGAAATCTGTCTGAAACAAGAGATGTCATGAAGCTACGACCTCAGCATTGTAAGTCTTAATATTCTCTTACCCCTGAATTAAAGAGTTTAACAAATATTAGGGGTTCTAAAAATGGCTACAGGAAAAACTAAGCTATTACAAGTTTAAATTTAAAGGGAGTCGATTAATGACACTAAACAACACTTACTTTTAAATTATTCCGGAACATGTTTCAGAGATTATTTATAGATGAGTCGTATTTATTATACATCTGCTTCACTTACGTAAGTGAAGCAGATGTATAATAAATATGACTCATCTATAAATTAATAATTATTTCGCTTCACTGTGGTGTTCCAATACAGTTAAATCTCGATATGTTTCAGAGACTTTGCCTCCATCCTCAACCGGCCATTGATTGGTTCTCATTGGTGTAGTTGACGATATTTTGTCACAGATCTCTTCTGGTGGTGGTTCAAGGAACTTGCTGAACAAATCTTTCTGGGGGATGTCGAAATTGAATACTTTGTTCCTATTTTTTGAAATGAAGATTTGTTCCCATGTGGATAGTTCTTGTTGCGTGGCAACTGCTGAGTTTTCTAATTGTTTATATTTTATGTTTCTAAAGTGTTTCTTTGTTCTTGTTTCTAAATTTCTTTTGGTTTTTCCAATATAAATTTGACTGCAGTTACTGCATTTAATTTGATATATACCAGATTTTTTGTTAGATGGAATGGCATCTTTGATGTTTGAGCAAATTAGGTTTTTTTTTAAGGAGAAATGGTTGACTGGTGCTAGCTGAATGTTTTGTTTTTTGAGAACTTTTTTGAATTTATTAAAGGCCCATGGAATTTTTTGAAAATCATATTAGTTTCTGTAGCTGAGAGGGTTGTAGTTTCCTTTATTAGCTTCTTTTTTGCTAAGTTCACTTTGTCAACACTTCCAAGAAAGGAATTGTATTACAAGTGTGCTGCATCTGACAATTCTCTAGGGCTCATTTTAAATGTAGAAGAGCCATAAATCCAAGATATATTCCCGAGTCTTGATCTTTTTAATGTATAGAGAAACATTATTGCAAAATTTGGTGCATATATTTAAAGCTGTTACTAGTTTGGTGTTTTAGTTATTTTATAAAAAGTGCAATGTTTATGATTTTTAAACATTTTTTATTTATACTGCTAATTTACCTATACAATAAGTTTGTTAAGGTATACATTCTAAGTAGTATACATTCTAAATACATAGTATACATTCTAAAAACTTACTCGTAAAAATTGGGCTGAAATGTTGCTTATGTATCTTTTGTTAATGTAGGCTTTGGTAAAATACATAACTCAGAAATGGGTTAACATATATACAGAAATTTTTTACATAAAACACTCTTATCAAGTTTGAAAAAAACTGGATAAATATCTGAAAGAATCTCATATATGCAACCAGTTTTATTACTTTGCTTTATTGAAATAACCCTTTCACTTTGATAGCATAACTATTCAGATAAAAACATTCCTAGAATATCAGATGTAATAAAAATTAAAAAGACCTTATTGATTTTGACCATATAGGCCCAATTTTCTCAGATCAGGCCCTTAAAGATATAAACTTTCTTGAAATATTTTTTTTATAAAATGAAAATTGCTTGCTTAGAAGAAATTGATATATGAACCAAATTACAAAATTAAAGAGCTGGGTGTTGGGTTATTTTAAAGAGAATAGTGGTTTTCATTGTGCATCATATTATCTTTCACCACCTTTACTGCCATCTACGTGTATTGCATCTGTGCATAACTCCCACTTCTCTTTCACGTTGTAATGCTACCGACAACAGCACACCATAGCTGATTATGCATAGGAGGGACTCCTGTACCTTCTTATTCTGTATGTACTTTGCAACTTCAATGAATGAGGGAAAAAATTTTAATGTATGAATGAAAAAATATGAACATTTTATCAATGTTGCCATGCCAAGGAAAGCATTCAGAGGACCAAGGACAATAGCATTTTATTAAATTTAACACATCCTCTCTTCAGTCTGTGCAAGAGAAACAAACATATGTGAAATATCCTCTAACTGCATTCATTCTATAGCTAACATTGTAGATTTTGAAAATCTTCCTAAAATTAATCTTATATCTGAACCAATAGATAATATGCAAAATTATTTAAACTGCAAAACATGTATTATAAAAAGTGTGGCAATGAAACCATATATGTGCAGCTGACTTAATTTTTATTTAATTTAAATTTGAATTTACCTATTAATCCTTTTTCATTTCAAAGGTATGTGGCTTCAGGAATTCCTTATCTGTGGAATAAGGTTTCCCACATGCGAATAAAGCTACTAAAAAGGTTTAAGACTAATTATTTTTAATGTGAAAAGTAAAAGAAATAGGAAAGCACAGAGATTTTCTTGGAAAGAGAATAATTGCTTGCAAATGCTGCAAATATAACTATTCATAAGTGTTTGGCATTAAGTCATTAGGTTTTTCAACGTACTCTAGCACTTATGCGTGACCAGAGGAATTTAATAATACTGACATCAAAAGTAGTTGACTGACTACAAATAGCTAAGCTACACAATTCTGCCAAATAATCTGGCTAATTTCAAGCTTACCTGTACAAATATTGGAATGACCATCTGCCCTCTTATGATGGCACGATTATTTGATTCTCTTGCCAGAATGTGCAGAGCTCCAACAGTTCCTTCTACAATTTCTTCCATTCTGACGCCATCTGTAAACGCTCCAGGTTGTTGGCTACCACTGCTTGCTACTGATGATCTCTTAAAAAACACAAATGACATTATTTAAAAAGCCAGTTTAATTACCTTCTTTAAGCTATCTAGCTGGCCCATTTGATAATTGATGAGGGAAAGACACTGAGAAATATTAATTTGCCAAAACCTGAGTATTCATACTCTTCACGGAATATTTTGAAATAAGTATACCCAGTTATTTGGAAAAATTTGGAGAACTTTAACATATTCTAGATGTACAGCATTTCCAATTTAGTTATTGATAAGGAAATTTTGCTAATTATAAAGTCACTTTATCTTCTAAAATCATTAAAGAAATGACAGACATTGATAAAATAGAAATAATTAAACTGGATATATGGAAGAACAAATCACACCTAAAAAAGTATTGCCTATAATCCTCCAAACACCACCTTAATCATGAAAATATGACAAATTAAAATACAATAGTAATTGCTGGATTTCAATGCTCAAACAAAACAGAGTTATGATACACCAAAAAGTGCCGGAATCTTAAAAAAACTGCAGAAACTACAGAAGTAATTTAAATGATCTACCAACCTTCATCCATCATTCTGTGATATCAATGCTGATCTACTTTTACTATCCTCTAATTCAGTAAAACTTGGATAATTTCAACATTTTTTGATCTGAATTATTGTTTAACTCAAGTTTTTCTTTGTCTCCTTAAATTTGCTACGTGAACAGTCCATCAATGTTATCTTTTATTCAAACATTAACGTTTATATTTTATATAATTTGAAGAAAATATGTAAAGTGATAAAAAGCCATGGAACTAATTCTAAAATGGAAATTGTGTACAGCTTGTGCTTCTGCTCTTGAAAAGAGATAACAATTAGCTCTCAGTGGAATTTTACTTTGCTCCATTCATGAGAATGTCTCTGAAAGACATTGTAAAATTAGCAATTACAGCAACAGAAAAGCTTGACTTATTTTGATACATGAATATGGCCTTACTTCTTATACTCTTGCATCTGTAATGCTTTATACATAATTTACTACTGGCAAACCTATGACAGAACAGTTATGTCATCAATAGGCCTGTTGTGTAATGTTCTTAAAATGTAAACAATTACAAAATAATAAAAATTCAAGACTTAGATGGCCAACATTATTAGAAGCTGTTAATAATGAAAACAAGTAACTACTCAAATAACCGAAGAAAAATAAAAGCTAAAAGTTGTTTATCACTAAGAAGATAGTGGTCACAAGATTTTATGGATAGAAACCTGTGTTAATTTCAAACTATAAATATTTTGTATTTGTCAGGTTATTGATCATTCAGCTCCTTAGTATTCTGGACAAAGATATCTGACAAACATTTCAATATAATTTAATGGTGGGGAAACATTTATATTATTAGCGGGTTTAATTTTAATTACTTTTGATGTAGGATATGAATTTTCATCTATTAAATATAAAATACAAAGATAAGGTAAGGCATTACAGTATATTTAAGTATTTGTGATAATCATGTTATAATTAGAAAGCTTAAAACCAACAAAACTAGGACTTAAACCTAGGATACATTCATTCAAACCACTACAGATGTATAATACAATATTGTACTACAATATTAGCTTCAGGAAACACTTTTTTATTTAAAATCTTGCACAATTTGAACATTTTCTTAGATATTTCATACTCAAATTACACACGTTTCACGGTATGTGTATACACATATGATATTTTAAGTTCAAGAGGTTTTTTCACCATTAATATAAAATAGGCTCTAGCTCAGGCAGCTTCAACTCAATGCACTGTGACATCATACCCTTTTGCCCGATGTCCGAGGATGAGAAAGCGGGTGGAAATGGTCAACAGAAGTAGAAAGATAGCCAGTGGCAGAATAACTAAGATTTACAATATCAGAACCTTAGAAAATTGCCTCATAAGCTGCCACTGCACACTATTTACACATGTATAGTGCTGCTGAACTCAGTCAACTGTAACACAATGCCTGCTTGCTAGCACAGATATGCTGATCTTTCCTGAACTGAGCCAAGAATGAGTAAGATAGCCAGGCGCTGAGCTTAAATAAGCAGATGTGATGCAACTGGCAAAAAGTGTGATAATCTTGCAATGCAAAATACTCATTATTTTTTAATCTTTTTACGAGAAGTAACACCTTGTATAACAATTATTATAAATATTTGTGAAAGAACTTCTCTGATCTTGTTTTGTCACAAATATTACAATTGTTACACAAGTACATGGTTTTTCAACAAATGTCCTATCTTTGAATTAAATAAAACACGTTGTATGAATGATATTTTTTATTTTGGAACATAAATGTCATGTGTGGAAGAGAATATGAGTTAAGTAACCGCCGCGATTTCGTTGGGTTGCACATATACGGTTAACCCAATTTTCAATGACAGAAGTAAATTAGATCCAACTTCACGAATAACATGCGTGATGTTATTACATCATTTACTGTTTCTGGCTTGTTGGCATAAACTCGAGATTTAACATAACCCTACAAGGAGTAATCCCACGGCATTAAATTACATGATCTCAGGGGCCAGTTAGCATCACTACCATGGGAAATTATGAAACCTCTAAACTTCTCCTTCAAAAGATCAATTGTATCGAGAACAGTATGAAATGTGGCAGCATCTTTAAAATTTATCGATCTAACGCTGAATCGTTCTCTCGCAGGGATGATTATGCACACCCTAAACTTTACACAATACACAGAAGGTTTAGCGAACAGAAGATCCATTTTGATTATAAACGTTCACAATTTCTACATGTTGCTGAATGCTGTAACATTCCATGGGTATTTGTCAATAACAACTGTAACTACATGAAAATAATGACTTCTGTAACTCAAATAACATGGCAGCTGTCACATGTTAAAGATAGGACACTTGTTGAAAGACCCTTACAATATGGTTCAGAAGTTAAACCAAGTACAAGTTTAAAACTTGTATAGACAACATACACTATCACTATAACCTATGATCAATTGTCTAAAAATATTTAACTGCAAAAATACTAAGGACCAGAAGAGGTAGGAAAGAAAAAGAGAGAAAACCTTGCTCAAAGTAAAAGACAACTTACCCTCTGTGTATCCTGGAACGCCCTCATGAGTAGTCGCACCAAATGATGGATAGCACCATGTTCTCTCAAAGGTGCATGATTCGCTGGACACAGAGCCAGGTTACGAATCAATCCAATAACTGCCTTGACAAGAGGCCAACGTGATGGTGCCTGTAGCAGCTTCACAATCACCTGCATACCATAGTTTAGACGTACTCCATTTTGTGCCATTTCTGATTCCACATGACGAGATGTCAAATGCCGAAGGGCACAAACGGCTGGTTCTGTTATTTCTTCACGGTCTCCTGCATTGCAGATTGTGCGTACAAGTGCATCAACTCCACCAACTTGACACACAGTTACTTTGTTACGCTGGTTGTTGCATGTCAAGTTGGACAGGATACCAGCAGCACAAGTTACTACATTTACATCAGTTGATACTAACAGCTGGACAAGACTTTGCAGCAAGCCTTCAAGTCCATCCTAGAAAGAAATATAAATCAGTGACTTTTTTCTGCTGAAATGCTGAAAATATTTTAAAAGCATCAGTCAATCAATAATCACTCAATTTTATTTGTCCAAGATCATAAACATAAATGAATAGGACACTGTCAGAATAAAAATTGAAAACAGGAAATAACATTGGAATTTGGCTTTTATTTATGGATGCTCTTTAGCTTTTGTTCTCAGCATCCCATTCTATAATGGGCATAAAGATTGCTTAATTTTGTCCAGAAGCCTCTTAGAAGGTTAGACATTAGTACAATTCTTTCAAGTTAATACTTTGAGGTTAGAGATTCTTTTACATGCTGCAAATTAACAACATGGGGTCAATGAAGGAGGACATACTAAGGATTTTTACACCTGAAAAATTCCATCACCCTCGACTGGGTTTGAACATACAAACTTGGAAACCAGAGGCTAGCATGTTACCTCTTGATCAATCTGAAACAAGAAGACAAGTCAGCAGTAGCATTTCACTTTGGGAATGAACACACACCTAGATGCAAATCCGAAATTATTAAAAAGTGTGATAGGCCTTAACACACAACATGGAAGAACATCTTAATATGGATGCAAGACCAACTAACAAATTTTGAAATCCCACAAGTTGACAACTTAGCAAAGAAGTTCATACAACCAACCTGGGGAATACTGATCTAATAATGGAAGAGAACGGATGTGCGGCAGAGTTGCTCCCACAGAAGTGAAGAATAAGGATTGTGATAGGTAATTACAAAACATTGATTATAACAAGAGACAAAGGCTTGGCAATGAGATTTTAAAAAGAATGGAGAAAGTGGGAGAATATAAAACTACAAATTAAAACTAAAGAGCTGGAGGGAATAAAAAAAATGACAAAAACAGAAAGAAGAATGAAAAGTGTGGAAGACATGAGAAGATACAACCTAATAATTTCTGGGTATAGGAGTACTTCAGAAGATACAGGAATTATTAACAAGAGATTGGGAATGAATATGAAACGCTTCAAACTACAGGATGCATTCAGAATTGTGAAACTGAATTGCAAAATAACATCTTGGTAAAACCCATTAGTACAGAATTGAAAACAGAAATATTAAAATAAGTAAAATTTGAAAGACAAAGGTGCATAATGAGTAATACAGTAAAACTGTCATATTACTGAAAGCAGGAAGAGGCCTTTCTTCACCACTTTACAGAGGAAAATAAGTTTATTGCCAATAATGTCTTAACGTCTTCTCCAGGAAATCAGGGATTACACTGTACAATATTTGTACACAGTTCAAAACTCCATTTCCTATACAGTCAACTTAATAAATTACCTGAGAACTTAGGAGTTGTCAGTGACGAGCAATGTGATTGGTTACATCAGGACGTCAAGATTATTAATGAGCGCTAACAAAAGAGATGGGACAGGCATGATGACAGACTATTGCTGGAGTATTAAACAAGACCTCCCTTAAGCAGTCCACAAACAGAACAGATTGAAATGCAAATTTCTGTCACAGAAGAAAGCATTAGTTATAAGTCACTTTTATCAAACTATAATCTTCTTTATGATGGTATATGTTTCAATTTTCACCACTGAAGAGATTCAGACCGTTTCTATTTCATTCATATTACTCAGCTAAGTTGAGGAGACTTTAATATTTATCCACCAACATTATGGCTTCAATGATAAAACCATGGAATATCAATATTTGGAGATAGCAAAAAAACAAAAAAAATCGAGCTTTCTGACTAAGAGAGAGAGAGAGAGAGAGAGAGAGAGAGAGAGAGAGAGAGAGAGAGAGAGAGAGAGAGAGACTACATCTGAAATCTGCACCTCTAAATTAGGTAAGAACTGTTGAGCAATGTAACAAAAATGTTGTGACCAGTGTTATCAGTGTAGATGAAACTGGCCCGAAATTATATAAAAGTTCGTTAATTCTGACGACTTGTAACAGAATACTCTGAAAGCAATTTAAAACAAATTATCAGTACTAGGTCTACTAAGTCTTACCACTTTAGTTCCTGCATCTGAGAGATTTCTTAATGTCCACAAACAATTCTGAACAAGACGTTGACTTGGATGACCAAGATGCATTGCCAAAGCCTGCATTCCGCCTGCCTCCACAATTGCAGGTTTGTTGCTTGAACATACCGACAGCACTGCAAGAAAATACAATAAAGTTAATGATATCAAAAAGGGACAAACTTTTGCGAAAAAATGTGTATTCTGTAATGTCTAATGCATGAAAAAGTTAATTTTATTTTTAAATGGACACAAGAGAGAAATACAATGGAGCCTTGTAAGGATTGTACATAATGATTTTCCACACATTTCTTATCCTGAAAGTTTTGATATTGTTACCATATAATACAAATTAAAACTCTTAATAATCATATTTTATGGGAGGTGTAAAAAAAGTTTTATTTTCAGATTACAATAATATATACTTGATTCAAAGGGTTCCTGGAAATTCTTAATAACATGGAAACAAATTATCTTAATGCAATTTATACATTTCTTAAACAATTTCCTTCTGTAATGATACACTTCTGCCACCGCAAGTCAAGAGATTGGATGGATGGCTGGAAACCTGTTGTGCACATCACTCCGTGGGTTTTTGATATGAGCTTGACCAAGACGATGTAATTCATAAACCTGGCTTTTTTTTTTTATTGCTGCTTCACTATAAGCTGTCTAAAGCATTCTAAATGTATACAAAGGAGATTCATGTAACAAAATGAAAACCTCAATGTGCAAATGCTACTCTAATGACTATTATGAAATGTGACAAATGAACATGTAAAAACTGGTTGTCATGCAGACAGTAGCTTCTTATGAAAATTCAAATGAAATACTGTGATGAACATTATAGATATCTAATACAAATAGCCTTTACTTCCATACTTCCACACATTAAAAAGAAAATATATCCAGGAACTTTCTGAAACAAGGTTTATATCTTCTGTGAAAGAAAGATGCAGATTTCAATTAAAATTCATGAAACATAATTATGAGCACAGTGTTTATAAGGGTATTAGAGCCAGGAGCTGTCTGTCTTAGTTCAAGTTTATCCTTGATGCATTAACACTTCTTCACATCCAGTTCTTTTAAGGAAGAAATTGTTAATAGAGCGCAGTTTCATCACAGTTGTACACTTGGTCATTTAAGATGCTTTCAGTCTTAAGTTGTTTTAATTCCTGAGGAAAACATTTTGCACGTTCCCTGTCACAGGACCTAGCTTCTTCCTCCATGCTGATTTGGCCTGAACCATAACAAAATTTCCACCACAAAAACCAGCCATCAGATGTGCCATGGAAAACTTTACAACTTCACTTCATTTTATTAAAAACTACTATGAACACTGATCAAAATCACAATCTTTACCCAATTTAATTCTTTTCTTTCAGTCCCCTTTTACTTTCCACCATGTTTATGAAGTTTCAAAGTTTATCTTCCTCATTCATCTACCCCTAATTGTATTTCAGGGATGTCATAGATGTGTAATAAACTTGTCTTTGTTTCCTCCCTTTTCACACAATCAATAATTTTTAGTTTTTCTCCAAGTGAATATGCATTCCACTTCTGTAACATTTTTACGCAGATGTGTGATTCAGACTGGAAGCATACTTCACCTTTTCCAGTTTTAAGAATACTGTATGCTGCAGAGAATCTGAACCTGCATGCAAGTACAGTGACAAAACACTATTATTTCCATGTACTGTTACTTTTCTGGAATGCAGTGATTAGTGTCAATGCACAGGATTGGTGGCAAAAATTATACTGCCAAAAACTTGTTTGCAGAATATTTTCATCTCAACTTTCTGAATAAAAAATACATAAATAATTTAACTAGAATATTTGTTAACAGGGGACAAACTTTTACCTGCATTAAATCAAATTTGCTGTATTTCGAACCACGTTATTTTGGGCTTCTCTGTATTTATACATGCATTCATTCATCAATTAAATATTAACATTAATATTCAAATTAACAATTATATGAGAAAATTATTTGTTTGTTGGTTTTTAACACTCCATCACTTACATTTTTATATTCTGAAGAGTTTTGGAACCTCTTGCTTCCATTTTCAACCTATAAGGTCCAAATATCGTCTTATCTGCTTGCTGCCTTCTCTCTGGTGGTGTAACTATGAACTTCTCTGAAAAATTATCGGCTGATGGGATTTTGAAATTCATTATTGCTCCTTATTTCTCCATATTAAGATTTTCTCCCATATTGTTTTGGTTTATCACAACTTTTATTAATTTTTTATTATGGTCAAGGTCATGGTTTTCGTTCCAGAAGAGAAATTCTACTGCTGTTTCAATTGGATGTTTCTAAAATGCTCTTTCACTTAGGGTTTTAGGTTTCTTTTAGTTTGCCCTATGTAGCATTTTTCATAATCCTTAAAACTTATTTGGTATATTCCGGGACTACTGATTGGTGGGATTTCATGTTTTGTTTTTTAATGTAACAATTTTAACACTCAGTATCTATTTGTAGGTGCCAAGATGTTATCTTGCTTTTTAAAGATCTTTTCAAATGAAATAAGTGCTTTCGGGTGGTACGCAAATCCACTCAATATGTCTTTCTTTTCTTTACTGAATGTTGTTGGTTTCTTAATGGTTTTTTTTTTTAGCTTAGCTTTATTAACTTTTTTTTTTTTGAACACAAGATTTTAGTTGTATCCATTCTCGTTTGCTGTGTGAAATAATGGCTTTTTGTTCCTTGTAGTATTCTGCTTTATATATGGGTATGTTTTGTATTAAAAGGGGTGATAAACCAAAACAAACTGACAATGTGGAAGAACATTTTAATATGGAAAAATAAGAACCAAGTAACAAACTTTGAATCCCATCAGTCAATAATTTGATAGTTTATAGTTCAACCACCAGAGAGAAGAAAGCAGACAAGAACACCAGAAGATAATGGTAGACCAAGGTTGAAAATGGAAGCAACAGCTTCCAAAATTAGTTCTTCAAAAAATAAGTGACAGAATGCTAAAAACAGGCTAAAAATGCTTTAAAATATATACAGGCTGTTTCAAAACGACATCGAACGATTATAGACGTTGCATAGTTTATAACTTAACTAGTCTGAATTTTGGTGTAGCAGCTTTCTAAGTTCTGTTGGGTATAATTTTGTGCAGCATTAAATATTGCATGATTTTGTGATTAGGCAGTGCAGGAACCACTGGTGTGCAAACCTCAAAAGTTGTTACTGGGATGCACCGGCAACGAAAACAAAAACATTACTCCTTGCTCTTTATCAGTGAACCTAGCCTATCTTTCAGGTAATGAGGCAAAGGGCAGTTATTTGTGAAAAAGTCTACTAATAACTCGGACAGTTAAAGGTTGCTCTTCAGTGTAAAACTACACATTCCGTCCTAAGAGGGAGGATTTTGCACGTACTTAGATAGCAAATCCAAGCAATATGGAGCGCTATACGAATGCCAAAATGACATATGGTTTTGATGGATGAAAGAGCTGAAGGGAGTTCAATGAACGCACAATTAATTCAGTTTCATTAAAAATATGAATTGTAAAAATAGTTACATCGATGATAATATTTATTTGTTTAACTTCAGAGCATTTTGTTATGATCTTAATTGTACAATACTTTCAATCACTTACTCTAAATATCAAGAGCTTCCTTTTCAGTTACAAATGCTTTATTTAGTCTTCTCATTGCGTAAGGCATTTAGTTTTGGTTACTTTATCTACACTTCTTTGATGTTTTCTGTTCTCTTTATCATTTAATGCTTCCATCCTCAACCTCACCAACATTAACTTCCTTCTAAAAGGTATAAGTTGCATATGTCCACCAGCTTATTTGCCATCATGGACTGCTATAACGGAATTTTGGAACACGTTAAACACTCAGAAGCAATAATTAAGCAATAGTTTCTTACTCAGAAGCAATAAGCAATAGCTTCTTTATTGCAGTTTCGTAAGCTAAAGAAATTCTTAATAGTAGCAAGCAAGCTACTGCAGAGTATGCCGGTATACCACACGGCACGGCATGTGACTTATACCAGTGAACTCCGACAGCATGAGGCACGCATCATTGTTCCTGTCACTGCCTAATCCACTCATTCTGGAGAATTTTTTTATGCGGCTCTATTGGCGGTAAAAACTATCTATATGTGTCACATAGAAGCTGAGCAACTACTTCTATGTTCATTTGGTGTCATTTTGAAACACCCTGTATATATATTTGAATGTCAATGTTACTAAATTTCTCAAAACGAGCATAACAGTTATGTTTTACTATTGTAGTCTTTGCATGATGGAAAACCTGCAATGTTAGTTATTTATAAATGTTCTTTATTGCTTTTGCAGTAATCTGGTATTGTTCTGATATCTTGCTAGTAATATACCTAATCAGAGAACAAGTGAATTGTATAGCAATTTACCTTTTAATACTCGTGATGTAGTCCACAGAAGTTTCTCGTAATCATATGACCTCATAATACGAACCAATTCCACAGGTCCTTGTGATGCCAATATTATTAATTTGCTTTCCTGGTTTCCATATGCCAAAATCTGCAGGCAATCTGTTACAATGGCCAGGAATTTCACATTGTTACGCTGCAGCAGAGCAACCATTTTCTGTAAACCACCAGCCAACCTCACTGCCATTTTTGACCCTTCCTGATGTAGCAGAAGGTTGTGGAGTGTGGTTATGGCATAGAAGAGCACAGATTCAACTGGTGAGCTACAAAGAGAGAAATTTTAAACTTTAAGGTAAAATAATGCCAATCAAGGCCTTGAGCTTATGAGCAATACAACAAGTTTTAACTTATAACTTATTTGGTATATTTGCTGCAAGAATCAGATATTTTCCTAGAACCAAAGCAATAATTCTGATACAGAAAATTATGGATCAGTTAAATTAATACTTACAATAAAATTAGATATGAATATTTTTGCATTTGTGTTAAATGTTAAGAGGCTGTAGGTTTGGCAATAGATTATGAGTACATTTGGCTCGGCATAAGATGACAAAGTGTGGTAATTAGCAAGGACTAGTACTCAGGCCAATATGTAGAAGTGGTCTGGTCAGCTGCAATAGTGAGGGGTGAATGTATCCTAAGTTACCAGATTATGTATGGCAGGCTAGCTTGGAATTCTTAGAATGTATGAGAGTTCTTAGACATTTAAAGAGAGACTTTAGGATGGAAAGCAGAAAATTCAGTAATGCAGAAATGAAGTGGTATCATATTAAAAGCTAGTAATAGGGATTTTAAAGTCATTAGCAAAAGAGGAGATTATTAAGAGAATTTTGGTAGCTGAGTAACATTTTCTGGGCATAATCTTTGACACTTGTACTCAGATCGCCGGTGGAACAAGACGTAGTGTCATTCTTGTTTCAAGTACAGAAGCATGTGGTGTAGAGCTCAAATACATTAACTCCGGATCTTTATACATTAGTTTCCATTGGTTAGCAACTTCTCAGAGTGAATACAGTTTATTAAAATGTTTCAAACTCAGATTTCCATGTTACCCTTACTTTGATTACACCAACCACACATACCCTGAGGTAGGTCTCTGATCAACAGTGAAGCAGATGTGGCTCCAAATTGGAGCAACATCATGAGGCAGACCCATACTGCTTCAATTCTCATCAATCTAAGTCTATGCTGTGCTGCTACTCTTAGGGTCACTCCACTATCATGAAATAAATATAGATGCAAGGACATTTCCCCAAGGCCTGGAATTGGAAAGGCACGGGGATCTTGTAGAACCCTCCAACAGATTTGCTGTCCTTTTGGAGTCCTTTTTCTCACTTGGTTAAAGAAATAAGTGGTTCACTGTGAAGAAGCAAGTTCTCCTCCTATTCAAAGAATTACCTAAGAGATCAGACTAGTTCTCAAGTTTGGCTGTGCAATGCAACATGCTCTGACCATAAGCTGATCTTTGTCTTGGACCATGAATCCTCGGTCTACCTCTAATACTATTGCCACTAAATTTTGCTTTCATAACAACACATTATAAGAGCATTTTAACATAGTAGGCTAACACACAAGGTAACTGAATGCTCAAGCAAACTGTTTTCTACACATAACTAGTGAAAACTGACCTGAGGAATGGGTGATTAATCTGTGTCACATGTGGCATGTTTATGTTTCCAAAGCAACATTCTTCCCCTCTCACCCCCATGTCCCTTGCTTGAGAGCTGTCATGCATCCTCTTTTAAAAATCAGACTGCATGTACATGACAATGATTTAAAGTTATTTGACTACCCCTTCAGAAACACTAATAAAGCAGAAAATAAAACTTGCTTCAAATAAAATACGAAATATTTATATTAAATGAATCTGAGTTCAAGAAGAACAAGAAAAATAACCGCAATTTATTCTTGTGCTTCAGACATGAGCAACAAAACACAAATTTCAAGTTTAGGTAAGTTGCCTCTTAACTTACAAAGCAGATTTTAGTTTGCCAAATTTGAGTAAGTGTACTTATTTGCCAGTACCTTATCACAATATTCACTAGCTGTATTAAGTATTTACACATACTGCACATGACACTATTATTTTTTAGGCAAGTACAATCAACAATGGCTAGAATACTTCTACTGATAATCCTTTTAGTGTTTCATTATCATTTCTTGCACACAAGATGGCTAAAAATGCATTTCTGTGTTTGCATTGAAAGCAATTTTCTTTTACACTCGTGCACCAAATTCATGTGTCATTATAAAAATCTCTGGTTAAGAAACAGATGTTACAACTCACCTGAGAAGTTTCACCAATGCTGGAATGCCACCACTTTTGAAGATAGCAAGCAGCCCTTGTCTGTGATGTGACAAATTATGGAGTGTTCCCACAGCTGCCTTTGTAGACTCCAGATCATTACTGTTAGAGATCGCACGAACCAAAGCTGCCACCATTTGAGGACTATTCATAATAGCATGCCTTGAAGCCTCTTTCTTTGATAACTGATGCACCATCATAGCAGCCTGAGACACAACTACTTGGTCTTCATCATTAAGCAATTTGATGAGCTCTGGAATGGCCCTTGTTGCCAAATCTGCATCATCCTACAATGTTATATACACATATAATTGTTACGGGTCCAATTAGATAAAATTATTTTACTGTATACTATATTTTATTAAATTATACATATTATTCTCGAGTTTAAAATGAGTTACACCTGATTCACTTACCTAGTATTAACTAGTACATGTTTCAAATTCCTAAAATGAACATAAGAGCTACCTCATCTAAATAACTCTTTGGTTCCAGCAGCTAATACTAGGCAACAGTCTGGGAATCATGCATTGGTTTACATTAGTTAACTGCAGCAAGAATTGTTAAATTCACTTTTAGATTTGAAAATCCTAATTGCTTCACTTTGCAAAAGTTCTCACTAATTAATTTGATGTATTTTAATTAGGTATTACAGCTCTAATGCCAATATAAAAATCATTTTGTGAAAAATAACATATGCAAAATAATAAATCAATGCAGGTTTCTTTCTGAAGACTAGTAACAAACATCTCTGGACAGATAGCTTGACAGTAATTAGAAGATAATTTGCTGAAAACTGAATGAGGCAACACCAAAATATATATACAAAGGTTGAAAAGGATGAATCATGTATTATAAGTTACAGGTCAGTGTCTCTTTAAATTCTTCAAATCTGATTCATCCTTTATAACCTTTATACTACATATGTGTAAAAAGAATCCCTGTCAAATCACATTACAGTTTACTTATTCTTCAACCTTTGAATCACAGAGTCCACCACATGGTTAGTTATCCTATAAACACATGTGTCAATTATTCTCAAGTTCAAAAGACTTCCTGTAGTACAATCCTTTTTGGCTAGTAAAAAGAAATCAGGTTAAGTCAGAGATATGACAGTGAGTAAATCTCTTTAGTACCTTAGTCAAATATAGCAAAGCTGTTTTTGGCAAAAACACTTTTGCTGGAACATGTTAAACTTTAATTTCAAGCACAAATTTAGTAAAAACATTTTGTTCATTGCTTGTAACCAGACCAAGATTTATTGACAAAGTACTATACAGTATGCATACAACAATTAATTTGTTTCTAGAATGCAAACAAGATTATGTAAATAAATTAGGAAAGTTTGTTTTGCCAAAAGGGATACCAGCTTTGTATGACTAGATAAAAAATTAACAATTTTAAACACATGGAAAGTTGTACAAGAAACTGGTCACGGTCAAGGGCAATCTTTTCTTGATAGTTTATATATTGTATTAAAAGGAAACAATAGCTATAAAAAGTATACCAAAACTTTTCTTCAATGTATCAAAATGCCTTGAGAAATTTCACTAAGAATATTCTTGTTCATTCTCTTCATAAATTGGATGTGGCAACACACCAAAAATAGTTCTGCTATATTGATTGGACTATGATTTGCCTAAGAGCACAAATAATGCGTTGTCAAAGAAAATAATGTAGAAAGAAATTAATCTTATCAATATATATTCCATTTATTGACCAATGCCAGACGCTAATAGGCCACGCTGTGGCTCAGTGGTTAGAACCCTTGGCTCTCACCAAGGCGGCCCGGGTTCGATCCCAGGCGACCACAAAGTGAGATTTGTGGTGGACAACACGGCGTTGGGGCGGGTTTTCTCTGGGACCTCCGGTTTCCCCCGCCATCTCATTCCACTGGTGCTCCATCTTCATCTCATGCATCATCAGTGTCACTGCCTGCGGTGCTGTATGTAGTAAAAGTGGGCGTTAAACACTACACATTTCACATTTGCCAGACGCTAAGATTGGGATTCTTTATGACACTAGGTAGTACTGCCTGTATAGTGCACTCATGGGGTTCGTTATAGTTAATCACTAAAAATAAATGTTCCTACTGTTTACTAACTTGAGGACTACAGAAGAGTTGTAAATGACCATCAAAATCTCCTGACATTTTGGAAGAAAAGTGGCATTTACATAAGCAACTCTATATGCTTTCTCACACAATATACTGTGTTTTAATTCATGGATTATATGTAGATTGTCTTTGTATACCTTATTTGTCAATTTCCCCTAAAATTAAAATGCAGAACAACAAAATGGAGGACCTAGAGCAACATGAGTCTAATAATCTTGTCTTTAAATATTTCCTTTTTGGATGTAACGCTTCAGTTGCTGTAGGCAGTTGCTGAATCCTGCTGAAGAAAAGCACTTGTACACTTGATATTGGTTAATTGCTAAACTGGATTATTTGTGTTAATCTCTCTAGTTAATCTCTCAATACTGATTGCATCATCAAAAAATATAGTAATCTTAAGTACACTTATAGCATAAATATGTCTAATATATATATCTTATATGTCTAATCCACAAAACCAATGGCAACACTTTGTAGAACACAGTTTGTAGTCACTTGTAGCAACTTCCAGAATTATTTGGATGTCCATTGCAAAAATGTGAACACCTCACAGTGGCGTGATGTCTCTCATTTACCTATTAAGTATTTGGTTATAAAATGTTTTTCCTTTCCAAAACATTTTTCTAAAACATGACTTGAAGCTTTCTTGGCACAATATGAAAATATGTTCTCTCAAGGCTATCAGCCAGGTGAATTCAGGAAAAAATTATTTGGAGCTGGATTCGGTCACGACCTCAGTATTAGAGAAGGGGTTGAACTTTGCACCAGCTCCACGGAAGTTCCAGTAATTCACATCATGAGCGAGATACAACAGGCAATCCTAACATTACCTAAGGAATTTACAGAAGACGTTAGGCAAGAAACTGTTTTGGTTCTAAAGAGAGCAGCTCCACCTAACCCAATATCACCACACAGGAGAAAGCAACTCTAAGATCCTATGAGACAACAAGAGTGCTAATTCCACCAGGACAAAGGAAATGCTGCAGTGGTTCTTCTTGTGAGGATTACCGTACTAAGATCTCACAATTTCAGCGAGATACAGCACACCAACCACTGAATGGAGATTCTATAGCATCCATTGTCAGTACTGCTGAGGGGGTACTGCTTCGGCTAATCGTCAGTGTCATTGAAAGCTGCACTTAAAGAGTCTTGCAAAATACCTCACAGAGCTTTTTAAACCATATGGTAATTTGATGGTGTTTGTGAACATATTAAGAGTTAATCTGAGCAACCTATTTGTCAGTTCTGATGAAATATTTTTGTTTGCTAAGGTCCCACTACAAGAATCACTCCAGCTCCTAGAACCATACTTCACAGCAAGTCACTGCATCATTCAAACACACACTGACATTGACCTATACTCTTTACCGCAGACAGCACTACGAACAAAATGGTGGAGAGGCAATGAACTCGCCTCTCACCAGCCAAAGCCAAATTTTACATGGAAGTCTATGAACACCAAGCCTTAAATTCAGCTACTCTTAAGCCTTCTACAGATATATGAATATCTTTGTCATCTGGCTTCATGTAAATGACACTGAAGGATTTCTTGGACCATTTGAATAATCAGCACCCCAACATAAAGTTTATAATGGAAATAGGACAGAATGGGTTGTTACCATTATTGGATGTACTAAGTTGACGGAAGCCAGATGGTTCCCTGGGTCTTAGTGTGTACTTATATTTAAATACATGCAGCTGCCATCAACCAGCTAGAAGTAACACAGTTATATTAACAATGATACACAGAGCAACAGCAATAACAGATGCAGAAAATCTTGCCCAAAAAATTCAGTATCTCAGAACCACACTAGAGAACAATGGATACAGTAGGAGTAGCTTCAAAAAGACTGAAGGTTTTTTCGCGAATGCACAATCACAGCATCCTACCTCGCAGCTTGGTTTACAAGAAATCAGAAAACAATGTAAAGCCTCATTCTACATATGTATAATCTGTCAGGAAAACATAGCAGAATTTTGAGCAAATATCATTAACACTATCCACAAACCACCTAAGAAAATCAGAAACATAATATGACAGGCCAAAGATTCCCTTGGTCGTAACACTTCCAGGGTATATCACATTCCATGTGAATGTGGTAAGGCTTACATTGGACAGACAGGAAGAACAATGGAACAACATTGTAAAGAGCACGAGAGTTAAATCAATCTGATGTACCCTAAAATATCTGGTCTTGCAGAGAACTGCATTAAGAGCAACTGAGACCAAAATTAAAAAATTACTAGGGCCACTATTAATATTTTGAGCCTTGGCAACCCTGAATGTTGGAATCTAATGATTCCAATGGAAAATTTGACATTGTTGATGATAATCTACTTTAGACACTTTGTCAATAGAGTGTCACTTGTTTTGTTTACATTAAATTGAAAATTGTTTCTCTCTCAAAACAACCCTTGTGAAAATGTTAGTGCAATGATTTATTACGACTTTTGACGTGGATTATCAAGACAAGAGTGCATCAATCAACTAACTTCCACATTTAGTGACGTATAATGAATTTAATCGTGGCAGCCGTTTGCTCAGTGATGAAGTTTGTGAAGGTCGTCCAAAATCAGTTGTGCCAGAAAACATTGATGCAATGCAAAAATTAATAATGCAAGATCATGTGACATATTGTAAGATTGAGGCAACCCTAGACATTAGTTCCACCAACATATATAAAATATTGCATGATTATTTAGCCATGCTCTCGGATTCCATATAATTTGAACAATCTCAAAAAGATGCTTGTGTCGATTGGTGTACAAAAGTGCTCAAGAAACACAATGGCAGTGCCTCGAAAGATGTATATAAGACTGTAACAGGTGACAAATCATGGATCTATGCATATGAGCTGGATCGTAAACAGCAGTCGACTGTATGGGCATTTCAAGATTAAGTAAATCCAACAAAAGTTGTTCGCACTGGAAGCAAATGTTCGTCTGCTTTATCAGCAAAATTGGCCATGTAGCAATAGTGCCTTTAAAGGAACATAAAACGGTCAATGCTGAATGGTACACACTGATTTGTTTGCCCAAAGTCTTTGGTGAAGTAAGGAAAACCAACAAGAACCGTAGGATCGTACTTCAAGACAATGCGAGTCCACACACATCTCATGTAAAACTAGGCTCAAAAAATCAAATTAATGGGTCATCCATCATATAGTCCTGATGTGGCACCCAATGTCTTTTTTTCGTTCCCAAACATCAAGAAATTGTGAGGTCAACAATTTTCGTCAGCAGAAGCTGTTGATGTCTTTAAAAACCATGTTTTGGAGGTGTCTCAAGACGACTGGAATAAATGACTTGACAAATGATTCAAACATATGCAAAAGTGTATTGATCATAAAGAAGAATATTTTGAAAAACAATAAAGTAGTTTTCAATCAATATTACTTTGTATTAATTACTAGGCTCAAAATCTAAATAGTGCCCTCGTAAGAGAAACAATTACCATCTTCAAATCTGCAAACTACTGGTACCACTCCATTAAAGAAGCCATAGCCATCAAACAGGAACCAATAATATCAACTGAGACAATGGCTTGCAGTTGCACAGCATTTGGAGTTCAGTGCTCAACAAACCCTTGGAAACTTTGCCAGAGGGCCAAAGAACAGCATTGGTTTTGTTGCAGACATACATTCCTATAATGGCCAATCACAGAGCTTCCACTCAGCAAGAGACATCATTGGCCTGCAATCAATGCCTCTGTGCCCGACCAAGCCAATCATGTGTGACATCTGGCTTGTCACCCCACTGGACTATATACATATATAAGCAAAAGTCTCTATGTCACTCAGGAAGGAGCCTTTATGGCAGCGGTTTCGTTGGATGTCGAGAAGGCCTTCTCTACGACATGGCATGCCGGACTCCTATACAAACTAATCCACCTGGGGCTCCCAACACAAATGATCAACATCCTGCACAGCTTCTTGCAACACCACATCTTCAAAGTCACAGTCGCAGGGAAACATCAACACTAAGACCAGTGAGAGGTCGAGTCCCCGATAGCTCTGTACTATCTCCCACCTTATTCAACGTCTTTAAGGCAGATTTCCCTTAAGAGCCACAAGTCAAAATGGCACAATACGCTGACGACGTGCTTCTGTTCTGCAAAGACAAACATCCTCAGAGTGTTCAACCCCTTACAAAGACATCACCATCTAACACAACAGTGGTGTTGGCGTTGGCGGATGTCTGTTAATCCGGACAAAAGCCACGCCATACTTTCCACAAAGCGCCATAACCCCGCAGACTGCCCCAACTTCAGCTTCTGAGGTCGAAGGATAGAGTGAACTAGCTCTGTCCAGTACCTAGGAGTTAATTTGGACAGAGGTCTAACTTTTTGCCAGCACATCAGGGACCTATTGGCGAAGGTGCAGGGAGCAATCACTTCCCTGTATCCAATGCTGGGGTCGACCTCTATTCCGGTTGGTCTGAAGTTATACCTCTTCCGAGCGCTGGTAATCCCGGTGATGCTATATGCCTGCAAGATCTGGGGCATGGCCGCAGACAGCTGGTTAGCATGGCTTCAACGTGCTCAAAATAGAGGACTACAGTCTATGTATTCTGTGGGTCGTTATCTTCTTACCAGGTTGCTTCACGAAGCCTCGGGTATGAAATGGAGAATGAAATTAGGCGTCGGGCATCAAAATTATATGCTGCTTTACCAACACATAGAAGCGCCCTTGTTAGACCATTGGGAGATTATGACCCCACTAGACGCCGTTCTAGACTGTTCCGGTTACCCTACATGGCTTGCGGGCACCCGACATAACCCAGCAGCTAATCCTAACAGCAGCTAAAGCTGAGCTCTTCATAATTCTAAGCTGTATGGCATCAAAATTTTCAAACAAAGCAACTAAATTCAAAGTTAAAACACCAGGGTGCAAGGTACTGCATCCTGTCCTTCAACCCGAAGGTACATAAATTTGTAACCTCAAAAGAAACTCCAACCTCAAAACCCACAACACATCCTACAAAATCCCAATTGAAAAACCTTACTTGCAGTAAAATCCTTAACAGGTGGGCATGCAGCAAAAACCTTCTGGCTTTATACAGCCAGACAGACTTCGGTTGGTCACTCACTGAAGATGAGACCAATGGTAGCTCTTGAAAGCTTGGAAAATTTTGTTCCTGAATTCACCTGGCTGATAGCCCGAGAGAAATTTTCACTTTTCTAAAATTCAGAGAAGGAAATTTCGTTCAAACCTCTTACAGATCCCTTTTTGATTCATTGGATGACATCTGTAACCCTTCTAGCAGGTATATTATAGTGGTTTACATCCTTGTAAATTAAAGAAAGAAAGAAAGGACGGAGAGAGAGAAATATGCTTATGATTATGGTTGGTTGGTATCTAATGTTGAGCACTTGATAATAAAATCATTCGCTCTTGCTTATGATTGTTATTTCACCCCAAAAGAATTCAGTAGTGAGATTCCTGAAACTACATGCACAACTTCACCCATTTTTGTTCATTTTTATCCTTAATCTGAACTTTAGTATGAATTAACATTATGAAACTGCTCTGCCCCTCCCCAACAAAATGAAGACATTTCTATGCATTCTGCAAAGAAATGATCACAGTATTTAATATTGGGCTGTATAATATATTAAACCTTCAGATAGTTACGTCAGCTTTTTATTAATGAAAAATATTTTCAGACAGTTTACCTGATAATTGATGAGGTTAACCACAGCATGTTTCAGCATCTGGCTTGGCTCAGCCAATCTTTGGACAGCAGTAGGTTGTGCAGGATCAAACTGAGTTGATGGAATTTCAATACCTTCTTCAAGGGTCTCTGGAAACATAGCTGCACGAACCCTCTGTGACCGTGTCTGACTTAGTTGTTGGTTCATCTCTAATAAAGCAAAAAGTTTTTTTTATAGAACATGGAAAACTTGTAAGTCAATGGGGACTACTTGAACAAATGAAAATGTACATATAGAAAAATAAATATGCAGAAGGGGTATTATGTGTTTTGAAAAGCATTTGCTAACTAATAGTATTCAATCAGGGACATTCAACTCGTATTGATCCTGAATGACTTCATTCTTTCTCCATATATAACCATATTCGCTTGCTTTTGGATACTGAAGATTTCCTAAGAATCTTTTGTTTCATTCACATGACTTTCTTTATACAATATCATTTATTTTTTAGATTCTAAAAAGTACTCTAAAGTTAACTAATTTATCTACCTACTTCATGATAATTGAAATAAACATTTACAGAAATAGCTTTATAATAATTCCACAATAGGTAGATAGAGGAAGGTCAATTGAGAAAAGTTGTTTGCATGTCTATAGAAAATGATAAAGAATTGAAAAATTTAAGAGATTATATCAGAAATTGCTAATGCTAGAAAAAGTTACTTTAAATAAACTGAGTTTCAAAGCAATCTTCATTTTGGAGCAGCTAATTGTTTATCTTTTACTTATGGTTTATATGTTATACAAAATTCCTTCTGATAAAGAGGACTTCACAGACTACTCCCAGGAAATATTACAAATTTTCCATATGAAGAGTGGTTCGCCATATAAAAGGTAGTTGAGGGATGGAGCATTTTCTTGAAAAGCTTTTTAGAATCTCTGGATGATTCTGAGAAATATCAAACTTGGTATTTATGAAAAATTTTGTTCTAAGAATCAAACTGTTGCTGAAATGCAAGGATGCAAGTGCATGCACATACAACTTTTTATAAGAATTTATTTAAGGAATCCCCCATCAAAATGAATTTCCATTGAAATGTTGACATGTGTGATGTATATCCAAAAAGGAACTGCAAAAGAATCGTACCCTGGCAATTCATTCCTGCAATAAGTCAAACCCCGGTAACATAACGGAGTACAAACTTTCATTTCTTACTAAGCAATCAAAAAAATGCACATACAAAATTATGCTAGGTATATTAACCTGGTTAATTCATTTCCCAAAAAGTGTTGTAATTCAGGTATTGTATATACTCATAACTAGGGATGGGTTTAATACCAGTTTTTCTCAATACTTGATACCGATGCACAATACCCGATACTTCGATACTGTCATTTCTACTTCTAATTTCAATACAAATTAGAATGTTGGTTAGTGCCAATAAAATTAAACAAAACAGGTGCACATATTTAATATGGCAAAACTTAAAACCATCAGTGTTCTTATTTTTAAATTCTACATTAGACATTTAAACGCCAAACAGTCGACTTAAATACTAGCATTTTCATTCTTTCGGGGTCAAGTCTACCTCTTTTACTGTCATATATGAGTTATGCTGTGCTAAATAGTCTTTTAGAGAAAACTGATGAAGGTGGAATAGACAAATATTTAATTTGTTTTCCAGTAATCCTGCACACTAGAAAGTATAGGTAATGAAGTCATTGAGATATGCACTGATTGCTTCTTGAGAACTGGTAATTGGCACTGAATTTGACACGCGATTATTTGCTTGCATAATGCTACTGTGCAGGTACCACATTCCTGGCAATTTCTTGGGCTTTGCAATGTTCTACTTGTGGCAATCATATTTTGATTTTAAAATAAAATAAAAATTGCAAAATCACCACCAAAGTACAAGCAATTTTCCGAAGTATTTCGAGATTTAACTGTATTTAACCAAAGTATTGTTCAATGTTGATACCATACAAGTATATTGAGATATCACAAGTATCGTGGACCCATCCCTAGTTATAACAAATCAATAACTCAGTTAGGAAGAATGTCAAAGGATGTCACTGTGAAGTGCACCTTTTGATTTAGAGTACTGAATCTAATGGAAAGTAACTTGCTATGGAAATACAAAATTTGTTCAGTGCGATAAGGTCTCTTTAATTTTTATTTACTTCCATGAATTAGGGTCCCACATGTGGTGGAAATGAAGACATTGAACATATTTAACACATGAGTGAAAAAGGACTTATCTCAATAAATTTGGTGGAAAAATAGTAATCAAAATGATAAATTTAAGCAAGATAATAATTGGAACTAAACACTACAAAGAGAAGCGACATAAACATAAGTGTGATAGAATTTTAGTTTTTGAATATGTCAAAAAGACATCGCAAGAAAAAGAGGGCCTCAGATTCTTAGAAACAGCACACAACCTATTCAAAACCTGCTATATCTTTACTCATCCAGGTCCTTGATTGCACATCAATGTTTTACAGTCCTAGAAGCAGATCATAGCAGAATTTCTAAGATGGCACCATAAGATAGCATACATCAACCCGCATAACTACTTATTACTTACCATCCACTTGATCTTGTGTGAATCCCTGAGTGAAACCCTGGTCCAGATCAAACATCAGCTGGTCAGACTCCATGTCCTCTTCCTTGCCGGTGAGTGATGGAGCCTGTGTTGTGGCTCCTGAGTGGATGCCAGAGTCTCCCAGATATGAGTTCTGCTGCCACATGAGTGTCTGCTCTTTTGCAGATCCCATGGGCAGATCGCCAGGACCCTGGTAGTTTCCATGGGATACTGAAACAAATAAAATTTTCCTCTATTAACCTTGATTTACATATGCGATCAAAATAAAATGAACATTCCAAGTTAACATGAAGATGCTCTAAAGGCTTTGAGAATAAAAGCTTAATACCAAGAAGTGCCTTGATCATCAACATCCCATTAACGACTGAAAGACTTCTTTGTATAACTCTACACCACTCATATGCACTCATGAGACACTTCCAATCAGTACCCTATAACCATTTCTTTCACTTCAGAAAACAAAAATGTCACAAGGAGTGTAACTCAATTTCAGCTATTTTTCTGTAGTGTGGATGATGTGACATCCCTTTCCATACAGGCCTATCTTTGGACTATGTGTTATGAAGCTGAAATGAGCTTTTCAAATGTGCAGTCATTATGCCATTTATATATATATATATATATATATATATACACACATATATATATAGTTGCTCATCCTTAAAATGATGTAGATCTTCCCAATTATGAAAGTGTTTTAATTGTGCTAATCTCCAAAATTCTAAATCAAGGCCAACCCTGGATTTCTTCTAAAATTTACAAAAGAACATGCTCATAATTTGCTCTAAGTATCAAAAATAAACAATGCTTCCTCCACCCCAATTTGCAGCTCTTTAGCTGAGCAGAACATACCATGTAAGAATAAAGCAGGCGACATGAGTCTAGGTTCCTTGGAGTTACTTGGCATCTTCTATTAAAAATGAAAATTTCAGAAAAAAATTTTCATAACCCAAGATTCTTACTTAGGATATTTTGAATTTGAGGTACACATAGCCAAACTAACCCCACATCATATAAGTTGGCAACACCAAATAAATATATCTGTAATAAAACATTACATTTGTAACCTATATCAACAGCTTGATAGCAGATAGACTGTAGTTGGTTTTTCACTGTCACTTAATAAATTTTTGAGGCACTAGTTTCGAGAGCTGTTTGTGCTATTTTCAACTTTGACTGTCTGACATGGAAATATGAACTTCTTTATCAAATAATTAAATGATGTGATTTCTCCATATTAAGATGTTCTCATACGTTGTCAGTTTGCTATGGTTTAACACACCTTTTAATAGTGATTTCAAACTAATGATTTAAAATCTTATTTGGTAATTTTTTTAATTGTATTAATCTTAATTATATTATTTATTCAAATATTGGGCAAAATTTAATATATTAAATGCCATGCCTCTCCAGACAGGGCAGCGTTTAATATATTAAACTGAAGTTGATAAGCGAGACCAGCTCATTTTAAATGCTATTTTCAATCCCAGATGGCATCTAAGTACGTCTCAGGTCTTATGTTGGTTTTTAGCATGATACTGTTAGTTCACTACTCATTTAGTAGTTATTGCCAAAGTTTTATTGTTCAGTGCATGGTTGCAATTTCGAGAGTTGTTTTTCACTATTTTATTGTGTTTTCTATGAAAATGACAAGGAAACGAGGTCTATCCGATGAGATTGCTCAGTTACTTCAAGAATCCGATGAATCTTACAGTGATATGGAGTTATCAGACAGTGAGAGGGAAATATGTTAATAAGGTGAATCTGAGTGCGAAAACGACATATGGGGTTCAATGCCTCAAGTGATGATGACTTCGTGTCTGACAATTGTGTTGACATAAGTAATTATGATCCTGGGCACCTTTAATTCCAATTGAAAACATTAATCAAGGCCCTATTTTACCATATACTTTTAACAGTGAATCAGAGCCCATTGAATATTTCTCCCTGTTTTTTGATCATGAACTGATTGAGCTGATTGTTGAAGAAACTAAATTACACGGCAAGAGAAAGCGTGAAAACACACCACCTTCAAAGCAAAACAGAATGATTGGCTGCAGTCCTTCAACTGATATAAAAGCATTACTTGGTACAATAATATGGGTTTACATCCCCTATCTGACATCAAAGATTACTTTTCCAGAGGATGGTTGGCTAAAATACCTTTCTTTGGAGATGTTTTTTCTAGAGATGAATTTCTTCTCATTTTTTGGAACTTACATTTTGCTCATGCTGAAAATGATAAAAAAGCAGGATTTAATTAAAGATGTTGTGGATAGAATAAAACAGAAATGTCAGCTGTTCTACTGTCTGGGAGAAAATATTTCTGTGAATGAGAGCACTGTCAGTTTCAAGGGCAGAGTGAGCTTCAGGGTTTATAATCTCAATAAACCAACAAAATTTGGGCTCAAAATATTTGCTGTCTGATAGCAGCAATGGCTATAAGAGCCCTACATGGGAAAGAGTGACAGTATAAATGCTGACCTAAAAACAATACAGGTCGTAAGGAATTTGTGTTCAGCTCTCATTTAGCATCCAGTAATGCCCCCTCTGGTCACCATATCTTTACAGATAGGTATTACACTTTGCCACAGCTGGCTGAAACTTTATGTGATATGAAAATGGTGACAACAGGAACAGTTATGCTTAACAGAAAAGGTATGCCGGACCTAATGAAGCGTAAAGAGGCAAAGAAAATGACAAAAGGTGACATCAGCTTTAGAAAAGGTTCGCTATTAGCTCTTTCCTGGAAGGACAAGAGTGGTAACCCTTTTGAGCACTTACCACACAGGGGACAAGATACATTAATGTTCCTTCCAAATATCCAAAATCAAATTCCCATGCCAAAGCCTAATGTGGTTCTAAATTATACAAACAATATGGAAGGGGTATATAGAATGGACCATTTTATTGGTTCATACCAATTCCTAAGAACTATGAAGTGGTATAGGAAGACGTTCTTTTGGCTGTTGAAAGTTTCAATAGTATCTTCTGTTTTCTATGATTCAAAACAAAGCTAGAAAGAAGCCAATGAGCCACAAAAAAATTTCGGAAATGTCTCATTTCCCTGATGCAAAAAAGAATGCAGTGTCGCAGAATGCAATCAACACATGGGATTACACTAGGTCAACCACCATACGACAGATTATCTGGTATACCCCAATTCATGGGTAGGAGAGCTGGAGGGTCTGGAGCCTTCTCTTGCGTAGTGTGCAGGGAAAACTCTCTAAGGAAATGCACTATATATTTCTGTGAAACGTGTGTAAGCAAGCCATATTTGCATTCAGATAAATGTTTCAAGCATTATCACACAAGAAATTGTAGTAAGGGGCTCCATTTTACCAGTGTGTGTTTGTGTGTGTGCACGTGCAAGGATTTTCAGACTGTACATATATCTTGTGTTTTACATCTATAAAACTCCAACTACTTCATTCTAAACTTTTCATTCTCGCATTCTTATTTATTTATAAAAATAATATACGATATTCTTATTTAGTGAATCGCTTCGGAAGAAATGTATAAACAAACAAATGTGCTTAGGTAATATAAACATTAACCAACAGTACTGTGAAACAAAGTAGAAAACAGAAAAGTAAAGAAAAAGAACTTGTGCTGTTTTTCCGCTAATCAACTAGATACTAGATACTCCTTTTTAATGTAGTTATACGTGCATCCTGGGGATGTAACATCTGCAACAACAGGTAATGCAATATTTTCAAGAACTTTTTTTTTACGTCCTCCAACATTTAGTCATATCGGACGATGAATGAAATGGGTGAAATGATGCTCAATGCGTCCGGGGTCCATGGAGCTTAGAGTTACTCGGCATTAGTCTTTCACGATAAGGGAAAACCCCGGAAAAAACTTTCAAGAATGAATGAAGTATGTTAACCAAATAGAATAGAGTATTATCAAGCTTTTTATTTCAAGTATTTTCTTCGCCCAGAGCCGTAAATCGAGTACACCTGCCAAGGGTTAATGACTGTGGATTTGGGTCAAGGTTAAGATTTTTGTCCTACAAGAGAAATGCTAATGCTTGCTTGTCTTCCTGTTTCAATTTGATGTTTCTAAAATATTCTTTGACTCTGGTTTCTCGGTTTCTTTTAGTTTACCCTAAGTAGAATTTATCACAATCTTTACAACTTACTGGTATATTCCGGATCTATTATGGTGGTATTTCCCCTTGTTTTTAAATTAAACAATGTTAATACTGAGTATTTATATGTGACAAAATTATATTTTGTTCTCTAAAGATCTTTGTAAATTTATTACATGTTTCTGAGTGGTGCGTGAATCCACTGAATATGCTGTTTACTTTTTCTCTAGTGAATATGGTTGGTTCCTTAATGTTTTCCTTAGCTTAGCTTTTATTAATTTTCTTAAATACCAGACTTTTGTTGTATACATTTTTTTCTGCTATGTGCAGTATGGTTTTTCGTTCCTTGTAGTATTCTGTTTTATCCATCAATGTGTCGACTAGTCTGTGTGAAACTGTTTATTACTGCTTGTTTATGTGTAATGAGGTCATAGCTATGAACTTCCTCACTGTAAATTCCAAATTTTATTTTTGTTCCACTCCTGATAATATATCATCAGTTTGTGAAAAGAAAACTGATAAAGCACAAATCTCACAAGAAAATAAGCCGGCTTCCAACAGCCATTGCTACCTCTAACTCTGTCACTTTTCATCAGACTTGCGTATATCATTGATAGTGGTATTCCTTTCTGGAAGTCAGAATCCAGTCTATTGAAATGATTTTGGAAAAATACACATAAGTATCAGTTCCATGAATACACTACGAAAATATTATGCAATACATTAGCAATGATGGGTATGTAGGAGGAGCTGGAAAAATCTAACAGTAAAATCACCAGTCAGATGATATACAAATCCTTTTTTTTTTTTAAATGTTAACATAATGCTGTCCTATTTTTATCTGACGGAATCTCATGCAGTGGAAAGATGCCCGCCTCTGTTGTGGGGTTAGCATGTCTGCATCACATTCAACTGAATTTTGGTCAGATTGAGATATCTGAGTAAGGTTTTCTTTCACGCGGTTTTCCTTTGTCCTGAAAGAAGGTATGACAGTTAACTCTAAGCTCTATGGACCCTGGGCTTATCTGAATATCCTTTTACCCATTTTTTAATACAAAATATTGAATTCAAACCTTCAAGATAAGTGCTCCCTTTGTTCCATGGCTCTAAGGACAAAGTGGGGAACATGGGCTTCTGCTATTGTACACTGTAATAGCAAAGAAGAAGTGATATGGATGTTGCACTTAATGAAAATGAACTGTTTGAAAAAAGGCCAGGTGAAATGAGAAGTGCAAACATATAATGTATATAAATGCTGGCTTTAAAGAAAGAAAATAATTTGAAAAGTAATATAATAAATACTACAATTGTGATAGATATAAATCCAACCTTAGAGGTCATTTATGTAATAAGTAGGTAACTGACGACAATGATATATTTCTCACACAAAGAACTTTAAGAGTGTTGTATTAAGATTATGTATAAGTTGGATATCTTCTATGCAATCTTGGTATGATAAATTGTAAGAACTAATCTTCAAATTAATCAGCATCTATAGCTAACATGAGCGAGTGTATCTTCACGTTTGTAAATAAGATGTTAACTTCTTTCCCCACATTTCATCTCTTACCTGATTTGAACCACTTCCATGTGTGTATTTCTTTCCTGGGGGAGAAGAGGTCAGGTTGTTATGGACTGTCATATACCCATCATTAACACAGCAATAGGTAATTGTTAATTCAGATATCAATTATTCCATAATAATGTACAGGTTGTACATACATATCTCAGAGAAAATAAATGCCATATGTAACACAACTTCCTCTACCATGCACATCTTAAGTACAAAAGGTAATGCATTTCACAAATTTTTTTCTAAAGAAACACATGTTTTGGAGGTTCCTGAATCCAAAATGTTTAGAAAAAAAGGTCCACTTAAATTTGCAAGTGGGCACATGGGCATGCACGTGCAAACAGCTTAACTCAAAAAATGAAATATCCAATAAACACCAAGCTTGGGTGTCTTTTTTTTTTTTTAATTTTATGTCCTCCAACATCAAGTCATATCGGACGTGAATGAAATGGGTGAAATGATGCTCAAATGAGTCCGGGGTCTATAGAGCCGAGAGTTCCCCGACATTTGTCTTTAAGGATAAGGGAAATCCCCAGAAAAAACCTTATCCAGATAACTCACCCTGACCGGCATTCGAACTCGAGACCTCTTGAACGTGAGACAGACACGCTACCATCTACGCTATCGAGGCGGGCGCTTGGGTATTTAGATTCCATATATACCAAAGATGCAACAATGATTCTCAAGAAAATCTTCCACCCTGAAACTATCCTTAACATGGAAGATTTTTAAAAATTCAGTATTTTCTCAAAAATGGCTAATGATTTTGATTGAAAAACAGCAGTTTAAAATATATACATGAAAAAATAAACTTATTTCTTCCATGTTCTGGAAATAGCCTATGAAGCTCTCTTCATTCAGAAAATGGTACACAGCTGCCAATTGATCTATTTCTTTGTTCTTGATGTTCCTAAATTGCTCTTTAAGCCTGATGTTCAAATTCCTTTTAGTTTTGCCAATGTAAAAGTTGTCACAGTCTTTGCAATTTATCTGGTACACACCTGAGTTTTTCTGTGGGTTACATTAATTTTGTGCTTCATTGTATAGCCTACTCATAAGAAATCATTTCAAATATTTGTAGCCCATCACACTGAATTGCAACTTAAATTTCTTCACCTGATGTGATACTTCTGCATAATGCACTGTACTTTTTCCTGTTACATTTAAATGGAAATTCTTAACTTTCCACATTTACAATACACATTATGACTTTATTCTTCTACAAGCCTAGACCAAAGCTTCGGTTCACCCTCTAACAGACAGTTTTGAAACCAATTTTTTCCTGGCCTACCTCCAAACACTTAAATTGGTGGTGGTAACTCGTTCTCGTTCACTTTTATTCATGCATGTAACTTCTTTTGCCATATGTATATCTCATCTACGGAATTGTAACATACGTTAAAAAGTTAATCTTCATTGGTTTCTTGTTCTTTTTATTACCAAGCATGGCCACAAAATACCTTAAATACATCACCATCAAAGCTCTCTTTACAAACGAAGTTACTCCATAATAAAGTTCTAATTGTATTACTATGGATAAACAGCTTGAGCTTTGTCTATTTGTGGCGATAGGTGGAACTAACGTGTTGTGATGGCTGGCTGTAGGCTACATAACTCTGATATATTATTGAAATATTAAAATATTGATACATTATTGAAATATTAAAATAGACCCGTGAGAGGTTACATGCGCCCTCTCGGGTGCCTTCCCAGAAGGCGGATCGGGAGATATATGGTGGTGCCCAGGAAATGAAATACTCTGGGTGAACCGAAAGTGGCATAAAGTGTAGATGTGACTCGAAAGTCTTGGTGAAAACAACATATGTAGAATAAATAACCGATAAAGCATCTGAGAGTTCATGAGCAGAGAGGTGGCAGCCCTACCACTAAACTAGCTCTATTCGTACCACGTCCTGAGTGACATTTTTACATAGTCAACAGCCTCAAGGTAATTGCCGGTTAGATTATATAAGATTTAGACCACAACAAACAAAATATGTCATATTTTTAAATGTATAACTGCAGAATCACTAAAATAGGAACGTGCAATGTGAGAAAAGTATTCACAAAAGAAGAAAAATTAGATATATTTTTGTAAAAAGAAAAGATAGAGATAAATAGAGAAAAACAGAAAAGCCATTTGCAAAGAATGGATAAAGATATAAATACTCGTGTATTTGTTGTTAACTCTGGTACCGCAGTACAGTGTAGCGTCCTATCACAAAGTAGGTGTCTTTAATTTTAATAATTAATTTTTAACTGGACAAAGAAAAGCAGGAATATGGTTTATAAAAAAATGGAAATCCCAACAACACCCCTAACAAACAAAAGCTGAAAACCAATTATTGCAAAATAGCTTTATATACTTCAATATATTAATTTCTAGTTTTTACTTCCATCATATTTTAAGTGCATATTCTAAGAAAAAATATCTACAGATATATGAATATACAGTTTGCAGTGTGTATATAGATACAAAATATGTAATACTGAAAGTACAATATTGGGTATATTTTTTATAGGATGTGATGTTAAAAAGATTTTTTATAGCTACTTTAGAATTGCAAATAAAATACAAAAGTAACTTTGAAATTCACTTTTGCTGAGCTGCATGTGTTTTAAATTAAGCTTCTGATACTGAAACTTATTCTGTAGTAATTTTTGGAAAATTATAATGCTGTGCTTGTTAAAATCCAAACAAGGGTAATGCTGTAGAGGGGGGGGGGGGGGGGGGGATATTCTTTATAACCATAGTATGATATAATGCTGATTAATGGGGATGCACATTATTATATCTGTGGTATAATTTTCTTAATGCCTCCACATTTTCTAATGTTCTCTATATGTATTTTGTATATTTAGGCCTTTCATGTGCATACAAAATATGTTTCAACAACTCTGTTTCATCAATTTCATCTAATGGCATCACTGAATTTACTCAGATTTTACTTTTTCTTATTGAAAACATCCTTCGATAATAAATACTAGACTTTAATCAAGGCTTCACAAGTGATCAGCCAGGTCAAGTTAATAAAAGTCCAGCTTTCAGCCATTGTATACTCCATGGCCTACACTGATCGATAACGCTCTGGGAAGCTCACTTTGTAAAACCAAACAAACATAAAAATGTTTAATGTCCTTGCCTTTTAATAAATACAAGTTCCTTTCTGCTTTTTCTGGGAAGTATTGTATTCTATCCGAAAATGTATGTCAAGATTTCACCACAAATATCTGAAATCCCTTGGAACTTCCAAAAAGGTCTGATCTGATGAAAAGTTTGTTAAAAATCAATGACACATTCATGAGATTAATCATAACTATTACACTACAGAAACAGCATGCAAGGTGGCATACAATAAAAACTTATATCATGTGATAGTGCAATGGCAATCCTAGGTGATGAAAGCTTGGAAACTTATTTTTATTCTGCATTATTATTATTATATATTATCATAAAATGAATTGATAAATTTTTCATTTGTCCTTTATGTACTTCTAAAAGTTTGGTTAAAACTGTGGTTTCATCTGTGACCCGCATTCGGGAGACAAAGGTTTAATTCCGGTATCCGACCTAACTGATCCATGGTTTTTTCAGGGGTTTTCCCAGGTCACCAGGCAAATGTTGGATAGGTTAATTACATTCACCGAATTTCCTGTCCCTCCATTTCATCTCCATTTATCACTTCACATCTCTCATCTGGCGGTCTCTTTCAGGGTAGAAGTATCGACGGGTGTCTCAGCACTCTTGTAACTCCTTGAGTCAACTCTCGCCTCATCCTTCATCCCAGGGATGCCCCACTTGGAGCTTAAGTATAATAAATCGCAGGTTTCGATTCCAAATCTCCTCCATAGTAATCGTAATCCTAAATTGTACACCTCAACTCTATTACATAGTGAAATTTGAGTCATTTTTCTTACGTAAGGCCAGGCCCAAGAGTAACAATCATGTAAAAGTCATTCATTACCTGTGCATTCCAAGCAACATTTTAGTACTTCTCATGCAAGTAATAGTACCACAAGTATTTGTTTCTTAAGAAAATCATGATGCAACAGTTTATTTTTATTACCTGGAATGGCATTAAATGCCATCTACAATAACAACACTACTACTCCCAAGTGATGGATATGGAAATATTGCTTTAGCTTGAATGACAATTGCAGCATTACTAATATGCATGAAAAAATTGGCATCACATACCATGACTTTACTAACCTACTCAACAAAATACTCTTATAAAAGTGTGTTTTTTTATCTGCTCCACATTATTCAAGATACAAACGTGCAAAATCTTTTTATTGCACATTTTCTTGTCCAAACCAATAACAAGTATATCTAGGAAATCGTTTATGAAAGAAATAAAGACAGCGAGTAAGAACAATTGAGCATTTTAATGAGATCTACTTTTTATGTCTTAAGATTTGGTAGCAGTTTTGCAAAAACAGAAATAAAAGAACTTAACCAGCCCTTTCCAGAAAATTAAAGATATTCATTTTATTCAGCATGAACATATCTTAAAAATGTATGGTATGTAAAACTAAATCATTACAGACACTTTTGAGCAAATCAAACATTGTGAAAATGTGTTGTTTTCAAATGCTAGGCTTTGGCAATGAAGCCATTAGCTCTCTTGCTCTCCAACATTTCTGTGTAGTGGGTCCGGCAGGTAGGGCTTCACAGGTTAAAAGATGTTCTTCAGTCATTTTCTCTTCTTTGTTGCACAGAGGACAATTTGGACTTGTATAAATTCTTATTCTGTGTAAGTGTTTGGCCAAATAATCATGTTCCGCAAGTAATGAAAATTTGCTACTGCAGCTTTACGTGGGATTTCTGGAATCATTTCTGGATTTTTAATGAAAATGTTCAATTTTTTATCTTTGGCTTTGTTAGATATTGATTGGTGTTTGTTTTTATATTTGTTTTTGATTAATTTTGTTATTGATGAAAAGGGTAAGTTTTTACTTTTGTTCTGAATTAAATTTGCACTTTTTTTTTGGCAAGGAAATCAGCTGATTCATTTCCAGCAATTCCACAATGTGCAAGTATATAATGTAATATAATTCTATTCTGTAGTTTTTGCAGTTTTGGATCATTTTGTGACATTCTTTAATTTGGATTGACCTCATTTTATATGAACTTATTGCACATAATGCTGCTTTAGAATCAGAAAGTATGACAGCATTTTTGAATTCATCTACTCTGTAGAGAAGGTGTTGGAGTGAAATATGAATAGCCGTAACTTCTGCATCAAAATTTGTTGTGTGGTATCCTGCTGGTTGATAGAATGAGAACAGTGCACACTTAATTCCTGCTACTGAGTTGTTGTCCAAGTTAGATCCATCTGTGTAGATATGTAACCATTCTTCAGGTGAGTATCTATTGTTCACAGTTTCTAATGCTAGTGCTTTTAGTACAGGTTTGGAAGTTTCAGATTTTGTAACTATTTGTTCTAAATCTAATTGAATATTAATTGGTTCAAAAGTCAGTAGATTCTCTTTGTTAAAATGTTTTCTTTAGAATTAGGAAGATTCAGATCTGTTTTCAATTCCATAACTTTGTGTAGAAAACTTATTTGTGTTTTCATCTTGATTGGTTGTAGTAATCTTTTCTCCCATTTTGTTGTTTTTAATTGCAACAGTTTTTCATGTTGTATTAGTGTCTGCTCTTCTAAAGTTAGATATATTGGATAGTTCCGAGTTAAGGCTTGCATTGCTATGATTGGAGTTGATTTTGCTGCACCGGTTATTAGTCGTAGGCCTGATTTTGACATACTTCTAGGTGATTTATGTTAGAACTGTTTGCTGTAATTATTACCTCTGCATTATAAAGAAGTATTGGCTTGATGAATGTTTTGTATGTGGTGTTCAGTGTCTGCCGATTACTGCCCCACTTGACTCCAGCTAATCTTTTCAAAATTGAAAATTTTTTTGTTGATTTGTTTACTACTGCTTCAATATGATGTCTCCAAGATAATTTTGAATAAAAAATTGTTCCTAAATATTTTGTTTCATATGTTTGTTTCAGGTTTGTTTTAATTGTGAAACACTGTGACAATGTTTCCATGTAAGAAGTTGGGGGATGTTCTGGAAGATACGTGTCACATCTTTGGAAGGCACTAAACTTAAATATAAAGTAAAATAATATTTCATTTTATAGCCCACCAGGCCTTAGAGTGGGTTTGAATGCCAACATTACAACACAGAACAAATATTGGTGCAAATGAAAAAACTTTGCTATTTACTGCATATATCATCACTAGGGCTAGAAAGTTGACGAAAAATCCTCTTTTCACCATGTCTGACGAGTGAGTGTGTGGTGTTTTAGGGCAAGTCGACAGCGAGGTCATTTGGGTCCACCAGTGTCTGAAGATGAGGTCTAAACATATGCTAATTATGGGTTATTATAGGTCAGAACATGGAGGATTTTAACTGTCTTTTTTTTTTCCCCCTTTTTAGTCTTTTCTCCAACCCTATTTTCTTTTGCCTATCTTTTTCCTGAAAAAGAATCTAGCATAAATTCAGATTTCTTTTAATACACATTTCTAAGACTGGCTACAGCAGATAATAAGTGAGAGGACCCTTTGTATTGTATTCAAGTCACTGTAAATCCTCTAAATGTCGCATTATTTTTGACCAGCATTGTGACAATGACCTCGTCCAAAGGGTAAGAGTGGGTGGGTTAGTTTCATAGTTTGTGAAAAAATCCTGGCAGTAAAAGCTGAGCCTAGTAAAAATGTCTATTTGCGACGACTTTCTACTGATGAAACCAACTGAGGTAAGCTTTCCGAAGTTGAATTTCTGTAACACAAGGGTGGTTAAGCCAAGTATAATTTAATTATACCTATTTCAATTTCTTCCCCTGAATGTCCATTCTGATTGCTGAATCAGAAGAAGCATTTCTTTCATGAGGTTTCTCTCGCTCTATGGTTGCATATCACTTGAATGTCATACTTTCAAACTTACTCATTACATATATACTTGAAAATTAATTTATTTGTAGGTCTCATTTCTTTAATCCTATTTTCCAATCTTCAGGTCCATTTTGGGCTATGTTTAGGTTTTTCCAAGGTCTTTTTGGAAAATTTATAGGTCCTCAACTAATCATTACTTATCTGGTACTTTTAATGAACAGCATAAATAAATATAATCTAATTAGTTAATTTAGTTTACTTAGCATGGGTTGAGCACAATTCAAAACCCCATATTGCTGCAGTAAAAGACATCAGTTTTGCTAACCTTGAATAAGATGGAAACAGCCTGAGTACAGAAAACGGCAACCCCTCTATGTTGCAGAGTGGTTCAACAATGCCTATGTGAATACTAAATCCAGAGGGTTTATAGTATGATGCTTACAGATACATGAGACCTTTTCTTCAGGTACCTTTTTTAATTTAGAGGGCATCCAAATATCTATTTTTGACAAAATCTCAGTGTAATACAATACCATTTCAACCTATCATGCAAATGGCAGAGAAAGTAAAAATAAGAAAAGTGTATATTCAAGGTCCTCTCGGGCTTCAAGCCAGGTATAGATGTGATGTACGCTCCCAAAACGCTGGTGCCTCACCACATTTACAACTGGCTTGAAACCTGAGAGAACCTCGAATATTGACGCCAAGAAAGCTACAGCTTCTATTAAAGAAAAATATATTAGCAGCAACCATAACATGTAATACAATGTGTTAAATATTGGTTGGCTGTAACATTATCTAATAACATTTTACTAATCTCTGTATATGTTAATGAACTTTGAAGAATAGTGAATTTTATTCAGATATTCAAAGATGAGGGAAACATACTAATTCTTGTCTTGAATTTCATTTGGTGTTAAAATAAATGAAACATTTTTTAAGATGCATACTACCAAAGTTAGTCTTTCACAGAATACACCTATTTTTGAATAAACAAACTAAAAATAACAAAAAAGAGGGTAGAATTGTGAACGTATATCCTAAAGATGGCAAAACAGTACCATCAGAATCAATGTACATATTTATGGGGGCCATTCTGCATGGAAGATGTTAAACTGCAAGTGTTACTCCATCTACCAAACTGCACATAGAACTTAAAATAACAGCTAGGGGAACCAATTCAAGACTGAATTTTGTCACATATGCTATGTAGTTAACTCATGACAAGACTGTTTAAACGTCATCCAAATTAAGTCTTATTTGACGATGGATGAAATTATGCTCTGAGAATCGAACTCATAACCACTTGTATGTGAGGCAGACACACTATCCCCACTCCACTGAAGTAGATATAACGAGATACATGGTTTACAACATAAAATGTCAAATTAAAAGATACTATAAATCCAGTGGGTAATGTGTGCGTATATGGTGCAACGGATGCTGCAAACAATATCATCTAATCACATGTTCAAAGAACTGAAAATTAAGCAACTTCAGTAAAGAAATGCTCATCTGGGTAAACTTCTATTTTTATTATAATTTTTATAGCGAAAATGTCTTAGAAAATTTTATCCAGTTTTCATATAGATAAAAACATTAAAGTACCTAATTCCTATTAAAATAACACATGGGAGTATGATGGCTAGACAGATGAAGTTATAACGTTGAATTTATGGAAACAGAAATTGCAACACATGTCACATTCTTTTGTCTTCACCAACTCCTAAAACTACTATGCTCCATAATCAAAAGCGAATGCCAATACCTAATATATGGCAGATGTTTCAACATGTAAATGCACAAGGTGCAATATAAATTTTTGTTTTTGAAGCTTTCAATATTAAGAGAAGAAACAGTAATACAGAAAAATTTAATTCTGCAATTCTCAAATGCATTAGAATACATTCTAATTACGTTGGTAAAATATTAGAGGTAGCCATTCCATTGTTTACCATTGGGAATTTTTTTCCCTGTTAGAACACACACATACAAATATAATAAAAATTAACATTTTCACATAGTTGCTACAGTATTAAACATAGTGGAACGATCTTTCTTTCTTGTTTTCAACTAATCTTCTGACTTTGATGGGCAGGAACAGTACAGAGCGCTAATCAATATGTAATGAGATGTTAACCTATGCATGAAAAAAGCTGTGATATGTTAGCATTCTGCATAATGGGAAGGAGAGCTTTGTGAAATAAAGTGGTTAATGAAAGTCGTTACGTGAATCAGAAATTAAATTGATATAAATAGTGGTACAATCATAAGCTTGCTTTGCCTGCATGCTTTAGTACCTATTGCTGCTGCTTAATAATGTAAGCTTATTTTATATTAAGAAGGACCTAACCTCCAGTAAATCAGAAATCTAAGCTTACATAAATAGCCATCGTAAGTGTTGTTAGAGAATGCAAATTCACTACACTCATGTGCTTTGGTATCACTACTGGTTGCTAAGCAGCAACAATGGAAATTGCAGCAATTCTAGTGGATTTTAGTTACTACATTTGCGTTGGCAGTGAAGGAAAATGGTGCAATCATTGTCAATGTAACATGATTTTCATATGAAACAAATGTTGATTAAAAAGATGGAAGTATTAAAGATGTGTCAATATCTTCTCGATTCACTTTTATTTTAAGTATTACTTTCTTCAAAAGTCCTGACATGTTATCCAAAACATACTTTAGCATATTTTCATTACTTTTATGTAACTGCTGAGTTTGTCAGTCAGAATGAAGTTTGTTTTCCTCTCATGGTTTAAGTCCTACAGTTTCTTTCTTCTTTTTTTTTAATGCTGTGATATGTTTCTCTCTTCTGCAACCTTCCATGACATGTGCAAAACAGTACCATTTAATACTTATTTATAGACAAAGTCTTTGTTCTGCTGAATACAGCTTTACAGTTGATTCTAAAATTATATAGCACATGTTAAAAATGCTCTGAACAAAACTTGTAACCATAAAATAAAGAGGACACTCACTTTATGTCTAGTGCATCTCAACTAATTCATCCAAAATATTTTCTTTCCCATACATCAGGTTACTTCAATCATTATGGAAATGTCTGGGAGGGAAGAGAGATAGAAACTCGATAGTGAGGCAGACGACAAGGTTTTGACTGAATAAGGGAAGGTAATGGGTGATATTTTTTATTTGCATACCTTCTCTGTCCCAATCAAAACCCTAAAGATCAAATGTCTCACTATTGCTGTCTCCCTTCCCTCCCACATTCAGGATTGAAGTAGTCTGACATATGGTATAGGTTTTATATGCATGACAATCATGTTCTAGAAGTCTGTTAGGTGCTGGTATATTTATAACCTTAACTTTATGGCAGTAACTATCTTATGCTTTACCTGGCAATGATAAAACCTATAACTGATCCATGAGAAGCTATTTGCCAATTCAGTGCATATTATGCTGTACATTTTCTGAATATATAGCAGAGCATCGCATAATATAAGGTTATTTCAGACACGATTTGTAGCGAAATGTTTGCCAAAATTAAAGAAGGATAACAGAATTCGTTGAAACATATAATGTTACAACTTCATTACTGCACACAAATTAGCGCTTAGTTAATACTTTGCATAACTTGTCGCTTGTTACATATACCATATGTAGAAATATTAATCTTTTGATTTACTCACTTGGTCTGGCCTGCTGAGGTTGCATCTGGTAACTCATTTTGGTTGGGAGTTACAAACCACTCCTGTAATGAATAAAAGAATTGGAATTAGCATCTTATAACAGTATAATGCAACATTTGTAGTACTATTTCACAAAGTGTCAGCTCTAAATCCGATCTCCATGTATAACCGTACCAAAAACCAAACTTTACGCCACCCGGTTATTTTCCAATGGCTTAGAAAATTGACATGTTTGTGGTCATCGATCCAATGGAGCGGCCTGGCAATTACAATCCATCAGCTCAGTGGAAACATGTATTGTTTACACTTTTTAAACTATAACAGCTAAAATGACTCACTTAACGAAACCTTTACGCAGTTAATTACTACTACTGCTAACAATACGACACATAAAAACGTAATTTAACGCTGTACGAGTTTGACAGCAGTGCCCGACATGTTAACGATTACCACACCCCATAACTATTACATGAAAAACATTCACATTCCAGACAAACAAACGGACATTCGTTGCCTACTAATGATGTTACAATTAACTAATACATTTAACTAAAGTTATCTTACCCCAAAACTTCCCTCGCCTTCCTATTTTCACAATATTTCCACTTTTTACTTTCCCTGCACCACAAAATTCTTCATACACAGAACACTTACTAAAATGGCGTCTCAATTGTGTTCGTACGCTGCTAAAAGTAGCTCGTAATTCTACACTTTAAGCAAGATATGAGTCCATAACGTCTCTCTAATGGCTATGAATTTTGGTTTTAAATACTTTATAGATTTAAAATATTAATTTATACTATCATTTCTGTTAGCTTCATAATTTTAAACATAGCTTATATCAATGCGCATGGTAAATCACGTGACGTATACGTTTTCTGCGGAAGATAATGGACCTACTTTGCGGAAGCAATGTGCATATCTAAACAAAGAACAGATAAGCGATTCCAAAACTGATTTTGTTCTTGGTATTAGTTCTGTTGTTGAAACTGTACCTGGTGTTCAGTATCACCTGCTAGGTTTAACTAACATGTATTTACTTAACGTGTCAGTTCTTGATTCCAGTATATTTTATGAATTCTACGAAAATTAATTGATAACCTAATAGTATCTAATTTCGATCCCTAATAGCTGAACGAGATCTTAGCAAAATCTTATCTTTTGGAATTGTGTTTCCATAAACAATCCAGCTTTAAGAAGCAGTCTACATTTAAAAAATAGAATTGTCATCTGTTAAAAATTGATTTGTTCAGTCTCGGCGCACTTGTGGTAGCTGTAAACTTAAAGAATCGTAAATATCGAACGTACTAGCAGAGCAGCTTCGCTTTTGGTCTCATTGTAATTTATCCGTCTCCCTTCAAAAGTGCTACCGCTTTTGTTCTGCCACGGTTCCCCTGATGTATTTGAAGTACAGTATTGCGAAGAATTCACCCTAAGAGGAGTCTGGATATCTGAACGCTAAAGGATATCAGCGAGGGTGGCAGAGAGTTGAGTATATATTTTCCCACAGTTTAGGGATTTTAATACAGTTGTAACGTTATCCCGCATTTTAAAAAGTTCAAATATGTTATTGATACTAAACCGGTATTGTATACCTGAAAAAAAGGCTTAATGTGTTCAGTTAATATTAAACTTAAAATTAAAAAGCCTCTTCGGTCAGCTTTTAAAGGCAGTATGAACTGAGAAGTGAGCCTAAGAAGTGATAAAACATTGTGCTCCCGAATGGATAAAGTGTGCTTTATTTCTGCACCTTGAATCCTACGACATGCAATCACAAGTGCTACGTTTCTGTAACGTAAGACTGACAGGATTTGAAGAGGGTACTTAACACCTCGACCGATGTAAGATCTTTTATGTGTACGATCCTGAAGGGGAGGTTGATGTGAGGTGAAACGGTATCTTAAACGTGTGACATTGCTTCACTGGTGAAGCAAACAAGCATATAGCACTAACCAGCCTACAGAGGTACTTTTAGAGGTGGTGCATGACTTTGCTCGGATGTGCGCGAGTGACTCATGCAAATCAATGGTGTGGGTAAGATCTCTTCTTTCACCAGCAGAATGCTGATAAAGCTATTATAGTAGATTAGATGACAGATGACTAACCTGACACCCTTTTTTCTTACAAATAAACAAGTGGACTCGACCATAAACTGCTGGGCAACATACGTCTTACGCCACATCTAAAAATAATTCTGTACTTCCATAATAAGTGAAATAAGGATCAGTACTGTACACCTGCTGCGAGCATGATGAGTATAAGTCTTGTGTATGTGACTGCCTCCGAGTTCTGATAACACATTGTCTCTTGCTCCCCTACCATACTTACCATATCTCATTTTTCCTCTTTTGAGCATATGGAGTGTTACGGTGCACCCAAGCTGTATTAAGAAGGGATGGCAGCAAAGCACAGAACCAACTACTCCGGTTAAAACTCCCCGGCGGCTGCCATTTTTCCCGTGAACTTACACATCCCCTGGGGTGCACGGGAACCACAGACCTTCCACAATCGGATTTATAGAAAGAAAATTCCTTGCCATGCACGCTGACACCTACAGCATTGATTTCTTTTTATTAAATTTACGTCCTCAACTTTAAGTCATATCAGACGATGAATGAAATGGGTGAAATGATGCTCAATTGAGCCCAGGGTTCATAGAACTTAAAGTTACCAGGTATATATCTTTCTGACCAAGATTCGAACTCGGGACCTCTTAAACGTAAACGCGCTACCACCTACGCTATAGAGGCGGGCGCCAACCAGGATGAAAGATGAAGTGAAATGAACAGCAAGGTTAAATGGAGAGACAGGAAATTCGGAGGGGCGGTGTAATTGTCCTTCCCAGGATTCGCCCGGGAAACCCCTGAAAAACCCCATGGGTCAGGAATGTCAGCTACGGGAATGTGGGCTAAGACGCCTCAACTATCCCACTTGGCTTTGTGTGACGTCATTTTTACATTTTTATCTACAACTTAGTCATATTATAATCAAGATCTGTGATGAGCAGCTAAAGCTGAGGTCCTAAACAATCCATCCAAGAGATACTTGACTTCAACATTACAATTATTGGTTTTACATAACACCAGCGGTATACAAAGACCGTTGCACCCTGACCAGCAACTGTCGAGGAGCAATCTTGCTAGGAGACTCCTTTCTAATCCTTTACTTAATTCACACCGACCATCCAACATCCTGCCTGCTGTGTGTGTAAGATTATCAAGGGCTGGTACACGAATAACATCCCTTCGGAATTAGGCAGAATCAGACTGAAAAATTCAATGGATTGAACCAAGGATTTCCCCTCTCTGCCTGGTTGCTCTTAACGATTGAGCTACTATAGCAAACATGTCAGCATGACAATAAATTCTCCAACTGACTCGTATTTTTTCCGGTAAACCACTAGGAGATCTCATATACAAAGTTATACATAGGTACCTTTTTGTATACCTATCTATAAGGTACTCCCAGGCTTCATAGTTTATACTCCTTCGGTTTATCAATCATATAGTGTTTCTTTTTTTTTTTTTTAATTTTATGAAATTGAATGAAATGGGTGAAATGATGCTCAAATGTGTCCAGGGCCCATTAAGCTTAGAGCTACCCGGCATTCGTCTTTAAGGACAAGGGAAAACCCTGGAAAAAACCTTAACCAGGTAACTCACCCTGATCGAGTTTCGAACTCAGGACCTCTTGAACGTGAGGCAGACACGCTACCATCTACGTTCCCGAGGCGGGCATATCATAGCGTAATTGGTCATTTGTTTATGTGATGTTGCAGCGCTTTGCAGATATAACAATCTGAGGAAACAACGAAGCGGCATGGACTGTCTCTGTGGTAAGAGTTCTCAACCTCAAGTTCGGAGTTCCATTTTCTTTAACCCGAATTATTTGCTGTCCTCCGTAGAGTCTGTGAACTAGTATGAGTATCTGTAATTGAAAGACACTAAGAAACTATAATTCAGCATGTACAAACACCGCAATTGTGTCCCATTGTTTGATATGACTACAGAAATTAAAGCAGACTATATGAATGAATGTATTAAAAAAAGAAGAAAGAAGGAAAGGAGGAAAGACAGAAACTTAGCGTGCATCGCTTACCTAAATTTTGCAAATCACCAGTTCTTAAATTGGTCTGAGCAAAATCCACAGCTATTCCAAGACTATTTGCAATACTCGGACGTATGAGCATGTCATATGTGAAATGAAATGAAATGTAGTGTTTAACGCCCGCTTTTACTACATACGGCACCGCAGGCGATGACACTGATGATACATGAGATGAAGATGGAGCACCGGTGGAATGAGATGGCGGGGAAAACCGGAGATCCCGGAGAAAACCCGCCCCAACGCCGTGTTGTCCACCACAAATCTCACTTTGCTGTCGCCTGGGATCGAACCCGGGCCGCCTTGGTGAGAGCCAAGCGGTCTAACCACTGAGCCACGGCGTGGCCTAGGTCATATGTGAGTACTTATATGAGAATCTATAATTAGTACAACTACATGGTTTTGTGCGCCTCGGTAGCGTGGACGATAGTGTGTCTGCCTCACGTTCAAAAGGTCCCGAGTTCGAATCTCGGTCAGGGTGAGTTATCTGGATAAGGTTTTTCTTTCCCTGAAAGACGAATGTCGGGTAACTCTAAGCTCTATGGGCCCTGGGCTCATTTGAGCATCATTTCATTCAATTCAACTCATCGTCCGATATGACTTAACGTTGGAGGATGTACAATTACAACAACAACAAAAAAAAAACGAATGAAGCTGTTGAATCAGATATGTGGCTAACAATAACTATAAGACAGTGTAAAGATATTCAATAATACCGTCTCATATTTTTTAATTTTTGTATAATCATAGAAGTTATTGTAATAACGCCTTATTCCATCAAGTCCCAGAGAGAAATGCTTCAATAGGTTCCAGGTTTATTGTTTATCGAAAACTATCCAAACTTTGCTTCTGCACTAGAAACCTCTTCTCAAGAAGAGTCCACAAGTCTCACAGAGCATTTTCTTAATTAGCAGAGATCCAAGATCAAAGCCAGTCCTTCAATAGTTAGTCCTATCAGTTGGATTTTGGGTATAATTTATTAAGAGGCCCTGAGAACAATTTTATAGTAAAGGTTGTAACGTAAAGGTTGTCATAGTGGTAGCAAGAAGAGGCAAAAGTAAACTCGAAGTCTGTTTACTAGAGAAATAAACAACACCTACTCGTTTTTGTGATGCACTTAATTGTTTTGAGCATCACAAACGGAATTTAAATTGCCTGTTGTAATCGTGTATATATAATTATTACCTCAAACTATAAACTCACTCTCTCGCTCCATAGAATGCCATTCTTTCATGTTCAGACTTGCCAAGGAGTGTTCAGTTTTTCAAGCTGAATTATTAGCAATTCGTGAAGCAGTGAAATGGTGCAACAACTTACAATGTACCGCTCGCCTTTACAGTGACTCACAAGCAGCAATTGCAGCTTTGAAAGATACGAAAAACAGCGGTCCTATTGCAGCTGAAATAAGAAGTCAATTATTATGTAGTTCTCATCTGTGTATTAAATGGGTCAGAGGAACGTTGGGATTGCCGGAAATGAACGTGCAGATGAGCTTCCAAAGAGAGCTGCGACTTCAGATCTTCCAGAGACTTACACTCTATACCCTATTTCTTATGTGAGGCAAACATTAAAGGAGATTATCATCGACGACTGGAATGAATACTGGTTAAAAAGTGATTGTGGTGCTTTGACTAAGGATTTATATTTCACAACAGTTTCTGACAGACATAAATGTAAATTCGTTAATCCTATGTTCTCACTCAATTCTTAACTGGAAATGGCAAATTTTCAGCTTACTTATTTCGATTCAAAATCAAATCCATATCTGATTTTTTTTTGTGGAAATCATCTTCAAGATGTCCCTCACATTTTATTTGGTTGCCCGTTTTTCTGTTTTGAAAGATACGAACTTGAATTATTGCTTCAATCCTTAGGTTACACTTTCTCAAAACCACTTACACATATTCTGATAAATTACAAAACTTATCAATATTTCATGACTTTCTTAAACAAAGTATTTCTTAAGCTAAATGATTCATCTTGATGTTTACTGTTTGTCAGCTTGATAGTGAATTTGTTATGTTTTTGTAAATTGTATTATATTCATAAATTTGTAAACTATATTCCTAATATACCTTTGGATAAAATAGGAATAAAAAATTGGATAATAAATAAATAAATAATAAACTATAAACTCTAATCAAACTAATGCTACGTTGAATTAGTTATATAATATTTAATAAAATGCGCAAATATTTGCATTTCTTTCGCAACATTAATAAAAGTTCGCCGTGACAGTTACAATGTTGTTTGATACTCGTAATTTACTGAAGAGAGATATAGAGAGAGCCTTGTCTGGCAGACTTTCTATACCATCTGTTTTGTTTCTATTTCTCTTAATTTGTGAATAGACTTAGTGTAGTGGTGCTAAATAGTCTATTTAGCCGTCTCTGAGAGAAACCAAGAGAAACGTCTTTCAGATGTTTCGGTGCACTGGAAACAAATATCTATTAAACCTTAAGGGATAATTATCCTTTTTAATATTTTCCTTTTTAAAAACCTTATATAGTATACCTTAAAGTCAGCTCTATTATGGTCCTATGTGTTCTTAACTTCAGTCTCTGAGAATAAGAGGACATATTTTGAACGTGTAAAGAAAGGAAAGGAAAGAGAAAGAAACCATTACTTCCCTTCATGCACCGTTTGTTGTGAAAGGGACCATTGAAATCCATTGAAGGGATTTTCCCAGGTTGTTTTCATCCCTTTGTTCTTGCATTGGGAGGAACTGATATACTTTCACCTAGGTAAACCTGTTCTTTTGGACACTTCATTGTTTTCCTGACTGCTTAGTTTAGATGGACCTAAACGAGAATATCAAAGGCCAAATAAATAATCGCTTGTGTGTATGTATATATAAAATGTGAATCCTCGAATGATTTCCTCTACCTGTCACAAAATCAAATCTATTCCGTTATGTACTACACCTTTCATATAAAACGTGATTCTTTTAACCATCGACATATTTTTTACCTAGAAATACTTCCAGAATAGCAATAAATGCTTAGTAACATACCATATACGAAAACAGCATTAATTACCATGTTTAGCCATGGCACGAGATTTTATGGTAAAAAGACAAAAGAAAAATCGCAAAGCTTAAGCATATCCGTCAGGTATAGTCCGTCTAGTGAACGCGAGTGCAGTAACCGCTCAGAGGAAACACCCTATCGCCCACTAATGGCTGTCATAAATCTATCCCCACACTTCAGAAATGGAACACTGTCGTTGAGGACCAATAACAACCCTGAATTTCTCGAAGTGACAGTCGCATGTCTACTCCACGTGGAGTCTCAGTTGCCAAAGTTCCAACTTCCAGTTGATCCATTTCATTACGTGCAGAAATTCGTTGTGTGTCACGATGTGGAGACCATGAGAGGGAAATGCAGTGGTAAATGCAAATGAAGTAGTAGATTACTTCCAGTCAAGTGAAAATAATCAAAGTGATGACAATAGTGTGAATAACTGGGCCGAGTTATATTACTGGAAAAGCCTCAAAAACAAAGTTATAACGGGAACTGTTTCTAAGCAAATTCAAGCGCTTGTTTTGAACACATATAAATATGTGCTGACAAATAATCTTGGTAAGGGGTCCTGCAATGAACCTGATGATAAATTCTGTGTATTCACTGAAATACAGTAAGAAATATTGTGACGAAAGGAATACCAAATACGCCGATCAAGTGTGAAAACAAAAGGAAACGTTTCTCTAAAGTAGATAATTTCACATGCGATTTAATTCGTCGAGAAATTTATAGATTCTATGCAAAAGGGAGAGCGCCCACCTTAGACGAATTGGTTGCACATTTGCAAGTAATTTGTGATTTTCCTTATGGGCACTGCACTTTGCGCGGTCTCCTAAAGGAGCTGGGTTTGAAATACCGCCCTTTGAATAAATTAAGGGTTATTATGGAATCCAGTAGAATTGTAGCTTTGCGACACACGCACGCACACGCACACATACACACATACATGTGTCAAAACTAAGGAAGTTTTGGAGTTATGGACATAAGATAATTTATTTAGACGAAACCTCGTACGTTACCCATGACGTATCGAGAAAGGTGGCAACCTTGCAGAACGGTCTGGGAGAAGGAGGGCCGGGGTTGTAAAACGATTATAAGGGATGGCGGGGGAAATCGGAGATGCCGGAGAAAAACCGCCCCGGTGCCGCGTTGTCCACCACAAATTTCACTTTGCGGTCGCCTGGGATCGAACCCGGGCAGCCTTGGTGAGAGCCGAGCGGTCTAACCACTCAGCCACGGTGCGACATAATGATAACAAAAGGAAAAGTAGAGAAATTCCGAAGGATGAACGCAGGAAATGATCCCAGCGAGTAAAGCAATTCTTATAGTACAATGAAGTCCAGGGTTGTACAGACACAGCCATGGTACTGTCAGAACACGTTAAAAGAAGTCAATAAGTAAGATATATCACAATAGATGAACATTCATATCAGTAATTAAAGCAAAAATTTATAGCTATGGCAACTAAGAAGTCAATATACAAGCCAACGTTTTCTGAAAATGACTACTATGAAATCACGAAATTTCATATTTTAAACCATGTTTACTATCATAAAAGAAACAAATATTTTTAATGGAAATGAATTGTTCTTTCACACTGGCCATGTGTAGGCTAAATTGTGGAAACGTAGAGTCGACTGAAAAATTCAATGCCATTGCCGGGGTTTGAACCACGGATCTTCTGGTATCCGTCCAGCCACTCTAACCATTGAGCTACTATGGCCAACGTGCCGATATGATATTAAATTCTCCAACTGACCAAACAGAAGATCCGTGGTTCAAATCCCGGCTATGGCATTGAATTTTTCAGATTGGCTTGACATTTCCACAATTTACCCTACACACGGCCAGTGTGAAAGAACAATTAATTTCAATTAATTGACCTAATAGTGGTTAACTATAAAGCCCGGGCCTTAAAGTACTTACAGTATAGTAAGTCGACATTAAGGTAATTGTCTCATGTGTTTATGAGAACTCCTAGTGGTTTACCGGAAAAAATACGAGTCAGTTGGAGAATTTAATGTCATATCGACACGTTGGCCATAGTAGCTCAAGGTTTAGAGCGGCTGGACGGAGACCAGAAGATCCGTGGTTCAAATCCCGGCTATGGCATTGAATTTTTCAGTCTGACTCTACGTTTCCACAATTTAGCCTACACACGGCCAGTGTGAAAGAACAATTAATTTCAATTAATTGACCTAATAGTGGTTAACTATAAAGCCCGGGCCTTAAAGTACTTACAGTATAGTAAGTCGACATTAAGGTAATTGTCTCATGTGTTTATGAGAACTCCTAGTGGTTTACCGGAAAAAATACGAGTCAGTTGGAGAATTTAATGTCATATCGACACGTTGGCCATAGTAGCTCAAGGTTTAGAGCGGCTGGACGGAGACCAGAAGATCCGTGGTTCAAATCCCGGCTATGGCATTGAATTTTTCAGTCTGACTCTACGTTTCCACAATTTAGCCTACACACGGCCAGTGTGAAAGAATAATTAATTTCCATTAATTAACCTAATAGTGGTTAACTATAAAGCCCGGGCCTTAAAGTACTTACATGTAGTAAGTCGCCATTAAGGTAGTTGTCTCATGTGTTTATGAGAACTCCTAAGTGGTTTACCGGGAAAATACGAGTCAGTTGGAGAATTTAATGTCATATCGGCACGTTGGCCATAGTAGCACAATGGTAGTGCGGCTGGACGGAAACCAGAAGATCCGTGGTTCAAATCCCGGCTATGACATTGAATTTTTCAGTCTGACTCTACGTTTCCACAATTTAGCCTACACACGACCAGTGTGAAAGAATAATTAATTTCCATTAATTAACCTAATAGTGGTTAACTATAAAGCCCGGGCCTTAAAGTACTTACATGTAGTAAGTCGCCATTAAGGTAGTTGTCTCGTGTGTTTATGAGAACTCCTAAGTGGTTTACCGGGAAAATACGAGTCAGTTGGAGAATTTAATGTCATATCGGCACGTTGGCCATAGTAGCACAATGGTAGTGCGGCTGGACGGAAACCAGAAGATCCGTGGTTCAAATCCCGGCTATGACATTGAATTTTTCAGTCTGACTCTACGTTTCCACAATTTAGCCTACACACGGCCAGTGTGAAGGAATAATTAATTTCCATTAATTAACCTAATAGTGGTTAACTATAAAGCCCGGGCCTTAAAGTACTTACATGTAGTAAGTCGCCATTAAGGTAGTTGTCTCATGTGTTTATGAGAACTCCTAAGTGGTTTACCGGGAAAATACGAGTCAATTGGAGAATTTAATGTCATATCGGCACGTTGGCCATAGTAGCACAATGGTAGTGCGGCTGGACGGAAACCAGAAGATCCGTGGTTCAAATCCCGGCTATGGCATTGAATTTTTCAGTCTGACTCTACGTTTCCACAATTTAGCCTACACACGGCCAGTGTGAAAGAATAATTAATTTCCATTAATTAACCTAATAGTGGTTAACTATAAAGCCCGGGCCTTAAAGTACTTACATGTAGTAAGTCGCCATTAAGGTAGTTGTCTCATGTGTTTATGAGAACTCCTAAGTGGTTTACCGGGAAAATACGAGTCAATTGGAGAATTTAATGTCATATCGGCACGTTGGCCATAGTAGCACAATGGTAGTGCGGCTGGACGGAAACCAGAAGATCCGTGGTTCAAATCCCGGCTATGGCATTGAATTTTTCAGTCTGACTCTACGTTTCCACAATTTAGCCTACACACGGCCAGTGTGAAAGAATAATTAATTTCCATTAGTTAACGTTCAGTCTGACTCTACGTTTCCACAACGTCAATACGGGATGGAAGTGGATACGCCACTTACGCACGTCAATCCCGCAGGGAAGGCTACCGAAACCTCGGTGGGGCCACCTGGTGATCTAGCGGACCTTCTAACTGGCTCTGGAGGCTAGTACCGGAATCTTTCAGGCAACCTTCTGGCCCCTCCGGGCTGCCGAGTTCTGGTGATGAGGGGAAAGATAAAAAAAGACTAGATCTCGATGAAGGACAGACACAAGCACAGGCGGGGTCCTTAAAGTTTCCAGTTCAAACATATTCACGCCACTGTGTTGAAACGAAAATCACACACACACACACACACACACACACACACACACACACACACACACACACACACACACACACACACACACACACACACACACACACACACACACACACATATCGATGTAGAGATGATGTTCTCGTAGCATCACGTTGGGAAGCCGTATAAAACAGAATATTTCATTTGTAAGAATGGCGTATGTAACGATGTTACATATCTAGCAACGCAGAGATTGTGATGATGCACCACGTTGATTGTCTCTAAGATGTATTCTGGAATTTACCTCGGCTGCTATTGTGTTAACATGAGATCCAATTTCAGGGTGCGGTCGCGGATGAGAAGCGATGATGGATTTGTGTCAAGATGAAATCATTTTTACAACTTTCTTTTCCTAAATGGTATTTTAATTTAATTAAAATCTTTTGAAATAACTCTTTTAAACAATTAACAAATAATAACTTTGGTGAACGTCGATGTTATATAGTTTTAAAAACAATTATGTACCTTTCGCTATGTTTTATGCAACGGTCCTGTCTGCAGATTTGCGGACACTCACACACACGTCCGTTCTTTACGAAGGTTAAGCGCAGAAGAAAGATGCTAGCTTATCGAGATCTTCCGGCAAGATTCCCTCCAGTTGTCTCTAAACTATTTTTAGATAAAAGTCTGCAAGTATGTACTGCTACTGTCTGCCCACCACAAGAAGACAAAGCAGAGGAATGTGTAATGTAATCACTTTTGCTGTGTTTATGCTTGCCATTGGGATATGATATGGATATTAGATTCCTGTAAAATAGTATTGTCATATAACTCACCCATGCATAATACCTAATCACTGCAGTTACTGAAACGAGCATTAGATCTGGCAGCGTGAGTGACTCATATGCATTCTTATACATTCATTTTGTAGTAAACAGATCCACTAACAGAATAGAAAAAAAGTTCAAGCTCATCTCCCCTTTATTCCCTGCTTACCTTCTTGTGGGCAGAAGTAGTGCGCACGCGCGTTTGAGTTTTACTACTAAGGTTCGTCTCACGCTTAGAAGACAGTACAGGTCTTATGGGGTGCAATGTTGCCACATGTACCTTACGTACAGTCGCAAGTTCGGCCACGGCAGCAATCGGTTTAATGGACTGATGTTGTATTGTAAATGATACATCATTAATACTGTGACTTTGTGGGTTCGTGAAATAATAAAACGAGGTTACAAAACACACTCGAAATACACTGTTCACCATTACAAAATTGCTAGAACCTCAAAACTGTTTATTTTTCCAACTCTACATTCAACTGTCTCTCAATTCCGGTAACGATCGGCCATCATTTTTCATCGGCTTCGCGAGTCTACCACCAGGGTGACACTGCTCCCTCCTCAAGGCTGGTCGTCCCGAACAGCGCCTTCGTAGCGGGCCAGGCGATCCAGGTGTACCACCAACATCTTTCCTCGGGGCACCTTCTGGATGCGGTAGACCACGTCGTTAATACTCCTCACCACACGGTACGGTCCTTGCCATGGCTGCTGAAGCTTCGGGCAGCGTCCCTTGGTCCGGGTCGGGCGGTACAACCAGACCAGGTCACCTTGCTCGAACCCTTGGCTGTTGGCTTGCCTGTCGTATCGGGTTTTCATGCGGTCGCTCGCCTTCTGGATGTTCTGGCGAGCCATCTCGTGCATGTCGTGGAGGTGGTCCACCAAGTTCTCCACATCCCTCAAGAGTGGCCCCAAGTCTGCGTCCGCCAGCTGCTCCCTCCTCAGGCCTGCGCTATCCCAGCCATCCGCAGGCACTGCCGTTACTACTCGAACTGCTGCGACACGCTCCTTCCCCTCCACTCTTGTGCATTGGCCGCACTCTTCTGGAAAGGGTCTTCGGGACATAGCGTCCGCGTTACCGTGATTCTTCCCTCTGCGATGTTCCGAGGTGAAGTCGTACTCCTGCTGCCTCTGGACCCCACCTGCTGTCTGGCCTTCCGGTCGCGCCGTCACTATCACTTCGCTCCTCGCGGGGACAACCACGTCTTCGCTCAAGACGACCCTGCCAATTCCAAGGCGCTCTTCTGGTTGACGGACTGTAACCTCTTCTCCGTTGAGCCTCAGGACCTTCCTGCCGACGTCGACCGTCGCCTCGTGGCTCCTGAGGGCATCCAGTCCCAGAATCACCTCCTCAGCCACCTTCGCGACGGACACCCACAGACGCACGGCACTCCGTCCCAAGTTCAGCTCCAGTAGGGCCTCCTCCACAGGCATGGTGTCGCCCGATGCTGTCACAAGCTCGTATGGTCGGCTCGGCTTCCTCGTCGGCAAACCCTTCGCCACGTCAGGTCTGATGATGGTCACGGCCGCCCCGGTGTCCACCAGCACACGGCACGGCTTTCCTCTTACCCAGCCGTCTGCTATGAGGTTGTCATCCATCCGCCGGCTGACGGCGCGGATTGTCACTCGAGGGGATGGTGGTAATGGCGCCGACGTGCCCCTCTCCACGACGGCCCTTACTCGTTTTCCAGCTGCTCTTCCTGGTGTGGGCAGTCTCTCCGCATGTGTCCGGGCTGTCCACACCCCCAACACAGGCCACTAGGTGTTCGCCAGCGTCCCACAGCTGGTCTTCTGTCTCCGGTGTAGTGGACACTCCTCGTTCTCGACGTCGGGATAGATGCTACCTTGGCCACCTCCATCCTTAATGCCGCTGTCAGCGCCTCGTGGATGGTGTTATAATCGCCGAGCATTAGGCGCTGACGAATCTCCGTGTCCCGTACCCCGTCGACAAAGTTATAGGCGGCTTCCCGGGATACGAACTCCAGTGGCAGGTCAACCAAGGCCTTGCTAGCTAGCTGCTCGATCGCTATGACGAACTCCTGCAGCATCTCCCCCGGCTGCTGCGACCTTGCCTTTAGCTGGCTGCGGTATGCTGCGGCTAAGCGGTGGTTCCCGAAGCGATTCTCCAGGGCCTCCCAGATGTCCTTGGGCGCCGCCGTCGTCTGCACCACGTTTAGGATTTCCGCGGCCCGTCCCTGGAGGCTGGCTATTAACTGTGTGGCCTCCTCCTCCGGTGACCATCTGTTGTGCTTGGCCACTGTGTCGAACTGGCGGCGGAAGACCTCGAATGTTGACGCGCCGTCATATTTCGGAGGTTTGACGCCCCCGATGTTGTGTCTCGTCCCGGTGCGTCAGCCTTCAAATACTTCAGTCTCCTGCCGACGACGTCCTCCACCATGGCGTTCAGGGACTTGACGCTGCTGTCGGCCTTTCCCTCCAGGTTGTTTACGCGGTTCGCGAGGTCTTCGACGTCTTCAACCATGGCGTTCAGGAACTTGGCGTTATTGTCGGCCTTTTCCTCTAGGTCATTGAAGCGGTTCGCCAGGTCCTCGACGCGCTCGTCCACTTGGCCCATCCGCTTGCCCAGCTCCGTCACGTCATCCCTCACGCCGGCCAACTGTTTCTCAAATTTGGCGGCGAGGACCTCGTTCGCCTCCTTCATTTCCGTGGCCAGACTGTCGTTCGCTGCCTTCATTTCTGTGGTCAATTCGGTCTTTATTTCTTTCAACTCTGCGGCCAGGTTGTTATTTGCCGCTTCTGTTTTTGTTGTTAACTCGTTCATCTTCGCGGCCAAGTTGTTATTTGCCGCTTCCGACTTCGCTGTTAATTCGTTCATCTTCTGCAAAAGCATTTCCAATGCCGATTCCATGGCCATAATGTTCGGTGATGTTGTTATTCCGCTCCTGACACCAGTTGTGATTTTGTGGTTTCGTGAAATAATAAAACGAGGTTACAAAACACAAAAACTACACTTTATTCTCCTCGAAATACACTGTTCACCATTACAAAATTGCTAGAACCTCAAAACTGTTTATTTTTCCAACTCTACATTCAACTGTCTCTCACTTCCGGTAACGATCGGCCATCATTTTTCATCGGCTTCGCTAGTCTACCACCAGGGTGACAATACGGAACTATCTACACTGCTATTAAATTCTATTTTAAGAGATGCAATTTTTGAGTGTTACTTGTTACTTTAGCAGTTCAAAACACGATTTTGCAAACAAAAATATATGTTACAACAAATCAAATGGAGGCATTGGAACTGGAATTTGGGTCAGATAATGTTAATTCTGATTTCTTACTTGGATCCTCCTGTACAAGGTATCCACGCCAACATCGGCTCCAAAATTATGTTCATATGTTTACTTTCATGATTATTTTGAAGTATCAATCGAGTTCCACGAGAAAATTTGTGTGATATATTCCTTCAATAGTTTTTTGTATTTAAACGGATTCAAACTATTTACTGAAATGTTCCTGATCTAGTACCAGTATTCAGTATTCCACCATTACAACAAAAATCTCTTTCTCTCTAAACCAAGATTATTGATTTATTTCTTACTATTCAAAACTTTTATCTTCTCCGCGTCATTTTTCCACCATGAAGCCAGATTATTGATTTATCGTAACTATCGTTACTTCTCTCTTCATTTTGTGATTGGCCGATCCAGTGGCACGTCACCACATTACGTCATATTACGTCATACCATTACTACTTCGGCCAATCACACAACTACATATATTTTTATAAATTCATAATCCCTTCATAATTCCTCCGAACATAACCCAAAAATACTGTACAGCATGATAAAAACTTTAAATATACTTTAAGTTTGTCGGTTACTTTTATGCTTCTTCGTCCTTACTGGTCCTTACTTTTTAGTATACGAATATTTCATTTCTTCTTAGCTTCCCCTTCCATAACTATAAGTATTTACAAAACTGTTAAATAGCTTCACGTAACATTTCACAATCTTTCACACGCTATAAACATACTCATAGAAACTCTTCTTGCAAACAATGTTCACTTTAACTGCATCACATTGCCTGATCTCTGCTTACGTTAGACGGGAGGTGCCTGCCTTGCTTCGCGCATATCGCCGGTTTTTTGAATAAATTCCTTTTGTATACATACGACGAATGCAAGAAGTTAGAGGATTGTCTTCAACCCTCCTTTACATTTGTCTCGCTTTTCCCCCCGACGCAAAAGTTTCTCAGTGCCTACATTTTCTAGTGCGTATATATAAAATTTTCCGAAATTACTTAAAAAATTATAACACTCGTCTGATTTAAGATAGAGAATTCAAACTTGGCAGGTAGGAGCACTGTTATCTTCTCTACCAAACAAAAAATTGTTAATAGTATAGCGGTAAGCCTTATAGTTACCGCAAGAAACATAAAACGATTGTAAAAATCACATAATCCGATAGAGAAAATATTCTGCGTTCGAAGCTTCAAATTATTACAATTAATTATTTATACCATGTTATTAGCAAGTGGCAACAACGCGAGGGTAAAAAAGGACGAAGCTAATGAGTATTCCCGTGTGTTAGAGAGAGATATATTCCATTTACTTCCATACTGTCTTTTAAGTTTGAGAAAAGCTGTAGCTTGGTTTTTCATTACCTTCTTGCTATGAATGTTATGAAGTGTTAAATCATCACTGTTTTGTTTCTCTCGATGTCCCTCTATACAAACATTTAATTATCGCTTTTCTCAAGTGTAGGGCCATATACCTAAATGAAACAATTCCTGGACACATTTATCTCGATCAAGGTGTTTTAGAAACAGTCTGTAGACGAGTTCGTATGTAGAGAAAGTCCTGTGAATGTAATACATTTTTATGTTTTAAACTGTATATATTTCCCTGACTTCTTAGTCTAAGTTATATCTTAACCTCATGCTTGGTTAATTTAACTTCATGAGAGTAGGTTTCACTACACAAGATCTAATTTTATTTAGTTTATTATTTTAAATATCCATAAACCCTTATTTAACTTAAAACACTGACATATAATGTGTAATTGACAGCGATTACGTAATAATCCAAACGCACACCTTTGCTTTGAGGTCTGACATAAAAGGAGTGCGGTCTACATGTGTTCAAACTAATTTGCATTATTTTAAATAATACTATGCAACAAAGCGTTATCAAGATTTGAAATACACAGGCGGGAAAGTTATAAATACGTTCCAGGTATCTATAATTAAATGGAAGAATGTAGCAACAACCGAAATGTGGTCAATTAGAGCTGACAGAAGTGATCAACTTCATATTGTGAGCCAGGTAGGAACCCCAATACTGTGTGGGATCTTCTAAACTACAATCTGCAATATTCTTGATTTGATTTGTGTGATGGTGGAGGCGTATATTTAAAAGACAGATCACAGGTAGTGTATTATAAGCATTGTATGTTATACCAGTTCAATGTTAATTCAGGTATTCCACAAGGTTCTAACTTAGGACCTCTGTTATTTTTGTGTTTTATAAATGATTTACCGAATATTGTAAAACATTAAAAAATGTTAATGTTTACTGATGATGTTAAACTGTATAAAAGTATAAATAATGTTAAAGACTGCATGGAACTTCAGCAGGACCTTGATTCCTTATATACATGGAGCAAAACAAACAAACTCCCATTTAATATAAGAAAGCGTGTAAAGGTGTCCTTTACTAGAAGTAAAAGTCCCGTCAAATGTGTTTATAATATCAACAGGACACTCCTCGTTGAAGTGGTTGAAAATATAGATCTAGGAGTACACTTTACAAATAAATCTCAGATTCAACAGGCACATCGACCTAATGGTATTAAAGTCGCTAAAATGTCTTGGCTTTATTATTCGAAATTTCTATTCATTTAAAGAAAAAAAACCTTAATTCAACTTTATAACTCATTTGTGAGACAAAATCTCGAATATGCATTTATTATTTGTAGTTCTAAGACAATAAAGCATATCAACGCAATAGAAAAAGTACAGTCAAAATTACTAAAACACATGCTATTTAAAAGAACTGGATATTACCCTACTTACACAAATTATGAAACTCTTTTAGAAGTATTTAAATTTAAAAGTTTACATTTTAGAAGAGACATGGCGAATTTAATATTTTTGTATAAAATATTGCATTCGATTATTGATGATATTAATATTACAACAAATATATTATTTTATGTACCCAATAAAATAAGCAGATTCAAGAGGCTTTTCTTCACCTCCAGATCAAATACAGAAACCTATAAAAATTACCATGACACAAAATTATGTATTTATATAATAAACTTCATTACTTCAATGTAGATATTTTCAACATGTCTGTGACTCAATTAAAAATGCCATAATTAATATTTATTCGTAGATCAGTAAATTACTAAAGTTGATAGCAACAGTATAATTACTGAAATTAGTAATAGCAGTAAAATTACTTAAAATGCCCACTTCACTTTTTTCCTTTATTCTTGTTTTATAATGGTTCCTATTCCTTGTGTTACTTTGTGTTAATTTAAGTTTTTCTTGTGTTTTATTTGTATTTGTACATTATTATATGTAAATAATATATATGATGAACATTGTAATAAACCTGTTATGTTTATAATAATAAATAAACCATTTCTTAGTAATGAAACTTTTTAAGGTGTATTGCATTATTCTCTTATTTTCATAGTTCTAGATAAACAGACCTGTTCTTTTAATAAGGAGCAGTGGATATCTTCCTCTGAGGATACAACACCCAAAAGGTTGCAACTTTTCCTCCCTAAACCTTTACATTTAAAAATTAACAGGAGAAGTAGTTTCGTTTTTTTCCACTGGATAACTTAACACTAATTCTTGTTTAAAAACCCATTATATATATATATATATATATATATATATATATATATATATATATATATATATATATATATATATATACTTAAGCTGCAACATCCTGTTAATAGCTAAATTATTAGCTTTATTTGGAATTTATTGAGTTTTAGTAAATTTCAGTGAACGAGAAAAATATTTTACTTTTACTTTGCATACCCTTCCTGCATTCTTCTGTATAAATATATTCGTTGCCTTTGATGGAAATAACTAATCCACTCAGCAATAGTTCTTCGAACAGCACTTGAAGATTCTGCTCACTGATTGAGAAGAACGGGGGGAAAATCCTTTCCCGTTCCTTACAAAAGTGGCCTTTCTTTCGTCTCCTTTTGTGAAGATTTCACCACTTCCCTTGTTAGGAACAATCTCTGCAAGACTCAAAACCAAATTCTATGAAACATGTGAACAATGCTGCTTTAAGCTCGCCAGCAGTTTCATAAATGTGTCAAACTACTCTAACACTACTACGTCACAAGTGCCATAAATTTGACTAGGCAGAATCAAAGAGGTCGAAGTGGAAACTCAAATAGCCACCCTATGTAATTGTATTTTTCCAGCTGGTTTGTTGGAGTTATCTTGTAGTTTGCAATTGCTTGAAGTGTTACCTGACTAAATCATATTAGGAGAGGCAAGTTTCAAGGTCACAAACTGCATTCTTCAGCACGCAACAATGTGTATTGTCTACCCACCACAAGAAGGCGAGAGACCAATGAAGGGGAGAGGAGTTTGAACTGTTAATCTGTTCTTTTACAACTGCAGTGATAGGTATTATGCATGGGTGAGCTATGTAACAACACAAGACGTATTTTAAACGAATCTAGCATCCTTGTCATACTGGGAAGGCAGGCATAAACACCGTGGGAACAGCAAAAGTGACTACGTTACACATTCCTCTAGCTTGCCTTCTTGTGGCGGGTAGACAGTAACTAGTGTGTGTTTGACGGTGAGTTCCTATAAACTGTGAAGTAACCATTCATTTTAGTGAACTGGCAGTTCAAATCTCACGCTCTCTCAATGTATGAAATTCACTTCATATTATCTTTGAAGTGACTGACATTCCTAGTTCTCACAATTATTAACTTCACTTCATTCAACTATTTCTTTTAAAGTTTAATTTAATTTAACCAATTTGCTCACATCAGTCACTAAATGAAATGGATGACTCGAAGTTCAAATGAGCGGAAGTCTATAAGCCTTAGAGTTACACATTAATCTTTTAGGATAAAGGAAAACTTTGAAAAAATTACCTTATTTCTAATCGAAATTAGAATTCAGAATTTCCAGAATATGACGCTGATACGTTACTTCCGCACCAATGAGGTGGGTTCACCCAACCAATGTAAATCTAACAATGTATAAAAATGCAACAGAATTATTAGTAATGGACTCTTTTAATTCTAATTTGTTAAATACAGTAATTTTATCATAACATTTGTCTAATTCATTATACATCAGAACTATGTTACAAATTTACACAACAAATAGGTATCTGGACAATTGGGCTTTATTTTTGAATGCTAGGTTATATCGCAGGGATTTGAGACTTTGTAAGTTCGATTTTTCTTCCTTAAATATGCCTTTATTCTGTTAATTTAAAATCATTAGTGTCTGATTTTACCAACAGATGTTAACACGCCTATGAGGAGAAATTATTTTGACGAGCTATCAGAAAAAAAATTTCTAGAGAGGTATGGACTGTCGAAACAAGTTGCTATGAAGGTTACTGCGGAGAGGTTAGAACATGCATCGAAAGTATCCGATCTCGCCTTAGCTTCAAGTATTAATAACTATGCGATTTTATAATTCACTGAATTATGTGTCCACCTCCCGTCTTGAAACGTTCAAGTCACCTGTCCTTCGCTCCTCGTTTTAAATTTACGTAATACTGAGTTAATCGAAAGGAATATGCCGATCTCGCCTTTGCTTCAAGTATTAATAATTTTGCGATTTTATAACTCACTGAATTATGTGGATAATACATTGTCCTCTTCCCGTCTTGAAACGTTCAAGTCACTTGTCCTTCTTCGCTCCTCGTTTTAAATTTACGTAATACTGAGTTAGAACATGCATCGAAAGGAATATGCCAATCTCGCCTTTGCTTCAAGTATTAATAACTTTGCAATTTTATAATTCACTGAATTATGTGGATAATACACTGTCCACCTTCCGTCTTGAAACGTTTAAGGCACTTGTCCTACGCACCTCGTTTTAAATTTACGTAATACTGCCAAGTTGTTTAGCGCTTGTAGTAGTGTCACGTGCATTTGAATTAAATTCGTTTCCAATATTTCCCCACGTGACATCTTTCTCTTTTACATTCACCACATCCGCCTCTTATTTTCCACGATATCCTTACACTTCGTCACCAATTCAATTAGCAATTCTTTCTCCATAGATGAGAAATTTGTCTCACGGTTTTATTCACCCGCCATTTTTCGGCTGTGTGCAGACGAAAATGAAAACAAAAACGCATCGCAGTACGTTCAGAAAATAATACGACTCATCCATAGCCTTCTATAGCTGTGATGTTTACAAGTCTCTTGACACTAACACGAGTTTGTTAACATTTTCAGAAAACAGGTTGGTGAAATGCAAGAAATTTAACATTAGTGTTAGCGCTGTGACAGTTCTTACGTTACATTTGTTAACGTCGATTTTTGGACTTTTGCCCCCCCCCCTTTTTTTACGTCCTCCAACCTTAAGTCATATCGGTCGATGATGAAATGGGTGAAATGATTCTCAAATTATCCGGGGTCCATAGAGCTTAAAGTTACCTGACATTCGTCTTTCAGGATAAGGGAAAATCCCGGGTAAAAACCTTATTCAGGTAACTTACCCTGACCGAGATTCGAACTTGGGACTTCTGGAACGTGAGGCAGACACGCTACCGAGGCGGGCTTCGAGCTATATTGTTATTGATTTAGTTATTACATTAATCTTAATAAATCTAATTAGTGATCTTCACTTTGCTAGGAGCATCTATTTGTGGCATTACCTTTGATAACAAAGGGAAAGATTTTCCCATTAAGGGTGAACAAAGACAAAAGATTTCGTGTTAAACAGCTATAAGCAAGATGCACATCTCGAGACACCTTCTTGTCTGTGTCTGTCTGTCCGTATGTCTGTCTATCTCTCCGGCAGACCGGCGCAACGCGAGTGGAAAGATGAACGCCATGTTTCCACGAGAGCGGGGGCCATCAATAAATTATTATTAGCATATTATCAAAGACACTTATCTGAATGGTGCGAAAGCCTACTTGGACCTGTCCGTTATAAATCACGCTTCGTTCCGCCGGCTTCAAGAAATAACTCATTTGTTAAAAGGCATATAATTACACAGAACCTTGCTGATCAAATATTTTACCAGATAATACCATGACATCAGAGAAGTATGGCTAGGGAGGGGCAGCACGGCGGGGTTGTTTTGAGTAACGACGGTAGTTTCATGGAGGGAGGGACAGTAAAATAGTTTTCCCTCTTTCACGCCTCAGGAAAACGCTCTTGCAGCCATGACTAACAACCGGGAAATGAAAAGACCTGACATATACGCTCGTAAACAGTACCGCAGCTCCCGTTTTGAGTCCATTACACTTCTTGAACTGGGAGACGTGATGGTCTCTGTGGAATCGTCTTTTGTTGTCCTTCGTTCGTTTCCTGCAGCGTTACCAGCCCCAATGTACTGGGTTTTTAGCCAGAGCTATTCAAAAGGCAAGAAACATTCTGTTAGTCATGTTATAACATTTAAATACGAGTGACAATTTCTACTTACATTTTAAAACAAATATTCATTTATTGTATTTTTCTCAAACCACAAGGAAACGTCAGGCAGAATAAGATCCAACATAGCAACGCCTTCGAATGTCTAAACTTCAAGAACTGATAAATTCTTTAGAGGATGAAGAGCTGTTAATTACAACACAAAACATTTTTGTGTACTTCATTTAGACGAGATAAATGCTTACAGAAGTAGTGTTATTATATATCTCACTTAAGGTACATAGGTTAAAATTATTAGGAGGGCTGTTCAATAAAGAATGATCATAATTTTTTACGGTCATCATTTTTCGCTCTAAAATGCAATCGTATGATATTGTGTTAGCTTAATGTGAAACAAACACGACATAGTAGTAAATTTATATTGAGGAATTAATCCTTTTAAATACATTACTCTGGTATATGGGTGATTTTTAATTGATTAGAGCCAAATGAAAAATTCAATGCCATGGCCGAGATTTGAACCTCGGGTCTACTGGATTCCGTCCAATTGCTCTACCCTTTAGCTACCATGGTCAACCTGCCTTCCAGACATTAAATTCTCCAGTTGACTCATCATATTTCCCGGTAGACCACTTAGGGTTCTCAAATTTGAGACAACCACTTGTGGCGACTTACTGTTGTAAGTACTTAATTACCAGGATTTTTTATCGTAGATTATTTTAATATAAATGTATATTGAGGAATCAATCCTTAAAGAATTAATCCTTTTAAATACATTACTCTGGTATATGGGTGATTTTTAATTAATTAAAGCCAACTGAAAAATTCCCGGCCATAGCATTGAATTTTTCAGTTGGCTCTAATTAATTAAAAACGCCATAGTGGTTTCATTGTTGGTATTCCTGGTTACCGCCTGAGAGACCCAGACAAACTCAGACATGTTCAGTATCGCCTACCGCTGCAATGGAGGTAACATGCAGTTAAAGTTGGTGTTAGAGGAAGATCCGGAGTTTCTTTCAAACGTAATCAAGGCTGATGAAACTTGGCTACATCATTCTGATCCTGAGAGCAAACAGTAAAGCTCAGTGTGGAAATCTTCATCACCAACCCCCCAAAAAGCAAAAGTGATTGCTTCTGCTGTGAAAGTTATGGTCATCCCATTCTTTGATATTCATGGAATGGTTTATCAGCATGTTGTACCTGCACACACATCAGTAACTGGAAAATACTACAGGGATGTCCTGAAAACACTGCAAAAGACCACATTACCATGAAGCAGGCTGTATGCTGCACCACGATGTTGGGCGGCTGCATTTTGCCAATGTTGTTGCTGAGTATCTTGCAAAAATCAACGTGAAGTGCATCCCTCACCCTTCCTGTAGTCCGGATTTAGCCCCATGTGACTTTTTTCTATTCCCTAACTTGAAGAAACGCCTTCGTGGGAGGCATTATCCATTATCAGAAGCAGTGGTGAAGGCTGCGGAGGCGATTTTGAAGGATCTCTCAAAAATGGTTTCCAGCATGTCTTTGAAGACTCGCAGAAATGCTGGGACAAGTGTATCGCATTCAGGGGAGAACATTTTGAGAAGGACCATCAAAATTATGAGGTTGAGTAAAGGTACGTTGTCAAAAAGAAATTGTGATCATTCTTTATTGAACAGCCTTTGTATATAGAATAATTTGTCTTACAGAACTGCACTGAGTAAAACTATTAGTGAAACACGCGCGTATCATAACAGACACGGAAGTAAATTACACCTTCATCATTAACAATGAAGCTTTTCTGATTGTTTTATATAGTGCGATCCATATAAACCTGAACCACTTCAATAGGCCATAACTTTTGAACCAATAATAGGACACACGTGCAACTTTGGGGGAATATAATACACAATTGGGAGATTACATTACACTATTTACAGCTCAGAAAATATTGGAAGGGTCCTCCACCAGCATCTATACATGTTTGCATTCGTCTCACCATATTCTCTGAAGTTTTACGGAAAGTATCCTCATTAATGTTAGTTATTTCGGTTCGAATGGATTTCTTGAGAACATCAATTGTGTGTGGCCTATTCTTGTACACTCTATTTTTAGATAACCCCACAAGAAAAAATCCGGTGAGGTTAGGTCAGGTGATCTGGGGAGCCACAGACATTTTGAGATTATTCGATTACCAAAGAAACTGGTTGCAAGTTCCATGGTGTCATTAGATGTATGGCACGTTGCTCCATCTTGCTGGAAATAACCTTCTCTCAATTCGACATCCAGCTGCTGCACGAATGTCTTGAAAATAACCATATAAACTTCAGTGCCTACAGTCGTATCAAAAGAAAATGACACTTTTAAGACTGTCAACTGTCAACGATTGTCAGTGTTGTCAACTCTCCCAGGGCCACTGAGATCATTAAAACAAATTTCTACATTCTACAAGCCTTCAAAGGGAAATTATGGCCTATTTAAGTGGTTCAGGTTTAAATGGATCGCACTATATATGTATAATGGACTGCCAAACGTAGGTAAATAGAAGTATTAGGTTAACTCAGCATGTGAAAATGCTTAATAATTTATAATATCTATATGTGTCTTTCTGAATCAATCACTGCAACTACAGCTTTTCTGTTTTTTTTTTTTTTTTTTTTTTTTTTAATGACAATGCTTGAAACTTGTAAAGTACTTCACATAAGTATCTCTGCCTCTCTAACGTTTATTACTGGGTATATAAACTATTCTTACAAAACTTTTAACATAGTTTATGGGAAGTAATTAATCTATTGTTATTATTATTATTATTATTATTATTATTATTATTATTATTATTATTATTATTATTATTATTATTATTATTATTATTATTATTATTATTATTATTATTATTATTATTATTATTATTATTATTATTATTATTATTATTATTATTATTATTATTATTATTATTATTATTATTATTATTATTATTATTATTATTATTATTATTATTATTATTATTATTATTATTATTATTATTATTATTATTATTATTATTATTATTATTATTATTATTATTATTATTATTATTATTATTATTATTATTATTATTTTATTTTTTTATTTTTTTTTTTTTTTTTGCGAATGAACCCATGTAAGACTACGCAAAAGTACTTATTGATGTTTGTTGGCTCTTCTAAAACTCCATAGTTTACTCATTCTTTGGTTGTGGACTTTCTTTCTCTCGGCTCCGCACCTTGTTCCAGTCTTGTTCTTCGATTTGTCCCCTTGGTCATCTTGCCACTTATGTACCTTCATTCAAAAGACGTCTCTGTCTAGGATATCGTTCTGAGCGATTCCTACCAATTTTAAATTATTTTTTACTTTACCAATCCATTCCATAGTGTCTACTTGTGCTTACTTTTATTTACCTAAAATTATATAATTGTTTTGTGAGCTTACTTGAAGTTTATTGTTTAATATGTCCATAAAATGTTAACCTTCGTTTCCTAATATCACTATGAAAGTCTATATTTTTTATTTTATTTTTACTTCTAAGTCTGTGTTCTTAACCTATAACTTGTAGACCTAAAATAATTCTAATAATTTTACGTTCTTCTTTTTATATATTTTCTATATCGCTTTTCTGTTCAAAATTAATGTTTCTGCTCCATAAAGGAAATCTGGTTTAATTACAGTGTTATGGTGTCTTAATTTTGTGTATTTGGTTATGCGGTTTTTATTATATGTGTTTTGAGTAAGCCGATATACTGTTGCCATTTTTAAGCACCTGTCTTTGCTTGCTTTAGTTTCGATTCCATTTTCTTGAATTACTTCTCCAAGATATTTAAATTGTGGAACTCGTTTAATTTTTCCGTATCTGGTTTCCATGTATTTTGGTACTTCGTTATTGCACGAAATATATTCAGTTGTGTCCAAAGATATCTCAAGACCAACTTTCTCTGTAGTTTCTTTTAATAATTAAATTTGTTTTTGAGCTGTTATGATGTCCGAGGTTAAGATAGCTAGATCATGTGCATACGCTAGGCAATGTATCTTTATTGAGAGAACAAGGTTTAGACCGTAAAACTCTTGCATTTATTAGACAGATACTAACAGATACAAAGGCTAAAATTAAATTTATAGGGGACATTTCTGAATCTTTTGAACTTAAAACAGGTGTAAGGCAAAGAGATGGTCTTTCTCAACTACTTTTTAATTCGGCCCTTGTAAAAGTAACAAAAGAATGGCGTAAGCAGAAAACAATTCTAAAAAGACTAATCAAACAATTATGTTAGGGAGAGGAAAATTATTTATTTATTTATTTCCTCCCCAATGCTGGAGCTAGGAGGTGGAGGGAGGGAGCCGAAGCATTTCACCTGAGATACTAGGATTGAGGGGTCGTCCTAACTCCTAGAATGGTGAAGAGAAGAATCATGGAACAATTGGTGGAATGATGGTGGGGAAACCGGAGGACCCGGAGGAAACCCAACCCAGCATCATGTTGCCCACCACAAATCCCGATTTGCGGTCGCCTGGAATAGAACCCGGGCCTCCTAGGTGAGAGCCAAGCAGTCTAACCACTCAGCCATGGCGTGGCCTATTATTATTATTATTATTATTATTATTATTATTATTATTATTATTATTATTATTATTATTATTATTATTATTATTATTATTATTATTATTATTATTATTATTATTATTATTATTATTATTATTATTATTATTATTATTATTATTATTATTATTATTATTATTATTATTATTATTATTATTATTATTATTATTATTATTATTATTATTATTATTATTATTATTATTATTATTATTATTATTATTATTATTATTATTATTATTATTATTATTATTATTATTATTATTATTATTATTATTATTATTATTATTATTATTATTATTATTATTATTATTATTATTATTATTATTATTATTATTATTATTATTATTATTATTATTATTATTATTATTATTATTATTATTATTATTATTATTATTATTATTATTATTATTATTATTATTATTATTATTATTATTATTATTATTATTATTATTATTATTATTATTATTATTATTATTATTATTATTATTATTATTATTATTATTATTATTATTATTATTATTATTATTATTATTATTATTATTATTATTATTATTATTATTATTATTATTATTATTATTATTATTATTATTATTATTATTATTATTATTATTATTATTATTATTATTATTATTATTATTATTATTATTATTATTATTATTATTATTATTATTATTATTATTATTATTATTATTATTATTATTATTATTATTATTATTTATATTGTGCAACGATACGTTTTAGTTAGAACTTTTTATATGAACATTGTTTTCTGATATGACTTAGTAGGCCACGTAATGACAATATTAAAAAACAAATATTTATGTAATTTTGTGATTGGCCGTAGTAATAATTATATTACGTAATGCGGAGACGTAGCAGTACATTAGCCAATCACAAAATTATTAGAGGAGTAACGATAGTTACGGAAAATCAATAATCTTGAGATAAAAATATGTTCTTCAATCTGGTTTCATGACGATGGAAAAAATGTTGCGGTGAATATAATTGTAACGGAAAGTTAATGACCTTCAAAAACAGTTATTCGGTATTCGTAATAGTGACAAGTGGACGTTAAATTATACAATCAAATTAAATAATGTATCAAACTCAATCATCAAGAAACAATTCGACCTGCAATGATTAAGAGGGACGGTCACGAAGATCGCTCGCAACTTTGGGGCTGATTAATTATCGAGAAACGAGACGACCTGTTATATCGCCACAAACATTAACTTAAAAATAAGGATTTATCAATGTGTTGGAGGTAATTACAGTGACTGATTAAGAAAGAAAGTTCGAGTGAATTGTAATCCAGATTATACAATTACATAATATATTACGAAATCGGAGTCATATAAAATTTTATTTCTGTCACCAAAAATCTACACCTGAGAACAGATCTCATGAGTCTTATTTCATCAAATCTCGACCTGGATCTTCCAAACAGTCTGCGTGCTTCCTATCTGCTGCGAGTGGAGGAAAAAACACCATAATTGTTAATTATTATTATCATTATTATTGCTATAGGTGCAGCATTTTTGTTTCTCGTGATGTCATAGAAACTTAAAGAATTGCAAAGAGATATTTACCTTTTGTGCTTATTACTTGTTAGAAGATGTAATATTAGAACTGTGTAGTGAAGAATTCTGTGTTTATAAGAGAAGAAGGGTATTAGATTGCGACTCAGTTTAAACCTATGTTGAACTTCGAAAATATGAAAAGTGTTTAACTGCACTCTGCTACAGCAGAGGTGGTGGTGTAAGAGATAAGGGCGGTAAAGAGTGCAACTTGCATGTTAAGCAAAACGGACGCAACTTCTGGAACCTGCCACTGTTAATAGATCATCTCGAGAGAAGTACTGCCTATATTTTTTATTCTCCCTCACACACACCATTGGAGAAACAAAGGACTGCATTCCGCCCACTGCCGTATCCAATCACCTTCTTACAGCATTGTTACGGTTCAATAGGTAACGTAATAAGCCATAAAACACGCATTTTGTCTTGGTGCATGCATGTAGTCCACCAGCGAAATTTCCTTCCAATGCTTATAAATTCTGCACGTACTGTAGGTACGCCCAATTGGATTCTTCCATTATGAACCCGAAGATTTGTTGTTATTATAATGCTACGTCGAGTACTTTTAAAATGTGTGACAAACATGGCAGATCGTGTTTGGAGAAGGAGGAGTAATGCATGAATTGTACACTAAATGCTCAGTGATCGGCCATATGTCAAATACTACGTACCACAAAGGTTAAAGCATTGTAACTCTGATATTTATATTCCTGTTTTATTTCCTAAGTTAGTATACCCGCCGAGAGTAAGACAGAAAAATGAAATAAAACATTTTCATAGTGTGACTAACACTGCAGTAAATTCCCTGATAAGTAGCTTATTTATTGTGTATTCTACTGTGGCAGAACGAACTATTGGTACGTGGTTCGTTACAGCTCAAATATATTGGAACTGGAAGAACCAGTTAACCCTCAATGTTAAACATACACTATTATAAGAAGCACGTTTCACGGAGTATCAGAGAATTTCATGTGAAGTTATTAAAAAAGAATGGATCCAGTACCATTTACTTATCTTCGGAATGATTTTTACATCCAAAAGAAATTTGTCATTCTCGAGCGTGCTTGAACCCACTTAGGCAACCATTACTCCAGAATAATCAAATATTAGCCAATAAATATAGTTAATGTATGTTAATTTAGTAATAGCAGCAATAGTACTTTAGGTGTTGGTTGTTGTTGGTAAGGGTCGACGAGTCCGGTTAATTTGGGAACAGGAATCATTTGGTACAGAATCATTTATAACTTAAATTAAGCGTTTGTATTTACTTTATGCATTTATTACTCCATTTTAAATCCTCCTGTTTAGATTGCGGGCTGCGCGGTTTCTTATGGACTTTTCACAAAGTATTAAATGTGCCAAATTAGTGGTCTCCCCTAAGGTGGTGTTAGTAGTAGACGTCCATTTTTTAAAAAGAGGGAAAAAATTTATGAACACCAGCGAAGATAATCCTATTAAGACTCTTTTTCTGTTGGTATCCCAGAAGAAACTACCCAAAACTAGGTATAGTAACATCAACATGGGTCCCGCGCCGTGGCGTAGCGGGCTATGGCAGCATGCCTTGGTCCCTGGCCACGGAAAGCCACCCGAGTGAGAGTGTCCAAGAGCCAAGAGCGAGAACAAGTCGTCCGGGTGCTCCCGGACGGTGGGTAGAGCGCCACGGTACCTATCCGCTGTGCGGATTTACCCGTGCGGTCTTATAGGGTTTGTCTTTCCTCCAATGCTTGGATGTTCTTGTTAACTGATGGACCTGATTCGGCCTCTGCTAATGCTCCTGGCGGCGGGATGAGCTTCCAAGTAGGAGGCCAGTGCCCTAAACCGCTACGCTAGGGGCGGCCTGCGTTTCAGTGTCCGTCCAGCGTGGCAGGGCCAGGAGCGAGAGGTCGGGTGGTTGGGGACCATTTAGGTTGTGGTTCTTATCGAGGTCACACAGGGGGACCTGACTGCCGGGGGTCAGCCGACGGGCCAGATCCAGCCCTGGTGTGGCCGGGACAGAGTGCAGTGTTGAGGGGATGAGAGGCTGGTCTCACCACCCAAGGGCGTACTTGGGGAGGTGGTAGCTCTTTCTCCTCCTGGGCACACGGTGGTCATATTGCCCTAGTGTGTTCACTAGGTGGTTGGGATGTGGTGTAATCCTGGCATACAATGTGCGCGAGCGTTCACGCACAACGTCCTCAACGTAAGGTATGCCAGAATGGGAGTGTAGGATGTGTGAAGGAAACATACTTTCGGTATCGTAGATCATCCTAAGCGCCCTGTTCTGCACGGCTTGCAGTTTGCGGATGGTGGTACGAGCCACCGAGCCCCAGACCTCGCACCCATACAGGATCAGGGGCGGGATGATAACACGATAAACCCGTAGTTTCAGGCGAGTGGGCATGGTCAATCGGAATATGGGGTACAACTGCCTAAGCGCTGCATGGCTGAGGCTGATTTTTTCACGGGCATGTGGGGTGAATGTGAGGCCGCGGTCCAGTCGGACACCCAGGTATTTGGCAGATCGGACCCAAGGAATTCTTCTCTGCCTCAACCGCAGGTCTCCTTCCGGGCGCCAGCGGAGGACCTCCCCCAGCAGAAGGGCAGAGCTCTTCTGTGGGCTGATGACCATCCTCCACCTTTCACTCCACGTGCCGATGGCTCGGAGTGATCGTTGCAGCGGAGGGAGGCAGTAGCGGACGTTTTTGTTCTGGGCCAAGATGAGGACGTCGTCAGCATATTGGCACAGAACAGTGCGAGGCTCTGTAGGGAAGTCAGACATGTAGGCAACAAAGAGACGGCGACTGGGGGATGCCGAGATGCTGAACACATCTCTCCGCATCGGTTGGATGATCACCCACCTCTGCCGTGCGTAAGTGGGCGTGAGGCCGGCAGTCCTGTTGGTAGGCCTTGGCCTTCTTAGGGAAGTCACGCCGGAGTTTAATAATTAATTAACATCAACATGGAAACCTGAGATCTTATAGTCTATCTTATCTTTGTTTTTCATTCTTTCTTGCTCTTTTACGATCATGATCCATATTATCACAGATTGTATTTGTTTCCATTTTTGTTTACTTTGAACCATTATATCTACCAGATCATCAGCTTTTAACTTGATACCCAAAATGGCATAAATATTTTCTCTCTGCCTTTGCTATCTTTAACAGAAACATAAAATGTGTTCCACTGAGACCGAATCAATAGTCACACTGATCACTTCCTGTTGCCCCAATTCTCTTTAAATAGGCAATAAAAGAAAGATATCATGTTAGAATCCGTGTCATATAGTAAATATATATTCCTGATTATATTTTATCCTCTTATATATTGCGGGAATTAATCTTTTAGTCTACTGAGCCCTTTTTAATATTATTTTCCTGTGCAGGTTGCCATTTTCTGAATATATTTTCTCTCTCCTTGGTTTCGCCTCCTTTTAATTTCCTTTAGCTCTGGATATATTTGTTCTTTCCTGTCTTAATAATTCAATTAGAAAAGTACCAATGATTACTTGTAATGTAATATGGACGCTGTCTTCACGCAATTGCAATGAAATGTGTGGTGTTTAGCGGCCGCTTTTACTACATACGACAGGCGATGACACTGATGATACATGAGATGAAGATGGAGCACCGGTGGAATGAGATGGCGGGGGAAACCGGAGATCCCGGAGAAACCCGCCCCAGCGCCGTGTTGTCCATCACAAATCTCAGTTTGCGGTCACCTGGGATCGAACCCGGGCCGCCTTGGTGCGAGCCAAGCGGTCTAACCACTGAGCTACGGCGCGGCCCACGCACTTGCAGCCCTTAATAATATCTTTCTTTGCAATTTTTGCATTTTTTGTTTGTAACTACAAATTTCCACAACTTCTTGCCACACCAGGCAACCACACAATAATGTGACTTTGTGGGTTCATAGAATTAATAAGCCGAGTTACATAAATTAGAAATCTGCTTTATTTTCGGAGAAATACTCTTATAGATTACAGCAGCATTACGTTACATACACCATCAGTCTACCAAGGTCAATCACCATAACAGCGACAGCAGATTACATCCTTAGCTCTCGTTACAACAACACAGCTGTCTTTTCATTTCACAACTACCTGACTCTGCGAGCCGTCATCTCCTTAAATACCTTATTCGTAATTCTAGATTGTTATCGAATTTTCCCTAAAATGCAGGGGCGGCTTCTGAAGGGGGTAGCATGTTTGCGCTACAACCAAAATGCTGGATCTCCCTTTAATGTAATGGCATGTTCCATTTGGAGTTCATTTCGACCTTGTCTAGTGCAGGGGACCTGAGCACGCTCTATTGCTTGCAGGTGCCAAGTAGTTCACTCCCAGATGCAAACCATTGGCATACAATAGGGAGGTATAGGGCAGAACGAACATAGGATTTGCCGAGGCAAGTAGCGGGGTGATGCGGGGCGTATGGCTGCATGTGGTTGGTTAACCTAGCTGCCAGAGAATAGTGGATGCCTAAGCTGCTCGTTCTTACATCACAGCAGCGGCATCTACTGCGCCTGTTAAATGTAACCTACGAGTACACAGCCACATGGTTTGTGCCGTGTTTTGTTAGCTCTGCCTGTTTTGAGTAGTGCATCAGAAATATTTATATAAATACAGGTAACTCGTGTTATAAGACGAAACAATGAATTCCATAAAGTGTCTTTTAGCACATCCTTTTTCAAACATGACCTTAGAAGAAAAAAATTGAACTTAAGCGACTTGGAAGACCCACGCCGAAACTAAACATCACACAGATAGTCAAAACAAAAACTAGATGTTTTAACAGAAACTTTAACAACGAAGTATACGATAAATATTGTAGAGTGTTTATGAAACGTGAATGTTGTGTTATATGCTGTAAATTACCGTTAACTTGTGTGTAGAGCAGTCTGTAGTGACAGGTTTAAAGAAATTTTGTTACTTTAAAAAATTAAGAAATTAAGTTGCATGGATAACTTTGTGAACCACCAATTTTCAGAGCCACCAGCCGCCCCTGCTAAAATGTCACCAGATAAAACACGAATGTTCTAGAATGTAACTATATAGGTGCCGGCAAGTCTTTCACCTCTTGTGATAAACTATCCATCTTTTGTTTATCAGCGCTATCGTTAATTGTCTATACAAGCTCCTTATTATCACACTGCTCGCCTGTCAGTTACTTTTGTGTGGGCAAGCCGCCTTATCGCGATCGGGTTCACGACAATAATATCGAATGTAAGACTTCACTTAGAACTAACCTTTTGTGACATTGAGGATCATATTTATTCGGCGTTATTCCACAGAGTGCTTCGGTGTTTTCATCTGCCCTTTTTGTCACTGTATTAATATGTTATCCAAACTTCAAGTGATTTCCCAGGACTATCCCCAAATAATTTAATGAATTAATTGGGATTATTTTATGCCTTTTAACTCAAAGCAGAATACCTTCCGAATTTCTCTTTCCTTCAAGAATGTCAGCTTCTGTCTTTGCATGAGCCAATTATATAGAGTGTTACAAAAAGGTACGGCCAAACTTTCAGGAAACATTCCTCACACACAAAGAAAGAAAATATGTTATGCGGACATATGTCCGGAAACGCTTAATTTCCATGTTAGAGCTCATTTTATTACTTCTCTTCAAATCACATTAATCATGGAATGGAAACACACGACAACACAACGTACCAGCGTGACTTCAAACACTTTATTACAGGAAGTGTTCAAAATGTCCTCCGTTAGCGAGGTTACATGCATCCATCCTCCGTCGCATGGAATCCCTGATGCGCTGATGCAGCCCTGGAGAATGGCGTATTGTATCACAGCCGTCCACAATACGAGCACGAAGAGTCCCTACATTTGGTACCTGGGTTGTGTAGACAAGAGCTTTCATATGCCCCCATAAATGAAAGTCAAGAGGGTTGAGGTCAGGAGAGCGTGGAGGCCATGGAATTGGTCCGTCTCTACCAATCTATTGGTCACCGAATCAGTTGTGGAGAAGCGTACGAACACTTCGACTGAAATGTGCAGGAGCTCCATCGTGCATGATCCACAATGGGGTATTTTGACAATTGTCTGCACGAATGATTTCAATTTACATTTTAAGAGAAATACTGAAATGAGCTCTAACATGGAAATTTAGCGTTTCCGGTCACATGTCCACATAACATATTTTCTTTCTTTGTGTGTGAGGAATGGTTCCTGAAAGTTTGGTCGTACCTTTTTGTAACATCCTGTAGATCATTTAATGTAAGCCACTAATCGATTCTCCTCAATGCCTCATTTGTTCTAAGAATAAGGTATAATACAACTTACACTACAGTTACAATAGCTAAGTCGTCAGCATAAGCTATAGTCCTGATATTTCCTCCAAGATTTTCACCCAATATCCTGTCGTAGGCCATTTTTGTTGTTGTAATTTACGTCCTTTAACTATTCAAGTCATATCGGACGATGAATGAAATGGGTGAAATGATGCTCAAGTGGGCCCAGGGTTCATGGAGCTTAGAGTTATCCGACATTCGTCTTTTAGGATAAGGGAAAACCCCGGACAAAACCCTTATCCAGGTAACTCACCCTGACCGAAATTCGAACTCGGAACATCTTGAACGTGAGGCAGACATGCTACCATCTACGCTAACGAGGCGGTCGTCTAAGGCCACGTTCCATAGCGTCAGTCCAGATACTGATCCTTGAGGAACCCCCATTGTCATATCTCTCACTGTAATTGCAATACTTGGTTTCCTATTCGTGAAATAACTTCCGATAAAATTCACTAGGTATGTGGAAATTTGCCTTATTTTTAATTCTTCAATAATGTGGCTCCAAATTACAGTACTAAAGGCCTTTCTTATATTTAATGCTTCGAGTGCGCACAATTCCCTTTTGACTTTTTAACATCAGTCACTTTTTCTACAGCTTGCACTGTTGACAGCCCCTTTCTGAAACTAAACAGTAGTAGTAGTAGTAGTAGTAGTAGTAGTAGTAGTAGTAGTAGTAGTAGTAGTAGTTGTAGTAGTAGTAGTAGTAGTAGCAGTACCTTCACTGTTAATATTAACTTTTGATTAATTATTATCCTTTCAGTTGTACCACTTCTTAAAGCATTTCTTCATCATCCATGTCAAGACATGGTTTGGTTTCGTAACAGCGATGGATTCTGCCGTAATGGCAATCTCTATAGAAAATAATAAGGCGGAAGGATCTTTGTACTTTAAAGCTATTGTCCGTTCTAAGAGCTGTTGTGGTTTGGAAATTGCAATGAGCTCTTCGGGGGCGGCATCCTGATTAGGATAACGTAGAGTCAGATTTATGATAAATAATGCAAGTATTCCTAGTTTACAGTACTCCATACCTGTGGCCAAGATATAAATCTTACTACCACGTGACAACTCCTCTGGAAATCTCGGAGTCATGTCAGTTGAATGATGAGCTTATGTAAACATATTTATGCACAATGGCACAAAGAACAATGCAGTTGACGGCAGGTTTCTCCTCCATTCCTCCTTTTCGAACCACCTTCTCCGACGTTTCGTTGGGTGTATAAATAATGCGAGGCGAGAAGTAAGCGATGGCTTTGAGTGGAGATGTCATTTTGAATGTGACGGAGGGTAGAGACTGTACCATATAATTTAGAGGAATAAATAATTCGATCACGTGAGTCGGGTCTGACAAGGGGCACCCCCACAAGCTAGCCATCACCTGCACGCGAAATGTTGAGCCGTTTCTCTTCTTTGTCCTTTTGTTTTTGCTGTACTCTGCTTCTCTAGAAGTCATACAGGTAAAATACAGCTTATGTTTTACTGCTGGTTTTCCATCATCGCTCTGTGCTCAGAACTGAAGTAAATCTTTGTTGGAGTGCATTCTTCCATTTCAAACTTATCTATTCCTTACAAGGAGTACACACGCCCATACTGTAACGAAATCCTTTATAATAGTTGCTTATACTTAGGCATTTAAGTAGAAAAAGTTTGAAATGTGTAGTATCATAACTTTCTCTACTCTTGAACAAACTATTTTTCTTTTTCTTCTTCTTCTTGTTGTTGTTGTTGTTGTTGTTGTTGTTGTTCTTCTTCTACCTCACGGCTTTGGATTGTTTAACCCGTTCCGGCTCCAAATTGGTCTGCCAATCTTTTCTTCGGTCTTCCCTGGTTTCTTCTTCCTATAGGTTTATAGTTTAAGGCTATTTTTAGTATTCTGTTATTATTCATCTTCTGAACATGTTCTTTCCATTGATTTCTATTTCTTTCAATAGTATGGTTTATTTCTTCTACTTTTAATTCTGTCCTAATATCCTGACTACGTTTTTTTTTTATCAATTTTGGTATATCAGCTATTGCTCTTATGAATTTCATTTCTGATGACTGTATTCTCGTACTATTTCTTTTCTGATCCATAGATCAGAATTGGTATTGCCATTGTTTTGTATAGTTTTATTATAGAGTCCTTTCTTGATTTATTTTTTTAATGTTCTTTTTATTGTGCGTGTTATGTAGTTAAATTTATTTATTTATTTTCTCTATTATATCAGCTTCCCCTTGGTACGAGACATTACATCCTAAATACTTAAAGTGTGATTTCTGCTCAATTATTATGTTATCTAACACTACTTTTGATCTTACTGGATTAATTTCTTTAAATGCTGTGGTTTTGGATTTATTTGCTGATATTTTCATTCCATTCCATGTATTCTTGCGAACACTTTTGCCTCTACTTCATGTAAATCGAGATAAATATTTGCAAAATAGATATTTATGGGACTTGCGAGGATTGGCGAGTGAATCAGCGCCAAAGGACTTAAATTTAAACAGTATACGTAATTTTATCGATTACCTAAGAAAAATATACTTTAATCATAAATGATTATAAGAATATTAAAAATTGTTTTACATAAGATTTAGAATCGATGTTTCTACTACGTATAAGATGAGACTGGAGGCTTTGAATAGCGAAGAGGCGTAACTATGGTGATGCAAAAATAACAAATGATAAACTGTATGTCAAAATGAGTGATTCAGGCGATGAAAGTTTTATACCTGAAGAAATTTGACAAGAAATTCGAATTTCTAACCTCAGTTTGCTGCCACAAATGTCATCTGCAATTTATAACAAGGAATATATATGTTTAAAAAGTTAATGTCATATGTTTGTTTCTGAACATTGGACTAAGCCCTAAGAGGTAATATATAGCTAAAGATATTATAATATAATGAATTATAAACAAATTATAATATAATTGAAAGCACAACACAGCTGCGGTTTTCTGTGATTAATGGTGTCCAAAAATGCATTGTTATCGAGGGCCATTAAATTATACCTTCTTTCATCTTAGCTTTAGACATCACAGAAAGTTTAGTGCTCAGATATTAGGAACACAAACTCTTCTTGTATGGTGCTTTTATGAACTGTTTCATAATTTCTAATTTTGTAGACAGAAGAGACAATAACACTTTTTCTTAAGATCAACTAGATTAGTATGAATGACGTTTTCCTATACTGGGATTTGGTACGAAAAATTATAGTGGCACAAAGAGTTCCACGTTGACGCTGTGGTTAGCGCAGGGTAAAGCAATGAGGTTTCTCTCGGGGTATGGGTGGGTATATATAAGTAAGGATGGTTCTAATGACACTGTAATGTCCGTTTCAAACTGGTTTAATGACTGCTTCTTTTTATCATTACATCAAACTTGAAGCTGCCGACCAAGGGTTACCAATATATCACTGTTTAGAGTCACTGTAGGTGGAATGCTTTATTACTCAATAATACTTAATTAGTTACGTTTGAACCGACTGATCTTCCCACCGGTTCTGACTGCCTTCGACCAAGACAGAAGACAGCCTTAATCGGCTTTACGCCGCGGACTGAATGTCCTCACACTATGCACAGCTGTGCGTGGGTGCGTAACTTTCACTTCTGAAGCCCTGTCTTTTCACACAAAGATTCCCTTTGTAACTATTTTGTCCATTGTGATTACTAGTCTCGGTCATGCCATTATTAAGGGTCCGAAGAATACCTATTCAAACAGAGTCAAGTGCTATCCCTTTAGAAGCTTTTGCTAAGAAAACTGTTTCTTACGTTTCTTTTGTAAAACACCTATTCAACTGCACGTGCATGCGTTTCACAAAGATACAAGACTTCTTTGAAATACATCACGATTCTTTACTTATTGCAATCCTTTAATTTCGGTAACATGTTAAAGCTTTTCTCTTAGACAATTCTCTCACTGTCCAGTGTTTAACCCTAATGGCTTAGAGAGATAAAAGATAGAGGGTAGGGAAGCCCAAAAGGGGTGGTTTGTTTTTAGGTAATATATTCATGGGATATATATAGGTATATATATGGAATTGGAATGTAATTGCGGAGGGGATTCGCTACGTAGGCCACCATGCTGGGCCCTTGTTCCTATGCCCCCAAGTGGGGGGAATAAGAATGAGGCGAAGGAGACAGGGCGGCCGACTCAAGAAGCCACGACAGTGCAGAGGGCAGGGTCCCTACAGCTTACTTGGGTAGAGACTTCCCCCGACAGGCCAGGACAACGGACACGCTTCCCTGCAGCGGAAAGGCAACGAGCCCAGCAGCCAAGCCCTAATGGTCCCAGGCAGACGATTCGAGCCCCAAAGGTCCCTGGATGGCGGTCCCGAAATGGTCCAAGCAGAGGAGCTGAGGCCGGCAATCGTCCTTCCGAAGGAGGAAGTAGTTTTCCTCCTAGCTTACATCCTACCATGCACCGCCGAGACACCCACTGACACTTCTACCCTGAAAGAGACCACCAGATGACAGATGATATGAAATGATAATGGAGATGAAATGGAGGCACAGGAAATTCGGGGGATGTAATTAACCTACTCAGGATTCGCCTAGCAGCCTGGGAATACCCCCGAAAAGCCCATGGGTCAGGTAGGTCGGCCACGGGAATCGAACCCGCCTCCCGAATGCGGGCTACAGGCCATCCCGCTCGGTTATATATATATAGTCTGATGATGCAAAATATATTATATTATTTTCTCTCTTTTACAGCAAAAATATACATATATAATCGCAATTATATATACTGTCCAATATATAAAAATACTGAATTTTCTAAAAACGGTAAGTGTTGCGCGAAGACTGTTATCATTTTCGAAATCAGTGTGTATTACTCCATATATGTAGCCTAATTTATGGAAACCGTGAAAGGGTAGCAGGACAGTATTAGAAGATTAATAATTGATGATGATAGGGGTACAAATAGTGGAGAACCCCTGGCGCACTGCGACCTACACATTTATATTGTGGCTAACACCCAAAGGAGTAAAATATGAAGTGAGGAAACAGCAGAAGGCAACATGGTTTCAGGTACACAGGACCCGGAGATACGCGAAGTTTCTAATAAGTGCTAAGAGTTCTTCATTCCGGTACCAGGAACGCCACCCAGAGCCGAATGCAAGCACCAACTATTTGGTACCCTATATACTGCACGAACACACCCTAAAGTAGAGGAAATGGAATCAAAGAAATTGTGATATGAAAGTAAGCACCTCAGCATTTGACCTCGCGACGTATCAAATGGAGTCCCCCAAGGGTCCTACTGGGGTAGGTACGGGAATTGGTGATCCCGAAGTCTCGAGCCAAATCTCTCGATTGGGTGCCTCTGAGCGGTGAGAGAGCTAATGCCAAACGCCCAAACAAGGTCCACATCAGTGTTTGACCCTGATCTATGTTAAATAAAGTAAATTAAACTAAATTCAAAGTAAAGCCAAAGCAAACCCTGAGTGGAGCCAGAGCAGAACCAGAGCAAAGCCAGAGCAAAGTCAGAGCAAAGCGAGAGCAAAACCAGAGCAAAGCGAGAACAAAGGCAGAGCATAACCAGAGCAAAGCCAGAGCAAAGCGAGAGCAGAACTAGAGCAAAGCGAGAGCGGAGACAGAGCAAAACGAGAGCAAAACCAGAGCGGAGCCGGAGCAAAGCGAGAGCAAAACCAGCGCAAAGCGAGACCAAAGTCAGAGCGGAGCCAGAGAAAAGCCACAGCAAAGCCAGATTCAAGCCAGAGCTTAGCCAGAGTGGAGCCTTATTGGAGCCAGAGCAGAGCCAGAGCAAAGCTAGACCAAAGCCAGAGCAAAGCGAGAACAAAGTCTGAACGGAGCCAGAGAAAAGCCACAGCAAAACCAGAGCTAAGCCAGAGTTTAGCCAGAGTGGAGCCAGAGCTGAGCCAGAGCAAATCCAGAGAAAATCCAGAGCGGAGCCAGAGCAAAGCGAGAGCAAAACCAGAGCAAAGCAAGAACAAAGTCAGAGCGGAGCCAGAGAAAAGCCACAGCAAAGCCAAGCTAAGCCCGAGCTTAACCAGAGTGGAGCCAGAGCGGAGCCAGAGCAAAGCGTGAGCAAAACCAGAGCAAAACGAGAACAAAGTCAGAGCTGAGCCAGAGAAAAGCCACAGCAAAGCCAGAGCCAAGCCAGAGCTTAGCCAGAGTGAGCCAGTGCGGAGCCAGAGCCAAGCCAGAGCGGGACCGGAGTAGTGACCGGAGCCTAACCGGAGCGAAGCCAGAGCGAAGCAAGAGCCAAGCCAGAGTTAAGTTACATTATTACGTTAGTGTGAAGCCAGAGCGAAGCCAGAGCGAGACCGGAACGGGGTCGAAACCTAGCAAGAGCCAAGCCAGAAAGAAGACAGAGCCAAGCCATAATTAAGTTAAATAATGTTAGAGTGAAGCCAGAGCGAAGCCAGAACGAAACCAGAACCAAGCCAGAGCGGGACCGTAGCAGTGACCGGAGCCTAGTCAGAGCAAAACCAGAGTGGAGCCAGAGTAAAGCCAGAGCGTAGCTTGAGAGGAGCCAAAGCCAAGCCAGAGTGGGACCGGAGTGGTGACCGGAGCCTAGCCAGAGCCAAGGCAGAGTGAAGCCACAGTGAAGCCGGAGCGAAGCGAGAGTTAAGGTACAAAATGATGCTAGTGTGAGGCCAAAGCGAAGCCTTAGCGAAGCCTGAGCGAAGCCAGAGTGGGACCGGAGTGGTGACCGGAGCCTAGCCAGAGCGAAGGCAGAGCGAAGCCGCAGCGAAGCGAGCCGGTCCTCGTAGCTATGGTCGTTAGAACGTATGTCTCTAGCGTTCCACCACGTAGAGGGTCGCGGGTTGGAGTCCCTCCCTGGGCATGGGTGTTTATGTGAATAGTGTATATGTGTGAAACTACAGAAAACAGATAGCAAAATAAACGCAAGCAATTAAAAAAAAGCGGTTAAAAAGCCTGAGCGAAGCCACCACCGGATTGGTGACCGGAGCCTAGCCAGAGCGAAGGCAGAGCGAAAGCACAACGAAGCCAGAGCGAAGCGAGAGTTAAGGTACAAAATGAAGTTAGTGTGAGGCCTGAGCGAAGCCTGAGCGAAGCCTGAGCGAAGCCAAAGCGGGACCGGAGTAGGGCCGGAACCTAGCCAGAGCACAGCCAGAGCCAAGTGAGAGTGATTTTTGAGTGGAGTTAGGTTAGGGTGTAGCGTGAGAGAAGCCAGAGCAGAATCAGGGCGGAGCCTGAGTAAAGCCAAAACAAAGCCAAAGAAAAGCGAAAGTGGAGCCAGAGCAGAGAAAGAGTAAAGTCAGAGTAAAGCCTAAGCAAAGCGAAAGCGGAGCTAGAAGAAAGCCAGAGCAAAGCGAAGGCAAAGTTAAAGATAAGTTAAGTCAAAGGAAGGATAGTAAAGCGATCAGTTTTTGAAAGGGCGCTGATGACCATTGAGTTCAGCGGCCTTAAATACAAATCCATCCAAATGCGTGGTAATGAAGTGATGATCATGATGATGACGACGACATATTTTTTCAACTTATTAACATTAACAAAATCCCAACAGAGATATGACGGCGAATATGTAAATAAATTTCCTTTGATGTGTTTTGAAGTTGTAGTTCAACTAAAAACGCATCCAATTACATGTTTTTTTGGACGGTAGTGCTTTTTGATCAACTTCCCGTTCGTACTGTCATGGATGGAAAGCTGAATTAGCCGCATTTGGGTGTTCATTAGCTAAACTACATGTTGGTTTATTAAGTATATTAAATATCGTAACATTTGATGTTTACCATTGTACACTTTATTTTCTCTAATACTATAGTGAGCAGAAAATATCTCTCTCTCTCTCTTTTCTCAATCTCTCTGTGTCCTGTACTATCTGACCACCACAAGAAGGCAAGGCAGAGGAATGTGTAACCTAATCACTAGAGCTAGGTTTTGTATGCACTATAAAGTATGAATATATGCAAGCATCTATGTACTAAAATCTTCTAAAAATGCACCTAAAATTTTAGAATAGATATTTAAAATAAAATACATTATTTCACCTTTCTCACATTTATTAATCTTGAAGTAATCAAATAGTAAATTCTTAAGCACATGCATTAATTAATATTATTAGTTTTTCTTTCGGTCTGCTTTATTATTAATCGTGCTTAATGCAATAAGCAATTAAATATTTTTCACCGTTTTCGGTGAAGAAAGGATTTAATGTTACATCAATAATATTATATGACTACGCACTAACCCTTTAAATATGCATTTATATGCACTATGAAACTTCACTACTAACTCTTTACAACGTGGAATAAGTGTATTACTTACAAGCATATATTTAACTATCAATGAATAAAACATGCAAATATGGAAACATCCGAGCTCTAGTAATCACTTTTGCATTCTTGTGCTAGCCCTCCGTATACGATAAGGATGCTAATCTCTGTTTCACATAACCTTGCCCCGCTCACTCCGCGTGCAACTACCTAACCCCTCATCCTAATTGGCTAATGCTTTCGCGCCATAGGCCATAGGTGGTGCCTTCCCGTCACATTTAAACCTGCAGTAAACGTCATAATAATTACCAGGGAGATAGATAAAATCATACAAATAAGAATATGAAGGCATGAAAAAATACACGTTTATAATGAAACTGAGCAAGTTGAAACTGAATGAATGAGCAATTAAACTGAAACAAGTTTATAATGAAAGACCTTCGGCCTTTTCTACTGGAATTTTTTAAACCGGCACACATACCTTGCAAAAATGCTGGTCTTTCAGTCTTAAAAGTCGTGTCACGCCATACTTGTCGTGTGTCCTTCATTCACCCAAGTCTCGTCAAGGTAGTATATTTTGCGATTTGTATCCCGGTACAGTCTGATTGTCCTTAAATAATGTCTTCGCCCCTGGAGTGGTAAGTTTCCCTGTTGTCTCAATTTAATGTCGCGATGTTCCTACGCATCAAACACACCTGTAAGTTCAGAGCACAGCTGTTCGACTTCTCTTACTGACAAAGACGGATTCTTCTCTGTGAGTGTATTAAACACATGCAACACAATTCTTTTTTCGCCGCTTTGTAAAGGTTTTCTCTTGCGATGCTTCAGCGAAAGACTGGTGGTAGACTCAGCCATTATACATATAATAACTACACGCGCAATAAACGATCAATAAAATAATTTAGCTCTTGCACTCGGCACCACAGACCTTCGAATGGTGATAAATGACTAAATCAGTTCAAAACAAGGTCAGTGATAAAAGTCATATAAAGAAATATGTCATCACCACCGCTGAAGCACGTGCTATCGTGTCATGTGCTTGAGAGCAAAGGAACCTCCTCTTTACTTCGTTTAAGAATTAACATATATTTCAGATAAATCAACTCTGTTGCCTAATATATTTAATTCAAACATTTACGAAAATATAAAATTGACAATTCTCTTCCAACATATAAAGATATATCACCGTGTTAAATAACAAACTAATTTTTACCGCACAACAATCTATACAATAGCAGCCAATGAGAGGTGATAAGGTCACGTGACCGTTAAGAGATGCGGGGCAAGCTTATGTGAAACAAGGATTAGGTTCATATAAAATACCGTTTTGTCACATAACTCAAATGCATAATAGCTGTCACTGCAGTTACTGAAATGAGCATTAACTCTGGCAGCATGGGTGACTCATATGTAGTCGCATGCACTCATTTCAGAGTAAACAGATCCACTACCAGAGTAGATAACAGTTCAAATCTCTCACTCTCTTCATGCCCCGCTTGCCTTCTTGTGGTGAGCAGACAGTATGTGTATATCTCATAGTATCTGTGATCTGCATAACTCAAAAACGAAAAGTGGGTTAAATACGTACCTTTGTATTTAAGTTCAGCATGTTCCACGTATACGGCACGAAAATTTTTAAGAAAATTCCTCAACCTCAGACAACTCTTTGCATGAAAATGTTTTCGAACATTTTGATTTTGTCGAAAATGAGTAACGACTTTTACATAAATATTACAGTTTTATGATAGTTCCATAACAAATTAAATGCATATCTCGATTCTTTTTGTAAATTTTCCTAGAAGTCGTTATGGATAACTTTTCCGTAAGTGGTAAAGTAGAACATAGACAAAATCTTTCTGTTCAAAAAATGCACATATTTTTTGTGAAGTGAAATGTTTCCAAAAATATTCCTAGTTATCTGTTTGAATTTTCGATGCACACACTTTTCTAAAATGGGAAGTAATTCGCTTTTTGTTTTTTTAATCTCTTGACCATACAAAGAGAAGGGAATTTCAAAACCAGCACATAGCAACCAGCTCTTAAAATATTTAACTATCGCTTGAAACCTACTGCATTGTGTACTCCCTTTATCTACAATAAAATTGGCAGTTAGAACATTTCTGCGAATATTTCTCTCGAATAATATGGAGTAGATAGGGAAATAAGTGTTTGTAGGAATAGTCTGTTCAAGAGAAGAGAAACTCATGTGAGTACAATACATCACATTTTTTAGTAATAGCTCTGACAATCCCGGTTTCAAAATATACCTGGCTCTGAACAATCGTTCGAAAAAATCAGTCAAATACGTCTATGAGTAGATAGTCCTAGTTAACTGATTAATGCGATTTCTTCCTTTTGCAAATGTTGTCAAGAGGCAAAACGATACTTCACTCCCCTCCTTACCTCCCTATCTCTCTACCTCCATAACGTTTTTTTTTTTTTTTTTTTTTTTTTTTTTTTTTTTTTGTAATTTGCGTCCTCCAACGTTAAGTCATATCGGACGATGAATGGAATGTGTGAAATGATGCTCAAATGAACCCGGGGTCCATGGAGCTTAGAGTTACCAGACATTCGTCTTTCAAGATAAGGGAAAACCCCGGAAAAACCTTATCCAGGTAACTTACCCTGACCGACATTCGAACTCGGGACCTCTTGAGGCAGACAAGCTACCACCACGCTACCGAGGCGGGCATACGTAACGTAGTAATAAATATGTCACGTTACATATAAATGTTATTATAATTACTGATCATTTAACTGACATAAGAGATTAATAATAATAATAATAATAATAATAATAATAATAATAATAATAATAAAATAATAATAATGATAATAAATAATAATAATAATAATAATTAATAATAATAATAATAATAATTAATAATAATAATAATAATAATAATAATAATAATAATAATAATAATAATAATAATAATAATAATAATAATAATAATAATAATAATAATAATAATAATAATAATAATAATAATAATAATAATAATAATAATAATAATAATAATAATAATAATAATAATAATAATAATAATAATAATAATAATAATAATAATAATAATAATAATAATAATAATAATAATAATAATAATAATAATAATAATAATAATAATAATAATAATAATAATAATAATAATAATAATAATAATAATAATAATAATAATAATAATAATAATAATAATAATAATAATAATAATAATAATAATAATAATAATAATAATAATAATAATAATAATAATAATAATAATAATAATAATAATAATAATAATAATAATAATAATAATAATAATAATAATAATAATAATAATAATAATAATAATAATAATAATAATAATAATAATAATAATAATAATAATAATAATAATAATAATAATAATAATAATAATAATAATAATAATAATAATAATAATAATAATAATAATAATAATAATAATAATAATAATAATAATAATAATAATAATAATAATAATAATAATAATAATAATAATAATAATAATAATAATAATAATAATAATAATAATAATAATAATAATAATAATAATAATAATAATAATAATAATAATAATAATAATAATAATAATAATAATAATAATAATAATAATAATAATAATAATAATAATAATAATAATAATAATAATAATAATCGTTTTCATCTTATGAATTTCAGGCTGCTAATGTGTCAAATCTATATCTCGGATGCTTCTGCCTTTAGTAAGAACTCACTATTACAGATTTTCCGAAAAGCCTCAATGGACGTTATGCTCTATTGGAACTTGGAAGCGGTTGATGTTTCTGCACAAAATGCTGGTAATAGGCACTTTGCAGTAGGGAATCTACCGAAAACTGTTCTAGCTCCTCCAGGAATCAAACCCTGTCAGCACCTCAAGCATCCAGGTCTTTAATTGATATAAATGCTGATACATTTTCTGTAATAAAAATATATTTGCTTTTAGTTTAAATTATGAATAATATTCAAATTATACATATCTGTCCAATTAGAATAAAAATGAATCGCAAAAATATATGGTAAACTGCAACCATACGGCAGCAATATACCACAAGAGTATGTAACCCTATTTTAATTTTGAATCATAAATACCTTGTATCTTTCTAAATAAATTATATATAGACAGTGAGTGCTGGACATTAAAGAAAAAAGATTATACTCATATCCAGCTTTAGAAACAGATTCCTCAGATCATTGTTAAGGTTGTTGTTGTTGTAATGTACGTCCTCCAACGTTTAGTAGTCATATCGGACGGTGAATGAAATGCATGAAATTATACTCAAATGAGCACAGGGTCCATAGAGCATACAGTTATCCGATATTCGTCTGGAAAACCCCGGAAAAAGTTATCCAGGTAATTCACCCTGACTAATTTTTAGTGGGTATTGCCAAGGACAGGCGAGCCCCACAGTCCCCATTATGCCCTCCAACACAGTGGGGCTCCATAAATGGATTTTTCCTCCACTCGAAAAAAAAGTAGTTTGTCTTACTTTTGTAAAAATTATTCTATGAACTTTCTTCACAGAAGTTCAAATTACTAAAGATATCCGTCATAAACACACGGCAATGTGATTATGCTACCCAGAATTTGTCAGGTGACAAGGGAAAAAAAACATGGATCAGGTAGGTCGGCCACGGAAATCGAACCCGAGCCTTCCGAATGCGGGCCACAGACGAAATCACCTGATCCATCCCGCTCGGTCTTTCGTGGGTTACTTTTTGGCACTGTAGTACATAAATACAAATTTACCTAAATGTTCTGTCGCAAATGGTTTTTTTATTATCATGCAACTCGTTCTTGTATGAAGAAGACACAGCTCGTCCAACGGAACATGACATCACTGGAGTACGTCACAGATGCTAATGCAACTCCCTCGAGGAGTAATTTTCCTATACACTTTTTCTTCTTGCGACATTGAATTTATGACCTTTACATCGCCAAAACCAGGATTATATTCAGGAATCTTCTGAAGTGATTCAGATATTTCTTTTTCCGGATACAAAATCAATGATATCAGGCTTGCATTTTCCACTTGCATCTTAAGAAGCATATATTATGAACTGGCTTCTGCTTATAGTAATTGTGAAAATTATTTTACGGTGAATTTTAATAGCAAAGTCATATTCTTCATTTTCTGAAACCACGAAAGCAGCTTTTAGGTTATTTTAGATGTCAACTCCCCATTTAGGTTTTCTTAGGGGAAATAAAATTCACACAGTCTGCTTCAGTAAACTTGAAAAAACAAATTATATATATGAATGCCACAATTTTCAGAAATTGCCTAATGATTTAGTAATTGCACTTGAATTTCGAACGTAACTGATTTCCAGGTACCATTGAGTTGTTTTATTTTTGACTGAATTCAGTAGAACTCTTAACTACCCAGGTACATTGTCCAACTAATTGCTTTTACTTAACATGGAAGTTAGCTAATGAGTTTTTCTCATATTAAAATGCAATCCTTTCTTCTTCCACTGATTTTAATATACAATAAACGCATTTTAACTTAGGGCATTGATTTGTTACAACCATGTATTTACAAAATAATTAATCTGAATCGTCAATAATTGGTGTTTCAATTCATATTTATTGCTGATATTAATTCTTATATGTAGTTTATGTACGAGAATACGCAGCTGAGCTATTAACAAATAATTGAAATGCATAAGTAAGTTCATTGAAGGTATATTATTTAGGTAATAATAGCGAATATTTTATATTAAATAAGAATGCAACAGTGTGAAATTACATGTTGGTTGTATTTCTGAGAAAAGTTCTATTTTGAAGGAGAGCGGCGGTCTGGTCTATTTTTACAGTGCAATGTGATTAATTTATATTTGTGTATTTTATGCAACTGCTAACTAAAATGTCCACGATACATCACTGCGTATGACCATTATTTCATATAAAACAACGTGTATGCTAATACAACTGTATTATCCAACATGTCTACAACGCTAGATCAGATCTAAGAAGCAAGTAGACCAAGGAACAGGAGAGCTCTGAAATCAGAGAGGGACATAGTACCTTTCTGTTTCTAGCATGACTCCTTAAAGAGAAAATTGGGGAAAGATCCAAAGCGTAACTAGATCCGGATGACTAAGAAAACAAGCATAGAGAGGGTCCCTAACGCTTTCAGTTAAAACACATCAGACGTCGTCCGATCCCACAGTAAGTGCGTCACACTTGATGGTCCCTGGAGGGAGGCGGTTCCTAATTGTACATTCAGGAAATAAACCTTTACAGCGTGCATGTATACATCCATCCCCCAGCCTTTCTGCCTCGGTAGCATAGATGGTAGCGTGTCTGCCTTACGTGCAAGAGGTCCCGAGTTCTTAAGTCGGTCAGTGCGAATTATCTGGATAAGATTTGACTTGAACCTTTCACGGTGAGCGCTATTAATCAAGGCTTCGCGGGTGATCAGCCGTGCTGAGCTTTCGGCCATTTTATACTCCATGGCCTTCGTCATATGATGTAAGAGAACACCAGATTAATATATGGATAAGGTTTACTTCCGGGATTTTCCCTTATCCTGAAATATGGATGTCGGGTTACTCCCTCCCTTAGCGGAGGGGATCCGTCCCCTTCAGTTGCGGACCCTTAGCACTCGTAGTACCTCTGACGTTACTAGAGGAACCTCGGGCCGAACATTCGAGCCCCTCCCTCTGGGAGTTGTTCGGTTTGGGTTGGTCTCGGCGGCAGTGGTTCCCGATACCCGTGGGAATCGGGTACGTCTCCGGACGGGGTTGAGGGAAGCTATTAATACTTCCGGTTGCTAGCTTGCAGAGCTAGTAGAAGGTGTGCTAGATCGCCAGGCGGCCCCACAGAGGTCATATCGGTAGCCTTCACCTTTGGTGTTGGCACGCGTAAGTGGCGTATCCACTTCCATCCCGTCTGGTGTCCTTGGACCAGATGTGGGGGGGGGACTTGTTATTAACCCATGTCTTGCCCTATGGAAAGCTCCACGGAGGACGCCGGGCGCCCTTTGGGACAGCTCGGATACTCCCTGGTTTTAAGAGGCCCGGGTCTTGGTCCTACGGGTCCAGGACTGATGGGAGTAGACCCTCTGGACTCAACTGGACTCAACAACTGTCGGGTTACTTACTCTAAGCTCTATGGACGCTGGACTCATTTGAGCATCATTTCATCCATTTCATTCATCGTCCGATATGACTTAAAACTTTGGAGGACGTAAATTATATATATATATATATATATATATATATATATATAAAACAGTTGAACACAGCGAAGACCGTCGTCTGGTCACAAAACCGTAAACCATATGACGAACGAAATTATAGGTACAGAAAGTGAGGGACAGGGCAGACCTGGAACAAGAATCGTCCCAGCTTTTGCCTACCGAAACAGTGAAACTAGGAAAAAACCCATAGTGAGAGTGCGTAGTCGCCGGGAATCGAACCTGCGACCACCGGAATGTGTTACCGCGGCGCCATCTTGCTCCGCTGTTCACTGGCAGACGAAAGCAATCAGAATAACTGTTGCAACCTTGAACATGCGAAGTGGAAAAGTAGAAAGAGCAAGAGAAACGTACTTTATTCTAATAGATAGGGAGTTCGGAAGACATGCAACTCAGAAAGGCAAGGCAGTAAATTACTTAGCATGGCGGCCCGGTTCTAGGTGTCTCAGGGTGACAGCAGCAGAAGAACCAACCTTCTGATGGCTGAGCGTCGAGGCGTGTTATCCCACCAACATGCATAAATTTCACCATCACGGATGTTGGTTTATGTTGCTGGAACCTGTAAATGAGTGGGTAGATAGGGGTGGGAGAAATAAAATAAAATACAAGTCGTGACGGATTGCGTCACACCGCTAATGGACGGCTGGTTGCTGTTCTTCGGGCTTGATTAGTGCAGTAAAACGGCTCGATAACGAATCCGAAACAATAACACCGGCTGGTTGTGGCAGGATAACGAGTGCATGTTTCGTCTGAATTTATTATTTCCCTCAGTGTGAGCCGGCAGCGTGCTTCCAGGGGCTTCTGGAGGTCAGTTTCAACTCTAAAACTGCGGCTAAGTGATCAGACCCTGTAATTGATGATATTTTTATCAATAATTACGATTAAACCATTATTTATTTGGCTAATTATATAATATTCTCCATATTCTGCTACATCCTGCTATTCCGCTTTCTGCTGCCTTTGTGGAATTTCACAGAAAATACACGATTTGAGGTCAATTAAATACCAAATCGTTGATTTAGTCTATCTTATGATCTTATCTAGCTTACACAAATTATTTTTAAAGTTTTAAGGGTAAATGACACCCCACGGAGGGGGACACTGCGTCCACTAAGACAGATCTATTGTGACTAATATCCCCAGGGGATTGGGATTTCATTCAGGGGATTCATACGTAGGCCACCATGCTGGGCCCTTTGTTCCTATGTCCCCAAGTGGAGACACCCCCGGGAAGAAGGATGAGGAGAAGGAGACAGGGGGCGGCCGACCTAAGGAGCTCCCGGAGGAAGGGGATCCGTCCCCTTCAGCTGCCGTGGTGCGGGCGCTGCGAACCCTTAGCACTTGTGGTACATCTGACGTTACCAGAGGAACCTCGGGCCGAACTGCCGAGCCCCTACCGTCGGGGAGTTGTTCGGATTGGGTTGGACTCGAAGGGGCAGTGTGTTCCCAACACCCACGAGAATTGGGTACCTCCGGCCAGGCTACGGCCGCCCGGAGGGAGTACAGGGTTGCCTCATAAGTCCCGGGTACTAGCCTGTAGAGCTAGTAAAATGTGTGCGAGATCAACAGGCGGTTCCACCGAGGTTTTCGGTAGTCTTCCCTGCGGGGCTGACGCACGTAAGCGGCGTATCCACTTCAGTCCCGTCTTGATGTTGTCAACGGGGGGGGGGGGGGGCTTTTTAAGAAATGAGATATTGCCCTATGGAAAGACCCCCGGAGTTATCCATCGCTCCCGGGTTGAAGGAGGCCAGGGTCCATGGACTTTAGGGTCTTTGGACTTTTGGATAGATTCTCTGCACTTAAGTGACCCAAGGAGCCACGACAGTACAGAGGGCAGGGTCCATACAGGTTACTTGGATAGAGACCTCCCCCGACAGGCCAGGACAACGAACCGCTCCCCTGCAACGGGACGGCAATGAGCGCAGCAGCCGAGCCCTAATAGTCCCTGGATGGCGGTCCCGAAATGGTCCCAGCAGAGGAGCGGAGACCGGCAACCGACATACCGGAGGAGGAAGTAGTTTTTCTCAGAGCATATCATCTCACCATGCACCGCCGAGACACCCGCCGACACTTTCTACCCTGAAAGAGACCATCAGATGAGAGATGATATGAAATGATAATGGAGATGATATAGAGGGAGAGGAAATTCGGAGGATGTAATAGAGGAGGGGATACGTCCCCTTCAGCTGCCATGGTGGGGCGCTGCGGATCCTTACCACTCGTGGTACCTCTGACGTTACTAGAGGAACCTCGGGCCGAACATCTGAGCCCGTCCCTCTGGGAGTTATTCGGATTGGGTTGGTCTCGATGGGGCAGTGCTACATCGGTAGCCTTCACCTTTTTGTGTTGGAGCGCGTAAGTGGCGTATCCACTTCCATCCCGTCTTGTGTCCTTGGACCAGATGGGGGCCCTTGTTTGTCACCCAGGTCTTGCCATATGGAAAGCCCCACGGAGGACGCCGAGCTCCCTGTGGGACAGCTCGGATGACTCCTTGGTTTTAAGAGGCCCGGGTCTTGGTCCTACGGGTCCAGGACTGATGGGAGTAGACCCTCTGGACTCAAACAAACCTACCGAGCATTCGCCTAGCGACCCAGGAAACCTCCCGAAAAAATCCATGGGTCAGGTAGGTCGGCTACGGGAATCAAACCCGGGCCTCCCGAATGCGGGCCACAGACGTGTGTGTGCGTGTGTGTTTAACACCCGCGTTTACTACATACGGCACCGCAGGCGATGATACTGATGATGCATGAGATGAAGATGGAGCACCGGTGGAATGAAATGGCGGGGGAAACCGAAGATTCCGGAGAAAACCCGCCCCAGCGCCGTGTTGTCCATCACAAATTTCACTTTGCGGTCACCTGGGATCGTACCCGGGCCGCATTGGTGAGAGCCAAGCGGTCTAACCACTGAGCCACGGCGCGGCCGGGGCTACAGACGACCGCCTGAGGCATCCCGCTCGGTAACACCTCCAGGAGGAAGCGATGAAGTGACAACTGCAAGAGGTTATAGGGTCGCAGGCAGGCAGGGTACACGGACTAGGGAGAAGTACTGAGAATTCTTGGATTCGTTTCACTGCTAACAATATTCCTGGTCCGGTGCCGACCAGCGTCGTTCCCCCCAAACAATGCCGAATCCACATCATCTGTGCACCACCCTATACAATGAGCCTGAAAGATAATAAAAAAAATTGAATGAAGAGAAATGGTATCGTGATATGAGCCCTAGCACTCGCCTCAGTAACAAAGTGAAGCGACGAAAAACCCAAATTAGAGTACGTGCTTGACGATGCGATCTCTCGAATGTGAGTCACACGTCACCGCGTCATCATCTCGCTCGCTACAAATTATTATTACAAACTCTTAATCTATATTTAGTATTAGGATTACTACGGAGGGATTCGGCACCGAAACCTGTGGTTTATTGTACCAGCACGGATAGTAGAAGGTGTGCTAGATCACCAGGCGGGCTCGAGGTCATATCGCTAGCCTTCCCATTTTGGTGTTGGCGCGCGTAAGTGGCGTATCCACTTCCATCCCGTCTTGAGTCCACAGGACCAGATGGGGGGCTTGTTAGTCTCTAGGTGTTGCCCTTTGGAAAGCCCCACGGAGGCGCCGGGTGCCCTTTTGGGACAGCTCGGTAACTCCCTGGTCGAAAGAGGCCAGGTTCCTTGGTCCTACGGGTCCAGGACTAATGGGAGTAGAACCTCTGGCATTAACTGTGGTTTATTGTACCTAAGCTCCAAGGGAAACATCCCCGGGAGGAAGGATGTGGCGAGAGGGGACCGAGTACGGCCGATCTAAGGAGTCGAGATAGTGCAGAGGGCTGGGTCCATAATATTTACCGGTTGGAAACTCTACCGACAGGCCAGATCAACGGCCTCCCGCCCACCGTGTTTCAGAAACGGCACATCAGGTCGGCTCGGAAGACCGGAAACCGTCCTACCGAAGGAAGAAGTGTTCACCAGGAGCACATGATCCTGCCACGCAGCACCGAGACACCCGCCGAAGCTTCTACCCCGTAAGAGACCACCAGATGAGAGATGATGTGAAATGATAATGGGGGGACCTCGAGGCATAACATAATCACAACTGCTATGTGGTAGAGGCGTGTACGGTACGTCCAACCAACTTTCTCTGTGTTCGATTGGTACGTTCGAATAGTTATGTCCTCCAGTAAGAGAGACAACAGAATAAATACAGTACAGATTGTGTAATAAATACATGCAAAGTGATATTTTAAATATTGTTTCTGAGACACAAAAGGTTAATGTTTACATGTTTAACAATACAACACTGCCAAATAAATATTAGAGCATTTATAGTACGTGCTATAATTATTCGAATACTTCTGTCAACCTCTGTACGTTTGTGAACTGTTGATTCATTCCGTGCTTCATTTGGCCATAGAATCGCGCCAAGTCGCTTGAAATTTGTTCCATAATTCTTCGTTTTGATAAAAATTTTACAATTAGAACACATGTGCAATAGTAAACTGCTCCATGGCTGGACACAGATGGAAAAAATGCCAGATATTCAAAGTAAAGCAACAGACGGAATGCATGTGGATATAGCAACAATATAAAACAATGTCGGCAACCGACCAACAAATATTTATCAAACGATCCAAAGCCGGCGCGCTCTGTGTATAATCCTTTACAATGTACACTACAGTGGGATGTAAAAGAACCTCTAAACCTTAATTTACATCATCAGTAATAACATATTACAGTGAATGTCAAACAGGATAACCAATTATAGCTCAAATACTCGTATCATTTCAAACTAATTAACTGTAATTAAAGGTGAGTATACATTTTACACCTCATTCTTGATGTTTTCAGAAATTAATGATATGTATCCAACTTCCCTGCCTCTTTAATATGTGCATTTTCATAATCCAGTCTGCGACATTTTCTTCTTGAAATGCTGAATGTCTACTAACGTCCATAGTACTTAAGTATTTTCTGACAATCCATTTTGAGCCATGCAGCAATCATCATACAATTGACTTCTAATTTACTAAGTTATATCATCTGATACTGGAGTTACGAAGGGTAAGATTTAAATTTATAAACAAAATAAACGAGCGGGATCTCTCAGGTGGTTTCGTCTGTGGCCCACATTCGGGAGGCCCGGGTTAGATTCCCGTGGCCGACCTACCTGACCTATGTGTTTTTTCGGGGATTTTCCCGGGTCGTTAGTCGAATGCTGAGTAGGTTAATAACATCCCCCGAGCTTCCTATCCCTCCATTTCATCTCCATTATCTTTTAATATCATATCTCATCTGGTGGTCTCTTTCAGGGTAGAGGTGTCAGCGGGAGTCTCGGTGGTGCATGGCAGGATGATATGCTCTGAGGAAAACTACTTCCTTCTCCGGTAGGTCGGTTGCCGGCCTCAGCTCCTCTGCTGGGACCATTTCGAGACCGCCAGCGAGGGACCTTTGGGGCTCAGATCGCCTGCCTGGGACCTTTAGGGCTCGGCTGATGGGCTCGTTGCCGTCCCGCTGTAGGGAAGCGGGTTCGTTTCCCTGGCCTGTAGGGGGAAGTCTCTATCCAAGTAAACACGGTTTAACAACAGAGTTTCTACTCCCATTAGTCCTGGATCCGTAGGACCAAGGACCCGGCCTCCTTCTACCCGGGAGCGATGGAAACCTCCGGGGGTCTTTCCATGGGGCAATACCTTGGGTCTAAAAAGCCCTCCCATCGACTACAACTTCAAGACGGGTGGAAGTGGATACGCCACTTACGCACCGCAACTCCGCAGGGAAGACTACCGAAAACCTCGGTGGTGCCGCCTGATGATCTAGCACACCTACTAGCTCTGCAGGCTAGTAAACGGAACTTATTAGGCAACCCGCTACCCCCTCCGGGCGGCCGTATCCTGGCCAGAGGTACCCAATTCCCCGTCGGAATTGCCCCCTCCAGTCCAACCCAATCCGAACAACTCCCCTACGGGAGGGGCTCGACAGTTCGGCCCGAGGTACCTCTAGTAACGTCAGAGGTACCACGAGTGCTAAGGGTCCGCAACGCCCGCACCTCGGCAGCTGAATGGGACGCATCTCCTCCCCTACGGGAATCCAAGTAAACAGTAGAGCCCCTACCCTCTGTACTGCCGTGGCTCCTTGGGTCGGCCGCCCTTTGTTTCCTTCGCCTCATCCTTCCTCCCGGGGGTGCCCCACTTGAGGCATAGGAACAATGGACCGAGCATGGTGGCCTCCGTACCAATTTCCTCCGTAATGAGCTCCTAATAATTTATAAACAAAATAGGGTGGCAGATAAATAATTACAATAAATAAAATCCGTATTGTCACCCGAACGTCGGAACTCCCTATAGAACCGGCCGGCAGCAGCAGGAGACGGAGGCGTTTGCCCACGCCCACTCATTTGTCTTATAGCGGTAACGAGGGGTGGCTGGAAAAACATCACTGTGCCGTCTCTTTCCGCTCCCCCTGAGTTCTCGAACTTACGGGATATTTCATCTAATCCGGAACCTTTTAGATTGGCCAGTTGGTCCTATATAAGCAACGCGTCGGGCTGGAGGAAAGTCAGTGCTTGACGAGCAGCATAGGAGCGCCGTGCTGGTGAACGGACGAGAAGACTGTGTACGTGCATCGGAAGAGTGTACGTAACTGTGAGCGTGCAGTGGAACTGTAACGAAGGAACTGGTGAATCGTAATTGTGTGCATTACGTAATTCTGTGTAATTGGCAAGTGTTCAACTGTAAGTCGGTGGAAATAAAGAACATTTTGAGTTTGTGCAATTGGACTTTTAATTTCGCGAACCCACAAAGTCACAGTATGTTAAAAGAAAAGTATATAGTAGCAGGGGTGGCTTCTGAGGTAGTGCCGCTGTGCCATTGCACCGTTTGTATGAAAACGAAAGAAAGAGAAGTGTATAGGAATTGCGCAAAAAGGATTGTTTCAGAGTATGTGCTCCCTCGTGTGAATAGACGCGTTAAACACAAGCGTTCTGTCATTGTTTTCCGTTGCTTGGTGCCGATTCCAAAAAGGCACCATTTACGCTCATAAGCGCCTGTGTTAATGGCTAGGATGTCTGCTTATACACGGCTTCTTATGGGAGAATGTAGCGCCGAGATTTCTCTGGCGCATAACTTACGCTTCATCCGCTAGAGTGCAGTAAAGCAAGATAACTGTCTCTCTGTCGCGAAATCGTACACGAACGCTTCGTATCACATTCTCCATGAACTGTATAACCAAACTTTTACTGTACTCGTTACACCTGTGCGTAACAAGAGTAGGGATGTAATAAATATCTATTTCTGTTTCCCTGTACGTTCTGTTTGGTACAGTATACTATAAAATAGGATGGATTATTGATAAGATTACCTAAATCATTCGAAATTGGTACATATATTTATATTTTAACAACCCTTGTTTATTTATTTATCTATTTATTTATCTATTTATTTATTCATTCATTTATTTATGGCACCGCTAATACAATGACTCACCGGACGCCCCTGTAAAGTTAGAGTTAGAAATTTTCTTAAAAAACTAAAGGCGTCATTAACTAAGGATGTTAAAGATAAACAATAAGTAAACCTAAGTTTATTAGGATTCTAGTGAAATTATCTCGATAAAAGGCCCATTAGCTCAAGGTTCAGCAAGTTTCCAAGGTAAGAACTCAATTCTTAAATATATCTAGGTAGGCGCAAGGCATTTTTAGAACGTAGAGAGTAACAGAGTGAAAAATTGTGTTTTAAAGGCGAATGGAAAGCTGTAAGACTTAAAGCTTTCACGACGACCATTACTGATTAAAGCTTCACGGGTTATCAGTCGTGTCAAATTAGATTGAGCTTTAGGCCAGTGTAAACTCCATGGCCGTCTTTGCCCGCCTCGGTAGCGTAGATGGTAGCACGTCTGCCTCACGTTCAAGAGGTACCGAGTTCGAACCTCGGTCAGGGTAAGTTACCGGGGTTTTCCCTTATCCTGAAAGACGAATGTCGGGTAACTCTAAGCTCCATGGACCCCGGACGCATTGAGCATCATTTCACCCATTTCATCCATCGCCCGATATGACTAAATGTTGGAGGACGTAAATTACAAAAAAAAAAAAAAAAAAAAAAAAAAAAAAAAAAAAAAGTCTTACATGGACACGGCTGATCACCCGTGAAGCTTTAATAGAATGAACTGCTGCTATTTTTGTATCGTAAATAAGGATGTTGGTGGGGATTCAGGTTGTAGGCGAGATTTAAGTTTATAAAAGAACGTGTATTTCTAATTGTCACGTATTTTCCCTTTGTGTTTTACACTTTCACAGAAGTGTTTATTGTGATCGATTAACGGAAGTGCGTGGCGCCTAAAGATCCTCATCATTATCGGTTTATCAGAAATATTTGGCGATCGCGTGAGGAAATCTTTCGAGTAGCACGACGATTTACGCTTCTTATTATCATTGTGGAACAGTTGTTTAAAACCGTAAAGTATTGATGCATCAGAAGCTAGAAGATTTAATATTCAATTTTTAGTTTCTCGTGCTGGGATTCCGAAATAGTTTAAGTCTGTATCTTCAAACAGCTGACCATTAGCTTCCATTAAATTTATTATCTAACTTAACTGGTGCTGTCCATTATCTCACACAGCCACGGTTACCCTGTGAAAAATATCTCATTGTTCACCACTGGAGCTATTGGTAGTAGATTCTTAGAAGGCCGAAAGAACTGGAGAATACTTCGCCATATCTACTAAACCATGTATTAGATATTGCGATCCCGAAAGGACAATGGGTAAGTTGATCAGACCTTTTTAACAATAATTTATTAAAAACAATAAAACACAACCATGATAATATGAAAGTGTGTATAATACGCCTAATAAAATATTGGAAATAGAAAAAAAATCTGATGTGTGCATTCATATGATTTTTTCTACTCACTTTTGCCGAAACCATTTTTAAAAACACTTCCCTTGTATCTTCTTCTTGTTAATTCAGAAATGGTTTCATTATGTCTTCTTGCAAATGCAATCAAAAGAAAAATTGCAGTAGATTTTAAGAAGCCTTCGCTATGTGATGACTTAGACATTCCATTCTCTTTGTATATCCAAGACATAAAACGAGTAGTGACTTCCTATTTTAGAGAAACATAAGTCTTGGGAAATAAAGGAATATCTCGAAAATGCCTTACCCCACAAAAAACAACTAATTGTTGCAAACGCTATTTTAATTAGTTCTATATTGTTGGTGCGCAAAGAATTTGTGTATCTAAGATAGACCAGATAGAATAGGGTTTTATTCGAGATGCGTTCAAGCTATAACATAATCTCGCAGCAGCCGGAGGCCAATTTTGCAGGCGATGTCTGCAAAGCTCAATCAGCGATCCTCCAAAGCAACGTTCTCCACTCGCTGGACCATGTCGTCAGACTGGCTGGTGCGAGGCCGTGACTGCCTTGTTTTGTGGTCACACGATGTTCTGCCTTCATTGAACTTCCACACCCAGGAACGCACATTAGACACATCCAAGCTAACATCACCACATGTCTGTCTGAACTGGCGATGAATTTTAATAAGTGTCACACCACGAAAATGGAGAAAACGAATGATTACACGCTGTTCTTGCAATGAAAACGCCGCCATTTTAAGTATCAAAAACAATCCTAGCTCTCGTCGCTGCCACTAGAGTTCTATGCACTGTACAGCACTGCCATCTCTGTCAAGCATTCACAAAGAGTTCACGTGTATTTTAAAACAAAAAAGCAGAAGTTTCTATCTGCTGGAGGGGTTATAACTTGAAAGCACCTCGTATTGCAATATTAGCTGGCTGGTCATCAAACTCAAATTATGTATATAATTTCAGCTTTCAAAAGTCATCAGTTATGCAAAGGTCATCTATAATGAGGAGGAATTTTGAGGATATTCCTAGAAGATTCAAGATATCTATTTCATTTGTCATGAAAATCTCTTAAACACATGGTATTTTAATGAAAATCAGTAGGTGCATTTTTGAGAAAATGCAATTTTTTGGAAAAGCATTCCATATCAAAGGTAGTCTGGGGTACAGCGAGTATCTGAAAATATTCGTGTCAAAGTCTTGGAAAATTGAACTTAAATACCTATTTGGAATTTAACCGACTTTTCGTTTATGAATTATGATGTGTATAGATGTTCACACACATATAATAGCCGCGTTCATTCCATCCCAGCGATATCAAAGCTTTCCCTTCTGACCACGCATTTTCACACGTAAGCAATTATACGGGTCTTCCACCCTTAAACATATGGGGTGGTCCTTCTCAATACGTTCATCAACTTAAAGCGTTGTTGCAATATTTTTCTTGTGTCCTCAGAACTCCGGTACCTTCTATTAGGTTAGACTGTGCAAACGTGCTTCTTATGTGTGTTAATTAAGCTTCTTATATTTATAGAAGTTACATAGTGTTTGACTTAGTGTAGTTTTATAAATGTATTAGTGTTTAATACTTATTGGTGTTTAGCACTTGCGTAATTTAATTAAGATGTGGAGACCTAACATGGATATGCTAACAAGGATTTCCATTCATACTTGTAATATATACCTAACAGCATTTCTAATTTTTCTCGAGTTCTAAAGTTATGACATTTAATTATTATTCGGAATGTACGCGATTATTTATTTAAATTTTGTTTACCAGAATGCCCCCACCCCCAAAAAATTACACTGCTTAAATTTATTCAAACTTGTAAAATTAGCAGACATCCTTGTAAAAAGGTTCCAGCATTTAAAAAGAGTAATAGAGTTTCCAAACTAGTGTTTCTTTAATTCCTTAGTTCGTTTTCTTACTTTTGAAGTATTTACTGCTTTGTTAAACCAACTGAAATTCGCCACTTGTAGCTGCCATTGCAATAAACAAAGCTCTAACGTGCAATCTTTGCTTATAAAGTATTATTAACTACCAGAATATCCAAAGGGCTTATTTAATTGGCAAGTAAATATTCCTAGCAAATTCATGCACATTGATGCAATTTAACCCTTTTAAAATTGCAATGATGTTTTACTAAGCATTTCTTGGATATTATGCTAATAATACGCATTTAGTTCTCGTTGGTAATATAAGTATTATTCTATAACAGCATAGGTAATATATCTCTTTTCAGTTATGTTATGAAACAGTCTAAGATTATGTATTATTATAGGATATATTAATTATTTAAAATTCATTTGAAAATATCAATAAGTAAACCAAATGACTAGTTTGTACAGTGAAATCAGCTTGAAGTTTCTTTTCCTTCTAAATGTTATTTTAAACAACCGCAAACCTGGGTATTTTCAGCTATAAACACGAGCCTAACATTCTTCACCCCTCCAACCCGGTTAAAGTCTGTCTAGTGAACGCGAGTGCAGTTTCCTCCTCAAAGGAAACTACCCTTCCGCCCACTAATGACCGTCATAAATCTATCTCCACACTTCAGAAATGGAACACTGTCGTTGAGAACCAATAGCAACCCGATTTTCTCGAAGTGACAGTCGCATGTCTACTCCACGTGGAGTCTCAGTTGCCAAAGTTCCAACTTCCAGTTGATCTATGTCATTACGTGCAGAAATTCGTTGTGTGTCACGATTTGGACACCGTGGGAGGGAAATGAAGTGGTAAATGCAGATGTAGTAGATAACTTTCAGTCAAGTAAAAATAATCAAGGTGATGACAATAGTGTGAATAACTGGGCCGAGTTATGTTACTGGAAAAGCCTCAAAAAACAAAGTTATAACGGGAACTGTGTCTAAGCAAATTCAAGCGTTTGTTTTGAACACATATAAATATGTGCTGACAAATAATCTTGGTAAGGGGTCGTGCAATGAACCCGATGATAAATGATGGGTATTCACAGAAATAGAGTAAGACATATTGTGACGAAAGGAATACCAAAGACGCCGATCAAGTGTGAAAACAAAAGGAAACGTTTCTCTAAAGTAGATAATTTCACATGCGATTTAATTCGTCGAGAAATTTATAGATTCTATGCAAAAGGGAGAGCGCCCACCTTAGAGGAATTGGTTGCACATCTGCAAGAAATTTGTGATTTTCCTTATGGACACTGCACTTTGTGCAATCTGCTAAAGGAGCTGGGTTTCAAATACCGCACTTTGAATAAGATAAGGGTTATTTTGGAATCCAGTAGAATTGTAGCTTGGCTATATATAACTAAGGGAGTTTTGCAGTAATGGACATAAGATTATTTAAACGAAACCTCGTACGATATCCATGGCGTATCGAGAAAGGTGGCAACCTTGCAGAAAGGTCTGGCAGAAGGAGGGTCTGTGTTGTAAAACGATTATAAGGGCTTATCAAAGGCAGTGGCCAACGTGCACATGAGTTAACTAAACAGACTCTACGTGTATCCTAAGATGTTTATGACATTGTGGTTAGGGGTGAGAACAGTTTTTCCTTACAAAGCGAAGCGCCTGGGGATGCTTTAAGCGCGGTCACTTTACCACAGAGCTTTCTCTAAAACGTTTTCATTGTATAAAGGTGCCTTAAAATATGTATTTCCGATGAAATGTCGATATGACTTTTTGGGGCGGAATGCAATGCTTTCTATATTTATTATAAATAGTAGAAAAAGTAAAAAAGACCCAGTTCTGCAATAATGTACTTCCTAAAGTATTATATATGTACTCTGATAAATTTAAAGCATTTTTGGCACTTAGAGATCCTAGCCCCGATTATCGCTGTAGTATATCGAGCGTCTAATTTGTTATTTCAGCTGGAAAGCCGCACGCTGTTTAGCAAACAGTTGAAGAGCTAAACACGAATGTAATTTAGTAGTAATCCGGACATGTGAAAATGATGCGCACGTCCGTCCGCTGTGAGGGAAGAAGATGTTTGACACCGCAGAAGAGGAAGGTATCCATCTATCTGTATGTGGGTGCTGCGGTCCAGGAGTTGAGATTAATGGCGTGACCTGACTGATGGCTTCCTGCCCCACTGACATGAGCAATGTCGCCAGCATCTCATCTGGAAACTTTCTCAAGTCTCTAAAACGTCACGCTTCTATTCATGCACCCTCCCTGCATTCGACAGAAGTAATGGCACGACTAAGGAGTCTTCAAAATAATACGCCATGGTCCAATTACAGCCCTCGTTTAGCTTTTTAAGTACGTTTGCTAGTAAAAAGCAAATATTTGCCTTGGTTCGTCAATTCAGTTCTCTTCTAATGGAACTAAACGTTCACAATCATAGCGTACATACAATTTTTAGATATGCTGTCCAATATAAACCACTTATATTTGAAATTAAGAATAGTAATGCTCAGTGGGATAACTTTTATATGAGAATGCAATTTTACTGTATCTGGAAATTATATGTATTAAATGGAGACTAAAGCAATCGCCGATTATTTGAATGGTTCAGAAATGCATTCTTTTAATGAATCCAGATTTTCGAATCTGGATTATTAATTCCAATGCCACTTCCTTTGCACGTGGAATTGATACCACAAGTTGTGACAATTTCATAATAAATATCAAAATAACACAAAATCAACAGCAATAATAACAGTAGTAATAAAATTATATCAAAGATATATTTATTACACAAGTTTTAGTTATTTATTCGTTGCTGTATTTTGCCATAATCTTCTGAACTATGAAGGTCAAATAACAAAGAAGGCAAAGCAGCAACAGCATTGCAAATATCGATTGTATAGACTGCTATTTCCACACAAATTTGGTCGCATATTTATAATTTCGTATTCAGGCTTCTCTAAATAACATGTAAAAACTGATATTATCTTTCTCTTAGGATTGTAGCATTCAGCTCTCAGTAAAAAAATAACGTAATCTTCAGAAAGATTAATACATTTGTCATATCGGTGTTTTAATTTAATTAAACCATCTCTGTAAGTGCGATTTATCATGGTCCACAAAACAGCTGTTCACTGCATCAATGACCTCGTTGCTCCGTAATCTTCGTTCTCCAAGAAATTCTTTTGAGTTTTGGGAACAGGTGGTAGTCACTGGATGCTAGATCTGGCGAATATTGTGACTTTGTGGGTTCGATGAATTAAAAAGCGAAGTTGCACAAACTCAAAATGTTCTTTATTTCCGCAGAATAACACTTGGTACACTTGCAAATCACAGCAGGATTACGTACCACACACAATTACGTAACACTCACAATTAAAATTCACCAGTTGCAGGTACACTCGGCACCGCACCGTAAGCTCTGACTCAAAACTCAAAAACTGACTGACTTGGCGTACCGTGCTTCTATTTATACGTAGCTAACCGGTTCTAGAAAATTCTATACAATGGAGAGGAAAGATATGCGAGAGATTTCACGTTCTTTCCACAGGGAAGGCAGGTGGAGGGGAAACCACTTGGGCTCTGGTTATTTCTCATCACAACCCGTCTCTGCTCGGTACGTCATTAGCGCTACGCATTAGCGTAGCCGTGGCCTAGATGCCGTATGTCCCCCTCTATTGGCTAGCTCTTCCTGCTAGCTGATTGTTAGTTCGACGATTGGGTAACAATATAGTGGATGTACAAGCAATTCGAACTTTAATTCACACATTTATCGCACTGCAGTGAATGAACGAAGGGTCGGAGCGTTGTCGTGACGAAACAAGCCTTTTTTTCCTTGCCAAATGAGGTCTTTTCCTTTTCGTCTCACCACATAATCTTGCGTAGCAGTCACCAGTGACACTGCCCGCCTTGGTAGCATGTCTGCCTCACGTTCAAGAGGTCCCAAGTTCCAATATCGGTTAGGGTGAGTTACTTGGTTAATTTTTTTGCCTTGTCCTGAAAGACGAATGTCGGGTAACACTAAGCCCCATGGACTCCGGACTCATTTGAGCATCATTTCACCCATTTCATTCATCGTCCGATATGGCACCCTTTTTGTAATTTACGTCCTCCAACGTTTAGAGGACGTAAATTAAAAAACAAAAAGCAATACTTTCTCTTTTTCCAAGTAATCAATACAAATAACTTCCTGTGCATCCCAGAAAACACTCGACATAACCTTGTTAGCTGAAAAAATTGACGTTTCTTGTAGTTGGTTCACCTGGCGGAATCCACCGTTTTCACTGTGATTTACTTTCTGAAGTGCAGTGATGTATCCGTGTTTCATCCATGGTAATAAGCCGTCTCAAAATTTCACTGGGATTTTTATGGTAGAGCTCCAGATTCTGAACAGAATCAGTTTTTCTTTGCGACTTTTGATGAGGTGTCAGCAAACGCGGCACCCATCTTGCACAGACCTTTTGAAAGCCCAAAATATTACTTAAAATACTACCTGCACGTTCTTCTGCCTCTGCTATCTCAAAAAACTTTAATTTGTGGTCTTCCAATACTAAACGATGATTTTCTTCTATGAACTCTGGAGTTGTGACTTCCACGGGGTATCAAGAACGAGGCTCATCACTAGTGTTCGTACGTGCCATTTTAACCTCTGCGACCCACCTTTTAATCATGGTATATGAAGGGGAAGGGCCTTTCAATGTACTGTCCATTTCCTCTTTGATTTCTTTAGGCGTTAATGCTTTCAAATGGAAGTATTTAATCACTGGTCATGTTATCAAATCTTCCATTTTCGTGAAACCTCTACACTGGTCTTGTTTAAAATTCTGCCATTCTAAAGCTAAACAGGTATTCACCTGTAACTTGGATACAAGCGTGTATCTTTCAAACTGGTTAGTGGCGTCATCTTTATGTGAGGCACGGGACTTATCAACCGATCCTCGTATAGAAAATAACTATTTATATTTAATGGTTTAAAAGAAAGTTGTCGCTGAAATATCAATTTGAGCTGATGCATAGAAACAGCATTATATCATAGGTCATTACAAAAATTTATTTTGTAAACTATTATAAACCGTTTCTAATATTTTTCATTTTTAAGGTGGGCTCGCTTGCGAACACACACACACACACACACACACACACACACACACACACACACACACACACACACACACACACACACACACACACACACACACATACACACACACACGCGCACACACACACACACACACACACACACACACACACAAACTTAAATCCTTCTTCAGCTGCCATGTGTGCCTTCGTGGCGGACCCAGGTGGCACACAAAACTAATATAATGCATTAAAGCACAAAACCAAACATTTATTCAGCAGTCATAACTTAGGGGACATAAAATGTACACCCTTAGATTGTAAGGAAATCACAAATAGAACCAGAAAACTAGATGTACAGCCTTCCCGTATCCATTAAACACAAACGTCTGATACGTAAAATTCAAATGATTTTCTATATTCGCTCTTCTACAAACTATTCTAGCTAATTCCTGTTAATCGAGATAAACTTTCGTGCAACATTTACACATGACGTGAGTGGCGGCTGGTGGGTTAAATTATTGGTGGTGCACAAATGAAAAATAAAATACAGAGTAGTAATAACTTACCTATTTATACAGATTCTCTGCTCTACTCTCCTTAGACCTGGCGAATCTATCGATAACTTTTGCGTTGAAGTCGCTGATCTTCATAACAAAATCTCTCTCAATTGAAAGCATTGCTAATGCTGACAATCGGTCCTGTGACATTGTGTTCCCAAGGAAAGTTTTTATTCCTTTTAAAGTTGAGAAACAGCATTCTGCTTCAGTGGTAGACATTGGCATAGTTAACAGTACTCGGAGGAGTTTGACATATTCTCTGAATGTAGCACATAAATTGTTTTCCTTATTGAAGTCCATCAAGCACAAAGCGCCGGACATTCTGCGAAGTTCCTCTCGACTGTAAATTACAGTCAGTTCTCTACGAATTTTTGTTCCAATGATAAAAGGATAGAACCTTATTTTTTCTCTAAGAGAATCCTCTGGAAATGTCTTAAAAATTTTCTTGATGAAACAAAGTTGAGGCTACCAGATTCCCCGTGAAGCTAAATCTGTCCTTTGCTTCTCTAAGAATGTCACATACTTCAAGAGCTTCCCTTCTTTTCACATCATGATCTTCTATTCCTCTTTTAATTGCAGTTTCTTCGTTTTCCTCGATATCCACGCTATTTCTTACCTTTTGCACTTCCCTTTTAAATGCGTTTAGCTGGGCGACGGCAAATGTTGCATTGCAGTCTCGTTTCTGCAGCTGATTGTACAAAATGTCCACATGTGGCATGATCTTGTAGAAGAAAGACAGCCAGAATACAAAATTATAATCTTTCAAAGTGGCCATAAACCCAAAAGCCTGAACAAGTGTGGCGTTGTTGTTTAACAGAGCTCTCTTCTGAATAACCTCAATGCATTTAATTAAATTCTCCCTGTGTTCGAAAAGCAGAACACACAGAAGCTAAGCCTGAAGGTCATGCTATAGCCGTTGCTAAGAGTAGGGGGAGCTAGGTTTATAAACCTCCATTTAAGCAATGTATAAGAAGCCACTCCCATCTCTTCACCTTCCCGCAACCCCCTCAGAGAGCCTACATTTGGGTGAAATCTTAGGTTAACTCTTCGCTGCAAACCTGCGGCTCCTACAGCTAATCACTGTTTATTTCGACTTCGCGGTCACGGGCAGCTACAGACGATAAGCGTAATTGAAACATGTTTGTATATAAAACAATGCAAACAAGTACAGCTTTAATGTGCAAAATGCACGTGTTATATATTCAGAATCAATGGGTGTAGCGCAAACCTGCAACCTTATGGAGGAACCGCCCCTGAACTATACAATAGCTGAAGTAATAGTAATCAAATAATGAAATAAATAAGCGGATCGCTGAGTGACGTCTTTGAAACTTCGCGGTCCTTACGTGGCCACTAATAGAAACGAATAGCGAGTTAAAATTTGAAACAGTATAAGTATTTGTAAACTTTAACTTATAATTATCTCGGAAATAGTTAACCCAAAAGGTTTTTGATACAAATTACGTGATTTGACGAGACCTAATTCTTTTTTTGTAGAAAAATTTCGTCTATCTCTTTTGGCTCATCAATTAAATAAAAGTCATTCATAATGTATACTACAGAAAATTAAGACATACATTAAATGTGTGATTAGTGTCGTAAACATATGGCATTTTAACAAAAACCTTTGAGTTAAGAGTACCTGAAAATGTGCAATTTCGGTGAAATTTCGGTATTAAATTATTGGCATAAATATTCTAGAAATAAATATTTATAAATCAACTTCAAAGTTTCATACTAATTTGTGACATTAATGTCCGATTTCACCAACAAATTTCAAGACTTAACACGAGTTTAGCAATAGTTAAAACAAAAATTGCATTTCACCAACAAGTGTTAGCGTAACTCTCGTGATAAATCTCATATTAAACTAACACGCCGAATTTCTAATTTTAAGTCCTTAACAATTGTAAATAGTGAAGATGGTGGGCATGAACTCAGCTGTTGATGTCGATTTGCTATATTTAAGATCGTCTAAATGGCATTCGTAATAGAGTACGGCCTATGAGGGGAAATGATTTTGAGGCGCTATCAGAAGAAAATTGTTTTACGGAGGTACAGACTGTCGAAACATGTTGCTATGAAGATTACTGCGGAAGTACAAGAGAGGTTAGAACATGCATCGAAAGGAATATGGCGATCTCGCCTTTGCTTCAAGTATTAATAACCTTGCGATTTTATACTTCACTGAATTAGGTGGATAATACACTGTCCACCTCCCGTCTTGAAACGTTCAAGTCACTTGTCCTTCTTTGCCCCTCGTTTTAAATTTACGTAATAATGAGTTAGAATATACATCGAAAGGAATATGCCGATCTCGCCTTTGCTTCAAGTATTAATAACTTTGCGATTTTATAATTCACTGAATTATATGGATAATACATTGTTCACCTCCCGTCTTGAAACGTTTAAGTCACTTGTTCTTCGCACCTCGTTTTAAATTTACGTAATACTGACAAGTTGTTTGGTGCTTGTAGTAGTGATACATGCATTTGAATTAAATTCGTTTCCAATATTTTCCCCGCGACATCTTTCTCTTTTACATTCACTGCATCCGTCCTCTTATTTTCCATGATATCCTTACACTTCAATTAATAATTCTTTCTCCTTCGATGAGAAATTTGTCTCACGGCTTTATTTATGATTTTGTCCATCCGCCATTTGTGCAGACGAAAATGAAAACAAAAGCGCATCGGAGTACGTTCAGAAAGTCATCCATAGCCTTCTATAACTGTGATATTTACAAGTTTCTTGGCGTTAACACAGGTTTGTTAACATTTTAAGTAAACAGGTTGGTGCAATGCAAGAAATTTAACATTGGTTTTAGCGCTGTGACAATTGTTACGTTACATTTGTTAACGTCGATTTTAACATCTGTTGGTGAAATCGGGCATAATTTTTGCACTGTACTGAAGAACTGTCTATTCAACACGTGAAAACTCTAGACTTAAGAGATTCCCCTCTCTAATGGTGACACAAGAAAAAAGGTTTCAACACCGTAAGCTGTCAAACGAATATGTTAACGTTGAAACCAAGTTTTGTGCATGCCTTCTTAGATACCGATCATTTGTCAGATACTTTATGAACCCCAATAACAAATGAAGGATAGCAAAACTGCAATCAAACTGTTGCATCGTTTGACCTGGAGGAAAGGTAGGCAGAAGAAATATGTGCAACTGAGAGGAAAGGTGTGGTCGGTTCTAGAACAGCATCCTGCAGTTTAGTCACTTCCTTGAAGTAGCAACCGACATTGCAGATAAAGTTGTAAATGAGAAGATTTCTCCAAGAGCTTCATTCCAGTAGTCCCCAACTATCAGTTATCTTTAGCAAGGCTACAACATTTCATCAAGAAAATAGCTGAATCAGGAAATGTCACGATAATCTCTTGCCGAACACGCCCAATGGCAACAGTTTCTCTAACATTTACAGTCTTATAGAATCTGAAAGAGGATTCTTAATAATCTAGTAGCGCAGGGAAAAAGTAATATTGATAGTGAAAAATCTCACTATATCGCGGTGAAGCAAGTGCCGCACTGTCAAGCCTATTTTAATGTTAGGGATGATTTGACAAGATAAAAAAGTCGGAGCTATGGAGAAATTATGTGAGTCTGTTAGAAGTGGTTTATTATACTGAACGGTGAGAACAATTTACAAATAAGTGTTTGATGAAATGCTGCTTAAAAGAGAGAGAATCCTTTTTGGTTTTCCGTCTCTAAAAGTTATAGCAAGCGAAAAACAATAATCTTTCTACGAGGACATAAAATAGCAAAAAGAACTGCAGATGTGTATGGGAGAACGAACGTCCTTATGGAGAAGATGTTCAAATGCTGATATCTGCGTAAATGTTATTCCCTCCTTGATAACAGAGTTATTTGAATAACAACTCCAGTATTTATGCAGTTTTTAATCAAATTCGAGTATACTTGATGCAACATGACAGCACTTTCTCTTCTAGAGAAATCAATCTTGGTGCAACTCCCACCTCATTCCGTCCAATTACATTGAAGACTTTGTTACAAAACGCATTTTACTTAACTTGGTAAAATAGATTCATTTATTTCTCTTTGAGAGACTTAAGACCTTTAGGCTTTCTTTTTTCCCGTCAAAGGAAAGTCCCTTATATATGTTATATAGAAAAAAATACAATAAAATATCTAAACAGCAGCGACTACCTTAAAAATGACTAAATGAAAAAGAGAGAAAGATATTGGGGTAGGGAGAGGAAGATTTTATGAGTATCTCAAAGGAAAACTGCAAACAATAAAGATTTCCAACGTTCTAATAAGCACACACTGAAGATAATATTTTATATATAATGTTTCAGAAGTCATACTGGTCAACAAAGTTATACTACTAAAGGCCACGTCAAGAGGTTGGAATATATCAGAAAGTCACGTAAAACAACGTCTTGGAACCAACAATGGGTCACAGAAAAGTAGAAGATAGAAGAAAAGGTGAACAGATGACAAACTGTACTCGTATTTTCGAAAAAACTAGGATAAAAGAGAAGGACTACCTTGGAAAATTGCGAAACTTTAGCTGCCTACTTGGAACCTACATTCACACCTAACCCGTCATCTGATGCTGCCTTCACTGCACATGTTCAGGGGAGTCTGAGTGTCCCGGCCTACGGCTCCGTTGTCCATTAGGTGGGTTTCATCTAGCGAGATACGCTCAATTATTCAATTTCTACCCACTAAGAAGGCCCCTGGAAACTATCTTATTCCACCAGTTGTGTTGAAGCACTTTTCAAGAAGACCATCGCCTTTCTTGGCTCTTTATACAATGCAATTTTTCGCATTGGTTATTTCCCCAAATCCTTGAAATATGCTGGGGTCATTGCATTACAGAAGTCTAATACACCCCCTAGTTCCCCGCAGAACTATCGCCCAATTAGTCTTTTACAGATTCTGTCTAAACTCCTGCAAAAGCTCATTCAAAAACGACCTCTTCGGTTTGTTTTTGATATTTCAGTTTTACATCCCCGACCCCAACAGTTTGGATTCAGACGCATCATTTTAGCACTCACCAGCTCCTGAGTCTTACTGAACATATTACCCGTAGCTTTGGCACCAAAGCTGGCAGCATTTCTAGATGTCACCCAGGCATTTGATAGAGTGTTGTACAACGGCCTACTTTATAAACTACATGGCCTAGGTCTTCCACTCTACTCATTGCGTGCTTACCAGCTATCTAACGGAACACCGGTTTTGTGTACGTCTTGGTACAACCCATTCCTCATCCCATACTATCCTAGCCGGCGTGCCCCAGGCTACAATCCTTGCGCCTCTTCTTTACAGTCTATACATTGCTGATATACCTGAACATCCTGCAACAAGTACTGCAATGTTTGTGATCTTTACTTCACACTTTTCCATTGAAAGTGCCGTTGCAACGCTACAATTTTCTTTGGACATTTTCCTGCGCTGGTTATCTCACTGGCGTGTCGCACTTAATCCAAGCAAGTGTCTTCTCAAGCTTTTTACCATGCGCCGGCCAGCTGCCCAGGAAAATATTCGGCTCTATAACACTTAGGTCCCTTGGTTACGTTCTGATTGTGCAGTCAAATAACTTGACGTCCATCTTGATCGTCGGCTAACATGGAGTACACATATCACCAACAAACTTAACCAAGCCTATGCTCGTCTTCACAAGTTGTATCCCATCCTCAACCGCAAGTGCTCTCTACGAGGCGAATGTATGCTGCTACTATACAAGAGTGTTCTACGACCACTTCTTCTATATGCCAGTCCTGTATGGGGATGTGCTTCACCTACTCATATTCACCGACTCCAGGTGTTTCAAAACAAGATCCTGCGATTGTCTGTGAACACCCGTGGTACATCCGGAATGCACAGCTACACAGAGAATTGGGCATTGTTAGCATAAATGAGTACATGTTTACAACTACAAGAAGATTCTATGCTCACCTTCCTCATGTATCAGGTGCTTTATTCTATCAACTGGGACGCCGCCTAGATGCTGCACCAAGACTGAAGGCATGCTTGCCACAAGACATTTTATTTCTATAAAGAGTTAATTCTGTAGCGCTGAAGTTATGAAATTAATTTTCCCACAAATCAGCTCAGTTTGCTTGAGGACTCCCAATACGAGTAACCTCTTTCATTGTATTCTTTAATTTTATTCTGTATCTGTAGCTCCGCAATTTGTATAGCACTGACTGTGCTGATCAATTTGATAAATAAATATAAAAAAGAGAAGGACCGACGCGAACGGAAACTACTGATTAAGCAGCGTTAAGCGGGATTGCCAAAAAAGCTACCATACAAGCCAAAGGGTTTTCCCACATCAGCGATAATATGGGATAATTTTAATCCATATTCCAGAATCTTTGCAGTTTTACTATGAAAACAGAAGAATACAATGCTATTTAATGCCCGCCTCGTTAGTGTAGATGGTAGCGTGTCTGCCGCACGTTCAAGATATCCCGAGTTCGAATCTCAGTTAGGGTGAGTTACCTGTATAAGGTTTTCCCTGATCCTCATAGAGGAATGTCAGGTAACCATAAGCTCCATGGACCCCGGACTCATCCATTTCATTCATCGTCCGATATGACTTAACGTTGGAGGACGTAAATTACAAAACAAAACAAAACCAAAAACAAAAAATGCTTTTAAAATGACATAAAGTAATCCTGAACAGTATTGCTACCAAATACCAAATTGCCTTTTTTTACTTATGTTTCACATGTAAGCGCTTTACGGATTTTTATAATAATCCTTGATTGGATTCATAAGACCCCAAAAATGTATTTCCGAAGAAGGCTCAATAATGAATGGTGGAGGAAATACAAAACTTCTGACTGCCTCTCTGACTTCCATACTGTCCATAGAGTCTAGAAATGTGAATATGTGTGTCTATGTGTGAAAATAAGTTGAAAAACACCAAAACCTACAATAGCCTAATATTAAAAATAACAAAACAATTTGATATTTCACTTTTTAGTTTTCAAAGCACTCTATATGAAACAGTGATTGAAGAGGGCTTTAGAAATGAACTTGTATAAAAGTGCTACCTCTTTATACCTATTTGTATATATTAGAGCGTTAAAATGTGATTCTGAGTGCAATTGTTTGGAAAGCGAGCGCTTTGTGGAAACCATGTCTCTCACTAGTTAAATACACATCAGCGTCCTCAGCAAAGGAAAGACAGAAAGTAAGAAAAGTTTAAAGAGGGGGAAAAAAGAATGAAAGGAAAAAGAAGAGGGATGTCACTGGAATAAGGATCACTTGTTAAAATTGGTGCAACAGCTCCATCGATATCTGCAACGTGTGGCCGCCAACTGATTGCCCACATGTCCGATAAATTTTTCTCCGCAGGACAACATCGCCCATTAATCTTGACCACTTCTTTATTTTGTTGAGTGTATCCGTCACATTCCGAGACTCGGGATGAGACTTGTTCTTGTCCAGTTTTGTGTCACTCACTTGTTTCGAAGAAAAAGTAAAGGCATCTGTGTATCCCATCCATTAAAATCCCTTACTGCACAGTCGTGCATCTCTAATGCATTTTCGAGATTTACTGAAATTGGTCTGACACAGAAAAGGCTCATTTATTATCCATTTCTTAAAGTTAATTTAGTGTTAAAGGTCTGTATAAGTTGCACAACCGACACGCTTAAAGTATAAATCACTTATATTTTCAAAATTTATGGAAAGGAAGTCGAAATGTTGAAGTATTTCCCTTAATTCTATATACAGAGTGCTTTGTGATTCATCTTCTTTCTCTATAAAGCTGTACGGTATAAAACAGAATTGCAATAGATATAACTAGAGCAATAACCCCCCCCCCCTAATTTGTTAGAAATAAAACCTTACTGCAGACTGGTTGGTCAAAACTATGAGCTCTCCTGAAGTGTCAGGAACGCCTTTGAGCCACAACGATATAAGTCTAGATGTTCCTCTCTAAGCCCCTCGCGAATTATTTCAAAATTTTGGGAATGTATTTTGGATGTAAAGTGCGGGTTACTTAGAGTGTTATACTAACAACTTCTTATAAACTTAGATTTAAATATGTAGCCATTGGTTTTAAAAAGTTAAAAAAAGATTTGTGAAACAATAAATAAAGTTATTCCTTAGTGTAACCCCGTTATTACTTTTACGCTTCTGTAGTTTTGACGGCTATTATGGGCTTCCAAGGGTACTAGGCTAAATTGTACATTCTAAGTCTTAAAAATAGTGGACAATTCCAAGGTGAATGAAAAACATAGTTCTACGATGAGTAATCAGTGTACCACGTCTGACTTCCTATCTTCAGAAGAAACCTTTATCTCTGAGTTCAACTCCTCTCTGAATGGTATAAGTTGGATCATTATAAAGCATACACTTTGAGTATACTTAATCCACATCCTCTTAAGCTTAGTTAGAATTAGGGAGATTTTCTTAAAGGGTAGCTTAAAACATCGCTCTATAGTGTCCAAAGACGGTGCGTTTCCCCTTGCCTCCCAGGGGCCTACTGCCTTAGGTACGGGAATTGGTGATCCCGGGGTCCCGAGCCAAAATCTCTGGATTGGATGCCTCTGAGTGGTGAGAGAGTTATGCCAAACGCCCAAACAAGGTCCACATACGTGTTTGACCCTGATCTGAGATAAATGGAATAAATTAAACTAAATTCAAAGTAAAGTCAAAGTAAAGCCAGAGTGGAGCCTGCGTGTAGCCAGAGCGGAGCCAGAGCAAAGCCAGAGCGGGATCGGGGTGGTGGCCGAATTCTAGCCAGAGCGGAGCCATAGCAAAGCTAGAGCGGGATCGGGGTGGTGGCCGAATTCTAGCCAGAGCGAAGCCAGAGCAAAGCCAGAGCGGGATCGGGGTGGTTGCCGAATTCTAGCCAGAGCGAAGCCAGAGCAAAGCTAGAGCGGGATCGGGGTGGTGGCCGAATTCTAGCCAGAGCGAAGCCAGAGTCAAGCCAGAGCCAAGCCAGGACCAAGCCAGAGTTAAGTTACAGAATGAAGATAGTGTGAAGCCAGAGCGAAGGCAGAGCGAAACCAGAGCCAAGCCAGAGTGGGGCAGTAGTGGTGACCGAAGCCTAGCCAGAGCAAAGCCAGAGTGAAGCCAGAGCAAAGCCTGAGCGTAGCCAGAGCTGAGCTTGAGCGGAGCCAGAACAAAGCCAGAGCGGGACCGGAGTGGTGACCGAGGCGTTGCCGGCGTGAAGGCAGAGCGAAGTCAGAGTTAAGGCACAGAATGAAGTTAGTGTGAGGCCAGAGCGAAGCCAGAGCGGGACCGAAGGTGTGTCGGAACCTAGCCAGAGCAAAGCCAGACACAAGCCAGAGCCAAGTGAGATTGATTTTAGAGTGGAGTTAGAGTGAGGTTAGGGTGAAGTTGGAGAGAAGCCAGAGCGTAACCAGAGCGGAGCCTGAGTATAGCCAAAACAAAGCCAAAGCAAAGCCAAAGTGGAGCCAGAGCAGAGCTAGAGCAGAGAAAGGGTTGTCAGAGTAAAGCCTAAGCAAACCCAAAGTGGAGCTAAAGGAAAGCCAGAGCAAAGCTAATGCAAAGCCAAAGCAAACACAAAGCAAAGTTAAAGATAAATTAAAGACAAGTTAAGTCAAAGGATGGATGGTAAAGTGAAATTCAATTTTTGAAAGCGCGGTGATGACTATTGAGTTGAACACCCTTAAATACAAATTACAAATTTCCCCTTGCAACCTGCTACTAAACAAATGCAAAAGAGGGAGGTCCACCAATATTTCTTGACAGTCTGTGAAATAGTATGCTCCATCCGGTATCATTAAAATGATAGTCCTTGCAGCGAATTCGGTTAAAAAACAACAAACTGGTTAAACACCAAATTTGGTATTGAAGTTCGTCTTCCAAAGATGCAATGCGACTCTGATTCCAAATATCCTTTATATGGAAATTATTTCGATCCTTTTCCCAGTGGTAGCTCTAATAATTTTGTTTAAAATACCAAATATTTACGTTGGCCATGGTAGCTCAAAGGTTAAGAGCGACTGGACGGAAACCAGGAGATCCGTGGTTAAAGTCCCGGCCATGGCATTGAATTGCTCATTTTGACTCTATCAAAAACCTTAGCCTATATACGGCTAGTGTGGAGAAATGATTAATTTCCATCAATTAACTAAAATGATAAGAGTTAAATGATGAAGCCTGGGACTTAAGTACTTAAGATAGTAAGTCTCCACAAACGGTGTATCTCGGATGGGAGAGCTCCTAGTGGTCTACCGGGAAAATATACGAGTCAACTGGAGAATTTAATGTCAGGACGGATGTTGGCCATGGTAGCTTAAAGGTTAAGAGCAACTGGACGGAAACCCGGAGATCCGTGGTTCAAATCCCGGCCATGGCATTGAATTTTTCATGCTGACTCTATATATCAAAAACCTTAGCCTATATACGGCTAGTGGGGAGAAATGATTAATTTCCATCAATTAACTAAAACAAAAGATTTATCATGTTTTCATGATAAATTCAACGTCTTTCTTGAAATTTCTGGAAATGATCTGTAAGTTTTTATTCGAATGACTTTTGTATAACTGGTAAACCAAAATATATGAAATATGACTATGCAAAAATTGCAAATCTATTACTGTGCCGAATTAATGCGAGGCACTATTTTTTGTAGATTTTAACACTTCCAATATATTTACTGATTTTCTAGGTATTCTCAAATGGAAAGGTCGCTTCTAGCATGTCCGGTGGTTAGCATGCTAGCTTTTAAGTCCATAGGTCTCGTGTACTATTCCGGGCTGGAGGATGGGAATTTTATTTACGCAGATATATTCCCCGTTCTCCTTTGTGAGGGTTAAATGTTCTCTGATGACCAAAGCCTAAATATAACAACAAATGACAAAAGATAAACGGAAAGGTGCTATTGGCTTTTTGTATTTGTGACACATAAAAGCACTTAATTTTAAAGTCGTCAGTTCGGAAATAAATGTAGATTTACTTCTATTTTACCAGTACGTTGTTTCAAGCAAGTGGAGAGGAGAGAGGCACCAGTTTCATGAGCCACTAACTTCGTGAATGGTCGGCAGTGCTCGAGGATGGAGAGGTTACAGTGAAAGCCTGTAAGCGTTTTCCAGTCTTAAGTACTGTACTCCACAGGAGAGATAGTCTCCGAGGGATGAGACGCAGGGGTTTGGCGAAGATTCCCACACCCTTCCTGGACAGGTTTATGACACCCCATGTCAGTTCAGTTACAGGCCATTCAGAAACATTCTGACGGCTTCTACTTCTGTGAATTAATCTTCCCCGGTTTTGGTGTATAGAGTGAACAAGGAGCAAGTTTTTTTAACGGTCTGCTTCTTCTGTAGCAGGCGTTCTCTGCCACACACGTTCGCTGTCCTTGTCCCACTATGGGCCTGTATTACGATCTCCAGTTAAGGTGTTGGTTAACATTTAACTAGGAGTTACATGCAGATGTCGATATTACGACCTTCGGTTAAGGGCTAACTGAGAGTTCTTTCTGGAGGTAAACTAACCCTCACCTCGAGTAGCGGTTAGTGAGATAACTTGGAGTTTACCTTCACACACAAAAAAGAAAATGGCGTAATAATTTCTAGTGTCACATGGTGTCAGTGACTTGTTGCAAGCAATGCAATATTTTATGCGACCATATTGCAACATGTTTTAACGAACATAAATGCAATAAACAAAACATGTTAAACCTATATCGGAAAGTACACGCAATACTATATGTGTAGGTGGGTAGGTATAAAAGTTCAGAAACGTGCTGAAGTAGTAAACATTCGATTTTGCTAATAGTGGGTGTAATGTTTAATTTGCGTTTCGTTAAAGCATTACCAGAGGAAAGTAACAAACTGTGAAGCAAACAATGAATAAAACAATTTTTTTTGGTTATGCAATTTATATGGATGTCCAAACTGCTATTGCAAACGCTGTTCACACATGTAATGTAGCTAATTACATGTACAATACCATAATGGTTTTGCCCTACAATGTGCCTTAATGAATACCATTTGCTAATTATATTGCGATTTATGCAGTGTGTGCGCTGTCTCAATGCAAATTGAAGTATTACTTATGATTCTTGCAGTACCTACTATAGATGGTGCAAATGCAGTACATAAATATATTTGCTGCGAATTGCACACGTAAAGAAATGTTAAAACCTGCCCATCTTGTATCATATGGTGTTTAAATGAAGCCATTTATTTGTTCAATTACGTTGTTCAATCAAGAGCAATTTGCTGTGACTGAAATGTGGCGTTTGATTATGAAGTGCCTAGATAAGATTGCTACAACCTGTTTCCTTAAAAGAAAACCATAGTTATTGCTTCATAACTATCCAAATATATTATGTTTAAAATAATCAGGTACCAAGTTACTGGTCCCAGAATGAATATTTTATAACCTGGCTTTTATTTATGGATGACTCGTAATTTGTGGACCTTCTCTCTTTGCATATACCTTGTGAAGTTATAATTTATATAAGAAGAGTTAATTTATTCATGAGGATAAACTACTAACCAAATGATTTTAGCCAAATTATATTTATGCAATATTATTATCAGAATTAATAACAGTTATGTGGCCTTATTTTTAAAATGTTTTGACTGGAAATCTCTTGGTGTTCATTAATTAACAAGGCATTCTATATATTCTCCATATATTTCACCTAATCTATAACACTAACCTAACGCTATGAAAAAGAATCTAACGCTATGGAAACATCTAAACTATAAACGAATTATGCTAGACCTTATTACGAATGAACTATGAATGAAAATATCACGAATATACAGAAAACCGCTAATAAAAAGTTAAAGCAAGACGCCTGATGCTACTACATGTTTTTGGCTTTCCCGCTAATTCATATTCTAAACACAAGATAGCGTTGCAAACAAGGTAAATTCATAGTGGAAATTATTGCCAACCGTTCACATTCCACCATAATGCACAGGGTAACAAACCTACAGGTAAATCGAGTTCGTAATACGAGGCACTGATCATAACCAATAGTTATTAATAACTGAAAGGTAACAAACTTCGGCTAGTAACCGGAGATCGTAATACAGGCCCTATGTAAGACAGCACATACCTTCCAGGGACCTTCAACAATTAGCTACAATAATAACATTTGGTAACAATAGTTCGCAGATGAAACTCACGTAAATGAATTTACATTATTCCTCTAAGCTGTCAAATTCAATTTAAGTAAAACTAATTCTATCTAAGACACACAATATCAGTGAATGTATTCGATTCTTACGCACTGCCTCTCATTATTAAATATTGTAATTTTTACTCTGCTCTTAACGTTTCAAAAACAAAGCAGAAAATGTCACATCATTCATTCTCTTTACAGTGTAATGTATATGTAAAAGCAAATAAATCTTCAATGACAGCTGAGACAATTTATATTTAGGTTTCTAATGGAAGAAGTAAAAACAAAACACGACACGAAGCAAACATTGAAACAGGTACAATCTACGTAATGACGTCCACAACAGCAATGGCGGAGTAATACATAAGGAACTTCATAAAGCGACATAAATCTCACGGTCTGAAGTGTGAAGCGCTAATTGCCAGAGCTGAGTGAAGTGACCGTGCGTGGTAAAGTAGATTACAGGCTGGTGATGGTAATTCCTTCTCCAGGATAGACTGTCTCTATGTTCTGGAACAATGATATGTGAGACACACTTAATGTAAATGTCTGCCATCCAGAGATGGACTGGCTGGAAGCCCGTTTTTACCGTGCGGCTCGAATTCAATGCGCGACCGAAACAAAACACACTCCCGACGTAGCGAGAAGTAGACACTATTATTCAGTATTATTGCGCTGTTGAAGAGAATGTTTTTCATTTATGTTAGCGAAAATGTATCAATAGTTACTTCGATGAGAATACTGACCTATGAAAGAATTTATTGTTAGAAGATTAAATAAATGGCGAGAAGTCGATAATATTTGCAAGTTTGAGGATTTTCAAGGTATCTTTTTTAACTCTGGATGCAGCTCTGGGTGTCTTTTTCTAAACAATATAGGTAGTTTATTTTTCTGTATTTGTAGCTTATTATTTTATCCACTACTTAAGTGGATCCCTATCCCAGAGATGTTAGAGGTTTTCCTCGATAATTAAACCTGAATTTTCTGTTTCTGGGTTTCTCGAAATTTTCATTTCCTCTTCATGCCCGCCTCGGTAGCGTAGACGGTAGCATTTCTGCCTCACGTTCAAGAGGTACCGAGTTTGAATCCCGTACAGGGTGAGTTACCTGGATAAGGTTTCTCCAGGGTTTTCCGTTATCCTAAAAGACGAATGTCGGGCAGCTCTAAGCTCCATGGACCCTGGTCTCATTTGAGCATCATTTCACCCATTCCATTCATTGTCCGATATGACTTAAATAGTTAAAGGACGTAAATTACAAAAAAAAAAAAAAAAAAAAAATAAATAAATAAATAAAAAAATAAAATAAAAAACAAACTCTTTCACCTTCATCCTGGTTGACTGCTTTAGGGTTAAAAATCTTGGAGGGAATCTTAGCATGCATGGTAGGGAGTATGCTCCCTGAAACATTACTGCTCGAAGTCGAGGACGGTGTCCATGTCCCCCAAGCGCGATATTTAAGTCCATAGGGGGAGGGGAGTAAGCAGTATTGTCATGTATATAATATATATATATAATCTTAATAATATTTCAATAATTAATTTGGGATTTAATCGCTCAATGACTCGCGCAGTAGCAGAAAAGTCTGTGCATGGAAGTCACTCATAGAAGTAACTCGCGTGACTTATATTTAGCAGAGTGGAAAAGCCAGCAGTCTACAAGGTGCAAGCATACAAGTCAGACGTATGTAAGGTGACTCTTCAGTGCTGCAGGACTAGAGCCATGGCAATGCGTTCTAAAGGGGATTTATGTTGTAATGCAAAGTGAAAGCTTAAATAATGGATACACGCTGTGATGGAATAAAACTGATTTCATGCGTGTGAGTAAGCAGTGAGTACTTTTTAACTTGAACATGTTGAGCATCCATCCAAACCCCCAATGTTAAATTTAGTAATTGTTTTAATATATTGCAAATATTTCCAAATGCAGCTATGGAGCGTTGCAGTATTTAAATCTTCAATTTAAATGTGAAACTCTTGGAGACCCGCTCTCTGTGGTAGTGTCTCCCAGATCTAGGCACCCTTAGTATCTTGTCACCTTAGCTCTCCCTCACGCAAAGGATCCTACTAGCTGGAGGTGCTAAGTTCCCCCCCCCCCCCGAATTTTGTCTACCTAATACTCTACCTAAGTAGAAAATGAAATGAAATGTGTAGTGTTTAACGCCCGCTTTTACTACATACGGCACCGCAGGCGGTGACACTGATGATACATGAGATGAAGATGGAGCACCGGTGGAATGAGATGGCGGGGGAAACCGGAGATCCCGGAGAAAACCCGCCCCAGCGCCGTGTTGTCCACAACAAATCTCACTTTGCGGTCGCCTGGGATCGAACCCGGGCCGCCTTGGTGAGAGCCAAGTGGTCTAACCACTGAGCCATGGCGTGGCCCAGCAAGTAGAACATGCATTATATTCCGTACAAAAAGTTTCATCCCAAAATTTCAACGGAAGTGCATATTTTGAGATCCGTGAATCAAAAAGAAGAGAATGGATTTTTATAGAAAGGTATGTATGTGCGTGCGGCGTGCGGGAGGTTATGTCTGTGAATAACAGAACTAAAAGTCGGTAAAATTAAACTTGTCATTTAAGTTCAATATTTACCAAGGATGAAACATAAAGATCTTCAAGAAATCTTCCTATTACACACTACACTACATTAAAATATCATATGTTTTAGATATTATGGCAAATTATATTTTCATTTTGAGTATTCTAGAAATCACCATTGAAGACCTCTTATGCAATAAGTAAGAGATGCACCAAATCTTACTCACCTGTTAAATATGTGGATCTCGTTAACGCAATAATTTATCCTTAATTATAATTTTCTAAAACAGCCGAATTCAAAGCCTACTCATAGTGAAAGTTCATTTAACTATCACTAAAGCCTAATGTACTCCTTTATTCCCATTGCACCTACAAGGAAATATATAATAAAAGCACTTCTGCAAATGTTTATTACGAGTAACGTGAAGTAGATAAAAAATAAGACCTTTTAACAATAGTTCGTTGAAGAATAGGATGATAAAGGCACGTGCCTAACATCAGAAATTTGTTCCTGTATAACTTATTTTGGACCAAGCGGGAGATCCGAGTTGCATTGCAGTACCTTCGTGGGGATTTTCCTGCGCCCACAATTACTGCATAATGTTGCCTGACGTGTGCGGGTGCAGAGGTGGGTGACGTAGCGGCCGGGAGGTATGTTTTGGCCTGGAAAAGACTTTTGTATCACGGATTTAGCTCATGTTGAACTGGACTGGATTGTAATAATAATGATGGAATCTAGTTAATTTCCTTTAATAATGAAACCTCAAGGTAATCTAGAAAACCATTTGCAGAATTTGTTTCACTGCGCTTCGTTTTAAGTAAAACATAGCCGAGAATTTCCATAGTATTCCAGAAAGAGGTAAGCAAGCCTTCAATAAAATAAAGGCACTGGAAAGATGAAATGAGTAATAAATTAATAAAAATATTTAGGAAATGAATGATGCCCTACTAAAGATAATCGCAAATAAATCCTGTTGAGAGATCTATATACGAGGGCTGTTCAATAAAGAATGATCACAACTTTTTTTTTTGACAACGTACCTTTATTTATCCTCATAATTTTGATGGTGCTTCTCAAAATATCCTCCCCTGAATGCGATGCACTTGTCTCAGCGTTTCTGCCAGTCTTCAAAGACATGCTGGAAACCACTTTTTGAGAGATCCTTCAAAATTGCCTCCGGAGCCTTCATCACTGCTTCTGATGATGGATAATGCCTCCCACGAAGGCGTTTCTTAAGTTAGGGAATAGAAAAAAGTCACATGCGGCTAAATCCGGGCTATAGGGAGGGTGAGGGATGCATTTCACGTTGGCCTTTGCAAGATATTCAGCAACAACAATGGCAATATGCGGCCGCGCATTATCTTGCTGCAGCATCTAGCCTGCTTAATGGAAATATGGTCTTTTGCGCCTGATATGGACTTGCAATGTTTTCAGAACATCCCTGTAGTATTGTCCAGTTACTGATGTGTGTGCAGGTAAAACATGCTGATAAACCATTCCATGAATATCAAAGAATGAGATGACCATAACTTTCTCAGCAGAAGCAACCACTTTTGCTTTTTGAGTGGTTGGTGATGATGGAGAATTCCACACTAAGCTTTGCTGTTTGCTCTCAGGATCAAAATGATGTAGACAAGTTTCATCAACAGTGATTATATTTGAAAGAAACTCCGGATCTTCCTCTAACATCAACTATAACTTCATGCAGACCTGCATAAGAATGTTCTTTTGTTCGGGAATCAGCAGTCTTGGAACACATCACGCACAAACACGTCTTATGTGTAATGTTTCTGTCGCCAACGTGTGGGTGGCACCCAATGAAATGTTCAGTATTTCAGAAAGTGATCTTAAGGTAATTCGTCGATCCTGTCTCACAATGGCAGCAGAAGTGTTGATGTTTTCTTCCGTAAGAGCAGTAACTGGAGCACCTGGTCCACCTTCCTTTGAAATTGATTGTCTCCCCTCTTTAAACATTTTAAACCACCTTCGAGCTGTGCTGTAGGGAAGAACAGACTCTCCATAGGCCTCCTGTAACATTGTATAGGCCTAAACTGAAGATTTGATGATACGAAAACAGAATTTCAAAGCCGCACATTGTTCCTCGCGTGTTATCTCAGTTGCAGCGGTAGGCGATACTGAGCATGTCTGAACTTTCCTGGTTCTCACAGGCGAGAACCAGGAGTACCAACAATGAAACTACTATGGCGTGTCTGTTTCACATTAAGCTAACAGCTAGTGCGTAGAATTATGACCATAAAAAATTATGATCATTCTTTATTGCACAGCCTCCGTATTTTATGTAATGGTTTTGGCTTGTCTGTGAAGAAGATGTCAAAGTCTAGTTCCAGAAAATTAATCTTTTATTTGTCATATAAATTTAACTAAATGATATTTTAATAGAAAGTTCAGCCAATTTGGAAAAAATAGTAAATATCAGTATTTCCTATATAAAGCATTGTTTAAGTTGAATTTTTCTTGAAGTCCCACATTTTGACGATACTGAATTTCAATATAAAGTTTAGTATTTCACCTAGTTTTTATTTTTAATTACGCTGTCCAGAGAGAGAGAGAGGGGGGGGAGAAATAGAGACAGACATATATGCACACATATACAGGGACATTTTTTTGAAAAATGTTTGTTTCCTTTTGATTTCAGTGGGCAGTATTTACACGGAAGTTTCGGTGTCTAATTTTTAAGTGGAAGGTAATAGTTCTACTAGGTACGTGATAGAGAACACAGAAATAGTGGAGATTTTACAGTAGATCAAAACATTGTATGCTTTAAAGTATAGGTATGAAAGCGAAGTGAAAGATATTGCAAAGCATTTCGCAATTGTTTAGTTTGCGATTCTTTGCGATATTTATAAACAAATATATGTTGAAAATATAAAATGCTCAAATGTTAAAATTATTCACATTAATTAGTGTAGACAAACTATACGTTGCCGCAGTATTTTATTTACAGAAGTGGAGACATGAGAAATGACGTAACATCACAAAGAGTAGAGAGTTTAATTGTAACCGTTGGCAAATAAGATGCACATTACCTTATAGTTAGGTAATGGGTTTTCTATATTTCTAGAGTGAACTTCTATTACCTATCTCGTTCTCTGAAGGGAAGGAAAACCACGATTATAAAGAAAGAAAGAAAGAAAGAAAGAAAGAAAGAAAGAAAGAAAGAAAGAAAGAAAGAAAGAAAGAAAGAAAGAAAGAAAGAAAGAAAGAAAGAAAGAAAGAAAGAAAGAAAGAAAGAAAGAAAGAAAGAAAGAATGAACATAATAATTTATTTCGACAATACAATTTACAGATTCCTAATGACATTTAGTATATATTAGGAAAAATAATTGTTAATATTCCACATATTCGAAGATGGTTGTTTGTTCAACACGTAATTATTGCCAAGAGAGTCTATTCCTAAATGTCCTGCCTACAGGTTACAGATTTGCGATGATAAGGACAAAGATTGAGGGAACTCTGTTGTATGAGGTAAGCCTTGCCAGTAGGTGTCGACTGAAGAGCTTGCATCGAACTTCCTCTGAGTTTCATCGTCAATCCTTTGATTGCACGTGTACATAAATAGCTGCTGGAGTTTATCATTAACATTATTGTTAAAGCAATGGAGTTTTGGACAGCCAATTATTTATATTTTTGTTGGTTATTGAGTTAGTTTGCATGTCGTAAAATGAAGACCCAGTACCTTGCTTGGCTAGAGAGATAGGGAGAGAGAGACAGGGAGAGACATGTATAGACAGAGACAGAGTTAGTGGTAGGCAGATGCCCGCCTCGGTAGCTTACATGGTAGCGTGTCTGCCTCACGTTCAAGAGGTGCCGAGGTCGAATCTCGGTCAGGGTGAGTTACCTGGATAAGGTTTTTTTCCAGGGTTTTCCCTTATCCGGAAGGACGAATATCGGGTAACTCTAAGCTCTAAGGACCCTGGGCTCATTTGAACATCATTTCACCCATTCCATTCATTGTTGACTTAACGTTGGAGGAGTAAAATTACCAAAAAAAAAAAAAAAAAAAAGGTGGTAGGCAGATAGAAAGAGAGGGAGAGAGAGAGAGAGAGATGACATTATTAGAAATTTTGCTAATGGAATGTGGGTTTAAACTTTGTGTTCAAAGTAAAACGATTATCATATCTCATGCTAAATAAAATGTATTTTAATTCATAAATAAAATGAGGAACGAAGTGAATAACAAAATAATATCTATCGCCTGACATCTTAAAAAAAAGAACTTTATTGGTTCAGCAATAAAGTAGATTGAAATAAGGTTCGTCCCCTAAGGATTTTCTTCACTGCTAGTCGGGTGGTGCTGTACTTGCTTTTCCGATACTATGATAATCTCTCATTGTGCAGCACATGTTGAAGTCAGTTAACCAGGACGTCAGATAATAATTTCAATCACTTGCTTTTTGGGACACTGCCCACAATTTTCCAGTGACAGGCAAAATGAAATGGGGCAGAGGGAACACCATTAAATAAAATAACGCATTCTTGCAGTATAACAAAGAAGTAAGGGTTAAAATGTATGTTCAATACACATTCTCTTCACTATTGTACGGATTATTCTTACAATCTACTTCATGTACGTCGAGGTAGACCTTGTAGAAGTAGTTTCATTTCCTAGTACGTATACTGGGAGTAGGGGAATAACAGAAAGCTTAAGAGATAGTCAAATCATTTAAGAGTTGGTTGGTGTGTGATGTCCTTGAAATATCGTCATATTTGTATGACCAGGGAAAAATGAATAGCGACTTCATTTTTGGTGAATTTAAGCCAATAACAAGTGATATCTGGGAAATGGTTAATTGAAAAAAGTATTTGACATAATTGCATGCTTTTACACACATTTTTATGTGTACGATTCTGTGTATTTTGTTGTAATTTTACGTCCTCCAACATTAAGTCATATCGGAGATGAATGAAGTGGGTTAAATGATGTTCAAATGTGTACAGGGTCCATGGAGCTTAGAGTTACCCGACATTCGTCTTTCAGGATAAGGGAAACCGCCGAAAAAAAAGAAAACCTTATCCAGGTAACTCACCCTGACCGAGAATCGAATTCGGGACCTCTTGAACGTGAGGCAGACACGCTACCATCTATGCTACCGAGGAGGGCGTTTATGTGTATCTCTTATGGTTTACCATTTATGCGAAAGTCATTCAGAATGAAGAGCACTTTAAGAGTCTATTTCCATAAAATTTAAAATCTGCATTTCATTTGTTACGGAAACATCTTAAGCATGTGATGATATTTTAATAAAACTCGACAAATCCAGTTTTGAGAAAATAAAACTTCAGACAATCCTTCATGTAAAGAGAAGCTTGGAGTGAAGAGATTTTATTAAGAATCTTCGTGTAGTATATTTGAAAGGCGATGAACTGAAATATGAAGTTTGATATTTAAACAACTATTTATTTTGGAGATTTTTTTATCCAACTTCTGTTTGGAATGTAATACCCTCTCTTTGTTTATCCAATGGTAGAAAAATAGAAAGGAAATCTTTTCTTTGAGTTTATGTCTTTATGATATATAGGTCACATAAGGTAATGCATGAGTAAATAAATGAGGTCAGAGGACGATAGAACTAAGCACATTTGATATTTATATTGTGGACTGAATAAAGCTTCCATGAAAACTTCAAGCAGATCATTTCGGATAACCATATGAACCATTAAACTGGTGTAAAAAGAAATTATCAAATAGTAATGATATTAGTAAGTAGCTTAATAATGCGATATATTTATTAGCATTTAATGAGACATTTATTAAAAAATAAATTACTCATGATATAGAAAGCTGAAGGCATAGGAAGTGAGCACAATAAACATGTTATTTGAATTTCTGTAGTAATATACTGTTTCTTTTGTCAGAGATCTAATTGAGCTTGTAGCGAGAGAAACAATCAAGAGGGGCAGATTCGAATCCCGTGCCCTAACAATCTGAATAAGATTTGTTTCTTGGCTTCTGTTGGTTACTGGGTAACATTCAGTACCTAGCACAAGTAACTTTCCAATCAGAGAATTCAAATAAAATATGACGAAAGAGTAACACCTATTATAATTATGGGTTAATAGAGGTAAGTGTCCATTAAGAGTTAATTGAGAAATCTTCAAATAAACGTACCTTGGTAAGTCTTCGAGATTTTCTTCGGATGTCGTTAGCATATGTGCATGTCCAGATTGGTGATGGAGCTCTCAACGGTCGAATTAGTGTCATTTCGTAAGGCAGACAGTAGCAGCTGTAAAATATTTGTCAAATTTTCATTAGTATATACAGCGTTCATTTCCACTTCTATTGTTTCTAATTTTATTAGACAAGTTTTATATTATTACATTAAGTCCCTAGGGGAGGGGATCCGCCCCTTCAGCTGCCGTGGTGAGGGCGCTGCGGACCCCTAGCACTCGTGGTACCTCTGAAGTTAATACAGGAACCTCGGGCCGAACATTAGAGCCTCTTCTTGATTGGGAGTTGTTCGGATTGGGTTGGACTCGAGGGGGCAGTGGTTCCCGATACCCTTGGGAGATCGGGTACGTCTCCGGACGGGTTTGAGGGAAGCGTACTAGCCAGCATAGCTAGTAGAAGGTGTGCTAGATCACCAGGCAGCCCCACCGAGGTCATATCGGTAGCCTTCCCATTTTGGAGTTGGCAGGCGTAAGTGGCGTGTCCACTTCCATCCCGTCTTGAGTCCACATGACCAGATGGGGGGGGCTTGTTAGTCTCTAGGTCTTGCCGCAGGTGCCGGGTGCCCTCTTGGGACAGCTCGGTAACTCCCTGGTAGAAGGAGGCCCGGGTCCTTGGTCCTACGGGTCCAAGACTAATGGAGTAGAACCTCTGGCATTAACACAACACACATTATTATTATCGTGCTGCTCAAAAGGTTACCATGGCTGTATCTTTGTTAATACAAACGTCTCAGATATCTCACTGATTATTCCCAGAAAATTGAGAGGGGTACTGGCGCACTTCCCGGACGTTTGCTAAGCACCAATGAACGCATCATTTCAGCCAATGGAATGCGCAAGAATCACAAATGACAGATAGAAGTTATGTCCTTGTCGGGTAATCAAGGTAACCTTTTGAGCAGGACGATAATACCATAAGACCTCTCACAAACCAAGTCAAGGATCTTGAATTTATAGTTTTTTTTTCCCCAAAACATGACACACTTGTCCTGCTCCTCTGTCAAGGGCACCGGTACTTTTAGGTTTGGGTTTACTAGGTATGCATCTGCGGGAAATAAAGAAACCAGAAGACTGGCTACATTGCCTCTCATCCTGTTGATGACAATCGCTTTTTTGGCTAACGGTTACAACCCATCGGCTAATGAGAGCAATTCCGTGTGAAATTCGTTATGTTTTGGCAAAATGTACATGTTCCTTAACGTAACCCAAATAGATAGATTACAATAGAAGTAAAATAAAGGGAACAGGAGGACGACTATGCAACTGTTACTGCATAATGAAGAACAATAGTCCTGTGAGATAAAAGTTCCAACTTTTGACTAAATCAAACTAAGCGGTACAGGAAGGTCACTACACAGGGTCATATGTCTGTCACAATCTGAATCATAAAAACTCACAGGCGATGGATATACGTCTTAAATACTAAAGCGACATTAAATTAGAAGACGTATACATTTTGTAATGCTTTATATTAAGTGAGTATTTTAACCAAATTTCGCAGATGATGTCACCTGGCTGGCTTACTGAGGCACGTGACCCTCAGTTTGGCACCCTTCTAGTCCGCCCCTGTGAAGGGCTCGAGTTATTATTTCATTAGCGCCGGACAGTGTGGTCCTTGCAGCACATGATGGGACATTTTTCCGCTCTCGCACTAACGTTGCGGTGAGTTACAGAAACTCCTGTAATTATAACAAATTGTGCAATGTCGTCACGGAAGCTATTAGGATATATAGACCTGCATTCGTTCACCGAAACGAAAGCATCTCTTCTTGTTAAAAGCTATTTTGTTTGGATTTTTTTTTTTATATTTGAAAAGGGGAAAGCGTTATATCCTACAAAAATAATGTACTATTTACTGCAGTATCTCCAACGTCGTTAATCAATTAAATTCTTGGTCAAAAGTAATTGGATTGGCACACACAGAGTTGCAGCTTTTTATACGTTTCACGCATTTAGAAGCTTCTTTATCTTTGGCCTTCTAACTCGTGAATTTTCCACAAACGGTACTAAATGTCAGGGCAACAAAACGTTTATACTTAGATTAAAAAATATAACCCATGGGGTGACTCAGGGTTTGAAATTTTACCATTGTCTGGCAAGATGGACACCCCTATCTTTGAAAGCTTGGAAATATTTTGGTTTCCTCTCTATTTACAGAATCATGTTTAAAGTAGATAATAACCTTAGAATGATTCCACCACTTAACTTGTAGAAGTACAGGAACGTTGTATTTTACCATAAGATTAATTTATTAGAAGGACACTTTCAGATGTTTCCTGAATCAAAACGCAACCATTTTTAGAAAAAAGACTGTATGTGTTTGTGTCCTTTTTGTTGTTGTTGTAATTTACGTCCTCCAACGTCAAGTCATATCGGACGATGAATGAAATGGGTGAAATGATGCTCAAATGAGTCCGGGGTCCATGCAGCGTTGAGTTATCCGACATTCATCTTTACAGGGTAAGGGAAAACCCCGGAAATAGCTTTATCCAGGTAACTCACCCTGACTCGGCACCTCTTGAACGTAAGGCAGACATGATATCACCACGCTACCAATGGGGGGTGTCCCTGAATGCAAAATTCAATAAATAAAATCGATTAAATACCATATTTGTCATTCAAATTCAGCATCTTCCAGTTAAGCGTCACGAGAAAACTTCATTCCTCTCAAACTTTTCACTAAGCCTCTCCACTCTTAACTACTCTTTAAATGGTAAACGCTTATTTTATCCAAAAAGGTTCTGAAAATGTTGATTAAAATATCAATCTGAATGACTTTTGCACGATTAACTATCCGAGATAGATAAAACCCTACAGCACAAAAAATGTATATGTCGTTAAAGGACACAATTTACGTAACATAAAATTATTGTTGCTCGACCATGCCAAACTTTAGTATTTATACGAGTGGTAGCAGAACTTTAATGGGCCTCATTAAAATACACTTGTTCTTAAAGTACTTTTTATTTAACGACAGAGGCTCTACTCCCATTAGTCCTGGAACCGTAGGAGCATAGACCCGGGCCTCCTTCTACCCGGGAGCGATGAAAAACTCCGGGGGTCTTTCCATGGGGCAATACCTTGAGTCTAGAAAGCCTCCGCCCCCATCGACAACCTCAAGATGGGTGGAAGTGGATACGCCACTTACGCGCGTCAACCCCGCAAGGAAGACTACCGAGAACCTCGGTGGGGCCACCTGGTGATCTAGCACACCTTCTACTAGCTCTGCAGGCTAGTACCCGGGACTTATGAGGCAACCCTCTACCCCCTCCGGGCGGCCGAGGCCTGGCCGGAGGTACCCAATTCCCCGTGGGTGTCGGGAACACACTGCCCCCTCGAGTCCAACCCAATCCGAATAATTCCCGGGGCTCGACAGTTCGGCCCGAGGTTCCTCTAGTAACGTCAGAGGTACCACGAGTGCTAAGGGTCCGCAGCGCCCGCACCACTGCAGCTGAAGGGGACGGATCCCCTCTTCTACGGGATCATTAAAGTATTTGTATTTGACCAATCAAAAATGGCCACGTAACAATGTGAAAGTGCAAGTATCGATTATACTCGTTTCGATCGACAACGATACTAGCGCCAGTTTAGAGAAAATGTAAAAGTGTCTGACACTAGTAAGAGTGACATTGAACTTCAACCCCCAGAAATTACGGCAAAAGCAGACAATGTTACCAATAATTTGTTGCTAGAAATGTCAAGAAAGCTGTACGAGAAATTCTATTCACAGTTCATGGATTGGAGAGTTTTGTGACTTTGTGGGTTCGTAGTATTAAAAGTCCAATTTGCCGAAATTCTAAATGTTCTTTATATCCGTAGACATACACTGTTCATTTCTCACGTAACAATATTACATCACATATACAACACCAAGGTCGATAACGGTAACAAACAGCTTACTCAACTTCCACTGTTGACAACACTCTCGTTACATGTCTTTACACAACTCTCTCAGCTGTTCTCTGCTTACCTCACTGTTTTACAACTTGCAACTCAACACCTGGCCAGTCGTCGCCTCTTTAAATACCTGCATCGATAATTCTAGATTGTTCTAAAATAAATCAGAACCCGAACAGTCTCTATCAGTCAAGAAGTAACTACAAATTTCCATTTATCTCAGTTTGTTTGTTTCGGCAGAACTTTATCTGCATGTTATCTTTGTCTGCCGGCTCTTGGTTTTCACACTGCCCGCCTATCAGTTCCTTTTGCGTAAACAAGCCGCGCGATCGTAGATACGAGTTCGCAACAATATCAAAAGGTATACATTCGTTCTCAGAAAATATATTCCTAGTGCCATAGCCGGGATGGCATTGAATTTCTCAGTCTGACTCTACCTTTCCATACTTTAGCCTACACACGGCCAGTGTGAAAGAACAATTAATTTCCATTAATTGAACTAATAGTGGTTAACTATTAAGCCCGAGCCTTGAAGTACTTACAGCATAGTAAGTCGCCGTTAAGGTAGTTATCTCATGTGTTTATGAGAAGTACTAATGGTTTACCGGGAAAAATACGAGTCAGTTGGAGAATTTAATGTCATGTTGGCACATTGGCCATAGTAGCTCAAGGGTTAGAGCGGCTGGACGGCAACCAGAAGATCCGTGGTTCAAATTCCGGCTATGACACTGAATTTTTCAGTCTGACTCTAGCTTTCCATACTTTAGCCTACACACGGCCAGTGTGAAAGAACAATTAACTTCCATTTGTTAATATAGTTTAACACTATGTGCTATCTCTAACCCTTCGCATGTCCTCAACCCCCCAAAATTAGCTCTACCATCTGATTTACCCCAATCCTTTCAGTAGCTACGGTTCCAGTTGTGGCTTAGGTTTGTAAGACCTTCATTCCCTTTACAACCCTAATTGCAACAATATCATCCCACCATGCACCGCCGAGACACCCGCCGACACTTCTACCCTGAAAGAGACCATCAGATTATATGAAATGATAATGCAGATGAAACGTAGGGACAGGAAATTTGGAGATGTAAGCTACTCAGCATTCGCCTGGCGACCCGGGAAAACTCCCGAAAACTTCCCTGAAAATCCCAATTCTCAGACCATGGGAATCGAACCCGCACCTCCCGAATGCGGGCCTCAGACGCAACCGCCTGAGCCATCCGGCTCGGTAGAAATGCTGAAACATTTCTATAGGTTTCAGACTCTAAAGCTTTCATACAGAGATTGAAACTAAACTAAAAAATTCTGATTTAGTTTTAAATAAAAATCTGAAATAATACGTCCTGGTAGCTAATTCCTTATACCAGGACGGATATTTCAAACTTTTTATTTTTTGAAATCAAAACAGCACAATCTTCAGATTAAACCTACAACTATAATAAACAGAAAATAAAAAGAAAACTAAAAACCAACATAAAACCTGAATAAACTTCCTACTCAACTACTATAGCAGATCCCCAAATTAAATAATTTAAACTATATTAATATGATTAACATTTTATCTCATTAGTTTCAAAACACAAATATACCTTCCTAACATTCTACAATTTCTTTAACAAAAATACATTTTCATAAATTACTAATATTAAATTAATATAATTATTTTGTATACAATTACTTAATTGTGTCGGTTGATATATTATAATTGCTATATAACACATTATCTCATATAAAACAATCTAATATTTATAAACAAATGAAAATAGGCATACAAATGGTACAGAATGTTCCGTGAGGCCCTAAGACCCCGGCCTCTGTTACCCGGGAGCGATGGAAAACTCCGGGGTGTCTTTATGCCGCAATACCTAGCCGCTTTGCGGCTTTACCTGCGAGATGAGCAAAGTGGTTGTATGTTCTGCTAGGGTATTTGAAATTTTGGGAAATTTGGAATGTGATGCCCTTGATTAATCTCAAAAGGCGGCTGCATGAGGCGTTACCCCGTTTTGGGAGACACGATTTATAGTTTTTGCTCCTTTTTGGTTACGGGTTAGTACCGCTTGAGCCATCAGGCGTAAATATGGGTCCTAGAGATATCTGGTATTTTTCTTGGGTTAACCAAGGGACCCCAAGACTTCTCTTGGAAGTTTGAAGGATGGCAAGCGTCTTTGTTCCCTTTGGCATACCTGCCCAGGGAGTTCACCAAAGGGTTGTTGTGATTTTGGATTTTGTCGTACATTGATCGTGCCCTCTCTCGGATGACATCGACAATGTACGGGATCTGGGAGTGCTCATGTAGGATATGAGCAGGAAATCTCCAGTCTGTATCGTATATGATACGAAGTGCCCTGTTCTGCACCGTCTGGAGCCTGACGAAAGTGGTATTAGATCTCACAGCCGTACAGAATCATAGGCGGAATGATCGCCCGATGCAGCTGGAGCTTGAGTCGGATGGGCATAGTTGAGCGGAAAATAGGGTATAGGCTCCGGAGCCCGACGTGCCCCAGCTAGACCTTGCCATTGACGTGCGGAACGTAAGTTAATTTACGGTCCAGCGTCACTCCGAGATACTTCGCCGTTTGCACCCATGGGATTCTACGGCGCCGTAAAACGAAGTTCTGCTGTAACCGGTTGACTCTGGTTTTGCCAAGAGAATTGCAGAGATCTTCTCCGGGTTAATTGCCATTCGTCATTTTGCGCTCCATTCGCCAATGGGCCGGAGCTGGATTTGGATTTGCCGGAAGCTGTACCGTGTGCTAATACCCGGGACCTTTTATGCAACCCTCTGCCCCCTCCGGGCGGACGAAGCCTAGCCGGAGGTACCCGATCTCCCACGGGTAACAGGAACACACTGCCCCCCTCGAGTCCAACCCAATCCGAACAATTCCCATTCAGGGAGGGGCTCGAATATTTGGCCCGAGGTTCCTCTGGTAACGTCAGAGGTACCACGAGTGCTAAGGGTCCACAGCGAAGCATGTAATATTACTAATGTAATGGAACATGTGGATGAACGAAGGATTAAAAGAAGAATGCACCTATTGTAGCGGAGAAATCACAAAGAAACATGATGAATAAAGGTAGTACCGGAGATCGAACCCGGGATCTTCCTAATGTGAGACTCATACGTCACTGTAAAGCCACTCGATCGGTGGTCTATGGTGCAAGCATGTTGACATCGAAGATGCTCTTGTACAATTATCAGTTGCAGTAGAAATGATCGTAAATGACGGCACCTGCGCCAGATACCATTTGTGGTGAAGCAGTGCAATATAAAATGGTAATTGTGTGTGACTATGTCGAGATGGCAGGAGAGTTTATGTTGCTCGTAAAGATGAAAGTAAGAACGTATGAGTTAGTGTGGCTGCGCTAAAACATCAAAGTTTCAAGTTTACCGCAGTGTTGTTATGTGAGTGTATGTAAGCAATGCATGTCTCGCAATCAATCAGTGAACTATACACCACCTGTACCTCGGTCTCGATCATACAAATTGCCTCATTTCGAAGGACCCCTTCCAGACAAGACGTACTCACACAACAGACGCAACTGACAAATTTATAGCTTTTTCGCGCTGCTAAACTTATTTTCCTTCTTCTCCATTTCTTTTTTACCTCTTGATAACCCCTCGCTCGCTCCTCTCCTCTTCCTTCTCTTCCATCTCCGCGTCAAACGTAAAGAAAGAGACAAAAGAAAGGAATGAGTTTGAAGAGGGGTTGCCATAAAGGACATAAATAACGAAATGGGACCCGGATAAAATATTCTTTTCTGCTCCGAGCTTATATCCTCACTCCACATCGTCAATCAAAGGGTAACGAATGGAAGGACTTTAAGCCGCGCCCTCTGGTGTGTGTGGTCGGTCCGTATTCGCCCTTTACGTCCATCCTCGTATCTCTTGTCTTATAAATTCTAATTTGTTTTTCTCATATCTTGTCAATTGTCAAAAACGCCTAAAACTAATTTTAGAAGTCCTCACCTGAACGACTTTTGATGTATATTGCCTCAGATACCTGATTCAGAGGTTACGGAATAGCAGGAGGATGGAGACATGTGGACAAACTTCTGGAAATGAAGCATTTTATGTGTACGCGTGTGTCATCAGCTCAAACGCTAAACCCATCAATGAAAATCCTGTTCCTTCTGTATATAGGCCATCTCTAGCTCCCGAATGACTGTAACTACAAGCTCCTCAGCACCTTGATACGAAACTGTTCAATAAAGAATGATCATAATTTTTTACAGTCATAATTTTTCGCACTAAAATTCAATCTTATTATATTCTGTTAGCTTAATGTGAAACAAACACGCCGTAGTACTTTCATTCTTGGTACTCCTGGTTTCCGCCTGTGAGAACCAGACAAATTCAGACATGTTCAGTATCGCCTACCGCTGCAATGGAGATAACATGCAGTTAAAGTTGATGTTAGAGGAAGATCCGGGGTTTGTTACAAACGTAATCACTGCTGATGGAACTTGGCTACATCATTTTCATCCTGAGAGCAAACAGCAAAGCTTTGTGTAGAAATCGCCTTCATCACCAACCCCTAAAAAAGCAAAAGTGGTTGCTTCTGCTGGGAAAGTTATCATTCTTTGATATTCATGGAATGGTTTATCAGCATGTTGTACCTGCACACACATCAGTAACTGGACAATACTACGGGGATGTTTTAAAGAAGACTTGTCAAGTTGTTAAAAGTGAGATATGTTTTATATAAAATATGAGTAGCTGACATGCTTAATTTGTAAGACATCAGACTAGGCAGGTGTTCACCATTTCTTCCAAAAGCACTTTTCGGTCTTAGCTTCAGACCATCTTCAGTGGATGCTGCTCCAACTACTCTACAGAAATGTCCTAAAAACATTGTAAGTCCATATCAGGCGCAAAGGACCACATTTCCGTAAGCAGGCTGGATGCTGTACCACGATAATGCGCGGCCGCATATTGCCAATGTTGTTGCTGAATATCTTGCAAAAATCAACGTGAAGTGCATCCCTCACCCTCCCTATAGTCCGGATTTAGCCCCATGTAACTTTTTCTATTCCCTAACTTGAAGAAACGCCTTCGTGCGAGGCATTATCCATCATCAGAGGAAGTGGTGAAGGCTGCGGAGGCTATTTAGAAGGATCTCTCAAAAAATGGTTCCCAGCATGTCTTTGAAGACTGGCAGAAATACTGGGACAAGTGCATCACATTCAGGGGAAACTATTTTGAGAAGGACCATCAAAATTATGAGGACGAGTAAAGGTACGTTGTCAAAAAAAGATTGTGATCATTCTTTTTTGAACAGCCCCTGGCAGGAGTCACCATGGACCGGCGTACGATGTAAGGATATACTATGGTTGAACCTGAAGAAAAACGAAAGCAGACGCAGGTTCTTCAAAAGCCAGACTAAACTCCCCGATGGCGGCTCATATAATCGGCTCCCCTTCTCACCTGCTGGCTTACATATTTGGTGTACTCAAAATTGATCTCCCCGATCTGGAGGATGAGGATTTCTTGAGAGTAAATTCTACAATGTACACCGAAACTTCCACCAGCACTTGATACAGTGAAAGAGCCAACAAGGATGAACGGTGGAGTGAAGAAAGAAATAGGTGATCGCAAGAGACACGAAATTTGGGGGATGTAATTAAATTAACGACCTGTGCAAACCCTCGGAATAAACCCGAGGATCTGGAAGATCGATTACAGAATCGAACCTACGATTTTCCGAATGTGGACCATAGAAGCTACCGCTTGAACCATCCCGTTCGATTCTAAGTGACTAAAAAGGACGTAAACGGCCAATATATTGTATTAAGAACATGACGTGGTCATTAAAATATTTGGGAAAATTATTTTAACTTTTCGTTGCGAAGACCGCAGAGTAAAAATAACTGTTCTTATGCCAAGTAAAATGCACGTAAACACACGTAGCCGGTTTACTGTCGACGTATAGGTATAGACTCACACCACCACTAGGTGTGCCTGGGGTCAGAGGTCTGTCAAAGTGCAGAAAACATCGTTTCAGAGTGAAGAAACGGAAATGGGGCAATTGGCCCGTAGACTGGTGTGAGCATGAAGAAGGTGTGAAGTGAGACAGAAGTGATTGAGAAGAAAGACGATGATGAAGTAGTTGGTAGAATGAATGGTGAGGGAAAAACCCAGAGTAAAACACCGACAAATCCCAAATACGGTTCTTCAGGATCGAACCCTTGTGAAACCACTCCACTATGGCTTCGGCAAAGTTATGCAAAAGTAAGACAAACCACGCGGATGTTATTCATTGCATGTGATGTACACAAATGATCAGAATTTAAGAGCTAAGAAAACGTACGACATGATAAAACAAAAGACACTCGTACATGTTTGAGCGGACGAAAATCCACGTGAACAAATCGTTTGTAATCAGCAGACGTTTGTGGTCACCTATAGGCTACATTGCTGACCATATGTCCGTATCTACTCTCAGACTGATAGGACCTATCTGTATTTCTTATAAGAGGACGTTCCACTAATTACTCGGAAGGTAATTTGATTGTAACGTGATGGAGCTTCAGCACTCATTGTTACATACCCCCATCAATTGATTGGTAGAGGGGGAACAGTTCTATGGCCAGCACGATCACCCGATCTATCTGACACCACTGAAAACCATGATGTACGGTACTCCTGTAACGTCAGAGAAGGACCTCAATGGCATTCTTTCACTTTGGAGCATGTACGTGAAGCTCAGCGCAACCGATGTAGACCCTGCATTGACGTAGCAGGTACCCAGTTTGAACCTCGTTTGTAGTGATAAACGCTGCATGTACATGTACACTAAACAAATATCTAAAAAGAGAAAATAGCGCTCAGCACATAATTAGAAGTAATCTGACTAACGTATATAATTACCTTCACAACATTGATACCGTAAAATGTGTACTACTTTCTAAATACTTAATTTGATGGTCCTGAGTGAAATATATATTAAACAGTTTCACTGGTATAGAGTTCAAATTTAATATTAGGAGTTTCTACATTATGTGAAGAATGTGAAGTTGTATTATTGTATAACTACGAGACTATAACAGTTGACAGACTTACAAGATGTTGGAAAGATATACTTTCTATAATCCATTAATAGGTATATATGATAGTGGACTGGTGACAAATCCCTTGCGGTTGGCAACTGCACGGTGAACCGTGGCGTCGCGGTGAAGAATGTCCAGCTCACGTTAAGCCCGGCAAGCCCTCAGAGTGCTCCCATCACATCCCTTCCTCCCTCCGAGGGGTCTCATATATAACAAATATATTTTCTGTAGCTTCAGTGTGTAGCTGAGCTAATTATATCAAGTTCATTCCAATAACTCATTATTAGGCACTAAAAATATGTGAAATAGGCAGCCAAAAAGACACTAAAATGGGCAAAATAGGCACATAAATAGGCAATAAACATTTGCTAAGTAAAGACTTAGAAATGCACCATTTTAGTAAAATGGCTCTTAAAATGCACCACAAATGCACTATAACAAAATGAGAATCATCGCAACAGATAATAACCCATGGCGCGACAGCCCTTAGAGGGCCAAGGCCTACCAACCCGACTGTCGGCCTCACGCCCACTTACGCACGGCTGAGGTGGAGGATCATCCAACCGATACGGGGAGGAGATGTGGTCAGCATCTCGGCATCTACAGCCGGAATGTTGGTTTCCGTGACCAGGGCCACTTACCTAGCGTAAGCTCCTCACTTTCCTCACGATGTTGAGTGGACACCGGTGCTATACCCGGGACCTAAAATCCCCACCACATGGGTGGGATCGAAACCGGGCCGCTTTCCGTGGCCAGGGACCAAGGTATGCATCGCAAAATATGCTGCAACAAATTCGCCAAACACATACTATTTGCGGTTCCCTAGGCGAAATTCTTCCAAATTTATTCCAAATTTCATAAATGGCTCCACAGCAAGTTAAAATAACAGATATTTTCATATAATTAAAATATATATAAATCCATTTTACTAAGAACCATAATGTGCAGAAAGGTATGAAGTAATTAACGATATCCGAAATAAAAAATAAGGGTTTTGGGGAGGGCTTGTTTAACGATTCAGACATGTTTTAAGCTAAACCTCAATGTAAAGTCGTATCATGTGATGAAGTAAGTTTTCTCATTAGGCAAATTTGTGTTTTACTTTGGAAAACTGAAAACATTCAGTTTCTCTTCTTTCGGCTCTCCTCAACATACTAATTTGTGTTTGACATAATGTTGCTACAGAGGCTGATTTTTACAAGGTTTTCAAACTATGATAATATAGTATTAATATAAACATGAGTGATTAAACTCAGCTGTTTCAAACAAAGCTGACAAAAATTACTTTCCCATCTGTGCTGAACTATGAATCACCATTTATCCAGTGTTTAAGTAGTACACTTCTGTTGTTTCTATCTTTTGGCATATTTGCGTAGGAAACTGATCTATGTGTGCACTTGAAACACTGCTTACAGAATGGGCTTTCCATTCCCCACATAAGGAGTGGTCATTTGTCAATTCATTGAAATATCATTTAGCTGGTTTTTGCCACTCATTCGAGAAGCCAATTCTAAGATTTTTCCATGACGTCATTAGCGTATTGTGACACTTCTGTAAGGCAGATACCTACCTGGCTAAACCCCCTTTTGTATATCCAATGTGCAGCAGTAAGAAATTTCTCTTCCCCGAAAACTTCACCTTGAAACCAACAAATGCACAAGCTGTTGTCACAAATTACAAGCATAAGAAATTGGCTAAATAGGCAATTTTAGGCATTAAGAAGCAGAATAGGCACAAACGTATGAAATAAGCATTTATAGGCGCTATAAAAACTAAGAAATTAGGCTAATAATTGTAGGAAACGTGCTTATAACTTAAAAGCCTAAGTTTCTGACCCGAGGAATAAAATAGGCGAATAGGGCAAAATCCGCCCCTACTCATTATGCATTTTGATATATTATATACATATATACGTATATATTGTCCTTAAAATTCCAACTCCTTTCATGCAATTGCAAGAAACAATTGAATATCAACAGATATAAGAGAATAAACAAGTACTGGACAGTTCGGGATATCCAGGTAGCGATTTATGTCACAAAAATGAATGGAAAATAAATTGTTTTCAAGAAATCTACATTTTAGTGACACGCTTTTGTCTAATATTTCTTGTACCATTTACACGATATTATAAAATTCCTTCCGAATGAAGTGAACTTCACGTAATATTCCCAGAGAAGTCAACGCATGTGACTAATTAGCTTAAATGTATTATACTTTAATGAAAATTGCTATAGCCCTTTTTTGAGAAAATATACAATTTCGATAAATCTAAACGGGAAGTTCTTTTATTTGTGCCATAATTAATCAATTTTCAGTATAAATTCTATTATAAATTATTCAATTACCTTCAACTCCTATGGTCATTTGGTGGCCGTTCTCCTTTGGAACATATCGAAGGTATTAACTCGTATTCGTTGGTTTTAATCATTAGATCACGCACACATTCGCACTCTCAATACTTCCAGACTCTGGGGAAGATGAGGAATTATCTGGAGAAAAATCCCCATCCCCACCGCCGGGAATCCAACCTGGGACTCCTAGCATGGCAGGCAGGTGCTCTACAGACTGAGCTACGAGCCAGCCCAAAGGGAAGTTTGTGTGAGGGTATTTTCTTGAAAATCATAGTGTTGCACTTCTGGAAGATACTCAAACCAAATGCCATGTTTGGCTTGTGTCGAACATATTGCTTTTGACTTATGCTGTTCATGAACATCACACACACACACACACACACACACACACACACACACACACACACACACACACACACACACACACACACACACACACACACACACACACACACACACACACACACACACACACACACACACACACACAACACACACACACACACACACACACACTCTCTCTCTCTCTCTCTCTCTCTCACACACACACACACACACACACACACACACACACACTCACACACAAAATTTTCCAGAACAATTTTCCTAGAATCATTCTCTTTATGGATTCAGATAAACGATGTACCTATGAGAAGTAGGGATGCGAAATTTTGCATGAAAGCTATAATTCCTTTCTTTACTATGTATGTAATAGATGGAGTAAATATCTTCTAGATTACTGTAAAATAATTTAATTGGAAGTGTTACTGAGGGGAAATAAATGAAATTAATTAAATTGTTACTTGGCATTTAAAACGCCACCTATACAATGCTGGTAGCTATATGCATAATTAGTCGAAACGCATTTTTGGTTTTGTTGGTTATTTTGGATAAGTAACATTTACTCAGTCAAAATCATTAATTTAACTATCTATACATACCTAGAAGCTAGTTTTTTTTTTTTTTTTTTTTAATTTACGTCCTCCAACGTTAAGTCATATCGGACGATGAATGGAATGGGTGAAATGATTCTCAAATATGTGTGTGTGTGTGTGTGTGTGTGTGTGTGTGTGTGTGTGTGTGTGTGTGTGTGTGTGTGTGTGTGTGTGTGTGTGTGTGTGAAAAGTGAAACGAAGACAATAATTTGATATAGAACAAACGTCTCAAAAATGTTATACATAGTATCTTAGTTTATCTGCCCAAAGAGGTGTAATACAGTAAGTCAATCACATTTTTCTCAATCAGGTTTGAAAAATGTTGCATAACTATTAACGTGGCATAATGTTTCTTACAATGCATTACCTGGTTACTGTAGCAAACAATGATTCCAAACACACAAAAATAAGGAATGTGCACTAATTTGTCTTCCAATAAACTTTTATTTATATATAGTTTGAATTAATATCTCAGAAAAAGGTGGTTGTTGTTGAAGAGTTAGAAAGAATTGGGTGAGAGTGACGGAGAGGAGAGAGTGGGAGAAAACAGTGGAAGAAGAAAGTAGAAGATGTAAGAGAGACAGTGAGAGATATAGAGACAGACTAAACGGGAGAGACGGAGAGAGAGTGAGAGAGCATTGAATTGAGGGTGAAGAATATTAGCAGTTAAACTGAATGAGCGAAGTAGCCGTTCTGCTAGGAAGCAATAAAGTGAATGAATGAGTCAATGATTTTTATTTTTTTTGTGTGTGATTTACGTCCAACTTTAAGTCATATCGCACGATGAATGAAAGGGGTGAAATGATGCTCAAATAAGTCCAGGGTCCATGGAGCTTAGAGTTACCCGACCTTCATCTTTCAGGATAAAGGAAAACCCCGGAAAAAACCTTATCCAGATAACTCACCCCGACCGAGATTCGAACTTGGGACCTCTTGAACGTGAGGCAGACATGCTATCATCTACGCTACCAAGGCGGGCAAGTGAGTGAATGGAAGAGTCAATTAGTGAGTGAGTGAGTGAGTGAGTGAGTGGATAAATGACCAAGGAGTGGAGGCGGTACTCGCACCTCGACCCAAAGCTGAGCTTATATGAACATCACTCCAGGAACAACGGTATATGAGCCGCAGAAGGCTAAATTTGCATGCAAGCGCAGAGTTCCTAACAATTCCAACCGTAATGACCCGACCAAATCGGTGGACTGCACAGAGAATACCAGTAATTCTTTCTGGCAGAACTGGAAGTTCTCGAACCAACTAAGGCGGCTCAGAGAAGCCTGTCATTTTGCAAGACCGGTACGAACTATACAAGAGCAAGTATGTGCACCATTTGTCCAAACCGACCAACACTGCACGCTCATCAAACCAATTGTACCTGAAACATGAAAGGGGAAACGATATGATCGGAAAAGAAGAAAAAAATTCTAATAGAAGAGAAATCATCCAAGGATTCGCCAAGCCAATCAAATAAATCCAAGAAAATCTATAGTAGGAGTAGCCAGCTCCAGGAATATAACCCAGGACTTTCCATCTGCCAGTTTCGTTTTGAAAAATTTGAGCCTCTCCGGGACCAAATCGATCTGATCAATAGGTAGTGAGATGTGCAATGCAGTTTAGCAGCTGAAGAGATCGACGTTCTTCAGCTTCGATTCTTCAGATCGACAGAGATCTTAGGACAAGTTAAAAGAAAAATATTTCGAGAAAACTAGAAGTTAATGAGCCAAAAAGGCACTACTGTAAATCAACTGCATAAGATTTTCTGCTATATTTAGTTTCAATAGTTAGTGCACTGCAATAAGATGACAACTCCTCGCTGAAACTAACCGACAAATTCATTTTAGAACATAAAATACAGTCCTAATTATATTACTAACATTATGTCAGTTTCAGACGTCACATCATCTGAGCAATATCGTACGATGAGCTGTGATTCCGGAACCTTCAGCTTTTACGCTAATAGATTTTTCCTTGTGCTTGGTGTTCGATGAGGGTTTCACAGCGCTGATTGAAAACTTAAGAATTAAAATAAGATAAAGGAATAGTAAATCTTTTGTATTTAAATACTAATAAAAACAATGTAAAAGAATTATGATTTGCGAGTCACTAATAGCACAGGACTTCCTCAGTCGTGACTATCAACTTTGCTCAATTTAATGAATCTTTTGATCAATATAAACATTTTTAATTCTGTAGCAAAATCTGCTATTGTGTGCAATTACTAAGTTACTGTTATATTGATGTTTCAGCTGACAAGAGGCTTTCAAATTATTTTTAGTTTGTTTTTGGATGTTCCATTTGCATACCATCTTAAACACCTGTCATCAGCGGCTTTTTACCACTGGAACAATTGCTCAGCAGCAATGATGCTCATTCGCCTTTACAAATGGTCTTAATATTTGGATTGGTACAAGTTCGGATTATTACATTAAATTCACACACATTTATATTCCCATTCATACTCCCAACACTAGGGAGTTGGGGAGTAGTCCAAGTTAGAGGAAAATTCCTACCCTGCAACCAGGAATCAACCCGAAACTCTAGATTTCAACGCTACATACTAATCACCAGAGCACAGGTACAACCTAAATAACTGGAGTTCTCTCGTTAACTGTGTAGAGATATAACATTTAAATCTGGTAACTAAATTATTCGTTATAGATATATGTATATTAACGTTTTAATACCTATGGTATTGTGACTTTGTGGGTTCGTGAAATTAAAAGTCCAATTGCACAAACTCAAAGTGTTCTTTATTTCCACCGAATTACAGTTGGAACACTTGCCGATTACACAGAATTACGTAGCGCACACAATTACAATTCGCCAGTTCGTCTGTCACGGGTCCACTCTACACTCACAATTACGTACAATTCCTCTGATACACGTACACAGTCTTCCAGTCCGTTCACTAGCACGACGCTCCTGCGGCTGCCCGCAAAGAACTGAACTCTCTCGCCAACTGCAGCCCCTTTTTATAGGAAGATTGCTGTTTCTGGAAGACTCGCGGTTCAGTGAATCACCCCGAAGGTTCCAGACGTCAGGGAAGGGGAAAGAGATGGCTAGTGATGTTTTTTCCAACCATCCCCTCGTTAGCGCTACAAGATAAATGGGTAGGCGTGGCCGAATGCTTCCCGGCCCTCACTCAGCCGTCAGTTGGTCGTGCCTTACGATAATTGGGTGACAATATACATGTCACTTTATACAAAATGATCCTTCGTTTACCATTTTAGCTGATATTAACAAAATAGTAACCATAAGGTTTATAAATATTTATGAATTGCTCAGTTTGATGAATATATAGAGAAATATGAATGTTCTCTTTTTTATTTACGTCACGTTTAGTCATATTAAATGATGAATGAAATGGGTGAAATGAATATCAAATGAGCCCAGAGTCCGTAGAGCTTACATCGGAACATCGGCCATTCAAGCTGCACTTACGCTTTAAGTCGAAATATTTCGCTTACCAACAGCTATTGTGTGAGGTATTTAACCAGAGGAAAGCTCAATATTAAGAGGCAAAATGTTACACCTAAGTATTCCACACAAAAATACAACTCATGCGTTGCAGAGGCCAAAGGGCATAACTGAGAACTGCCAAAGCCCTTGGCCTGTCGAGAATGCGGTTTTCTCCTTGTCTCTCGCGTTCAGAGCTACCTGCCAGTAATCCGACTTCAAGTACAGGGTCGAGAACCACTACGCTCCAGTAAGTGTGTCCAGGCTGTCGTCAATTGGGGTAAGGGGGAACAGTCCTTCCTGGTGACAGCGTTCAGCTTTCTGTAGTCCACGCAGAAGCGTAGCTCACCGTTCTTCTTAGTCACCAAGACTACAGAGGAACACCAAAGGCTGTCAGACTCTTCAATGACACCACTGGTTCTCATGTCCTCAAACATGTCCCGTACCGCCCATTGTTTCGCTAGCGGAACACGTCTAGGTGGTTGCCGACGATGCGGTGAAGCACTTTGTCCTTACGGCTGTAGTCACTGTTTGTTACCTTGGCTGAAGACGCGCTGGTATCGCCTCAGAAGTTGCCGAACTTTCTCCAGCTGTTCTGCGGTCAGGTGGTCTGCCGCCCTCTCCAATAAGCCTTCCAGTCGGGGGTGTTGCGTCAGCACCGGCTCCTATGTCTTGTCGATTACTGTCACTCTGACCACGGGCTCGAAATTCCCCAGCTCCGTTCCGGCCTGGACGTCATGATCGGTGTCTGCCAGGTTGAGCAGCCTCACTAGCACCTCCTCTCCGCACGGCAACAATGTTCTGGCTACACATAGCCCGTGAACAGGCGTCTTCTGGTCCATCATTCTATTCCTGGTTCGCTGGCCGTCCAGTCGCGCCGCCATCACCTCGCTTCTCGCGGGGACCACCACGTCTTCCTTCAAGACGACCCTGCAGATTTCAAGGCACTCTTCGGGTTGCCGGAGTACGACCTCTTCTCCGTTAAGCCGCAGGAACTTTCTGCCGACGTCGACCGTCGCCTCGTGGCTCCTGAGGGCACCCAGTCCCAGTATCACCTCCTCAGACACCTTCGCGACGAACACCGCACGGCACTCCATCCCAAGGTCAACTTCAACAGGGCCTGCTTCTCCACAGGCAAGGTGTCGCCCGATTCCGTCATAAACTGGTATGGTCGGCTTGGTTTCCTGGACGGCAGACTCTTGGCTATGACAGGTCTGATGACGGTCACGGCTGCCCCGGTGTCCACCAGCACGCGGCATGGCTTCCCTCTCACCCAATCGTCCGCGATGAGGCTGTCATCCATTTGCCGGGTGACGGCGCGCAGTATCACTCGAGGGGATGGTGGTGATGGCGCCGACGTGCCCCTCGCCACGACGGCACTTTCTCGTTTCCCGGCTGTTCTCACTGGCGTGGGCAGTCTCTCTCCAGGTGTCCCGGCTGTCCACACCCCCAACACTTGCCACTAGGTCTTCGCCGGAGACCCTCGGCTGGCCTTTGGTCTCCCGTGTAGTGGATACTTCTGGTTCTCGACGTTGGGGTAGCCGTCACCTTGGCCACCTCCATTCTCGATGCTGCCGTTAGCGCCTCATGAATAGTTTTGTAATCGCCGAGCATTAGGCGCTGACGTATCTCGGTGTCTCGTACCCCGTCAACAAAGCTGTATGCGGCTTCCCGGGATACGAACTCTGGTGGGAGGTCAACTAAGGCTTTGCTAGCCAGCTGCTCAATTGCCAGGGCGAACTCCTGCAGCGTCTCCCCTGGCTACTGCGACCTTGACTTTAGCTGACTGCGGTAGGCTGTGGCTAGGCGGTGGTTCCCGAAACGGTTCTCCAGGGCCTCCCAGATGTGCTTAGGCGTCACCGCTGTCTGGACCGCGTTCAGGACTTCTGCGGCCCGTTCCTGGAGGCTGACTATTAGCTGTGCGGCCTCTTCCTCCGGTGACCACTTGTTGTGCCGGGCCACCGTGTCGAACTGGCGGCGGAAGACTTCAAACGTTGTCGCGCCGTCGTATTTAGGAGGTTTGACGCGCGCAGATGTTGTGTCGCGTTCCGGCGCGTTGACCTTCAAATCCTTCAACCTCCTGCCGAAGAAGTCCTCTACCATGGCGTTCAGGGACCTGACGCTACTGTCGGCCTTTCCTTCCAGGTCATTAAAGCGGCTCGCCAGGTCATCGACGCGCTCGTCTAACTCCTTGACGTCCTCCTTTACGCCAGCCAACTGCTCCTCGAACTTTGCGGAGAGGGCCTCGTTCGCTGCTTTCATTTCCATAGTCAATTCGGTCATCTTCGCGGTCACGTTGTTGTTTGTGGTCTCCATATTCTTGGCGATGTTGTCGTAGCCGTTTTCAATTCTTTCAGCTCTGCGGCCAGGTTGTCTTGCCGCTTCTGCTTTCGCAGCGAGGTTGTCATTCGCCGTTTTCATTTCTGTTATGTTCTCCAAAAAAATTTCCAATGCCAATTCCATCGTTGAATATTCCACTTCCTGACACCAGTTGTATATTTATTCCAAATTTCATAAGTGGCTCCACAGTAAGTTAAAATAACAGATACTGCCGTATAATTAAAATACATATAAATCCACTTCACTAAGTAAGAACCATAATGTGCAGAAAGGTGTGAAGTAATAAAGGATGTAAAGAAACAAAAATATGGGTTCTGGGGACGGCTTATTTAACGATTCAGACATGTTTTAAGCTAAATCTCAATGTAAAGTCGTATCACATGACGAAGAAAGTTTTCATATTAGGCAAATTTGTGTTTTACTTTGGAAAGCTGAAAACATTCAGTTTCTCTTCTTTCGGCTCTCCTCAACATACTAATTTGTGTTCGGCATAATGTTGCTACAGGGACTGATTTTTACAAGGTTTTTTAAACTATGATAATATAGTATTAATATAAACATGAATGATTAAACCCACCTGTTTCAAACAAAGCTCAAAAAATCACTTTCCCATCTGTGCTGAACTATGGATCACCATTTATTCAGTGTTTAAGAAGTACACTTCTCTTGCTTCTATATTTTGGCATATTTGCGTAGGAAACTGATCTATGTGTGCACTTGAAACACTGCTTACAGAATTGGCTTTACATTCCCCACATAAGGAGTGGTCATTTGTCAATCCATTGAAATATCATTTAGCTGGTCTTTGCTACTCATTCGTGAGTCAATTCTAAGATTTTTCCATGACGTCATTAGCGCATTGTGACACTTCTGTAAGGCAGATACCTACCTGGCTAAACCCCCTTTTATATATCCAATGTGCAGCAGTAAGAAATTTCCCTTTCCCGAAAACTTCACCTTGAAACCAACAAATGCACAGGCTGTTGTCAGAAATTACAAGCATAAAAATTGGCTAAAATGGCAGTTTTAGGCATTAATAAGCAGAATAGACACAGACGTCTGAAATAGGCATTTATAGGCAATATAAAAACTAAGAAATTAGGCTAATAATTGTAAGAAACATGCTTATAACTTAAAATCCTACGTTTCTGAACAAAGGAATAAAATAGGTGAATAGGGCAAAATCCGCCCCCTACTTATAAGATAAGTGAGGCTTGATGTTACAAATTATTATATTTGTATATATTTGTTTGCTTCACTATTAATAGTTTCATATTTTACGTATTTAGACAGTAACGTACTAAATGCAACTTATATAAAGAATTGCTAATTAAAACAATAATACCAATTTTAAGAATAATATTATTTTAAATAAACATTATTTATAAATATTACAGTCCAGTAAGCGAATTAGTAAATGTAGGAGATTTGAACCACTTTTGCTGCAAATGTACTACTTACGAATGAGCTTGGGCGAGTAAATTGCTCTATGTTTACATCCATCAATTACTTCAATCCTTTTAAGATTATTAAAGTTCTGACACACAAAAATTACATTCAACCATTATTTCCACACTTCTGACAATTATAATTTGTAATTCAATGCACAATATTTAGAAAATTATCCCTTTAAATTATTTGTTATTAATTATGTAAAAATCAATACTTCTTTAAAATAGTAAAATACAATTCTGTAAAAAGGCACCTCACTTTATTTTTGTAAACCAAATTTCGTATATAAAAGAACTTCCGTTTTTTAAGCTATGTTACTTATAGACACACGGGCACTTTCGTATTAAATGTTTGAGTGGAATGCAATAGGGTGCTTCGACAGCTGGGAAGAAACAATCATTTCTTCAGTGAAACAAAAGGTTCACACATTGCACATTTACAATGCATGTATTTGCTCATGGTTAACCACCGGTTCCCCTTTGATATTCTGCAGTTGACGGGGGGAGAGACTCGTTTTATTGCTGTGACGAATGAACAATAAGGCCGCGTAGGTCCCCCGTTTAAAAACCGGGAATGCGGAAAGACGGAGCTTTCTTTGACTTCCAGACTACTGGACGTAAGCTCTGTGATGTGGGTAGTTAACTTTTAGGCACTTTCGCTAATTATAGCATCTTCTGAGTTTTGTTATACAACAAAAGAAAATCTGTAGTGATTTTGGCAGCATTAACAGTATTTTAAGCAATTCTGAGAAGAATATCCAATAACAGAAACAAAATTAAATACGAATGAAACAAATGTAACTTGAAAAACTAAACAGATGTGAGAGATTACTTCCTGAATTGCATAAGTAGCATTATGATTATTAAATTCAATGCTCATTTACATTTATATCATATAAATTATTTAAAATTTATTGTAATGTTGCAATTATTGCAGGAGGTTATATTTGACACACTTTTTGACCAATTTCAAGAATTACATGTATTTGCTTCTTTACTTCAACACTTTCTTGAATTTAAAACATGTTCATATTAGTAACTACTACGGCATTATTACTAGAACTTCCACCTCCTCCGTAAAGAACCTTTAGGGCCATCTCTTTCTTGTTCTGTAAACTATCACCAACATAGCTTTAGGCAATTGTAGAGGATTTAACTAGAAATTACTAATAATAGGTACATGATAAGCATGAATGGAAAAGCCCACCTCCGTAGCGTGGTTGGTAGCATGTATGCCTCACGTTTAAGAGGTCCCAAGTTTGAATCTCGGTCAGGGCGAGTTACCTGGATAAGATTTATCCGGGGTTTTCCCTTATCCTAAAAGACGAATGTCGGGTAACCCCCTGCTCCATGGACCCTAGGCTTATTTGAGCATCATTTCACCCTTCCATTCATCTTCTGATATGACAACGTTGGAGGACATAAACTACGAAAACAAAAAGCATGAATGGAAAAAATCTTTTATACAGTTCGGGAGGTAGAATGAACCATCCTCGGACTCAATATTGCTTGCCCTTACTTCGTTCGGGCGCAAATGAGTCCTCTGATGGTACATTATACCCATGATGGCCTTATGAGTCTTTCCCGAAGGCTAAACAACAACACAAAAAAAACCTCCATTCAGCATAATGACTAATACATGCGTGTGCAAGGTCACGCCACTAAAAATAAAGTTAAAATGAAGAAGAACCTGACGCTTTTGAGAAGATATTAAAAAGCTAAACCTATCAAAGAATTACACTTCTTACCGCTATCGACAGAGTAGACATATTTTAAATACTTATTTTTAAAAAAGACACCTCTTTTTGCATGATGTAGAAAGACAACTTTAGCCCACATTTTAGGGCAAGTATGGCTCAAAAATTTATATTACTGTTATATGTAACAACTTTGGATGCTCTAGCCATGTAGTTTATTTCTTTGTAAGCTTATACGAAATTGTATATCATTATATGTATATATCATTATTATTTATCATTATTTATATATTACATGTCTTTCCAGTGAAAGACAAACTGGTCTTCCAAGTTCCGGGAGTGTACCGCATTCCCTGTGAATGTGGGACACCGTATATAGGACAAACCGGAAAGACCATCGCTACTAGAATAAACGAATATGAACAGCGCATTCGCTTAATGCAACCTGAGAAGTCTGGGCTGGCAGAGCATTGTTTTGATAACGACCATAGAGCCAATTTTCGGGAGACCTCCATCTTGGCAAACTGAAACAGTTACTGTGAGCGGAGAATCAAGGAGGCTTTGGCGATTTCCTCTGAAAGGAGCATGCTTAACCGTGATGCTGGATTTCAGTTCAGCTATTCTTGTAAACCGGCCTATAAATGGAAATCCGTCGAATTAAGAAGCAAAGGTTAATTCAGCTTGATAATCAAGTTAAGTAGTTACGTTTCTTTGACACAATTTTCTATATTCACGCCATCTCCTGACCTGGCAATTAATTTACTGAAAACAGTTTTTTGTTCAGTAATGCGAATTTTGATAGTGTTTTGTCTTTGTTTATAGTTGTGTTATATCCAGTATTTCCTTTGTGGTTATAACATTTTATAAATATCCTGATGATAGGAGAGATGCACACTCCCGAAACGTTGATATCTAATCATCTTTTCACCTGGCTGGCTGCCCGAGAAGAAAGTGAGCGTATTCGTCGCCAGGAAAGCTTCAGGTTTATTTTAATATACGAATTTGTTTTCTCCAATCATTTTCTATATGTCACACTTTTTCTCAAAAACTATGAATATAACTAAACTAAATTACTCACGTTCCCGATAATCAAAAGCTTCCTGATAATTTACAGCTTCCTCTTGTAATCTAAGGCTTTTGTCAGTGTTGCCAAAACAAATTCAGTTGGTGGTTTTACTTTTAGAATTAGCAGTGAAACATATCTACGCTTATGCTCGAACTTTCTTTGAACAAACAATGGATGCAATGATAATTGCATGTGCTATATACATATGTACAGAAACAAGGACTAATAAGTATAACAAGGTCATTCGAAAGCTCCATTCATAAACTACAGCTTCAAAATTAATGAACATAATCTCTAGAGAATAATTAACGATTGCAGCACACAGAGCTACAAGATAATATATAGCTTCCATTTTCATTCATAATAACAACAAGAAATATATTCCATCAACTTTTAATTTTAACAATTGTGTTTTTAATAATTTGTGTTAAAAGATTCCTCAATAATTTTTGTTAACTGAGATACCTTCTCATTATTTTAAACAGAGAAGCAGAAGTTAACAATAACTCTAAATACGCATCTAAAAATTAGGATTACATGCCCATAATAAAATCCACATAAACTTGAACTACTTCAATAGGCCATAAATTTTGAACCAATGATAGGACACACTTGCAGCTTTGGGAGGATATAATACACAATTGGGATATTACATTACACTGTTTATATCTCAGAGAAAATGTTGGAAGTGTCCTCCACCAGCATCTATACATGTTTGCACTCGTCTCACCATATTCTCTGAAGTTTTACGGAGATGATATCGAATTGAGAGAAGGTTATTTCCTGCAAGATGGAGCAACGTGGCATGCTTACATCTAATGACGCCATGGAATTTGTAGCCAGCTTCTTTGATAATCGAACAATCTGTGGCCCACCAGCTGCCCAGATCCTCATCGGATTTGTTCTTGTGGGGGTATCTAAAAATAGAGTGCACATGAATAGGCCTCGGACAATTGATGTTTTAAAGGAATCCATTCGAACCGAAATAAGTAACATTGGCGAGGATACTCTCCGTAAAACTTCAGAGAATATGGTGATACGAGTGCAAACATGTATAGATAGATGCTGGTGGAGAACACTTTCAACATTTCCTCTGAGATGTAAACAGTGTAATGTAATTACACAGAAAATGAAGCTAGTTACAGTGGAATAATAAATATAATACAAATAAAATATTTAGTGATTATTTTCCACTTATTTTAAGAATTTGATGTCAAAACTTCTATCTTCTATTTGAAATTAATTTCGTAAGCATTTGCCCACATCTTCAGTCAAACACACTTTGTTGTCAAGGATACCATGTATTTACGTATTACCAACATCTGAAGACGAAACAAACTTAAAAACAGAATCAATTGCCGGTATGTCAAAATTCATTACGTTATTTTTATTTTTTTAAATAAATATTTTGTCCCAAACCATTAAATCTATGGGAACATTTAATTGTGTTAATAATTTAACTTAGGGACTTATTTCATGGTTAAATGACCAAAAATGATCTGCCACGGCCGATTTATCATTTTCTTTATATCTAATGTTCGAAAATGTTCTTCCTTTCTGGTTTCCAAACTACGTTTCGTTTTTCCAATATAAACCTGATCACAATCTAAGCAATTAAATTGATAAATTTGTAATAAATTTTTAATACTATATTTATTTTGAGGAACTAAAGTTATACCAACTTCTTTAAAAAAAAATTGAAAATGTTTATTAACCCAAGGATGGTAAGTAAATATTTTAAATTTATAATAATCTTTTATTTTTTAAGAGTAGAAATATTATTAAGACTTTTTTCATATTTAAATTTTTCAATTTTCTTTTGTATAAAATATTGATTAAAACCATGAATTAAATCAGTATTAATAGTATTCTTATTTATTCAGGGGTATATTTATTAATCTATAAATCAAACTATTAAAAACAGCAAATTTATGTGGAAAAGGGCTAAAACTTTTATTTTTTATGTAATTATCAATATGAGTAGATTTCCTATAAATACCAAAATCTAATTTGTTATTATTTCTTATTATTTTCAAATCTATAAAAGGAAGAAATCCATTAATTTCCGTTTCTAATGTGAATTTTATAGCTTTATCTTGTAAATTTAGTAATTTTTTAGCATCATTAATTTGTTTTTTCAGGAACAATAGCAAAAATATCATCAACCTATCTATACCATGTTATAAAAATTAAAGCAAAAGCTTTAGTGACTTGAATTTCGAAAAAAAAAAAAAAAACACTCATAAAAATATCAGCAAGAAAAGTTGAAAGAGGATTACCCATTACTAAGCCAGAAGTTTGTTGAAAAAATTCACCATTAAAAGTTAAAAAAAATTATCCAAACAAAAATCAGTAAGTTTAAGAAAATCAACTATTGAGTCCTCATGTAAATTTATTGAATTCAACCACTTTTTTAAATAAACTAAATATTTTTTTCTCTAGGAATACTAGGAAATAAGGCAGTTACATCAAAAGAAATAAATAAGTGTATCAATTTTAGATAATACAACACTATCAATCTTTTTTAATATAATCTCCCCATTGTGTATTATATTCTCCTAAAGTTGGACGTATGTCATATTATTGGTTCAAAAGTTATGGTCTATTGAAATGGTTCAGGTTTATATGGATCGCACTGAGTTCATTGTTATGCAAAGAACTAACGATAGCTTTTCATTGTTAATAACTCCAAAGATCTATGTAACATAAAGATATGTTGTTCCAAACAATCCAGTAAGCTCCAAAGGATATTCTATGGGAAAAATATAACTAAGGTTATTTAGTATACTCCCTAACTAGCTATCAAAATAATGGATTACTTTTTAGTTATTTAGGAGCTTTAAAATTACTATTATAAGGTTTTCTTAATCTCCCTTTATAACATTGTATCACTGATTTTGTCCTAGCTTAACATAGTCGCATTTATTATTACCGCCTTTCTCCTTTTCCTCTTCGTTGTATTTTTTAGCTTCTTTTAATATTGTCTATCGTATACCTTTTGTCCATTCACCACTTCTTCCAGTTCCTTTTCATCTGCTATACCAATCACTGATTGCTGGAACCAGTCACTTTCAGCATCTTTCTTCTTCCTTCTCCCTTTCTTTATAAAATAGCAGCTTACGTCGTCTCTACATTTCACATACTACACTTCTAACACGTACAAATTTCAAATGTTTCCTATATTCTTTCATATTGCTTCGTCACAATGTGAATGTGTGCGCACTGTGCTGTTCAATTGCCACAATTAAGCATCTAGCTAATTTTTTCTTATTGATTTCTTCGTAGGTGCATATTAATAAACATTAAGGATTTAAAATATGTTCTCAATCTTATGTGAAACAAGCAGATAAAGCAATATGATATACGAAAGTAAATTTACAAGAATTGACCAACAAATCATTCATATTTTGAACAGCAAATGTGGTCACCGATTTCTTATGACGAGAAGTAAAAATAAATTACTCTTTCAAAAAGGAAAGTGATGGCTATTCTCGTTGAACGACAGCGGTTGTTGGCTGATCAGGTGAATGTGAGGATCTACTCCCATTAGTCCTGGACCCGTAGGACCAGAACCCGGGCCTCTAGGGTTCGTTTTACCGTAGGACAGTACCTATTTTATAAACTGCCCCCCCCCGCTGCTCACGGCAGACGGGACGGAAGTGGATACGCCACTTACGCGCCGGTCCTTAATGAACCAGCTACCAAAAAACCTTGGTAGGGCCGCCGGTGATCTAACACACCAACTATTAGCTCTGCAGCCTAGCACCCGGGACTTATGAGGCAACCCTCTACCCCCTTCGGGCGGCCGGAGCCTGGCCGGAGGTACCCAATTTCCCGCGGCTGGCGAGAACACACTGCCCCCTCGAGACCAACCCAATCAGAACGGCTCCCAGAGGGAGGGGCTCGAATGTTCGGCCCGAGGTTCCTCTAGTAGCATAGTCGCGCTGATTCTCTTTATTACTGCCCCCAAGAGTGGGTGCGGGGTTATGCTGTGTTACATTATGACTTAGCCACTGCCGTTTATTTTCATGCATCTTCTACAGCCTATTCTTACAAAACCTTACTTTTTCTATCTAGTTCATTTTATTACCAATAAACCTCTGCAGAAACAGTTTCGTGACACAGGAGTATAGAGGAAACCGAGTTGGCGGTAAGATATTTAATACCTAGTCGGTATATTTTACTTTTAATTCTTGGATATGCTGAACTTTAATACAAAGTTATACATTTATGCAATTTCTTGAGTGTTCAGAGAACCCTTAATATACAGACGAGGGGGGACCCAAAAGAAGCCGAACTCCGAGGGCGCTGCCACTCGTAGACGTAGAGCAGGGTTCCCACGCTGGATGGTGTTAGTAGAGACCTCCATGAAACATCTGTGCAGACGGCGTCAGTATAGAGCTGAACGTGCAAGTGTGGTATTATGTTTCTCTGGCTGTTGGCGGGTTACCTCTGCGAAGTCGTTATGGCAACTTTAAAAGAACAAAGAGTGTGTGTGAAATTTTGTTTCCTGCTTAAAAAAATACTGCAACGCAGACACACCAAATGCTTCAGGACGCTTTCCAAGAGGACGCTATGAGCCGCACACAGGTTTTCGAGTGGTTTGGGCGTTTTAAACGTGGTGAGATGTGTGTTGAAGACCAAGCTCGTTCTGGACGCCCTTCAACATCGCGAAATGAGGAGAAGATTGGAAAGGTCCACCAAAAGATCAACGAGGATCGTCGCCGAACGATCGACCAAATTTCAGGAGCGACAGGGATCAGTTGGAGCTCGTGCCAGCGGATTTTGAGGGAGGATTTGCACATGAAACGTGTTGCTGCTAAATTTATTCCGCGCCTTCTCACACAGGAGCACAAACCATCCGCATGAATGTGTGTCAGGACTTGAAAACAGAGATTGCACGTGATCCAAACTTCATGAACAAGTCATTACAGGGGAAGAGAGTTGGTGTTACTGGTATGACCCAGAACCAAGCAAGCGTCAAGTCAGTGGAAGACTTCTAACTCTCCCAGAACAAAATAGCAAGGCAAGTGAGGTCAAATGTGAAGACGATGATCATTGTGTTTTTTGACGTTCGTGGAATTATGCGTCGGGAATTCGTATCTCCTGGCCAGACTGTTAACCAGCACTTTTACTTGGATGTTCTAAGGCATCTGCGAGCGGATGTGAGGAGGAAACGTCCGAACTTTGGCGATCAGGTGACTGGTTTCTGCATCACGACAACGCTCCAGCACACACGGCCTTACGAGTGACCCACTATTTGGCATCTCAGAGGTTGGCTGTCGTTCCCCACGCTCCGTATTCGCCGGACCTAGCCCCGTGCGACTTTTTCCTATTTCCACAAATGAAAAAAACGCTAAAAAGGGAGCGTTATGACGATATGGAGGCGGAGAAAACCGCTTTGCAAAGGGCACTGGACAATATCAAACTTGAAGAGTTACAAACATGCTTACAACAGTGGGAAACGAGACTTGACAAGTGCATCGCATGTAATGGAGAGTATTTTGAAGGTGACTGAAGTAATTTTGTCAATAAAGTTTTTATGACAGCAATCCTGTTTCTTTTGGTCCCCCCCTCGTATATTGGCCTTCAAGTTATACTCTTTACATGTTATTTAGAGAAACAACTGAATAGCGACAGCATTTAAAGAAAATGTTGAGTGAATTCAATCTAATAACAACGGAATATCGGAAATGGCTCATTTAACAGATGCAACGTTATTTTAAGTAAATTTTGTGTTTAAGAGGTCTACACTTACTATGCAATGCGTTTTCGACTGTTTCGTATGGTTTACCTCATACAATAATATGTAAAATTGCTTCCAAATGATGCTTTTGCGGGTATTCGTAGAACATTCAAGATATTGCTTTTATTTGTGAAGTTAATGTTTTATTTTAACAAAAATAATTGGAGCCGCTTTTAAGAAAGTAGCACACACACACACACACACACACACACACACACACACACACACACACACACACACACACACACACACACACACACACACACACACACACACACACACACACACACACACATTCACACGGCTGACCTTCGTAGCGTGTCTGCCTCACGTTCAAGAGGTTTCAAGTTCAAATCTTCGTGAAGGTGAGTTACTTGGTTAAGGCTTTTCCAGAGTTTTCCCTCTCTTGAAAGACAAATGTCGGGTAACTCTAAGCTCCATGGACCCTGGGTTCATTTGAGCATCATTCACCCATTTCATTCATCGTTCGATATGATTTAATGTTGGAGGACCCCCACCCTAAACAAAAATACGCATACAAATACACACGGAACTTTTTTCTAAAATACCTTTTTTGTATTCAGGGACTCAAAAAATGCATTTCTGATGAAGGAGTAGAGCTTTTGGGTGGATTACAATACTTCATTTTACCTTGATTTAGTAGGCGAAAAAGAAAGTAAAAATTAGTGACTCTCCACCAGTAGATATTCAGTTTTTTAAACAATTCCAACTTTGGAGAGATGGAGTCAGACTGAAAAATTCAATGCCATAGCCGGGATTTGAACCACGGATCTTCTGGTTGCCGCTCTAACCCTTGAGCTATTACGGCCAACGTACCGACATGACATTAAATTCTCCAACTGACTCATGTTCTTCCCGGTAAACCACAAGGAGTTCTTATAAACACATGAGACAACTACCTTAATGGCGACTTACAACGTGTAAGTACTTTAAGGCCCGGGCTTTATAGTTAACCACTATTAGGTCAATTAATGGAAATTAATTGTTCTTTCACACTAGCCGTGTGTAGGCTAAAGTATGGAAAAATAGAGTCAGACTAAAAAATTCGATGCCATAGCCGGGATTTGAACAACCAGAAGATCCGTGGTTCAAATCCCGGCTATGGCATTAAATTTTTCAGTCTGACTCTATCTTTCCATACTTTAGCCCACATACGGCCAGTGTGAAAGAACAGTTAATTCCAGCTTTATCATGATTACAAGGAATAGTCAATGGCCAGAGGGCCGACCTTTGAGTACGTTTCCTCACTAAATCAAAGCTAAGAAAAAATATTTATTAGTTATTATATGTAGCCTATTACGCTGCATTAATCCCAGACAAGTAACATGCAGCTCTTCAGGCCTATTTCCATTGGAGGGGTAAGAGTAGAATGAAGAACGCAGTTACCACCCAGCTAATTTTTAACTATGACATCCTTCTTCCAGTAATAGTATTCTGTCTTCTCTACATATTTATAAAAACCCTGCTAATCAGTTTCGGTCACAACCGTTATACTCCCATGTCCGCTTCAAATAACTTTATATCAAACAGCTGGTGCAATTTTGATTTACGCATCTTATTTATGATGCGGGCCGCGCCGTGGTTGAGCGGTTAGATCGCTTGGCTCTCACCAATGCGGCTCGGGTTCGATTTCAAATGACCACAAAGTGATATTTGTGGTGGGCCCATGGAGGGTTTTCTCCAGGTCCTCCGCTTTCCCCGTCAGCATTCCATCAATTCCAACATTATCTCTCCTATCATTTCATCTCGCCCTCATTCTGCCACCCACTTCCCTTACTCTCGTACCAGGCATCGGGCTGATCATTCATCCTGGATTCTCTCTCTTACTGATTCAGAAATCTCCTTCCTCAACCCGTATAAGGGTTAAGAGGTACAACAATATGCTGACACCACGTAGTGGTATAAGAGGGCAGTTAAAGGAGAGAATGTCTTTGGTCATAATATCATAACAGATTTCACATAAAAGAATTAAAACTTAAGTGCGATAAGGGCTCTGCAACAAAATAAAGTAGCAAACTGGGAGCATTTTTCTAGAATCCGGAAGAACAAGATATTATTTTGAAAGTTCATGAAGGATAATTTCATAACTAGGATGCAGAAGTAAATATTTCATGTAGATACTACGAGGGCTGTTCAATAAAGATTGACCACATTCTTTTTTGACAACGTACCTTTACTCATCCTCATAATTTTGATGGTCCTTCTCAAAATAGTCTCCCCTGAATGCGATGCTTTTGTCCCAGCGTTTCTGCCAGTCTTCAAACACATGCTGGAAGCTATTTTTTTAGAGATCCTTCAAAATCGCCTCCGCAGCCTTCACCACTGCTTCCGATGATAGATAACGCCTCCCACGAAGGCGTTTCTTCAAGTTAGGGAATAGAAAAAAGTCACATGAGGCTAAATCCGGACTACAGGGAGAGTGAGGGATGCACTTCAAGTTGATTTTTGCAAGATATTCAGCAACAAAATTGGCAATATGCAGCCGCACATTATCGTGGTGCAGCATCCAGCCTGCTTCACGGAAATGTGGTCTTTTGCGCCTGTTATGGACTTGCAATGTTTTCAGGACATCCCTGTAGTATTGTCCAGTTACTGATGTGTGTGCAGGTACAACATACTGATAAACCATTCCATGAATATCAAAGAACGAGATGACCATAACTTTCCCAGCAGAAGCAACCACTTTTGCTTTTTGGGGGTTGGTGATGAAAGAGATATCCACACTGAGCTTTGCTGTTTGCTCTCAGGATCAAAATGATGTAGCGAAGTTTCATCAGCAGTGATTACGCTTGTAAGAAACACCGGATCTTCCTCTAACATCAACTTTAACTGCATGTTACCTCCATTACAGCGGTAGGCGATACTGAACATCCCTGAACTTGCCTGGTTCTCACAGGCGGGAACCAGGAGTACCAACGATGAAACTATACGGCGTGTTTGCTTCACATTAAGCTAACAGAATAAACAATGGAGTTTAGTACAAAAATTATGAACGTAAAGAAATTATGATAATTCTTTATTGATAAACCTCGTACAACAAGCTTCGTTTTACATCTATGCATACTATTAGTAACATTAAAAATCGCATTTCCTCTATATTGTTTACTTACATATCGGAAATAATTGTACAGTGCCATTAAGTATTCCACGAAATATAAAGCTCGCGGGGAGCAGAGCTTTCTTTTAGAAATGAGAGCCAGAAACAACAATACAAAGCGCCTTTTATTTTGTCATTTTTATACATACATTGGAGATAACAAATGGTAATAAATAGTAGCTACTATAAATATTAACGCTGTTTGTTACTCTATGCCCACTTTCTCTGTTATATTTCTTATTGAACCAGTGAACCTCATAAATGCCTACAGATTACTAGCCGCCACTGCACGAAAGAATATAGTCTGATTGCAACTGCCTTAGGTAAACTTTAAAAGACTGAAACTTTGTTAGCGTTAATAAACTCGCGAGAGTAATAGAATTTTTATTGCGTTCTTGCATGTGGCCGTTACCAAGTCTGTCCGTTTCCACTGTTTAAATTATGAACATCCGAAGTGGTAATGGACTGGCGCTGAGATCGAATTTGCATACAGACTGGAAACAGAGCTTGTGATTTCTTGGTAACCGATACTGGCGATGAGGAATCTAATCCATCATTTCTAGGGAAGGTTACCTGTGCACCTGTGAAAACAACCATAAGCAGGGCCAACGCCAACCTTGCTTGATCAGAGGGAATAAGAACAAGCATAAGTTGTGAGGCCAAATCAATTCCACAATTAAATTATTAAAGTAATTTATTATTTTTTCTAGTATTTTTTGATTTTGATGAAATGTCTAAACATGTTGCTATAACATTTATGTAGTATATAGTATGTTAAGCGAGATAGCTCCACCATAATGTGTGAAGCTTACGTTCGGGAGGTATCGGGTTCGATTCTCTCCCATCGCCTCCTCTAACATTGTTTTCGTGGTTTTCCCTGGTCACTAGATAACTGCATTTCCATAATGTCCTCTTTATTCCACTTTCTTCAAGATTAAGGAATGCAAATTTAGCAGTTTTTACATCAGATGTAAAGATTTTTGGAGTAGTCCTGAACCAGAAAGCATTATATCCCATCTAACGGGAATTCTAACATGTTCTAAAATAAGGATTAGTAATTAAATAGAATGCCATATTTCCTCATAAAAGATATAATGATATCGACAATCTGCAATTGTATCCTCAGGTCTTCTACCATCTTCCATTAACCATTCTTAAAAACCGTTTTAAATACTGGACCTGATTAAAGTTAATCAGCCGTTGTTCCTACCTGTAACGCCTATTTTATATTTTTTCATAGTGTCGCGAAACCGTTATCTACGATAGCGCGGCTTGTGTACACAAAGAGCCGACAAATAAAGATAGCGAAAGTAAAGAACTTGCCGACGCAGAATAAGTTACACTTCTGGAAGGTTCGGATTTCGTCATTCGATGTCTTGTTATTCCAGAAACATCTAGTGATTGTACGGAACAGTCGGCTTCTTGTTTGTCCCAGAAATCTCTCGAATTTATGAATGAGATTGTGACACGCCAGTGGGAGTGGTAAAACAAGAGTGAGTCGTAAGCAGTAAACAGCTGTAGAGTGTTGTTGTAACGAGAGCTGATGTAATCAGAGCGCTGTTTGTTGTCATCGACCTTGGTAGATTGTGTTGTGTGTGTGACGTAATGTTGTTACGTGAGAATTGAACAGTGTATTTCTACAGAAATAAAGAACATTTTGAATACCTGCAACTCGGACTTTTATTTCTACGAACCCGCAAAGTCATAATATATTTGGGAATTTGTTCTGAATTGTTCTATAAAATGTGATTTGTATAAAATAGAATGTAAAATTGGGTAGGCCACAGAATGACAACTTACGTAACAGTGTTCCTATTGGTTGTTATAATAATGTGATTACGTAATGTTGTGACCTGGAACAATGGCATAAAAGTAATTTAGATTTTTCTAGGAAAATCGTGTGCAGAGATTCGAGAATGTGCAAATAGTTTTGGCTTCACTGTGCATGAGATCATCGAAGTGTAAAGATGTGTTATATGTGGTGCCGATCTGCAAGTCTGCAGAAACTAGAAGTGCAAAGATGACGTGATAATCATTTTTCGAGGGCTGTTCAATAAAGAATGATCATATTTATTTTACGGTCATAATTTTCCCACTAAAATTCAGTCTTATTATATTCTGTTAGCTTAATGTGAAACAAACACGCCATAGTAGTTTCATTGTTGGTACTCCTGGTTCCCGCCTGTGAGAACCAGGCAAGTTCAGGCGTGTACAGTATCGCCTATCACTGCAATGGAGGTAACATGCAGTTAAAGTTGATGTGAAAGGAAGATCCGGAGTTTCTTTCAAATGTAATCAGTGCTTATGAAACTTGGCTACATCATTTTGATCCTGAGAGCAAACAGCAAAGCTCAGTGTGGAAATCTCCTTCATCACCAACCCCAAAAAAGCAAAAGTGGTTGCTTCTGCTGGGAAAGTTATGGTCATCTGCTTGTTTGATATTCATGGAATGGTTTATCAGCATGTTGTACCTGCACACACATCAGTAACTGGACAATACTACAGGAATGTCCTGAAAACATTGCAAGTCCATATCAGGCGCAAAAGACCACATTTCCGTGAAGCAGGCTGGATGCTGCAACACGATAATGCGTGGCCGCATATTGACAATGTTGTTGCTGAATATCTTGCAAAAATCCACATAAAGTGGATCCCTCACCCTCCCTATAGTCCATGTGACTTTTTCCTATTCCCTAACCTGAAGAAACGCCTTCGTGGGAGGCATTATCCATCATCAGAAGCAGTGGTGAAGGCTGCGGAGGTGATTTTGAAGGATCTCTTAAAAATAGTTTCCAGCATGTCTTTGAAGACTGGCAAAAACGCTGGGACAAGTGCATCGCATTCAGGGAAGACTATTTTGAGAAGGACCATCAAAATTATGAGGATGCGTAAAGGTACGTTGTCAAAAAATATTGTGATCTTTCTTCATTGAACAGCTCTCGTATGAAAGTACATAAAATATACAGAGTTTAACAATGTGATAGGATATAATAATGGTTTTTGTAGAATAAATTCCAATATTTTGATGAAGACGAAAGTTGTTATTATTTTCTAAAAATTATACTCTCTCTGATACTACGGCCAGAGAGAGAGAGAGAGAGAGAGAGAGAGAGATATAGAGAGACAGAGACTGAAGGCTCATTGCTCCAGAGCGCCGAGGCATACATCTACAAGAATTCTTCGTGATCGACAGAAAATGTGAGAATAATTAATCATTTTCCATCTCTCGCGATTTTTGCACCGAACTATTCAGCTTTAAAATCGCCACAACGTGGGGGCTTTAGAACACCGTCGTCATTTGCACCAAATAATACTGTTTCATACCCCTCCTATATAGTCGGTGTTCCAAAATGTACACATACAAGCCACAGAACATATATTTATGTTACATTAATTCATACGCAAGTAATTCTTAATTGAATCGTTTATTTCAGAAACCACTTAAGAGACAAAATATCAATCAATGTGTGTTTTGTAGTACCGTACAATTTTAAGGTAAATACATATTTTAGTGCAGAAATAATCCATGTTTCATATCAGCAATGTTATTTTCAGCCTTGAAAATAATCCGTTTATTTCAGAAAGAACCCAAGCGCCGTCGCTTAGGTTCTTTCTGCGGTAAATTTCACTCGTGACGGTTGGCAGCCTTGATGACATGTGTTTGTGACTCGCTGTGACAATAACTCACAACTACCCTGTACGTGGCCACTCATTTCCCCATGTGACAGAGATTTTGGAAGCATAAAGCGTCTCTTGAGAAAGATGGAAAGGATTTATACTCCTGATGAATATGCAGAGCTCATGCTAAAAGCTAGTATGTCTGGCTGATCACCTTACATCAGATGATGTTCTCAGTTTCAAAAGTGGTGGCCCAAATCATCCAAGAAAATGCCAAATTTGGACGAAAAATCAGGTAGGAAAGTACCCAAATAAAATGAGCAGCCATTCAGAGTGTCCAAGTACAAGTAGTTTCTGTACTACAAGGATACTCCGGGAAAAGTGGTAGAAAGCGAAGAATAGCGACATCTACCTTCACAATTCAAAAAACTGTCAGCCCTCCGGAATTACCAACAGAGAAAGCTCATCCTTTGCGGAAGGTATGTTTACTTTTTGGTTTTAGGTCCCAATAAAAAAAAGATAGACGATATAAAAAAGGCGATGGAATACACTGTTGGATATGAAGCCTTCTATGATAAAATCATCCGATGGACAACTGACAAGTGGTTGCCAGAAGCTGAATAAGTGAATAGCGCCAGATCTTTTTATATAGACATACTTTAGCGTGTAGCCTACTTGTATTTTTTGATTTAGGCCTAATAAAACACTCTTTTTATACTTAAGTGTGGCTGTTACTTACCTTTTATGCCAAAGCAGGTAAAAAATATTGGTTTGACCTAATTTCAATAATAATTTTTAAAAAATCACTTTGGATACATTCATTTATTGCAGAAACCACCTAAGTGCAATTTTTTCAAACATTTATGACTCAAAAACTTAAAGAAAGAAAAAATAAAAAGCATTAGATTATTTGAATAGCATGTTTTTGATTTGGTAAAAAAATATTTGAAGGAAACTAGACCTATACTTAAGCTGCAAAGCAGTTTTTTCTTAGTTTTCCGAAAGTTGAAAAAGCGCACTTAGCTGGTTTCTGAAATAAACGATTCAATTGGTGTGTAGGAAAGACATCTATGACAGAAATCCTGTTTTGTACAGATCCTAGTCTCAATATAATTACATCTTATGACACATTATATTGACATGCTATAAGCGACATCATAGATTCCGAAAAATACAGTTTCGATATAAGAAGTGTTTACTAGCATATATTTCTAAGCAATTGTTTTCTGTATCAACATTTCTACTTTTTATATTGTTCAGCTGTAAACATTTAATTCGCAAGTAAATGCAACATTGTATAGAACTTACGTAAATAACTATATCGGAAGAGCCCGCCTGGGTAGCGTGGTGGTAGCGAATCTGCCTCACGTTCAAGAGGTCCCGAGTTCGAATCTCGGTCAGGGTGAGTTACCTAGGTAAGGCTTTTTCCAGGGTTTTCCCTTATCCTGAAAGACGAATGTGTGGTAACTCTAAGCTCTATGGACCCTGGGCTCATTTGAGCGTCATTTCACCCATTCCATTCATCCTCTGTGATTGAGCGGTTAGATCGCTTGGCTCTCACCAAGGCGGCCCGGGTTCGATTTCAAGTGACCACAAAGTGATATTTGTGGTGGGCCCTGGGAGGCTTTTCTCCAGGTCCTCCGCTTTCCCCGTCAGCATCCCATAAATTCTAACATTATCACTCCTATCATTTCATCTCGCCCTTATTCTGCCACCCACTTCCCTTACTCTCGTACCAGGCATCGGGCTGATCATTCATCCTGGATTCTCTCTCTTACTGATTCAGAGATTCCCTTCCTCAACACGCATAAGGGTTAAGAGGCACAACAATATGCTGACACCACGTAGTGGTATAAGAGGGGCAGTTAAAGAAGAAGAATGTCTTTGATCATGATATCATACCAATCCCTCAAAAAGGAAAAGTGGTTGCTTCTGCTGGGAAAGTTATGGTCATCTCATTCTTTGATATTCATGGAATAGTTTATTAACATGTTGTACCTGCACACACATCAGTAACTGGACAATACTACAGGGATGTCCTGAAAACATTGCAAGTCCATATCAGGCGCAAAAGACCACATTTCCCTGAAGCAGGCTGGATGCTGCACCACGATAATGCGTGGCCGCATATTGCCAATGTTGTTGCTGAATATCTTGCAAAAATCAACGTGAAGTGCATCCCTCACCCTCCCTTTAGTCTGGATTTAGCCCCTTGTGACATTTTTATATTCCCTAGCTTGAAGAGGCGCCTTCGTGGAAGGCATTATCCATCATCAGAAGTAGTGGTGAGGACTGCAGAGGCGATTATGAAGGATCTCTCAAAAATGCTTTCCAGCATGTCTTTGAAGACTGGCAGAAACGCTGGGACTAGTGCATCGCATTCAGGGGAGATTATTTTGAGAAGGACCGTCAAAATTATGAGGATGAATAAAGGTACGTTGGAAAAAAAAATTGATCGTTCTTCATTGAACAACCCTCGTATGAAAGTACATAATATGCAGAGTTTAACAATGTGACAGGATATAATAATGGTTTTTGTAGAATAAATTCCAATATTTTAAAAAACAGAAATGTTGTTATTATTTTCTAAAAATTATTCTTACTCTGATACTACGGCCAGAGAGAGAGAGAGAGAGAGAGAGAGAGAGAGAGAGAGAGAGAGAGATAGTGAGAGAGAGAGAGAGAGAGAGAGAGAGAGAGAGAGAGAGAGAGAGAGAGAGAGAGAGAGAGAGAGAGAGAGAGAGAGAGAGAGAGAGAGAGAGAGAGAGAGAGAGAGAGAGAGAGAGAGAGAGAGAGAGAGAGAGAGAGAGAGACCGAAGGCTTATTGCTCCAGAGCGCCGAGGCATACATCTACAAGAATTCTTCGAGATCAGCAGAAAATGTGAGAATAATTAACCATTTTTCATCTCTCGCAGTTTTTGCACCGAACTATTCAGCTTCAAAATCGCCACAACGTGGGGCTTTTTGAACACCGTCGTCATTTGCACCAAATAATACTGTTTCATACCCCTCCTATATAGTCGGGTGTTCCAAAATGTACACATACAAGCCACAGAACATATATTTATGTTACATTAATTCATACGCAAGTAATTCTTAATTTAATCGTTTATTTCAGAAACCTACCTAAGAGACAAAATTTAAAAAAATGTGTTTTTTGTGGTACCGTACAATTTAAAGGTAAATACATGTTTTAGTACAGAAATAATCCATGTTTCATATCAGCAATGTTATTTTCAGCCTTGAAAATAATCCGTTTATTTCAGAAAGAACCCAAGCGCCGTCGCTTAGGTTCTTTCTACGGTAAATTTCACTCGTGACGGTTGGCAGCCTTGATGACATGTGTTTGTGACTCGCTGTGACAATAACTCACAACTACCCTGTACGTGGCCACTCATTTTCCCCATGTGACAGAGATTTTGGAAGCATAAAGCGTCTCTTGAGAAAGATGGAAAGGATTTATACTCCTGATGAATATGCAGAGCTCATGCTAAAAGCTAGTAAGTCTGGCTGATCACCTTACATCAGATGATGTTCTCAGTTTCAAAAGTGGTGGCCCAAATCATCCAAGAAAATGCCAAATTTGGACGAAAAATCAGGTAGGAAAGTACCCAAATAAAATGAGCAGCCATTCAGAGTGTTCAAGTACAAGCAGTTTCTGTACTACAAGGATACTCCGGGAAAAGTGGTAGAAAGCGAAGAATAGCGACATCTACCTTCACATTGCAAAAAACTGTCAGCCCTCCGGAACTACCAACAGAGAAAGCTTATCCTTTGGGAAGGTATGTTTCATTTTGGTTTTAGGTCAAAAAAAAAAAAAGATAGACGATATAAAAAAGTCGATGGAATACACTGTTGGATATGAAGCCTTCTATCACACAATCATCCGATGGACAACAACTGACAAGTGGTTGCCCGAAGCTGAATAAGTGAATGACGCCAGATCTTTGTATATAGACATACTTTAGCGTGTAGTGTACTTCTATTTTTTGATTTAGGCCTAATAAAAACACTCTTTTTTATACTTAAGTGTATCTGTTACTTACCTTTTATACCACAAGTAAAAAATATTGGTTTGAACTAATTTCAATAATAATTTTTTAAAAATCACTTTGGATACACTCATTTATTGCAGAAACCACCTAAGTGCAATTTTTTCAAACATTTATGACTCAGAAACTTAAAGAAAGAAAAAATAAGAAGCATTAGATTATTTCAATAGCATGTTTTTGATTTGGTAAAAAAAAAAAACATTTGAAGGAGACTAGACATATACTTAAGCTGCAAAACAGTTTTTTCTTAGTTTTCCGAAAGTTGAAAAAGCGTACTTAGGTGGTTTCTGAAATAAACGATTCAATTGGTGTTTTTTTTTTTTAATTTACGTCCGACCCAACGTTGTTATATCGGACGGTGAATGAATTGGATGAAATGATGCTCAATGAGTCCAGGGTCCTTGGAGCTTAGAGTTACCCGACATTCGTCTTGAAGGATAAGGGGGTAACGGGAATATATTTGTTCTCCACTCAAAGCCGATAGGAAGCACGCAAACTTTTTGTAAGATCCAGGTCGAGTTTTGATCAAATAAGAGTCATGAGATCTTTTTTTAGGTGTGGATATGGATTTTTGGTGACAGAAATAAAATTTGTATGAGTCCAATTTTGTAATATATTATTTAATTATATAATATGAACTACGATTCACTCGTTTCTATTACAAATATCGAATAAAACTTTTTGAATGTTATTAACTTTCCTTTACAATTATATTCACCGCAACATTTTTTATCGTTTTGAAACAAGACTCAAGATTATAACACTTTTATCAAGATTATTGATTTTCTTGTCACTATAGTTCCTTCCGCTTTATTTTGTGATTGGCCAATCCACTGGCACGTCATCACACCACGTCATACCACATCACACCACTACTACTTCGGCCAATCACACAACTACATACATTTTTTATATATTTATAATTCTTTATAATTCCTCCGAACACAAAAATACTGTTACCAGGGAAAACCCCGGAAAAAACCTTATCCAGGAAACGCACCCTGACCGAGATTCGAACTCGGGACCTCTTGAACGTGAGGCAGACATGCTACCATCTACGCTACGGAGGCGGGCTATTCAATTGGTGTGTAGGAAAGACATCTATGACAGAAAATAGATTGTGTAATCCTGTTTTGTACAGATCCTAGTCTCAATATAATTACATCTTATGACACATTATATTGACATGCTATAAGCGACATCATAGATTCCGAAAAATACAGTTTCGATATAAGAAGTGTTTACTAGCATATATTTCTAAGCAATTGTTTTCTGTATCAACATTTCTACTTCGTTTATTGTTCAGCTGTAAACATTTAATTCGCAAGTAAATGCAACATTCTATAGAACTTACGTAAATAACTATCTCGGAAGAGCCCGCCTCGGTAGCGTGGTGGTAGCGAGTCTGCCTCACGTTCAAGAGGTCCGAGTTTGAATCTCGGTCAGGGTGAGTTACCTAGGTAAGGCTTTTTCCAGGGTTTTCCCTTATCCTGAAAGACGAATGTCGGGTCACTCTAAGCTCTATGGACCCTGGGCTCATTTGAGCGTCATTTCACCCATGCCATTCACCGTCCGATATGACTTAACTTTGGAGGACGTAGAATTACAAAAATAAATAAATAAATAAATAAATAAATAAATAAATAAATAAATAAATAAATAAATAAATAAATAAATAAATAAATAAATAAATAAATAAATAAATAAATAGATAGATAGATAGATAGATAGATAGATAGATAGATAGATAGATAGATAGATAGATAGATAGATAGATAGATAGATAGATAGATAGATAGATAGATAGATAGATAGATAGATAGATAGATAGATAGATAGATAGATAGATAGATAGATAGATAGATAGATAGATAGATAGATAGATAGATAGATAGATAGATAGATAGATAGATAGATAGATAGATAGATAGATAGATAGATAGATAGATAGATAGATAGATAGATAGATAGATAGATAGATAGATAGATAGATAGATAGATAGATAGATAGATAGATAGATAGATAGATAGATAGATAGATAGATAGATAGATAGATAGATAGATAGATAGATAGATAGATAGATAGATAGATAGATAGATAGATAGATAGATAGATAGATAGATAGATAGATAGATAGATAGATAGATAGATAGATAGATAGATAGATAGATAGATAGATAGATAGATAGATAGATAGATAGATAGATAGATAGATAGATAGATAGATAGATAGATAGATAGATAAATAAATAAATAAATAAATAAATAAATAAATAAATAAATAAATAAATAAATAAATAAATAAATAAATAAATAAATAAATAAATAAATAAATAAATAAATAAATAAATAAATAATAAATCTCGGAAGAAGGGTAGAATTAGACTGAAAAATTCTATGACCTAGCCGGGGTTTAATCCACGGATACCGGTATCCGTTCGTTTACCATGGTAACTTGCCGGCAGGATACTAAACACTTCAACTGACTTGCATTTTCCCAAAAAAAACACAAGGATATCTCAAATTTGTTTCTAGATGACATACCCAAATGTCAAACTTAAAATGACGTAAGTTTTTAACTTCCAGGTCAAGTTTAACAGATATTAGGTCAATTAATGTTAATGAAAACGTAGATCCGTGGTTCAAATCCCGGCTATGGCATTGAATTTGTGTGTGATTCCACCTCTCTAGTTGTCGCACACACAGCTAGTGTGAAAGAACAATTAATTACAATCTCAGGAGAGTTGATTACTTCATATTCTGTGATTTTATCATCCATTATTATATTCACAATTCATTCCATGGGGCCAAATTCAAGGCTCACTCTACATCAAGAAGAAAGATTGTTTGTAGGCCACGATAAGTCAACCATTCTTCTGGAGCGGACGCGTGTTTTTTGGCCTCAACAAAACAGCATCAACATTTACAGTTGCTGGTTCAGCTCTGCTCTGGCCCGATCTAAGCCGTGCTGCTATCTAGTGACCGATTTTGACACTTTTATTCCTATTGCTCAAACGATATCTTCCACTAGAGGTGGTTTCACTCTAACAATATTTTAGATATCCCTTTTATTGACTGCGAGTACCTAACTACAGTTGGAGTTGGTATTATAGTTCACCAGAAGTTAATTTGAAGTTGTGGACGTTACATTTACGTCACGAGAAGGGGGTTTGTCTCTCCGGAAACAATGAATAACGTGGGAGGTTATGGGCAGCAGCAGCACCCTATAAGATTTAGACGCCCGCCACTTACGACTTCAAGTCAGCCTTGGTAGCAGAGTTAATCGCAGTGGCGTCGCCGTCGTAGCTATGTGTCTTTGTGGCTCCGGTTGGCCACAGCGGAGGAGAGAGTGAGAGAGGAGATGTGCCCTTGTCTATTTCGGTAGTAAACCGGTTGAGTTATTGTTTCGGCGTGTCACGAATATGATATACGGTGCCATCAGCTAGCGTAGCTCTGTATTTTTTCTCTCCCCCTCCCCTTTCCGCTGCTTCATCTTCCCCCCTTCGTGCCGCCGCCGCTCGTCCCCGATGGCTGCCGCCCCCAGCTCAGATCTCTTCAACGTCGGAGGAATCTCTCCAGAGCTGCAGCTCCGTCCTCTAGTGACATCTGGTGTCGGCTTTTGCTGACGGCTTGCAACAGCATTTAATCTATTCCTTCTTTACTTTGTGCACTATACCTCTACTAGCATTTCTCCCATGGATCTGCTAGGTTTTCTTTGAGGGACAAAAGACATTCCCTTAAAAGTGGGAGGATGAAGGAGTTTATGGGGAGAAATGGCAAAAATCATAGACTTTTCTTATAAAATTAACGCTTTCTATAAACAAATACTGGAACCTTTAGAAACACATTTATAGAGTTTTATTATGGTGACATAACGTGGCTGAGTGGTTGGACCTCCACTCACCAAGGAGGCCCGGGTTCGATTACAGGCGACTGCGAAATGGGATTTTGTAGTGGACAACACGGCGTTGGTGCAGGTTTTTTCCGGCATCTCATTCCACCGGTGCTCCATGTTCATCTCATGTATGATCAGTGTCACCACCTGCGGCGTCGTATGTAGTAAAAGCGGGGTTAAACACTACACTACCACACACACACACACACACACACACACACACACACACACACACACACACACAAACACACATTATGGTGACATAATATAATGAGGTATTTTACAGTTGCTATTATTCATGAAACGTAAACTTTATTAAATTTTAATTTCCAAGACTAAGTTACTAGTTCTCATATACTCTCTGACGTAGAATGTTAAAATTTAAACACATATTTTACAATGTGCTTTCTGCCAATTTTCATTTTATTATACCTAAGATAGGCATAGGTGTTTTTGGTTGCAGAATGTTAACTCTAAGCCCCATTTATCATTTTTAAAAATACATATTTGAGTACCTTTACATTAAAGGTAATGGGGTCGATGGGCTGTTCATCACGCTCTCTCTAAAGTCAGCTTCCAGGAGTAACGTGTCTTCGTGTCTGGATTATTAGTGACTTCCGCGCGTCTCTGTGCCGTAGTCTCATGCGTCTCCTTCCTTAATCCCTTCCTCTTGGGGAATGTACTATTTACAATAGTCTATGTAGATCACAGAGAGTGAGGTGTTTCAATTCGTTTTATAACTTTTACATATATAATAACAAATCTAGTGTTTGTTGACCTACCTTATAGATGATTATGCTTTCAGCTTCCTATATGCTTTTGTGTACCTGCAATAAAAATATTTTGAATCAATTTCTAGTAAATATTTATTATAATAATGGCAGTTAATGTTTTGTGAGTCGTTCTCAGAAATATACAAGTAAGAAAATTATAATGCATGAACTGTCTGTCTTAAAAGGAAGTCATTGTTGTTACGTTAGAGATACAGATTGTAACACATTGGTTTAAAAAGTAAAATCGAATTGCGTATGTTTATCAGGGTGTTGGTATATCATACGAGGTTTATAGCTGAAGCGACTTCTAAATTTTGCTATTTTTAAACAAATGCAAATTGGTTTTTTCCATATCATTTTATATTTGGAGTCTTGTTAAGCGGCTAAAGAAATGTATAAATAAATGTCTCGCAGTGAACATGTTCTGTATACTTTCGCGTATTCTTGACTTTTAAAAAATCGAGTGCAATTATTTGAATTTTCCAGTCTCGCAGAAAATTAAACATATGTGTTAAAAGAAATGTTAGTTGGCTAAAATTTTCAACTGTGTATGTGTGTGAATAAGTAGGTTGAATACAAAATTCGGTATTCTTTCAAGGTCACGAAGATTTCGAAGAAATTCTCCACCTCAAACTACACTTTCAGAAGCATGTTTCATTATTTTTAGTTTTCTCAGAAATGGCACACGATTTTGAATAAAATGACATTTTTAAGCCGTTTACATGAACCCATTTTGTGAGATTGGTAAACAGTATTAGATACACATAATCTTAGTTAATTGATGGAAATTAATCATTTCTCCATAATAGCCGTTTATAGGCTAAGGTTTTTGATGGATAGAGTCAACATGAAAAATTCAACGCCATGGCCGGGATTTGAACCACGGATCTCCTGGTTTCCGTCCAATTGCTCTAACCCATTGAGCTACCATAGTCAACGTGCATTCCTGACATTAAATTCTCCAGTTGACTCATATATTTCCCCGGTAGACCACTAGGGGCTCTCGCATCCGAGATACACTGTTTGTGGCGACTTACTATCATAAGTACTTGAGTCCCAGACTTCATCATTTAACTTTATTATTTTAGTTAATTGATGGAAATTAATCATTTCTCCACACTAGCCGTATATAGGCTAAAGTTTTTGATGGATAGAGTCAACATGAAAAATTCAATGCCATGGGATGGGCTTAATGGGTTAGAGCGACTGGACGGAAACCAGGAAATCCGTGGTTCAAATCCCGGCCATGGCATTGAATTTTTCATGTTGACTCTATCCATCAAAAATACATAATCTTATTTCACTAAAATCCGGATTACCTCAAAGTACACAACTGATGTCAAATTTGTGACATTGCAATGCATTCTTTATTGTTGTTAGTTTGAATTATATTTTAATCATTATTTCTTCTCAACTGCAAATCTATCCATCTTTGTATTTCCTTCTCTCTATCTTTCTTTCTCTTTCTTTCTTGCTTTCATTCTTTTTTTATGTTGATGCAAAGGGAGCGGAATTTCAAAGCCATGATAGCGACTGGCTTTGAAAGGATTTGACTGTCACTTTAAATTATCGTATTCCTATAATCCTGTAAAGAAATTGATAAAGAAATACTGAAGGTTGGTCTGTTGTAACAATAGACAATTTTTATTACACGTACTAAGTTGAAAGACTTCGCAGAAAGAAATTATGGATATTAGTCTTAGCTCTCCCATTTATTTCTAAAATAACAAAAAATCTTTGAAATGCTTGAATTATCAGGGAGCCTAGAGATCATATAGTCCGTCCTCGAAGTACGTACAAAAGATGAATGTTACACTTGTACAACAGTTAATAAAAATGAAGGATCTAGGTGTCCACGTCTTCCTAAATAAGAACATATTTGTCAGACCATTTGTGTCAAATGCCAAGCTGTTTGCAGACAAATGACTACCAGTCTGATTACTGTGCCATTGTCGTAGTACTAAACACGTTATTTTCTCGTTAGTCAGCCTACATGCTACTTTATTCTTGCCATCCCACGCTGGTTGATGTAGGTTTTGCTTTCTGGTCGTTGTAAAATTTGGGGCACGCGCGAACTCACTTTCTGTGGGTCATCAACACTTTAATGGTTCCTCTTCTAGGAAAAACGAATTAATTTCTCCGGCTGCGTATCAGATGATATTTTTAGACTAACCTAAGCACCTTATGACCTAACAGTGAACATAAATCAATTAACCAAAGAGCAAACATGAGCATCTTACAGCCCCCCCCCGATATTTGGTAAACATATTAGTGTTTTTGAGAAATCTCTGAACTTCATATGTTTGATTATTGCTGCATCAAAATGTAGAGAGCCATAAGAATTTTATCTTGTTACTACAACCTTTCTCCTGAGACACCTACCTAGTGTTCAGTCTACCAATAAGCTATCAGGTGTAGATCCGTTTAAATGTTGCTGGTTTAGTAAATTGGATAAAATTAAATATAAACAGCCTAAACAAAAGTGCTAGAGAGAAAACGCTCCTAACAATTTAACCAAGACTCAAAAGTGGAAGTTTTCTTGTCTTTCCACTCTTTCTAGCACCTACTCTTGCTCTAAATTTTGATTAAATTACCATCTATTTAGGATATATGAGTATGAGCAGTAAAACTTGCATTCCAGGAAGTCATCTTGATGCGAAATTTATTTTGAATTACTGGTAAAACATTAAAGACGGATCAGCAATCCAGCATTTTGGGGTTAAGCATTTCCGAGGTATTCGTTGCTTTTTGGTTTGTATTTTCCAATACTTGATTGACTTCTCTTTATGTCCTATGATATTTCAAAGTTATAATGTCCTGAATTTTAAAGAGGTAGAATAAAGTAAGCTTTTGTTAACAATAGTTTGTATAAGAGAGATAAAAGTACAGTACCTAGAGAAAATTCATGTGAATATAACACATCAGATGTTTTTTTCATATTACTTCCTTCACCTTTAAAGCCATATCTATTAAACCGTGAGAAATACGCCAGAGCGTAACCATAGGAACTGAAAAGCTAAATTCCAAATATTCTAGCGGAAAAGTTGGTCGCGCAAAGTGTTCCACGTTTGCGGGACAGTTTGAAGCACATAGTGGTTAGCGTAGGATTAAACAATGAGGTTACTCTCAAGGTATGCCTGGGTATGTACGAGTAAGGATAGTTTAATGACACTGGAATGCCCGTTTCAAACTGATTTAATGAGTGCTTCTTTTTATCATCACATCAAACTCAAAGTTGCCGACCAATATATCACTGTTTAGAGCAGCACACACGACTGGACATTGAAGATCTGAATGTCAGCCTTCGGTCTCAAGCCAGATCAGGGCTAGGCCCTCTACTGGCAGTGGAGTGTTTTGTAAGGAAGGATAATATGCGGCAGAAGATGAGGTTGAAGTTATATATAAGCCATCTAATGTGTTATTTTATGTGCCCAGAAGCAGTCTTGGGCGTTTGTAGCGCTCTCCAGGATCGATGTCGTACTCACCTAGTCCGCGGATGAGGGAGTTGAAGTTGTGGGAGAGGTTTTGATAGAAGGAACATGAAAGGGTATGAATGTAGTTTGTTATTGTGGGGATACGTAGGTCACGTCGGATAACTAGATTGGGGATGTACCCAAGGGAGTCTGTGGCAATGCGGAGGAATCAGGATTGTAGAATTTCAAGGCGGTGTAGGTGAGACTGCTTAGAGTTACTGAAGGTGGAATACTTATTACTCGATAATACTTAATTCGTTACGTATGAACCACAAATCTTCCCTCCGGTTCTGATCTGCCTTCGATCAAGACAGAGAAAACTTCTTACTCGGCCGCTAGCCGTGGAACGTCTGTCCTCACACTACACACAGCTGTGCGTAGGTGTGTAACTTTCACTTCTGGAAGCCCTCTTTTCACACAAAGATTCCCTTTGTGACTATTTTGTCCATTATGATTATTAGTATCGGTCATGCCCTTATTAAGAGTCCGAAGAATAAATACCCTTTGCAAACAAAGTCAAGTACTATCCTTTAAAACCCTGCGAATAACATTCTTTCTTACATTTCTTTTGTTGAAACACTATTCAACCCATTTGCTATTCGACTCAACTGTACCTGCACGCGTTTCACACAAATATACATTCCTTTGAAATCCATCAAGATTCTTTATGCATTGCAGCCCTTAATTTCGGTATCAATATATAAGATCGAAGGAAAAAGCTGCAAATAACCTGTAATAAACATTGGTAACGAGTGTGTTTGGAAAGAAAAACAACATAAAAACTGCCATTTTGGCTAATTTCGCTATTACTCAAGGGTTGGTATTTGCTGCCCGAATGCCCAGTTGTAATAAAAGAAGTACAGATGTATTATTTTATCTTGAGAGGAATCCTGCGCGGTAGGTATGAGTAGCAACTGTGGTGGGGATAGTGCACCTACCGCCACAATGCGTCACACTCGTAAGATTACGAGAGGGGAGGGCGGTGCATAAGGTGTCTAAAAACAAATTTTACTCTCGAAGCCAGTTTTGCAGCTCTTATAAACTAAGTTGTAATTCTTACTATGGTAGTAATCTCCACGCTTTTGTTGGATCTTAAATAGTACATTGGCATTTGGAACAAAACCCTGTTCTCCTCCAGCAGGCATGATAAACAACTGTCGGCCTTTCAATATCGCTGCAGTGTCCCTGTAACGTATTTCACTCCAGACATATGGTCCAGTATGTGCTGTATTTATATAAGTTTCATCCATATAAATTATATAAACTTCACTTCAATATCTCCGAATATTTCGTAAATACTTAAGCCTTTTTGCACGTATGGTGCGATGTTCGATTAAAATTTGTCTGTCACGCTTAGTGTTTTTTTTTTTTTTTCAAATAATCCTAACTTCAAAAGAACCCTTCTTAATGTTCAGACACTGCCTTGGAAGTCAGCAGAATTTTAAGCTTCATAAGCACTTTCTTCAAAGTTGGTCTTTGTTTTTCTGTGTTTTAAAAATTATTCACAGTTCGCCTATTTCTGAATTAAAACATCCAAATTAAATTTTGTGCATAATCTTAATCTTTGTTTACTGGGCATAGAGAAGGACGTTATTGCACTAACACCAATGGATTTTCTTTCCTTAATAACTCACGTAAAGTGCTTTCAGACACAACTGTTGCCTCAGATACTCTTCTCCAGATTTTTATAGCTGACCCAGACCATTGTTCCTTTGTTATAAATCTATGGGTATTGGTTATTACCTTTCGTGTTTTTAAATGTAGCACTTTATTTCCTAATGTTCTGCTAGGAGGCGTCATTTATAAATTCTCTCTTGGAACCAGGACACAAGCACATTTTGAAACAGGCTGTAGTATTACCAAGAAGCTCTGCACGTGTTTACTTGCTCGCAGCTGGTACGCAACTGACCTGCCCTCCCCTCCAGTTGCAACCGTTCTGAGGTGGACTCGTCCAGATACCACTGCGCGTCGCTCTGCACTTTTCAAGATAAAAAAATACATCTGTACTTTGTTGACATGTAGCACTTTACTTCGTATATAAGAATGCTTCTTAAAAGGGTGAGGAGGGAGAGAGGTTGCCTTACCGGCTCTCTAATTGGTCTCTACCTTTAACTTGTGTAATATGTGTATTTTACTTCTTTAAAACAACTTTCTTCCCCATTTATATAAAGTTATACCTATATCAAGCTTAACTGTCTGATTATCTCCTTGATTTTGAGTAAATGCTACACAATATTATAACTGTACCAGCACACTTTTATGTTTATTTTGTTTTTACCTTTTTGACAACCTGTACGTTCATCATTGTTTGAGTATACACATGAATTATTCGAAAAAATTAATTGCTTTCCAGTGTAAGCTGCGAATGGTTGAAATGCTTATGATTATTACCTCCTTACTATTTGAAGCTTTCATTTGGTTTCTTTCCTGACCTTCAGAGCAACATAAGTTAGTGTTATTGCTGTGGTTCTTCAAAAAGATATTATTCTTTCATTCCTAATCAACCAAGATCCGTTTGCTTAAAGGGTATTGAATTATAAACAAAAATGCTGTTGTGTTAGAATCTCACAATTTTTTTTTCTATTAATCACTATTTAATTTATAGCTACTCTGCAAATGTTTTATAAAAGAAATCAGCGGGCCAGTTCAGTTCTTGGCGAGCAGCCGTGAGGAGCGCCGAGTGAGGGAACGGACTGGAAGACTGTGTATGCGCATCGGAGGAGTGTACGTAACTGCGAGTGCAGAGTGGAACTGTGACGCCCGAACTGGTGAATTGTAATTGTGTGCGCTACGTAATTCTATGTAATCGGCAAGTGTTCCAACTGTTATTCGGTGGAAATAAAGAACATTTTGAGTTTGTGCAATTGGACTTTTAATTTCACGAAACCACAAAGTCACAATATGTAGAAATAAATGAGGCGATGCAGAAAGGCGAACATTTAGATAATACCCTCTGTCAAAAGCTTATCTTAGCAGATGATACAGGGAGACAACTAAGGCACTAAGGCCACCTGTCCAATATCGCAATAAGTACACACTCAAAGAACAGCCACCAGTCCGTAGTGTGCATTCCTCAAAACTCAAAGCGTAAAATAATTGGTACAGGAAAGTGACTACGGAACTAAGGACATCCGAATACTGATTCAAGTAAATCAGCTGCAACATTCGCATTATGAATTAATGAAAAGTGATTTTTGGTAGCGTTTTAACGCCCGCTTTTACTACATGGCGGGGAAAACCGGAGAACCCGAAGGAAACCAGCCCCGACGCCGTTTTGTCTACCACATATCTCACATGCGGTTGCCTGGGATCGAACTCGGGTCGCTTTAGTGATAGTTGAGTGACCTAATCACTGGCCACGGCATGGCTAATAAAAATGAAAAATATTATTTCTATATAAACTTACATCTTGGGGAACGTGGGATCTCGAAATGGATATTTCAGATCATTATATTTAGGATGGAGGAAAATGCTTCAATTGCATTTATGAGGAAAGAAAAACAAAATATAGTGCGGTCCTTATAAAGCTGAACCATTTCAATAAGCCATAACTTTTGAAACAATAATAGGACACACGTGCAACTTTGGGAGAATGTAATACACAACTGGGAGATTACATTTCACTATTTACATCTCACAGAAAATGTTGTAAGTGTCCTCCACCAGCATCTATACATGTTTGCAATCGTCTCACCATATTCTCTGAAGTTTTACGGAGAGTATCCTTGCCAATTCTACTTATTTCGGTTCGAATGGATTCCTTGAGAACATCAATTGTTCGTGGCGTATTGCTGTACACTCTATTTGTTAGATACCCCCACAAGAAAAAAGTCGGTGAGGTTAGGTCATGGATCTGAGAGGCCACAGATTTTTTAGCTTAATCGATTATCAAAGAAACTGGTTAGAAGTTCCATGGTGTCATTAGATGTATGGCACGTTGCTGCATATTTCTGGAAACAACCTCTCAAATTGATAGTGTCGCGGCGACGCGCACAAAAATGTTCGGTGCAGAGATGTAAGCGCGGCTTATGTACACAAAGAGCCTGCAGATAAAGATAGCACTGGTTGACAAGGTTTTTATCACAAGAGATCTGAATAGTGAATCTAGTGGCATTTTCCATCCTGAATTCAGATATGTAGTCAGAATTTACCCATCAGGCATAGTTTTTCTGTAAAAGCTACTTTTCAAAATATGATTTTAGCGTTTTCTTTGACCTGTCATAGGAACCGTTACCTCATATGTAGCTATTTTACTTAAGCTGTGTTATTGAAATTATTTGCAATGTCATGTTGAAGCAGAGATAAGAAGTCTCACTACGTTAGAAAGTAATGGCCAAAACGTGAATCTCTTGTCCCTGGCCAGAAAAATGTGGCGTGTGTCCCTTTAGTGAACCCTGAAAAAGTATTTTTACCTCCATTGCATATTAAGTTAGGAGTTATGAAAAATTTCGTCAAAGCTATGGATAAACTTTCTGATGGATTCTTGTACTTGAAATCGAAATTCCCCAAAGTCAGTGATGCTAAATTGAAAGAAGGAGTTTTTATAGGACCACAAATCCGATCATTAATGGCTGATGAGCATTTCGAGGAACTGTTAAATCCACTGGAGAAAGCAGCCTGGCAATCTTTCAAAAGTTTGTGTTGCAATTTTCTTGGAAAACATAAAGCAGAAAACTATCGTGACATAGTGGCTGATCTTCTGCATTCTTATAAAGCTATGGGATGCAACATGTCTTTAAAAATTTACTTCTTGGACTCTCACTTGGACTTCTTCCCCGAAAACCTTGGAGCTGTCAGCGATGAACACGGTGAGCGTTTTCATCAGCAAATTTCTACAATAGAGAAGAGGTACCAAGGCAAGTGGAGTTCCAATATGCTGGCTGACTACTGTTTGACTAAAATGAGAGACGTTCCAGATGCAAAATATACCCGAAAATCACTATCTACCACTTTCTAGGTAAGTCAGAATCAGTAGTTATAATTTTGAGTTAGATAGCTAGTTACGGATTTTTTGGAATATTATAAACAATTCAAATGAATATCACACAAAACTCCTGCCCGATGGGGAAAAACTGTAATTATATTTGAATTCAGCACGAAAAATACTTTTAGAATCTGTTATTTTAATTCTTGTGAAGGAAAAAAAGTTAAATATTGTCGACCAGTCTAGCCGGAGATAAAAGACTGGCCGTCACAGATAAAGTTACGCTTCTGGAAGGTTCGATAGAACATTGGATTTCTTGATTGTTACATAACAGTTTCGAATTATCAGAGGTATTTAAGGAAACGACGACTCGCCAAGACTGCTGAGTCAGTACTAAAGAGATGTTGTAATAGGAATGTTGTAAACAGATGTAATCAGAACGCTGTTGTTGTGATCATCGACCTTGGTGGATTGTGTATGTGACGTAAACGTAAGGATTGAACAGAGTGAATCTCTACGGAAATAAATGACATTTTGAATTTCTGTAAATTGGACTTTTAATTCTACAGCTGCTCTTCAAGATACCCAGATAAACTTCAGTGTCTACAGTCGTATCAAAGAAAATAGGACCAATGATACATATATGCTAGTGGAAACCACTTCCAACACTTTCTCTGAGATGTAAATACTCTAATGTAATCTCCCAATTGTGATAGAGTCAACATGAAAAATTCAATGCCTTGGCCGGGATTTGAACCACGGATCTTCCGTCCAGTCGCTCTTAACCTCTGAGCTACCATGGCCAACGTGCCATGGTCTACTGGGAAAATATACGAGTCAACTGAAGAATTTAATGTCAGGACGGCACGTTGGCCATGGTAGCTCAGAGATTAAGAGCGACTGGACGGAAACCAGGAGAGCCGTAGTTCAAATCCCGGCCATGGTTGACTCCATCAAAAACCTTAGCCTATATACGGCTAGTGTGGAGAAATGATTAATTTCCATCAATTAACTAAAATAATAAGAGTTAAATGATGAAGCCTGGGACTTAAGTACTTACGATAGTAAGTCGCCACAAACGGTGTATCTCGGATGCGAGAGCCCCTAGTGGTCTACTGGGAAAATATACGAGTCAACTGGAGAATTTAATGTCAGGACGGCACGTTGGCCATGGTAGCTCAGAGGTTAAGAGCGACTGGACGGAAACCAGGAGATCCGTGGTTCAAATCCCGGCCATGGCATTGAATTTTTCATGTTGACTCTATCTACCAAAAACCTTAGCCTATATACGGCTAGTGTGGAGAAATGATTAATTTCCATCAATTAACTCCCAATTATGTATTATATTCTCGCAAAGTTGCATGTGTGTCCTTTTATTAGCTCAAAAGGTATGCCCATGGATCACACTATAGATTTTTCAGAAGAGAATGATACTGCAGAAATGCTCTTTCATTAAATAAATAATAACTAAATAAGTATATAAATAAATAGTAGTGGTAGGAGTTACAAGTTGTGCATGCAATGGTTGCTTAAGATCGAGGAGCAAGAAAGGGTATCGTGTTGTTTGCAGTTCGAACCAGGAACGCTATGCTGGAAGACCTCTGTAATTAATGTACATAAGGGAAGGGCTTATGGCGTGACAGCCTGAAGACAGGTTTAGTTACAGCTCCTCCCACAATCCACGTAAAAATGGAAACCACAATTATTGTAATGCATTCAAGAGGACACAATGGAATGTCTCGGATCTGATATATGCCCAGAACAGGACAAAGTTGCCACTGCAGGCTTTTATAGGGCACACATACATTGCACAAGTTCCCTCCACCACCGCCAGCACCAAGTAGAAAACTATTTTGTATGCGTGCTTAGGATTTATGATTGTTACTTATTACGGGCGGTAATAATTCACAGATGATGGTTAGCGTGGCGTTATCTTCATCACCACGTGACCCTTTATGTGCACATAATGTGTGTGTGTGTCTGTCAGTCTGGATGTATGATGGACTTTCTTACAGAATGGTTTCGGTAGCCATAACTTATAAGGCAAGTACAAGCAAGACAAGGAAAACTGTGTGTGTCTGTCGTTTTCTCCTGGTGTGCTATTATATGCAGAAGATGCATGCACTGAGTTAAGATGGATGTTGCCCCGTTTCTTTCCAGTAACAAATGTTTGTAATACAACAGACCACAGACATCTAACATGGAAGTATGATAATTGTGCCAATCCTTTTTATCTATCGCCTGGATTTGTTTGTTTAAACATCTATGCGTTCTTTGCACTGGCATTGTGGCTTAACTCCTCTCTCCAAGACCGAAGTACGAACTGTTTTCGAAAATCTTAGTCCGTACCAATTAAATTACCTACTAATTCATTATATATCCGGCGGATATTAGCTTTTCAGCGTTCAGGATAAAATGCATACTGTGACTTTGTGGGTTCGTGAAATGAAAAGTCCAATTACACAAACTCAACAATGTTCTTTATTTCCACCGACTTACAGTTTAACACTTGCCAATTACACAGAATTACGTACTGTACACAATTACAATTCACCAGTTCGTCCATTAAAGTTACACTTGCACTCGCGATTACATAAACTCCGATGCACATACACAGTCTTCTCGTCCTTACACTAGTACTGCACTCTTACGCTGATTGCCAAGAACTCTGGCTGACTAGCTTCTCACTCCTCTTGCACGACGTGTTGCTTATATAGGATCCGCTTGCCGATCTGGAAGGTTCTATATTAGAGGAAATATCCCGTAAGTTCGAGAACACAGGTGGAACAGAAAGAGACGGCGCAGTGATGTTTTTTCTCCCAGCCGCCTCCTGTCACCACTATAAGACAAACGAGGAGTGGGCGTGGCTAACACCGACTTCCCCTGCTTCCCGCTCTCAGCTGCTTCTATAGGGTGTTCCGACGCTCGGGTGACAATACTTATCCTTCACGAAGTTGGTTGCGCAGTAGCAAAATATTTGCGGCATCATGAGCAGAAACTTCTTACCAAATAAGCGATAGTCGGTTTAGGAGTGCGTCTATGTGAACTTGATCGTTGTTTAACAGTTAAATTTGATAAGCTCAAGTTATAAATCGACTCCATTGTGCAATTATCTTCGAGATTTGGACTCTGAAGTACCATAATAAAGGATGAAGTAGGATTACTACGGAGGGAATTCGGCAGTTAAGTGCAGAGCTACTACTCCAATTAGTCCTGAACACGTATGACCAAGGACCCGGGCCTCCTTCTACCCGGGAGCGATGGATACTCCGGGGCTCTTTCCATAGGGTAATACCTGGAGTCTAGAAAGCCCCCCCCCCACCGCTGAACACAACTTTAAGACGGGATGAAAGTGGATAAGCCACTTACGCGCGTCACCCCGCAGGGAAGATTACCGAAAACCTCGGTGGGGTCACCTGGTGATCTAGCACACCTTCTACTAGCTCTGCAGGCTAGTACCCGGGACTTATTAGGCAACCCTCTATCTCCTCCGGGCGGCCATAGCCTGGCCGGAAGTACCCAATTCCCCGTGGGTGTCGGGAACACACTGCCCCCTCGAGTCCAACCCAATCTGAACAACTCCCCGACGGGAGGCGCTCGGCAATTCGGCCCGAGGTTCCTCTAGTAACGTCACAGGTACCACGAGTGCTAAGGGGCCGCAGCACCCGCACCTCGGCAGCTGAAGGGGATTCGGCACTGCGACCACTCTTGATCTATCGTGCCCACACTCCCAAGTGGGGCATCTCCGGGAAAAAGGATGAGGCGAGAGGAGACAGAGGGTGGCCGTCCCAAGTAGCCAAGACAGAGCAAAGGTCAGGGTTCCCACTTTTTTAGTAACCTCCCCCGGTAGGCCAGGACAATGGACATTCCCCCTACTGTTGTACGGAAGCGGTCCCAGCAGCTGGCTCGCAGACCAGCATCCGACCAAGAGTCCCGCCGACACTTCTACCCTGAAAGAAATCGCCTTATTAGAGATAGTGTGAAATGATGATGAAGATAAAATTGAGGGACAGGATATTAGGGGGATGTGATTAACCTACCCAGCATTTGCCTGACGACCCGGAAAACCTTGAAAACCCCATGGGTCTGGTAGATCGGCCATGGTAATTGAACCCGGGTCACAGAGGAAACCACTTAAGCCACCCCACTGGTATGGATAAAGTAAGATAGGTAATTAATTAATATGCAGTGACTTAAGTTTTAACAACAAAATTAAGTGTTGTTCTATTCACTCCAAACCATTTCATAATTGCGACCATTATTGTCCAACGTACTTGCACACTGCGTGGCAATTGACATTAAGAACTTCGTTCATGGAGAAGACTATAAGAGTGTTAAGAGGGAAGGAACTCCTCTGTGTAATGTAAACACTGCATCGACATTAAAGAACTAAAGACGTGTAGCTCATTCTAGACTCTAAATATTTCTCACCTTTCTTGTCTGAATAATTACGAGATTGGAACTTACGATCTTACGTTACTTTTCCTGCTATTCTGTCCTTTAAAGAAGTATATTCCTTTTTTATGATCGTGCACAAAACTCTCATATTTTCTAATAATTCATTTTATTGCAGCTTCCCATCCTAATAGTTGCATTTGTTTTGGAGTCTAGTGACAATTTGTGTGATAGCTGAAAATATTTTCAGTTGTAACAGAAAAGCTTTTCTGTTAAAACACAATTACAAACTTTATAAATAATATTCAATTAGGTTCTAATTTTATTTTAGATTTAAGTGAATGAAATACTTGGTGTTGAGAAAAATTACTTTCTATCTGTATAGTTAGTTATTCCTCATACATTTTTCATTTAGGAATTATTGAAAATTAAAATATAAGCATTTATACACATAAAATAGAAGGAAATGACATTAAAATTATCAGTTGTGGCAACACGTTCTTGCAATGGACATAATAAGGAACTTCCAAACTTGTGAATCAGATGACGTACTAAAGTGAAATGTTATAAAACCGGCTAGCGCTTCCTATAAACGACGTGTATTTAATGTAAATTGTGTTTTAATGATGTATATTACCTGTAGAGAGATTTGGTCTAGGTTTATATTTCATCCTGTAAAATAAAATAAAATCAATCAGCATGTGGAGGGACTTCCATTATATTCTTTGAGAATGAAAGGTATACTTTGTCACCTTAATATCTCAAATATAAACAAAGGTCACTGTAGAAAAATGAAAAATAAGAAAGAATATGGGTATTTAATGAGCTGCGGGAGGAGAGAAGTGATATGAAAACATTTGCCCGGTGTGCCTGAAATGTTTCTAATTCAAAAATGAAAGTTGATATTTACTTTAGTTTTATTGTTGACTGCTTACAGTAAGAAAAGACATAGACAGGGATCCTTCTGTAACTTTTTGGGATTCAATGACCTCAAATGATGCATCTTTTGGATGAAATATATCAAATCTCATTTTCGGTCAGAATACACTGCATGAATAGTCGTAAGTTTTCACGGCCGGAGTCTAATTTGTAGACAGAAGAATTTTCCAGGCTCAGGAGCCATGGTCTGGTGGAGTTGGAAGATCCACGCGTTTCCTTTACATCTGCGGTGAACATCAGCAGTGGTGGTGTGATCTGAGTCCTCTGGGTGAAGTTTCAGTTACAGTTCAGTTGTGACTAAAACTTCACCAGAAGACTCAGACCACGCCACCCCTGATGATGTTCGCCGCAGAAGTGAACGAAAGGTCTGGATCTTCCACTCCAGCAGACCACGGCTCCTGAGCCCGGACAATTCTTCTATCTACAGAATACACTACTTCCTCTTGTAGCTACTGTAGATAGCTGGCAGAGAAGATAAAAATTATTTTCTTATGTTGAGGGAGGTCTAAGAATGTATTACGATTTATGAGAGCCGTCGATAATGCATTTTTATTGGGGCAAAATGCAATATGTTCTAACACTGCTTGTTTATTTTGAATAGTATTTAAGCCTCATTCTTGATACACATGAAACCACAGGTAGTGGATATAATGACCAAAAAACAAAATTAAATATGAAAAGGAAATGTTCCTGATCGAAGTTTTCAGAGTATATCTCGGTTATTTGCTAGTCCTGAGGACTGGTAAACCTGGGACAAAACTATCAGGGGCAACAGTTCTGGCGCAAGTCCTAATTCTCTAACGGTAAACCAATACGCGGTAGAGAACGTTAGGATGAAATATTAAATTCCATTTTTGTCTTCTTCTTTCTTCAAGGGTTAGACATACCCAGGGTCGTATTCCTAACAAAAAAAGTGGGGGGACGCACACCTAAAAATTTTTCCAGATGCTGGAGAAACGATCATAATTCTGCACTTGTAGATTCGCCTTCCTGCTTTGGTTGTCCTCAGCATGAGTACGATCTTTTATCCATTCTTTTATGCAATTCTCAGGGCTCCACACATGTACTGAAGGTCCGTTAATAGTCATAAACATTATTTGAATGTGTTTTGAATGTATATATTTTGTGATTTTGCAGTATTTTGAATGTTAAATTTAGAAAGGTAATGAATTAAAAAGTATTAATAATATTGTAAATTAACTGTTCTTTCACACTACCTCTATGAAGGGGTAAAGCCACACTGAAAAATTCAATGCCAAAGCCGGAATTTGAACCACGGATCTTCTGGTTTCCATCCAGCCGCTCTAACCATTTGAGCTACTATAGCCAACGTGCCAACATGACATTGAATTCTCCAACTGGCTCGTGTTTCTCCTGGTAAACCACAAGGAGTTCTCATAAACACATAAGACAACTATCTTAATGGCGACTTACTATGCTGTAAATACTTTAAGGCCCGGGCTTTATAGTTCGGACAACTATTAGGTACAATTAATGGAAATGATCCGAACTATGCTTTGGCATTGAATTTTTCAGTCTGGCTCTACTCTTTCATATTAATAATATTAGTAAAAGAACTGCGTCCCCTTCCGAAAAATGGTCGGGGGACGGCGTACATCCGCATTCCCCCTCCACTACGGCCCTGGACATACCTGACGCGGTCCATTTGATGAGTATTTTTACAGGTATGAGGTGGAGATGTTCGACTAATTTATTTAGGTACATATTTTTCTGTTTCTTCTAGTAGTATGATAGTTTGAGCTCTTCTCTGATTGCCTTATTTTTAATGTCTTTCTCTCTAGTAGAGCCCTTACCTAATTAACCCCTTAGGATACCCCTACAACACAGGGAAAACCGGGTTGACTATTAGACATTGTTAATAATGGGTTCAAGTAAAATGTGCTAGGAATAGCGTTACCTGTTCCGAACGATGTTAGTGAGGAAACAACGAACTGAATTATGGAAGCAGGAGCGATTAAGAAAAATAATGATAGGTATGACAATAAAGATGTACAATACATTAATATAATGATTTCTAAAGCTGCACTCTGAAGAAGTACGGGCATGGAAGCTGGTTCAGTCTACAACAAAACAAAGTAAAGGCGTTTCCTTAACTTCCATATATAGCGACTGCTTTATCTCTTGCCTCTCTCGTGGAAAGAGCTTATATTGAAAACTTTAAATTAAGCTTGTTTTGCCCGGTACTGGACCATATATTAAAAGAAAGTAATTGACAAAGGGAACATGTTTATCTACAGCATCACCAACATACAAAAGCAACTCAAGATAATGTCCAGAGGCAGGAGGCGGCCATAACTCAGTGACGTCACTTGGGGACAAAAGCGCGTTGGTTTGTTGTGGGATTTATTGGAGACGTGACAAAGTACCCGTCCCTACCATTGTCTCGTCTTGGCTCGAACACGTTTCTACAGGGTGCTGCCTTCATTTCACTCACTTGCGAAAATCCGTGCGTTAATTGTTTCTTCCTCCGCGCATGCGCATCACTGTTATTGCACACTTGCTGACAGCCGACAGCTTCTCTGCGGTAATGGCACTGTCCGTGCACGTGCACTGTTCCCTTCTCGTTAGCTCTTTACGATACCTATCACCATTGCACTGCCATTGCGGAGATGTCAAACAATAATAAAGAAATGGTGATAATAACGTCTAAAAAATTGTATTTAGAAACACCTGAAGGTACAAATCACCACTTCACAAATATCGTTTAAGTGCTAGGGAATAATAAGGAATTTGTGATAATGATTGTGATAATAATATCAAGAAAAATGTGAAAGTATCAACATTCCAGCGTCATTGAGCAGATACCAGAAAATAATAAGGAAATGTGATAATGAATAGTCGTAGGCTTTCACGACCGGAGTCTAATTTGTAGATAGAAGAGTTCTCCGGGCTCAGGAGCCATGGTCTGCTGGAGTTGGAAGATCCAGATCTTTCGTTCACGTCTGGATCTTCCAACTCCAGCAGACTACGACTCCTGAATCCGGAAAATTCTTTTATCTACAAATGTGATAATGTTTTAAAAACATGTGTCAAGAAAAAATTCGAAGATACGTATCGCAGTTTCACTGTCACTGGGGGATGTTAAGGAAATGGTGATCATGAGGTCTATTAGTGTGAGTTCTCGCCTGTACCCAATCAGAAGCGTTAGAGCCTTCACCGTTGCCACCTCGTTATCCGCACTCTTTTAATATCCCCCCTCTCTCTCTCTCACTTACGAGTGTTCGTGGTGCTGGACGTATGGGAACACAAATTGAATTTTCCAAAGTTTTATAATAATGCAGTTGTTAAAATCACAATTGCAAAATGAATATTCGTATATTATGCAAATGTTTTAAATATTTATTCTTCTTCTTCTTCACTCCAAGGGCTAGGCAATGCTGCCTGTTCCGGCTTAAAACATGTCTGACCATCGTTTTCGTGGTCTTCCCGGATGTCTCTTTCCTCTAGGTTTATAGTTTATAACTCTTCTTGGGATCCTATTTCTCGGCATTCTCTCAATATGCTCTCTCCATTCATTTCTATAATTTATTATTTTTTCTTCTAAAGAACTTATTTATAAATCTTCTCTTATTTTTTCATTTGGGATTTTATCTAAAAGAGTACATCCCTTTACTGCTCTTAAAACTCTCATTTCGGCAGCCTGTATCTTGTTTTTGTCTGCTTTTGTTAATGTCCATGTTTCAGAACCAAAAAGAAAAGCAGGCACAGCCATTAATTTATAAAATTTCATCCGTGTTTCTTCTCTGGTTTTAGTTTTTAGGCTTCTATTTATTATGCCGCATATTTGTTGAAACATTGGTAATTTATTTTTAAAATCATTTTCATATTTATAACTGACATATGTTCCCAAATATTTAAAACCTGTAACTTGCTCTAAGATAGTATCATCAATTACTGTTTTGGTTCTAACACTGTCTTTACCTCGAAACGCAATTGTTTTTGTTTTATTTGTGGAAATTTTGAAATTATAATTCTTACATAACTTCTGTAAAATATATACTGCTCTTTGCAGTGTAACCGCAGTATCAGACAGCGATTAGGAGGCGGCGAATTAATTGAAATCACGAGAATTAAAAAAGAAGATAAATTAATGAAAATGCTTTGCTAAACTAATATAAAATATTGTTATATTAATATGAAATTAGAATGAAATTAGAGTAATGATTAAAATAGCGGTTTAATTAAGAATAAGATGGGAAGAATATAATTTAAGACAACTAACATGCTAGAATCCATGTAAGGGAGAGAAAATATTTCTGTAAAATCTGAACACAAGTCGGGGAGACAGGAAGAGGTGACCGTTAGCCTCTTTGTTTAAGGAAAGGTTCAATGTCTGAGAACTATAACCAAGAATGTATAGTAACAATAAGGTTTTCAAGATGCGGTCAAGCGTAAGACCTAAAAGGATTTACTTTGCTGAGGTGATAACGATGTATACCGTTACAAAGAGCCCAGGGTAGGCGTGACCCAACTCACGGTGGGATGTAACGTCAATGAGTTCGATGAGTTTTGCTAACCAATAAAGAAAAATCGAAATAAAATGAGAAACCAATAATAATGTAAGATTTGAGAGATGGGGAGAAGGGTGAGTTATTTTGGTCATGTGATAAGGGTTAGAGTGGGGATCAGAATAAAGTACGAACTGAATCGCAGAGTAGAAAAAATCACTTCAACAGTCATACTACGAGGGGAAAGACGTGTTAGTGCGCGTGAAGAAGAGGTAGTAAAGATTTCTAAGTCCGAAATGTAGGGAAGTCAAGAATAACGCAACCAGCGTGAGAGAAGCAGCAGAAGAAGTTTATAATAGCAAAGTATTCGCCGTTTAAAGAATTAAGAGAATTCTGTTAGGAAGTTTAGTAACAGGTGGTCACCGCTACAAATCAATCTGAATCAACGAACTTAGTGAGAATTAAATTAAATCATTTTTTGCAACGAACCAGTGTATTATTGAGACAACTGAGCAGCCAACAAACAACAAATCCATTTCCTACAACCATTCACCTGAGGACAAGAGATCTCATAGCTCCAATTAGAACCCAAATCAAAAGTAAACACCAACCAATTGAAATCTGACATGCGGGTATGCCGCATAATGGCGCCGACACGTTGGGGCTTCGAATTGTAGGAAATGGGTGAAATGTAACGACGACAACGACGAGGAGAAGTGAGAAGAACGACGACGAAGGACGACTATGAGGAGAAGTGAGAAGATCGACGACGACAACTACGATGAGGACAGCAGAGACTACGAAGATGATGGCAAAAACAACTACATAGATTTTTCCCCCAACCAAGAGAGAAGTTCAAGTTCTTTCGACATCAACTGAGCCTACTAGACGACGAGCAGCACGACAAAATTGGTAAAGACATCACATAAACACCACAGCCGTGCAACAGAACTGTGAGTTACACATACTCAATTTATATTTCTTGTAAATGTAATATCATTCATTGAGATCAATATTTATGTAATGTCTTAGTAATAAGTATTTTGGAAGGGAAATTAGAAAATTTAAAGGGGAAGTTCAATGCTTTTGAGAAATAAGAAGATCGTACAGAATAAATTTAAAATGGAAAATTCTGGGGAACAAATAGTTATGGAGACAGAGAAAGAGTTAGAAGTTGATAATGAAGAGATAATGGAAAGCAGTGTTATAGGATCAGTAGATGAGGGTGTAAATGGTGTAAGTAGCTTAAATGTAAATAGGAGAAGTGACAATCCTGGGGTAATGGAAAATCTACAAGAGATGTTCCAGAAACTCATGGCGCAAATTACTATTCAGAGTCAATCACTAGAGGCTAAATTCGTAGAACAGAACCTATCACTAGAGGCTAAATTAGTAGAACAGAACCAATCACTAGAGACTAAATTAGTAGAACAGAACCAATCACTAGAGGCTAAATTCGTAGAACAGAACCAATCACTAGAGGCTAAATTAGTAGAACAGAACCAATCACTAGAGGCTAAATTACTAGATCAGAGCAAAGCTATGGACAAATCACTAGAGACTAAATTACTAGATCAGAGCAAAGATATGGACAAAAAATTAAGTCAAATTACAAGCCAAGGGAAAGAAACAGAAGCTAGAATCACTGTCAAAATTCAAGGAATAACAGGGGAAATCCAGACCGTAAAAGAGGCCCTGCAGCGAGAAGTAGGTACTATAAGAAGTGACCTAGAGGCTACCAAATCTCTCGTTGCAGGAGTAGAAAATAGAATAGGGGAGGAAATTAATAAGGAAAGAATAAGATTAGATGAACTGACCACGACACAGCTAACTTTTGTACAAGAGATAAATGACCGGTTTGACACTGTAAACAATAGTATAGCAGCTGACATGGAGAAGTTAAAAGAAAAGGTAGCACGTGTAACAAATATTCAATCAGAGAATACACAAATGTTGAGGGAAACAGTAAGCGAGATATCTCAAATCAGAGATACTGTAACTGGCTTACAGCTGGGACAGCAAGGGCAGGTACCTGAGAGTTCCAATTGTTCTATACATACACACAATGGAGAGAGGCAGAACGAACAGGTTAGCACCCCTTCTGTCTCTCCTCAAAGCAGCAATAATAGCGAAGTAAATATGCAAAACGTAAATATGTATCCACCAGTGCACATGAATTTTCTAAGCGAATTGCCCCTCCCGAAATTTAATTGTCGCAATGACAACGCAGTACAATTTTTGGCCGACTTAGAAAAGTATTTTGCCATCAGAGGCGTACCCGAGCAATATAAGATGATAATAGTTCAAAGGGCGTTAGAATCTGCCGAACTTAATTGGCTACGAGTAACTGTGGGAGAAGGATGCAGCTACGAGTTGTTCAAAACAGCTTTCCTAGAAAAGTATTGGAACGCCAATGTCCAATACCAAGTAAGGAATCAGATAACAAATGGCCGATACCAAGGAGGTAATGGAGAGTCTATTACTGATTATTTCCTGAGATATTCGCAAATAAGTAAATATCTACAACCTCCATTACAGGAAGCCGAACTGATTTGTCTTCTCACGCCCCACCTTCCTGAGAACATTAGAAATCACATGGTGGTAGCAAGACCTCAGACATTGAGAGAGGCAATTACATTATTAACAGCTTTACAAAGCGTTGGGACGCAAAATTCACAAAATAGACATGAGAATCGAATGTCAGTGAGAAATCCACACAGACCGTGGAATAATAATAATCATGACGGGGAAAGGGCACACAATCCCCGAAATTTTAACACAAACCATATGGCTATTCGTCAACGATACGATGCCCACGTCCCGAGGGAATTCCCTAACAACAATAGAGGGAGACAGGGACCACCAAATTCAAATTCATATAATTTCCCTATGAGATATGTACATGTAACTAGGAATGGAAATAAGGGTCACCCCCCATTTCTTCGAAGAGGGAATGCAAGACCGACGTTCCGACTACCAGAAGCTAATAGACAGTATTAACCACGTGACGCTGGTAGAGAGAACAATACAGACAGACCTGAAGTAAGACAGAGGAATCAACTTCTCTCAAGAGAATGGGCGCGTTCTCCTCCACCCACACCGAGGGACGCGGCGCCCGAGGTGGATGAAAGGCCAGATACGACACAGCAGACGGGAAACGACTCCAGGGTGCGATAGAAAACGTCCCGTATCGGACCCGGATGAACGCGCTAGTTCTTAATTTGAACAGGGACACAGCTCTGAGTAGGGTGGTACAAAATGAAACAGAAGCAGAAATAGAAAACGGTACTCAAATAAACAATCACTTAACAGAATTGCAAGAAGTGAGAGATGCTCCACGTATTGCTGCAATAATAAACAAAGAAAAATGGCACATTACCATAGATTCAGGATCCTCAGTTTCAGCTATAAGTCAAGCATTCTTTTATCACTTAAAAAACAATGGAATGAAATTGCAAACATTGCCCGTGAAAAGTGCATATTGTACTCTGGCGGTAGGTCGCGCCAAACAAAAGATTAATACACAAATGCTTTTGAAAGTCACCATTGGGGAGGATACAATAGAATTTGTATGTTTTGTTATTAATAGGCTATCTGTAGACATTATTATGGGTAATGACGTGTTGTATGCGCTTTAAGCTAAGTTGAATTATCAAATGGAAGCCTTGGAAATCAAAATTAAAGACGTCATAGTTAAAGTTCCGTTTAGCTCAAGGGAAGCAGAAAATGAGATAAGATTGACAGATGAAGAAAAAGAAATAGATGGAGAAACATTTTTTGTAGAATTTATACGAATAGGAGGGATGGAGCTAGTTAAGATGAATCCATTAGAAGCAGAAGAGATGAGAAACTATGATAAGGATGAGTATATAGCTGGAGAAGAACGGCTTTTAGAGATGACGTCATACGGACTTGGGCAGGCAGAAGCAGGTGAACAGGAGATAATTACCCTACCAGGTGATTTCCAGGTAGTCGAAAATAACGTAAACATGACCTATAGAATAAGAGAAACAGTAGCAAACTCGAACCTACTTAACGACCACCAAAAAGAGATTTTTTATAACATTTTATGTAAACATAGAAATGTATTTTCGGAACACACTGGGACCTATAGTGATTTTGAGTATGAATTTGAGATACATGATGTTCCCCCATTCAAATATAAGTGCAGACCTATTCCATTGGATTTACAGGAGGCAGTGAACCTTAAAATACAGGAAATGTTGGAAGATGGAATTCTGGAGATATCTACATCAAAATTTATAAGTCCCCTATGTATAGTCAGAAAAGCAAATGGAACAGTACGACTGACGATAGATGGACGTCATATAAACCAATATATTGTTCCGGATAATTTTCTAACCCCAGCAATAGAGCAAATTTTGGCCGGTATTGGGGCACAAAGGTATTTTACTTCACTAGATGTGACCAACTCATTTTTGCAAATTAAGTTGAAACCTGAGTTAAGGCAATATACCTCATTTTTGCACGGAGGATATCAGTACCAGTTTACAAGAAATTGCTTTGGACTAATTAATTCTGGAAGCGCATTCCTACGGGCGATGCAGAAAATACTCAACACGCAAAGGGAAACATATGTGTCACAGTATGTAGATGATTTATTGATATGCAGTAGAACAGTGGTAGATCACCTTACATATTTGGATTTAGTGCTCGGGAGGCTAGCAAATGCTGGATTAACACTGAATTGGGCCAAATGTAAATTTTTCCAGGAATCAGTTAAATATTTAGGATATATCATAACAGGCGAACATATAGCTCCTGATCCAGAAAGAGTGGAAGCCATTTTGAAAATACCACGACCTAAGACACCAAAACAAGTAAAACGTTATCTGGGTGTACTTGGGTACCAATCAAGGTTCCTGATAAACTATGCAAAGGAAGCCGCACCGTTGCGAGCACTACTGGAAAAAAATCGAAAATGGCGATGGACTATGGTAGAAGAAAATGCTTTTAAAAGATTACAAGAACTCTTCAGTGAATCCGTATTATTGACATGGCCTGATCCAGATTTACCTTATCTCATATACACGGATGCCTCCATGGTGGCGTTAATAACTATTTTAGCCCAAGAGACACCGACTGGAGAATTAAAGGTCATAGCCACAGCCTCCCGAGGGTTAACGAAAACAGAAAAAATTGCTTGTATAACAGAACAGGAAATTACGGCTATTTACTATGCCAGTTGTAAATTTAGACAATATATATATAATAAAAGGATTGTGATATTCACCGATCATATCAGCCTATCATTTATACGAAATTTCAAATTGACCAGTACAAAAATTGCGAGATATATCCACGAGATCATGGCTTACAACCCAGAGATTAAACATATACAGGGAAGTCTTAACATCTTTAGTGACATGCTTTCACGCATAAAGCCACAGGGGAATCTTCCAGAAAATATCAGTAGTAATGGTACAGAATTACCATTGTTAAAGATGGATGTAACCTTCAGTATAAAATTAACAAAGGAGATGAGAAGATTGTCGGAATTACAACGCCAGGATTGGAAATTAAAACAAATTATGGAAAAGGCATTGCCCATAGATCAAGCAAATTCACAGAAATACGGAGTGCTAAATAACGTATTGTATAAGTTACAGGGTGTTTCCAAACCTGCTTGGAAAGCATATATACCCGCAGCGCTGGAAGAGTTAGTGATTTCTGCTTACCACACAGCTCTTATACATGCTGGCGTTGAGAAGACAATGATTTCCATAAGCAACCATTTATACATATTTAGATTAGGCAAGAAAGTTAGGACCTTTATATCTACATGTGACATCTGCCAGAGGGCAAAATCATTAAATTATAAGATAGATCGACCCTCTGTATCCATCACCAGGAAGGAACCATTAGAATTAGTTGCAGCGGATGCATACGGTCCACTCCCTGCAGGAAGAGGAGGATTAAAATATTTATTTGTACTTATCGACGTGATGTCGAAATTTGTGAAAATATACCCTCTCAAGAAATTAACAAGTGCAGCATGCGCGAATAAAATAGTGAAAGACTATATAGTCAAATACGGGAAGATGAAAGCACTATTAGTAGATAACGCGTCCATACACCATGGAAGACGATTCGTGCACACCATTCAGGATGCCGGAATTCGCATCTATAATACAACGTCGTACCATCCATGCTCTAATCCAAGCGAGCGCGTAATGAAAGACCTAGGTGTTCATCTCCGAGTCCTTTGTTCATTGAAACAGACTACCTGGCCAGACCACATCAACTATATTGAGTTTATATTCAATAATTCAGTCAATCTAACCACAGGATATGCTCCTATCCAATTGCATAGGAATTTAACACCGGAACCAATAATAGAGGGTGTCCCGGAAAGTATACAAGTGACGACCGAGACAGATCGAGAACGGATCCAGAATGCTGTTAAAAGAATAATGGAAAAAGTAGAGAAAAGAAACGCAAAGAAACTGCGGTATAAGAAGAATTGGGAACCAAAGGTCGGCGACTTAGTTCTAGTGAAATCGTTCGACAAGTCAGATTTGTTAGGAAAGAAGACTAAAAAGCTATATATGCTATGGAAAGGCCCATACCGGATTGAGAAAATATTTGGTGACAGAGCGTATGCTCTATCACACCCAAGAAATGGTAAACCGATAGGCAGATATAACATCTCCCTAATAAGGCCATATCGTCAAAAAAACGTTGTAAACAGTACAGAGCAGACCCAAGAATCACCGGTGTGAATGTGATTGAAATTATATATACGAAGATGTAAAGAATACCAAGTAAAAGTTATATAATTAGTACGGGTAACGTTTTCGTTTGAAATTCAAACACTGCGTGGGAGTTGCAAGTTCCAAAATTCCTGTGCACAAACAAAATGATAATGTAATAAGAATAACCACAGCTAATGAACATGTTAGAAAGATCTTTAAAAATAATTTGTGAAATGTAAATATAGTATAAGTACTGATGTATTCATGTGCCAAAAGGCTATATTGTTATTGTAAAGGTCACAGACTTAGGCGTGACAAAGTGAAAGAAAGTTTAGAGTGAAAAGTGAAGTGGAAAGACAGGACAATGAACTGCCAATGTTTACTGTCAGGTAAACGAAAAACCTGATTACAGGTAGACAACTGAGTGCAGGTAGAGGTAACCAAATTTGGACATCATTACGCATACTATAATAATGTGAGGACGAATGTTCTTACGGTGAAGGACTGAAAGATAAAGAAACGTCTCAATAAGTCAATATAGTAATATTAAAAAAAAATCATTGAATGTAAAATGTAATATTGTAAACTGTAATATAGTAACATTAATGTAGTACTTAAGGAATGTAATAAGGTAAAATCAAGTTGATGTCAAGTGAGACAAGGATAATTCAGTGAAGTGTATATATATAGTTGAGGTATCACGAATGATATTTGTATATAGGGTAATAACCACATATACGACAGTGTACTTGTCTATGTACGTAATGTATCATATCTATAATTCTATGTATATGATGTACCATATTGACCATTCTATGTGTATAAAGTAACGCACTGATGAAGATGAGGGAAACGGTGACCACCGAAAAATGTTTCGAGTAGGGAACGAGAAATTATAAGATATATAAGGAGGAAATGTCATGACGGGGGTTTGACAAAATTTAAATAATGGGTATTTCATTTTTGTCAAACGGGCATTATGTAACCGCAGTATCAGACAGCGATTAGGAGGCGGCGAATTAATTGAAATCACGAGAATTAAAAAAGAAGATAAATTAATGAAAATGCTTTGCTAAACTAATATAAAATATTGTTATATTAATATGAAATTAGAATGAAATTAGAGTAATGATTAAAATAGCGGTTTAATTAAGAATAAGATGGGAAGAATATAATTTAAGACAACTAACATGCTAGAATCCATGTAAGGGAGAGAAAATATTTCTGTAAAATCTGAACACAAGTCGGGGAGACAGGAAGAGGTGACCGTTAGCCTCTTTGTTTAAGGAAAGGTTCAATGTCTGAGAACTATAACCAAGAATGTATAGTAACAATAAGGTTTTCAAGATGCGGTCAAGCGTAAGACCTAAAAGGATTTACTTTGCTGAGGTGATAACGATGTATACCGTTACAAAGAGCCCAGGGTAGGCGTGACCCAACTCACGGTGGGATGTAACGTCAATGAGTTCGATGAGTTTTGCTAACCAATAAAGAAAAATCGAAATAAAATGAGAAACCAATAATAATGTAAGATTTGAGAGATGGGGAGAAGGGTGAGTTATTTTGGTCATGTGATAAGGGTTAGAGTGGGGATCAGAATAAAGTACGAACTGAATCGCAGAGTAGAAAAAATCACTTCAACAGTCATACTACGAGGGGAAAGACGTGTTAGTGCGCGTGAAGAAGAGGTAGTAAAGATTTCTAAGTCCGAAATGTAGGGAAGTCAAGAATAACGCAACCAGCGTGAGAGAAGCAGCAGAAGAAGTTTATAATAGCAAAGTATTCGCCGTTTAAAGAATTAAGAGAATTCTGTTAGGAAGTTTAGTAACAGGTGGTCACCGCTACAAATCAATCTGAATCAACGAACTTAGTGAGAATTAAATTAAATCATTTTTTGCAACGAACCAGTGTATTATTGAGACAACTGAGCAGCCAACAAACAACAAATCCATTTCCTACAACCATTCACCTGAGGACAAGAGATCTCATAGCTCCAATTAGAACCCAAATCAAAAGTAAACACCAACCAATTGAAATCTGACATGCGGGTATGCCGCAGCAGCTCGTCTTCAGTTTTACTTATAATTATTTGATCATCCACAAGATGAGTAAAATTTGGTGCAAGATGAATGCCTCCGTTAATCTTAAACATCCACTCTCTAATCAGATCATCTATATAAATTATTATTAATAACATAGGAGACAAACTGCAACCCTGTCTTACACCTTGATTTGTATGTATCCATTTACTATACATTCCATTTCCAATATGTATGCTGATTGTTGTATCCTTATATATAGATTTTAGAACTTTAATGAGATGATTTGGGTAGCCTCTTCGAGTCATGATTTCCCACAATTTTTTCCTATTTACACTATCAAACGCTTTTTCATAATCAATAAAAGCTATATGTGTTTCCAGATTAAATTCTCTTCTTTTTTTCTATTATCTGCTTAACTGTAAAGGTAGCATCTGTACAGGATCGTCCTTTTCTAAAACCATTTTGTTCTTCTAAAAGTAGAACATCTGTAATGGTTTGTAACCTTTTACTTAAGATTCTAGCATATAATATATATCCTGTGTTTAAAATACTAAATATTTAGTTTAAAGATAAATATAGTTTATGAATTACTTATTTTTCTAATCCAACGAAAATACCAGCGGTGCATCCATATAGCTGTGAATGTTACTTACGTTAAGAGATAATTCGTCATTGTAATTGTCTTCAATGTCTGAGTAGTGCAAATTTATGATAATAGGTTCCAAAATCTCGTTACGTGCTATTTCTTGACAAAAAGTCGTCTTCTTGTAGTTTATCTAATGTCTCACGCAGTTTTCCCAGTCTTGTTGCGTTCCTTGTCAATTTTTTCGTGGATAAGTCATTCAACGTCAGTCAGTTTAAAAATATTATTTCTGTTTGCAACATATTTTGAACCCACATTAACTCAATTGGATTGTTCTAACAGTAGTAAGGGGGGAATGTGGATCGGGTCTCATAGATGCAAATGATAACACATTTCATGGAAGAGTAACTGAATAATGATACTTAGAACTCTCTTGAGTAAATAGAGATTACGAACCATTCATAAACAAAGATATAATGTGACTAGACACGTTCTGCCAGACTAGCAAGAAGTGTATCGTTTCCTCTCATCGAATTTAACAAACACCTTGGCATAAATAAAGAACATATTTCTTTTATCACCTCATGTCCAATGTTTACGTTTAAGTTCTGAGTAATTTCAAATATACGTTCACGCATACATGCCAACCAATAATGATATTCATTACAGTGCTTACATCGCAATGCATTGTTATAATGGTATCTACTATATCTACTCTATTTGAGCTAAAAATATGGGGTATTTACGGTTATGTTAAATACAATACTCTCTCCTTCCTCGTGAATCAGTTTTTGCAAACTCTGAATTTTTGTCTTAGCGCGAATAGTATGTATTAGAGATTTATTAGTTTGCCGCTCGTCACACATCACTTAGCGGGGATGTAATACGACAACACCGCAGGACTCCGATTGGTTGTTCACCTAGTAGCGCTCAAGGACAAACACCTTCCCATTTGAAACACATAATAAAAGCTTCGATTAAGAAAACTCCGAAGCTAGCTATTAGCATTTTCCTACCATGATATGCCAAGGAATGATAAGGAAACTGTGATTTAAAAACTTGTATTTAGAAATGCGCAGAAGGTATCACCATTTCACTACCATGTGAAGTTGTCTAGGAATAATAAGAAAATGGTAATGATGGGGATATTTTTAAAAATGTTGGATTGAATTAGATACCGATACTCCCCACATGGCAACCTTGGTCTTCTGGGTAACCTCACCCCACAATGTGATGTCCGGACCCATTTCTCAGGTGGAGCCACCCAGAGGGCGGATTACATTACCTCCAATGATAAGGCGATAGTGAAGATGACGGTGAGGCGAGAGAACCTGTAGCTGATACCGTGGACTCCAAACCACATTGGCCATAAGGGATACTTCAGATGTGCTAGACAGAGGTGAAGGCGTGGAGAAGGCTGATACGTGGACTCCAAACCACGTTGGCCATAGGGGATACTTCACATGTGCTAGACAGAGGTGAAGGCGTGGAGAAGGCCGATACCGTGGACTCCAAACCACGTTGGGCATAGGGGATACTTCAGATGTGCTAGACAGAGGAGAAGGCGTGGAGAAGGCCGATACCGTGGACTCCGAACCACGTTGGGCATAAGGGAAACTTCACATGTGCTAGACAGAGGAAGAGGCGTGGAGAAGGCCGATACCGCGGATTCCGAACCACGTTGGGCATAGGGGATACTTCACATGTGCTAGACAGCGGTGAAGGCGTGGAGAAGGCCGATACCGTGGACTCCAAACCACGTTGGCCATAGGGGATACTTCAGATATGCTAGACAGAGGTGAAGGCGTGGAGAAGGCCGATACCGTGGACTCCAAACCACGGTGGCCATAGGGGATACTTCACATGTGCTAGACAGAGGTGAAGGCGTGGAGAAGGCCGATACCGTGGACTCCAAACCACGTTGGGCATAGGGGACACTTCACATGTGCTAGACAGAGGTGAAGGCGTGGAGAAGGCCAATACCGTGGACTCCAAACCACATTGGCCACAGGGGATACTTCACATGTGCAAGACAGAGGTGAAGGCGTGGAGAAGGCCGATACCGTGGACTCCAAACCACGTTGGCCATAGGGGATACTTCTGATGTGCTAGACAGAAGTGAAGGCGTGGAGAAGGCCGATACCATGGACTCCAAACCACGTTGGCCATAGGGGATACTTCACATGTGCTAGACAGAGGTGAACGTGGAGAAGGCTGATACGTGGACTCCAAACCACGTTGGCGATAGGGGATATTTCACATGTGCTAGACAGAGGTGAAGGCGTGGATAGGGCTGACTTAAAATCGCCAACCCCAGAGCCGGGAATTTAACTCGGGACCCTTAGCACGGGAGTCGCGAAAGAAACCACTGCGCTACCACGGCGCCGTTTTTAAAAATGTGTATCAAGAAAAATCTTAAAAGTAATACAGCTAATATTTACTATCGATGACAGAATATTCTATATTATATGAACTTTCATTTTTCCAATCCACCTAATTTTATCACGATAAATGTTTGCCTACAAATGTTTTTAAATTAAGTAATACAGTCTGTACTATACGCAAGCATAAGTATCCTATTATGGTGCAGTCGATCAAAAGATTTTGCAACATAAAATTTTTGATCATGTGTTTTTGTGATAAATGAATATCTTCTTTGGATGATGTATCGAAGCCTGAGAAAAAAAATAAATATATTTCACCAAACAGTTAATATTGTTTCGAAAAATGTTAATCCACATAAACTGTATCTTTATGATTGTGTTTGAAGGAACAGAGGAGGGATACCTCGACCGACAGAGATCTGTTGAATGCTATCACTCCCCTCTAGGGGGAAAGGATGGGGCGAAGGGAGACCACGTCGCACAAGGCGGCCTCAGTGATATTCAGAAACACATTTATGTTACTAAAATTTGAAGAGATTGTAACTCGGCGCACCACCGAAGCTTGTCATCACCCAGAAAGAGGGTGATGAAGCGAACCTAGCGGCCTAGGCAGCAAGTTCTAGGGAGGCCAGGGAAGAACGTTCACAAAGGGCATGCATCTGTAGTATTTGTCATATGTCTCTCAGAGTGTAAATACAAGAATCACATAAACCGCAACTGAAATGTTCACAAAGGAAGAAATCCATGGATTCAAATAATCAGGAGGCTGAGTAGGCCATGTAATGAATTTCCGTCGATCATTCCATCTATGTGTAAACGTATCATTAAAAAATAATGTATTATCCGACTGAAATGAGTTGACATCATCATGTAAAACCCGCATTCTTTGAATGACGTATAGGGGCACATCTGTTTCTGAGAAACCGTGTATACATTCTGTATTCAGACGGGGAGGAAAGAAACACGGACCAATAAAATGATGGTAAATTTTTTTTGTTCACAAACGTTTTGGCAGAATCTCTGTTGATGGCTGCCTTGTACTTCATAAGGGCTTCATAGGTTCAGTTATATAGTATTATGAAAATTGATGATACTGTCGTGAGAAAACCCAGCCTCATCAGTGAACAAGGTACAAGTCAAGAAATTCATCAACTTGCATTCTGTAATATGCAGTGACAGCTGAAATATTTCTAAACATAATTCTTCAAATAGTCACGTGACTAACGCCTACCTTAATGCAATGCGTTTTATGCTATGAGTTCGTGTCCACGTTACGTAGAACACATTCCTCACATTCAATGTTTCGTAATTCTCTTGGCCTTACAAATCCGAAACATCCTTCTCAAATCAGTCAGTCTCTCAGCGTTACTGACTTCGTGAGAATATTCGAGGGAAAGGTAATTGACTATCGGAGCACCTTTCTGCATAAAGTTCAAGTGCTCATGGTGCATACCCTTCTGCAAGTCCGTACATATCAATTTGTTCAATCACAGGATACTTTTTCTCTCCCTATTGTGCTCGACAGCAAATAAAAAACAAACAACAGAACATATGTGGACAAGAATTTGACTCCATTAATTATTAATGGTTTGCTCTACAATAAACAAAACAAAAAAAAAAAAAAAAAAAAAAAAAAGAGTTGAAGGAATCAGCACACCACAATTTAATAAAAGCATTATTTTTGTTTCAACTAAAGGGTAAGTCATTTAATAACCCTCTATTGTATGAGTCAGTTCATATGTTTTTCTTTCATAGTGTTTTGGCCACCTCTGTTGCATAGTTGGGCAACAATCAACTACAATGTGGAGATCGCAGGTTCGAATCCTGCTTGGGTTAAGCTGTCTAGTTGAGTTTTTTCCCGGAGTTTTCCCTCAACTCTTGGGATGGGTTAGGCAGCTTCAGCAATTAGATTCTCGGATTCATTTCGCAAATCCGTCACTCGCTTTTCATTATCACCAACTTTATCGAGTGATATACCTCGTCAATTGACACAGAACGCTAATAGACATCTCTCCACCTTTTATATTGTTTTGACATTGGAGGGCATCCCCAATTTATTAAATTAACAACAATGAATTCATTCACTGTGTAATTTCTCCAATCTGAACACCGATTACTGATCTAAGTTTTCATTGTAGTCTCTATGAAAACTTGGGAGTTCAAAAACATACATTTGTTAATAAATGATAGACGAAATTGCATGTATTTAAGGTTGTATTTCTATACCTAAGTATAGATATTGCTTCTTAAAGAAACCTTATTTCTTCTGTATTTAAACTAAGTTTGAGATTTTCAAAAAGATACTATTAGATGAGCTTCTTAGCTAGTACCTTACTGTACAAATACACAACAAACAACCACAAACCATGGAACTGAATTACAGAGGTGTCCATTGAAGTTATATATGCTAATGTTTCAAAAGCGATATTTACTGTCTTTTCTAGTGAATTTAATGCTTTCCCTCTCTAAACCCGTACCTAAATGTAGTTAAATCGCTTTAGTCCACCACCAGCTAAATCTGCGTTCTGTGAAAGCTGCCGTTTACAGATCAAATCACTTTTTCAGGTTCAGTTCTAAACTTGATTAGCGGACCATTCGTCGATAGGCAACAGAAACTTGTGCCTTTTTGTGAAATCTTCATATGTTTGACTGCTGAAAACTGAGAAAGAGGAATGTCAACGGTAAAATATTTTAAGTGAAATACAGACGTGTGTCAATTAGTTATTTACCGCCGTAACCTTTTCAATTTGTCGTAATTCTTTCCCTTGCTATAATATGAAGCATATTCAATGATTTCTCTCTTAATAATAGCTGGGGGATTTTTCTTTTACTTATAGTAATATGGTGGTAGCTCTGAATTAAGAGCAGCCATTTTCTTCATGTCTGTTTATCCAACTGTTTGGTGATATTGCTTTCATTTGGTGAATGTAGTAACTGAAGATTGTTAATATTTGCCTTTATTGTCTTTTATGGCTAATATATCCTCAGCATTTATTATTAATTGATCTCAAGCCAAGTAACATCGTGTATCTTATCCTTAGCATTCAAATTGATTCAAAAGTGAGGTTATGGGTAAAACGGCTGACTTATCCCCAAGGAAAGTAGCTGTAACTGAGAGTCTTTTGAAGGAAACTCTTTATTAACAACGTGAAATAGCTAAGAAGTTGTGTATTTCACAAAAATCTGTTAATCGCATTAATCAAGCTTTAACATTCGGTGAGAAGTTGACCTAACAAAGGGATAGAAAATGCGGAAGGAAAAGAAAGCTTTCACCAAGGATGCAAAGAAAACTTGTGCAGGTGGCAAAACAAAATAGAAGAGCAACCAGCATTGACCTCAGTAATCAAGTAAAGCAGTACGGTACAGAAATATTAGCCTCAGTAGTTCGCAGAAGATTATGTGAAGCAGGTTTACCAGCATGCAGGCCTCGCAAAAACGCTAAACTGACACCTGCAATGGCAAAAACAAGTTTACAGTGGGCCAAAGAAATGCAGAAACACCCAGTGGAATTTTGGAGAAAGGTAAATAGTATGAAAATTGTATATAGTATACAATTAAAATATGTACATTTAAATTTTATGGAAATGAAATAAACAGCCTAAATTTTGTTTCTCTCATTGTTGGTTTTGTTATACTATATTTGAGCAATTTTAAAACTGTTTAATATTAATAGAGGTTTTTATTGTTTCAGGTAATTTTCTCAGATGAATCCATGTTTGAAGTATGTGAAGAGAGCAGCCAATATGTGAGAAGGACAGATAAAGAAGCATTTTCCCCTCAGTGTGTCGATCAAAGAGTAAAGCACCCAACATCAAAAATGGTCTGGAGCTGTATGTCTTTCCATGGACCTGGAAGATTATACATGGTTGTGGTATCTATGGAGCAGAAACAGTATAAAAGTTTATTAGAAACAATACTTTCTGCAAAGTAAAGAATGGTTTCCAAATGGTGATTTTGTGTTCATGCATGGCAGTGCTCCCTGCCATAGAGCAAAATCTGTAACCTAGTTCCTCAAAGAAGATAATATAAAAGTACTACCATGGCCGGGGAATAGCCCTGATTTAAATCCAATAGAAAATCTGTGGGGTATTGCTAAACAGAGACTGAAAAAATTGAAAATAACAACAAAAGTTCACCTTATTGAGGGCCTGATATGCATCTGGCACAGAGATAAAATAAAGGAAAAGTGCTCCACCCTTGTAGAGAGCATACCTAAACGCATCAAAATGGTAATAAAGGCTAAATGAATGCATAAAAATACTAAGAGCTGAAGAAAATTTGTAATATTATTTCTGTTAAATAAATAGAAAATAAACGGTATATGTTAAAAATTTCACCATTGAGTCTAATAATTTGCACACGTCTGTACATCACTACAGTGAGAAAGTCGTTTAAAATATTTAATGAGAATGAATGGAAATAATGAGATGTTAATCGTAATTTAAATTGAAATACTTATTCCCCGTCAGTTTCCAGATTCAGTTTTTCTTAAAGTGATTTCCTAATCACCACTTCTGGTAATCCACTTTTGTTGTGCAATTTTTTTCTAATATTTTATAATGTTTGGGTGATGTGGTACCGAACAGTGGAGTATATTTCGTAAAAAAAATTCTACTACATTTGTGTTCGATCCCAGACGATCACATGTGAGATTTGTGGTGGACAACATGGCACGCCATCATACCACCAGTTGCTTTCTTTTCATTCATTTCGTCCTCATTCTGACATTTAATTCTCTCACTCTCACACCAGGCATCGGGCTGATCCCCATCCTAGTCCTCTATCAAAGATCCAGAACTTCGTTTCCTCAACCCCACCTTAAGGGACAGAGGAACAAGAATACCCCCACACCACAATGGCGGTAATACTAGGGAAGTTAAAGAAAAAGAAGTATTTCCGGTGAAATATCAATATATAGTTTTTGGGTGTATACAATAGATATTTCCCCTATTTTAATATAGGCAAGCAATGATATAGGTACAATGGAAAAGTAAGTGCCAAAATGTTGTAGTGTTGCGACTGCTACTGGATAACTGGAGGCGGCAGACTCGGAATTCTATCTTCCTTGCGGTCCAAATAAGGTTGTCGATCTGTAATCATTTACATTCCAGCTAAAAGCCTTTGAGTGTTTGTAGGCATTTCTAGTTAATTTCTGTTCTCTTCGAGTGCTTACTAATGATTAAGGGGCTTGGCGCTACCTTACAAATTCTGAATTTACGATGTTTTTATACTATCAGCTTCTAAAACCATTCAGCAAATGCTTGACTCTCTGTTAAGTATAATTAATTTGGTATTAAGCAACATTTATTACTTTTTCTTCCAGGCACATAATAGGTAAAGTAGCTATTACATTCCATCCAAAAATCGATACTGAGAACTCCTGGAAGTTAATCCAGTCCTGTAAATGACTGGAAATCTTAAAATGCTACTACTTTGACACTCCCTAAACACATACTATTGTCCACCATTTGATTGTGCATCGCATCTGCTCCGTCATAATGCGACTGAAGAACTTATCACAAGTCAACTATTACTTGAAAATTTAGCACTGCCCATAAATTCGGTGGCACTGTTATCGTGAACACCTTTCTGGTTTAAAAACATGCAACGTTTTGTCAAGTGACATCTGTCTCTTACGATTTAAATTATAGAAAAATCGTGCAGAAAGAACAGCGCTTCACAAGATATTCTTATACCTTGTTAGATACACATTTATTTCTAATAAAAAATACCTTAAATATTAGGTAAGTTTAACCAAACCGTTTTGCCATACTTGAGATCATAACAAATATTAAAGAATTTTTCATTTAAAGGCTAATTTGGGCTGAATACGAAACTTATATAGCAATATTGGTATCATTAAGATGCTTTATTGCACAGATAAAAAGACAGGCAGATATTACACAAACACCCTCCCTATGTCTAAAAATGGTCCATTGTGCTTAGGCCATGTAAACAAAATAATATTTACGCTGACATTCTGTAAACTTTGAATACAAATCTCTACTTACTGTTAAGTAGTATGCAGTAGGAAAATAAAAATATAAATATTTTAACACAGGGCGCCGGGGTAGCGCAGTGGATTCGTTCGTGGTTCTCGTGCTAGGGATCCCGAGTTCAATTCCCGGCTCTGAGGTTCGCGATTTTAAGTTGGCCCTATCCATGCCTTCACCTCTGTCTAGCACATGTCAAGTGTCCCCTATGCTCAACGTGGTTCGGAGTCCACGGTATAAGCTGTAGGTCCTCTTGCGTCACCGTCATCTTCAATATCACCCTATCATTGGAGGTAATGGACACCTCTGGGTACCTCCACCTGAGAAATGGGTCCGGACATCACGTGGTGGGACGAGGTTACCCCGAAGGCCAGGGTTGCCATGTGAGGACTGTTGGTAACCGACCAACCATATTTTAACATTCTAAACAATGATAAGTAGCATCAAAAGCAAATTTGAACAAAATTAACAGTTTTTCTGTCATAACATTTTGTTTATCTCTGATGGTTTATTAATTATGCAAATATCAGAAATGCATAATAAAGAGATCTTTATGGGCTATTTATTCTCTGTAAATTAGATAATATACATTTAATTTTTCATAAAATTGTCTTAAAAGTGTTTTTGACGAAGACCATGGTTAGACCACTCACCAAGATGACGCCAGTTCAGTCTCCTAGGACATTTTGGAGTCCGTAACACAAAATAGCGTATTGGTGGTTTTCTCTGGGTTCTCCGATTTTTCACCGTCATGCATTACTCTAACCTATACTTCACCATTTTCCCTGTCATTTGTTTCGCGCTAGGTAATTTCTTATCATCTTATTGGTCACTCTCATATTACTGATCTCCAATCTTGGTTAATCTCTCTGTTACAGAGTTTATCTTCTCGATGGGTAAACTGTTCCACGTCGACCGCACTCTGCGACTTCGGTCGTTCGCGATTTCCACTTGTTATTTAGGCAAACTTCGGGATGATTACTTTCACACCATTTTTGTTCATTCCATTTCAGGATGTTTTCAGCCGGGTAGATGGTGCGGATGGCTGCACATTGTAAGAGCGTTCTCAGTACTGGGTGACCGTTATATGGTCGTAGTCCTCGAAACCAGACCCGTACTGTTGGTGATTGTGCAACGGGATGAAGAACCTCTGCATTTGTAAGGGACTTCTGCAATCTATTTGGTCTTGCCTGCCTGAGAACTTGTACCCCGAGGATCCTCTGTCATCCCTTCCTCCTTGGGGGTCTTAGCTGCAATAGATTTCTGTAGAGGTCGCTCTGTTCGAGGTGTCCCGCTTCGTTGACTATCCTTTACCTTTTTTAAAGTACCAAATTCGGATTCAACTAACTCTTCGCTTCTGAGTTATGCTGTTCATTATATAGATCCACACCCACGCACGCGCGTGTGCGTTTCTGAAAGATTTGACACTCAGGAAGCTTCAAACGAGTATCTCATATGCAGGGGCGTGGCGTGGGTGATTCATAAGTGTTGCGGTTGTTTCAGACTTAAACTGGGGAGTGGCAGTTGTGAATTCCGAGGGTTTCCAGGTTATAGGTTGTTGTATAACATAAAACAAATACAGATACATACAGTTGAGTCCAGAGGTCCTACTCCCATTAGTCCTGGACACGTAGGACCAAGATCCGGGCCTCTGTCGACCAGGGAGTATCCGAGCTGTCCCAAAACGGCGCCCGGCGACTTCCGTGGGGCTTTCCATAGGGCAAGACCTGGGTTACTAACAAGCCCCCCCTCCATCTGGTCCAAGGACACAAGACGGGATGGAAGTGGATACGACACTTACGCGCGCCAACACCAAAGTAAGAAGGCTACCGATATGACCTCGGTGGGACCGCCTGGTGATCTAGCACACCTTCTACTACCTATGCTGGCTAGTACGCGGGAATATTGATGGCTTCCCTCAACCCCGTCCGGAGACGTATCCGATCACCCACGAGTATCGGGGACCACTGTCCCCTAGAGTCCAACCCAATCCGAACAAATCCCAAAGGGAGGGTCTCGAATGTTCGGCCCGATGTTCCCCTAGTAACGTCAGAGGTACCACGAGTGCTAGGGGTCCGCAGCGCCCGCACCACGGCAGCTGAAGGGGACGGATCCGCTCCCCTACGGGGATATATACATTAAAATTATAGCGGCATGCCTAATTTAAAATGTATTTACAATTCCTCCAATTTACAGTGTCTATTTGTACTTCAGTTCAATACGCCGATTCTTCTCCAAGAAAACAACAATGACAAAGTTTTCAAATGTACAACACCTTTTCCATCGATAACAACGGCAGAGATGAAGTGTTTCATAGATAAGTGGTATTCTACGGAACGCTGAAAAAGATCGTTCTACTGATGCATTGGTGGAAGGAATGATCAAAATGAATAGTGTGATTCTTTTTGAAGGTTAAATATCCGGAGTTGGTCTTCCTGTTAAAATTAATGTGACATTTTTCACCTGTACCGTTTTGAGTGAATGACTTAACACGTGGAAGCATACTGTAAGCGTGGTCTCACTGATCCGACATATTTGAAAATCAGTAAGGATAAGGAAGCCCTAAACTGAAAAAATGTCCAAATAGGATGGTTAAGGAAACAGGCACAAAAAATTTCAAAGTTGGTTTTTTACAACTAATTCTTTATATTGCCAATATTCTAAATATAACCATGTACCTTTTTTCTTTGCCTTAGAAACTGTTAAAATTAGGTTTAGTACATGCCAATTGAATGTCTTTGCCTCTAGTTACAAATGGGTATTTCTTTAAATACACTGAAAGCCATTACGGTTTCTTTTAATGTTCTAAGTGCCCTAACTCCTCGAAATTTGCCTTAAATGACCCGACAGAACATAGGGAAAATTTGGAATAAAAATTTAGAAGGCGTGTTCAAAACTTACATGCAGAAGCGAAGTCAAACAGTACTGTCCCAATGGTCCTACCAACGAAGGGTCGAAGAGAAGATTGTAATGTTGTGCCTGCGAGATCCCAGTCGGAAGTACTCTTCTTGTCCACGATTCGACCAGACGAAACGTCGGAGCCGTCCCTTCCGGCGCTGCGTTATTCAATTGTCGAACTTCTTGCTCCCTTTAGAAGCGGCACTAGCGCTACCTAGCGCTCAGTGGCAGCACTCGTAGAAGATTCGTAACTAGGCAGCACGACCGATAATCTAACGAGCTGGAGATGAGCAACACATCTCGGACGCTGAGGACAGCCATAGTTCTTTGGTGGGAGGAGGGTACACACCAAAAGAACGGAAATCCAAAGACCAATTTAAAAAGTTTGGATCACACAACTACCTTTACCCGCAAACTGTGATGCCATTCTTCTTATTGTACTTTTAACATTAAATCATTCACGATATTACTGTTACACGCGAAGAATTAACACTAAAACGCAAAGTTTGCACTGGCAACGATTGTTGTTCTTCTTCTTCACTTCACGTCATGGGCAGAGTGCCCGTTCCGTCTCACAATAATTGCTTCTTCCTTCTCTTTTTAGGTCCACCAACATCTCTTTCCTTGTGGCTGATATTGGAATGCAATCTTAGGCAGTCTTGTTTCGGATATTCTTTGTATATGCTGCATCCATTTCTTTTGATATTTTTCAATTTTGCTACTTATCGAGTCTACGTTGAGCTCCTTTCTTATGTCTTCATTCCTTATTCTATCCAAACCTGTGCATCCCTTTGTTTTCCTTAAAAAGTTCATGTCTGCACTTTGAATTTGGCTTTTCATTTTCTTCGTGAGTACCCATGCCTCACTTCCATAAAGTAGTGCAGGGACTGCCATTGTTTTGTACAACTTTAATCTTGTATCTCTTCTTGTTTTATTTCTCAACCTTCTATGCACTGTTCCACAAATCATTTGGAATGTTGCAAGCTTTTTGCTCACGTCTCTGTCTGTTTTCATCATATAATTAAGATTACATCCTAAATAGCTGAATTCTTTTAGTTGTTCTAGTGGTTTTTTGTCTAAAATTATTTTTGATCATATATGTTGTTTTCCCCAAAAGGCCACCATCTTAGATTTTTCCGTCGCTATTTTAAGATCATACTGTTGGCATACTTGGTTCAAGCGGTGTAGTGCATATTGTAATTTATCCTCCGTTTCTTGTATTAAAACCACATCATCTGCATATAGTAAAATATATAAAACTTTGTTCTTATTTATTTTTATTCCTGACTTAATAATACTTTTCCAATTTTGGATGATGCCATTTACAGATATATTAAAAAGAGTAGGTGATACACTGCACCCTTGTCTTACGCCTCTATTAAAATTGGTTCGGTTTTTTGAACTCCTGTGATTATTATTAACGATTGTTCTATAAACAAATAACTAAAGTCTCGGTTGCCTCTCAAGGTCACTGACATCCCACACGAATCTGTACGCTTCGAGTTTATTTATTTATTTTTGTAATTTTACGTCCTCCAACATTAAGTCATATGGGATGGTGAATGACATGGATGAAATGATGCTCAAATGTGCCCAGGGTCCATGGATTTATAACAAAAACAGTATTTGTAGTAAGGTAGGAAAGCGGTAAGGGATGACAATTATCTCCTGCCAGTTGTGGAGTCACGCATTAGCACCTCCGATATTAACGTATAAGTTACCCGACATTCGTCTTTAAGGATAAGGGAAAACCCCGGAGAAAACCTTATCCAGGTAACTCACCCTGACCGAAACTCGAACTCGGGACCTCTTGAACGTGAGGCAGACACGCTACCATCTACACTTCCGAGGCGGGCTGTACGCTTCGAGTTTGCCGGTGAGCGCCACTAGCAACATAACGAGCTATTTAGAACTTGAGGGTGTTAGACGACTGTTATCGGAGGATCTATGACCAACCGGTCCCGTTGGGTCGGTCACAAATTAACGTAATTGAAATATGGAAGTGAAATCGCTTGGACTTTCCATTATTCTTTGAACAAATAATAATGTAAAATTTGGACACACTTTGTTGAATTTATTACTGTTGCCGGCGGCAACAGAGGCAACATTAACGCTGCGACATATCTGTGGAACTGTTCCTCTACTTCATATAAATAGCATAGACAGAAAAAATACAATTTTTTACTATTTTTGGTATTTGATCTCCGCTCGAAGTGGAACGTAGCTGCAAATACTTGATTTTAATACTTCATTGAATGCCTTTATAACCTCTCCTTAAGCTAAGATAACCAAAGAAGTAAATAGATAAAGTCAACATGAAAAATTCAATGCCATGGGCGGGATTTGAAGATGAATTTCCTGGTTTCCGTCCAGTCGCTCTAACCTTTTGAGCTACCATGACCAACTTGCCGTCACGACATTAAATTCTCCATTTGACTCATACATTTCCCCGGTAAACCACTAGGGACTCTCGCATTCGAGATAGACCGTTTTTGGCGACTTACTGTCATAAGTACTTGAGTACCAGACTTCATTTAAATCTTATTATTTTAGTTAATTGATGGAAATAAATCATTTCTTCACACTAGCTGTATATAAGGTATGGCTTTTTATATATAAGGTCAAAATGAAAAATTCAATACCACGGCCGGGATTTTGTTCAAGAGGTCCTGAGTTCGAATCTCGGTCTGGGTGAGTTACCTGGATAAGGTTTTTTTCCGGGTTTTTCCCTTATCCTGATAGACAAATGTCGGGTGACTCTAAGCTCCATGGATCCCGGACACATTTGAGCAATATTCCACGCATTTCATTCATCGTCCGATATGACAACGTTGGAGGAGTAAATTGCAAAACAAAACAAAAACAAACGGCTGGGATTTGAACCATGGATCACCTGGTTTCAGGCCAGTCGCTCTAACCCATTGAGCTACCGTGGCAAAATTGCCATCATAACATTAAGTTCTCCTTTTCACAGCTAATGTGAAGAAATGATTAATTTCCATCAATTAACTAAAATAATAAGAGTTAAGTGATGAAGCCTGGGACTCGAGTACTTATGATAGTAGGTCGGCACAAACGGTGTATCTCGAATGCGACAGCCCCTAGTGGATTACCGGGGAAATATACGAGTGAAATGGAGAATTTAATGTCAGGGCGGCACGTTGGCCATGGTAGCTCAATTGCTTAGAGCGACTGGACGGAAACCAGGAGATCTGTAGTTCAAATCCCGGCCGTAGCACTGAATTTTTCATGTTGACTTTATCAAAAACCATACCCTGTATACGGCTAGTGTGAAGAAATGATTAATTACCATTAATTGACTAAAAGAAGTTAATAGTTAAAACAAATATTTTTAATGGTTAAAACGCGCTTGTTTGTTTGTTTGTTTTTGTAATTTACGTCCTCAAACGTTAAGTCATATCGGACGGTGAATGTAATGGGTGAAATGATGCTCAAATGAGCCCGGGGTCCATAGAGCTTAGAGTTACCCGACATTCGTCTGTCAGGATAAGGGAAAACCCCGGAAAAAACCTTATCCAGGTAACTCACCCTGACCGAGATTCGAACTCGGGACCTCTTGAGCGTGAGGCAGACATGCTACCACCACGCTACCGAGGCGGGCTGACGCGCTTCTTAGATGCATCTATCTCCACACACATGCGACCGCAATCACTTTTCGCGCAGATCCGCGCAAACCATAACTCGCAATTAAAACATAATCCTTCTCATTTCACTTGATTTGTTACAATTGTTGAAGAACACAAATTTGGAAGTTGTGAGGCATAAATTCCTCCCCCGCTAGCTCGCGCGCGCGCGGGTTCTGAGTCTGCGGTATTCATAATTCCCGTCACAAGACCACTCCTTGTAAATCATGGCGCTTGAAGACCCTAGCGGGGTCCATACACGTCTCTAAAGCTAAAACATTATCTGCATGGCAGTTTTACACATCCATTCTCATTACGGCAGGCTCTCTGTTCCCTTACTCGTTGTCTTCCTGGACCACTGCAGGGACATCCTACTAGCCTAATTGAGATAAAATATATTTATAATGAGTTTAGAGGTAAGTACATCCTAGCAGTGGCGTGACATCCCCTTTCTTATTTATTCATAATCATTTTCTGATTAAATCTACAAACGAAGTTTAACTCTTCTAATTTTATTGACATACACAGACCGATGCAACTGAGGTATGTGTATCCTTGCAGAAAGAGATTATAGTATATTTTACTTCCTAGGCTCTCCAAAATATTTTTTCGAGGATAGTGAATAATTCAAACAAAATTAGAGTCACTCGAAAATAAAATTAATCGTTTAATAATAGCTGCTTCGGATGGCTCAGGTGGTTTCGTCTGTATCCCGTATTCGCAAGCTCCGGGTTCGACTCCCGTGGCCGATATACCTAAACCATGGATTTTTTCGTGGGTTTTCCTGGGTCGCCAGTCAAATGCTGGGTAGGTAATTAAATCCTCGTATTTCCTGTCCCTCCATTTCATCTGCATTATCACTTCACATCATTCCTTATCTGGTGGACTCTTTCAGGGTAGAAGTATTGACGTGTGTCTCGGCGCTGCCGTGAATTTGGATCGGCTGTCCTCTGTCTCCCCTAAATTCATCCTTCCTCCCAAGGATGCCCCAGTTAGGTACAATACACCACAGGTTTTGGTGCCGAATCTCCTTTCTGGTAATTCTAATCCTATCCTTCAAGGAATAGACTTAAATAAGTCTCTAATGGGGCATGGATTTTAAGTACATGAGTTGTGTGATGCTGGTTCAACTGGACGGTAACCAAGCCAATTTTAATTTCGATCACTTGATGCTGGAATAGCATGTTGCGCCATGCAGGAAAAGGGGCGCTCTTCCATAAGACTAACCATCAATGCCTATTTATTGTTTCACTTGAGTGGAAGCTTACGAATGCCTAGAATATAGAATCAGCTAAGTTTTGCCTTTTTCAATAACTAGTAGCTTCCCCATTTTGTTTCCGCATACCAGTACTGCAAGTTTTATCTTGAACTTTTTCTGCTGACATACTTTTCACCACGAATTGCGAGAGATTTCCAAGATAGTGCCTGATAAACAGTCCCAGCATTGAAGAATCTCGAGGATCATAATCCACAATTAGGTGATGCAATTTAGCGTTAAAGCTATCTGGTTATTCTGTAGATGCCTTAAACTCCTTATTTGATAGCTCTTTAGCGACCTTCAGTGCCTCCTTCTGTAAATGGATCTGGACAAAGGTACTATACGTATTTAGCTCAAGTACTTACGAACAGTTGCCATAGTACCCCGTTAATTTCTTCATTCCCAATTTTCTTTTCATTCTTTTGTTTGTTCCCTTTCATTTATTCATCCCTTATCTTATTCTTGCTCGTGAATTAGCGTTTACGGCATTTGAAACGCCGATACCGTATCATAAAACACGGTGTGGCAAAAACTATCTAATGTTTCGCAAAAGAAAGTTTTTTTTTTTTCCTCACTCTCCTCGATTAGATTCATCTTTTCATTGGGCACGTATCTTTTGCTGGACATGATGTCATATACAAGTTAACTGAAACTGACGGCTGGTGGAAAATAGGAAACAATAGACAGTGCATTTCTTTAAGTATCTTGACCCTGCGGGATAGTTCTCATTTCAGGAAGTAACGTGCTAAGAAGTAAGGAGCACATATAAACATGAATAACAACGATATAATGTAATGCAATAGTCCATACATATAATCCTGTTTTACCGCATTCTACAATAAATTATTAATTAATTTTATAACCTGAATTTCATTTCCGCGTCAGACAAGTTCTTTTTATACAAAAAATGACATAAAATGTATTGCATGCATTGCGTGCGTCGAAACCGGTGTATTTGTACACTTCAGACAGATTTCCGAATGATCACGTTTTACTGTTTAAAACCTGTAAAGATATGTTTTTTTTTAGTTACAGAAAGCATTATGAATAATAAATAGCCATAAAGTAATCCGAAAACTTGAAATAGTTTTGTTTTCCAATTCGATACAGCCAGCGTTTGTGGAATATAGTTCTACGAGTATTGCTTCTTCAGTGGTTTGATTTACATCTCCCCATAAAGGTGCTGCTTGAAGGGATCGCCTGAGGCATCTGCAACACGCAGAGCATACCGTTACTTTCGACGAGGTAGGAACATGCTTAAAAAAGAGGACTTTTGCTTGGGATTAAAATACAATTTGAACCAATAAGAAGACATTGAGCATAAACCATTATGAATAATTCTTAATAACTGGGTTACAGCTATTATAAATCTAGCGAGATTACTCTGTGCTAAGTCTGAGACTCGCCTTCTGGAGCTCATGGGTTCCCCTCCCGTTTACATCTCGTTCTGACCTTGAGGTTTTCGTTTTCTACAGTCGTCAAACGAGTGAAGCGGTGATTTCTCAACTATCATGATTTACCTTCCAGTCAGTTTTCTTCCCCTCTTTCAGGTGCACTGCTAGGTTTCGTGGTGTATGGAGGTGCCTGATAAGTTGGCGAGGTTGCTTGCTGAAAGGAGAGGCTACTCGCCACGAATCTTAGAGGGCTGCTTCGCTGCTATTGGTTCTGGCACTATCAAGGACTTCTGCGCGTTTCTATGGCCTTTCTGGACGATAATCTTGTGTGCTCCTTCCTTTTATCCCCTTATTTCGCAGGTGGTAGCCATTATAGTTGTAACTAGGTGCACTTGGTGCATTAGGCTAAAGGGATAGTAATATTTTAATAAGTGGGACTTATATGGTGGTTTTGATTATTCAGATCTCTTGATAAATACGACAGGAAAAAGTAAAACAAACAATAAAAAAGAATAACAACAAAACGATAAGTGTAAGTATTCATGAATAAAAGCCAATATAGAGCACAAAAAATAAAATAAAAGGATTTTAAAAAGGGCCGTGTTTTAACAAGATATATACTTTAGTGCAGTAATATTTTGTTTATCTCTTATAGTTTACCTGTAATGCAAAAAGCTGCCACAATGAAGAAGTTTTCTGAGAAAATTCCCAAAACATTCCAGATATAAATTTCACTTGTCATGAAAATGACTTAAACATATGGTATTTTAATCAAAATCGTTAAAACCGTTTTTTAGAAAATTAAAATTTGAAAAATAGTCCATGTAAACGTTATTCTGAGGTGAGGGATTTTATACAAATTTCCATGTGGCATTCTTGGAAGTTGCGTAAATACCAAGCAGCCAAACATCGACTTTTGTTTTCGAGTTATATCTCTAATACACCAAATACACCTATTTCTATATAAGGACTATACACAAGGACCTATTTCTATAAATGAACTTTTTTTATTCAGGAGATATCAAAAGTTGTATTTCATTGAAATCTCGATATGAATTTTTTGTGTGGAATGCAAATTTTCCCCAGCAACTGAAGTACGCAATAGAGAAAAAAAAAAACAAAAAAAAAAACGAAACTGGATTATCCATAGCGTTCAGTGAGCATTGCATACATAGTTGGCATAATAGGCAACAAGAGAACAGTAAATCAAGACACGTTACCGCCACCTGGTGGAATATTGATAATGATCAGATGGCATAATATCGAATATTTTAAGATAGTTTAATACTTCAGCAATTACATTTATATTTTTGCTGCATTTATTTCTTATAACGTTCTAATCATGATGTATTCAATTGAATGCCACGAAAGTTCTGATTTTTTTCTAGGTAAACCAAACCTTCTCCTAGATTACTATTCATAATTCATTTCTGATAACTGTACGAAGCTTGGCTGCTTGTTAAGTCATTTAGCAATATCTGAGCAGGAAATTGTAACAATAATAAACATTGTTTTGACATTGTTTTTGAATTTGTTTAGTATAAAACTTAAAGTGTAAACAGTGAAAAACGAAAGGGGATGACCTCCTCACAAATCTATTGCGGCTAACATCCTACAAGAGGAAAGGATGAAGTGAAGAAATCCCAGGAGAGTGCTAGTTCGCAGGCAGACGTGCGTAAGTCTTTAACAAGTGTTGACAGTTTTTCATCACGACACCAGGATCCGCTGCGCATCCATAACCTGTGGGTCGGTGTCGACAAACGTACATCCCCCCCTCACCCGCCACTGTAGCGTTGGTGGTAACGTATCTGCCTCACGTTTAAGAGGTCCCGAGCTAATCTCGCCCAGGGTGAGTTACTTCTGGATAAGGTTTACTTTTTCAGGGTTATCCCTTATCCTGAAAGACGAATGTCGGGTAACTCTAAGGTCTATGGGATCTGGACTCATATCTGTATCATTTCACCCATTTCAGTCATCGTCCGTTATGACTTAACGTTGGAGGACGTACGTGTCATCTGTCAGTCACTGCTTTACACCACTACTTCGAAAGCACACCCGTAAGACGATAAGGAAATGGAATTAAGGGGAAGATTGAATGAATGAAAGTAAGCAGCCCTTCACCTAAGTGATATGGGAAACCAGATAAAACTCAAGGCAGAGCGTGGTCGACAGGGATAGAACACACGACCTTCCGAATGCGAACCAAGGCGCAACCTTGCCCGCCTTGCTGTGAGAAAAAAATTGATTTTCTTAAGAGCAGTAGGAAAACAACCAAGTTTCCCTCCACAATGAGTTACAAAATTATTTTACTCCGTTCCCTGGGGCTTGTTCTCTGATTCAAACATGAAAAATTCTAACAATTCCATATCCAACTCATTTAAGGAGGCTACTCTACAGGTTGTGCTAATAGACGCATGAACTCTTCCCAATGTTACAGAAAAGTATAAGCTTATCTGGAAACATGATACAATAGTGTGTCTTACTAGATGAAATTTGTGTGACACTCAAAGTTAGTTACAGAGGAGGAGAAATAGAAGGAAATAATGAAGGAAGTTGATGCTTCATTGAAATGAAGGTTTCACTTATTTCTAATTTCTCTATTGATAGTATACTCCACAGTGTCGGTATGTGTGTGTGTGTGTGTGTGTGTGTGTGTGTGTGTGTGTGTGTGTGTGTGTGTGTGTGTGTTTATATGTGCGAACAGATTAAACAACGAAAAAACAGCCAAAGTCCAAATCTAGTATTTAAATTCAGCGTTTTTTAAACCAGTAACAGAATTTTCCTCACAGAAACTAACCTTTAAGTGGAAAAGTTTTTCACGTTTATTTTTAAATGGCATATTGTATTTTTGAGATGTTTTCATAAAAAAGAAGTGCACATCTTTAATATTCTGGAAATAGCCTCTGAAATCCTTTTCATTAGGCATCACATTTGCATGACTGGTCAACCTAAGAGGTAGGCAAAATCTTATACATGAGTGACGGGTACGAGCTATACAAAGCAGAAGTAGAAGTTGGTAGAAGTTGTGCGTAAGGGGGTGGTGCGAATGACCAAGAACAGTTCCCCTTTCCTGCCGCACTCATCCCTCTAAACAACTACACTTTGTACCGGTCATAAACCACACACACGCGCGCGCGCGCGCACACACATACAGCCCGCCTCTGTAGCGTAGATGGTAGCGTGTCTGCCTGACGTTCAAGAGGTCCCGAGTTAGAATCTCGGTCAGGGTCAGTTACCTGGATAAGGTTTTTTTCCAGGCTTTTCCCTTACCTGAAAGACGAATGTTGGGTAACTCAAAGCTCTAGGGGCCCTGGGTACAAATTAGCATCGTTTCACTCATTTCATTCATCGTCCGATATGACAACGTTGGAGCACTTAAATTTTAAAAAAATGAACATACACACAGGTAGAGTTTGTAAAATTTTGATGTAATCTAAGACTTTTCCCTTGCATATTACTTACTTTTATATGGGCCGTGGGAAGTATACTTCCCACTTATACCTTTTTGAAAATACTGAAAATAAAATTTTATAAAACCGTTTATGTAAACTATATCCATAACTATTATTATGCACACAATTTTAACCACGCCACATTCATAAATTAAAATGGCCTATGAAAGGGTTAAGTGAACTAACATACGACACTTATAAAAATTATGGTTACACGTATTGAATGAATGGAAACTTTGTGTCACTTATACGTTATACGTTTCTGTCTGTAATGATTACCAAAAAAAATTAGCTAACGCTTTCTTAAATTTGTACAAAAGTGATACAAGTGAAACCCTGCTTCTTAGCTCAAAGTGTTACGATTCATACTTCATATGCACCTTCCTCCTGTGTAATTAATAGTTAACAGCTCTTGTGCATGCTGTTTTCTCTTTATGTGTTTGTTTATTTATATATTCCGTTTATTTTTTATCTTATAATGTATCCTAAGAGTTTTAATTAACTCTTTGTTTGAGAGTTTTAAGTATCAATTTACAAATGTCTTAAAAAGCAAGGCTATTGGACAAGTGCAACCTAAGTGTAACAATTGCTTGAATAAATTGTCAAATCATGTGTATCATGATGTTACAGGTAGTAACAATAATAGAAGATAACATTTAATGTATTAACAAGTATATAAACTCTAAGACCTCAATGATGGCACTCTGTTTTTGTATTGCAAAGACAGTTTCGTGAAAAGGCGTTGCAGTGGCCAAATGATTTAACATTCTTTACAGCGGAAGAGCTATTATATCTATAGGCAAATGAAATAGGTAATTAAAAGTCTTCGAGTTAAGTGTTTTGTTTTCCAAAGTCTCATCGCCAACGATGATTATAGTGTCTATCACATTGTGGAACAACTCACTACAAGATAACCTCAAGCACATAGTGCATTTCTGTGACATTACTTCATTGTTATTGAATCGTTACTTATTTTGTATAATTTCCAGAAATTTTAAATAATTTAGATAATTATGATATTAATATCCATTCTTCTAAATGCTTATCTATTCCAAAACAAAAGAAAAACGATTTCTCACTTGATAAAATAATTGAAAAAATTAAACATTTAAATTCCTCAAAGGAATAATATACGTTTAAAATCAATGGTTAAATTACATGTGAAAATAAAACATTTGCTTGAAAAAGTAATAACATATATTTACATATATGTAAATAACATGTGTTTGCAAATAATAACATACAGCAGTTTTAATTTTATATAAGACAATCTTTACCTTTAAAAATTTGAATTTAAAAGTTTAAAACTGTGAAAGCAAAAACTGTGTCTTTAGATCCGTTCATGGAGCTTCAAAGAATATGGGGAACAAAAAGTTGCATGATCAGTGCATTGTAAAGCAACAAAAACACAAGAAATTCAAATTACCAGAGAATCGGGTTTTAAAATTCCACACGCTTTTACCACACATTCAAGTAGCTTCGTTCAGATATCGCACTTGGGTATTTAAATGGTCAGAAGTGGATGGTAACTGATTCTAATGTAGTTAAGGATTCCTTCTTTTTTCTCCTTCCCTCCCTCTTCATTCATTCCCTCCTTCCTGATTTCTACGTTCCTTCCTCCCACGCTTCCTTCTCCTCCTCCCTCCCTTCCTCCCTCACTTCCTTTCTTCCTTTTTCCCTTCGTCCCTTCCTTCCTCCCTCGCTTCCTCCACCCATCCAACTTTACCCTTCCTTCCTTCCTTCCTTCCTTCCTTCCTTCCTTCCTTCCTTCCTGCCTTCCTCCCTTCCTCCCTCCCTCCCTCCCTCCCCCCTCCCTCCCTCCCTCCCTCCCTCCTCCCTCCCTCCCTCCCTCCCTCCCTCCCTCCCTCCCTCCCTCCCTTCCTTCCTTCCTTCCTTCCTTCCTTCCTTCCTTCCTTCCTTCCTTCCTTCCTTCCTTTCTTTCTTTCTTTCTTTCGTTTATTCTTTCTTTCCTACTTTCTTTCTTCCCTTCCTTCTTTATTTCTTGCTTTCCGTCTATCTTTGTTTGTTTGTTTATTTCTTTACTTCCTTCCTTCTTTCTTTTTTGTAGTATGTTGTACTCCACTTAAAATAACAAGAGATTTTGACATGCCATTGGAGATACATGTTTTCCTCTTTTAAGGTGACCATTTTTAGAGAAAGGTTGTATATTTGGATGAAGACCATAACCATAAACAAAATATTTGTAAATTTCAAACATGACACCAATGATTTTTCTGAAAATACTGTATATTTAAGATATTTACAAGCAGAAATATATATATATATATGCCCGCCTTGGTAGCGTGGTGGTAGCATGTCTACCTCACGTTCAAGAGGTCCCGAGTTCGAATCTCGGTCAGGGTGAGTTACCTGGATAAGGTTTTTCCGGGGTTTTCCCTTATCCTGAAAGACAAATGTCGGGTAACTCTAAGCTCCATGGACCCCGGACTCATTTGAGCATCATTTCATCTATTCCATTCATCGTCCGCTATGACTTAACGGTGGAGGACGTAAATTACGACAAAAAACAAAACAAAAACACGAGAAATATAATACCTACCTCAAATTCTGCAAAGCAGATAGTTATAAAACAATGGAAATTCGAGTATTTCTATATTCAAGTGATTCTTAGGCCCTAAATAGGAAGCAGAAAATCAAAATTTAATCTAGAGATATAAAATGTCATAGATATATTGCAGGATAGTCTTTTTGGATTGTAAAGGCTACCAAGAAATAAGGGATGATTGAAAATATTTAAACACAAGACAACTGAAGATAGCATATTCAAAAGTTGAATGAGAATTATCATCCAAAAAATTAACAGAATACAAACCATTAGAGAATATGTAAAGACCAAGATTAATGGGAACAGAGCGGATATTGACTATCGTCAACCATTGAAAAAGAAGAAGAAAGAAAATAAAAAGAGAAGAGGATGATGACAATGATTATGGTCTTGAATTTGGGGAAAATGCTTAAGTCCTTTTCATTTAAAAGGAGCTCTGTATGATATTATGCAACGGGTAAACCATAAAATAGATAAGAGAATGCCTAACAAAATGTGTATAGGTCTTTAAAATATATGATTTATTTCATACAGTAACAATTTAAAAATGCCTGTCTACTGATATAGTTTTTCAATATTTCTTCCTTTCTCTATTTTGAAGCGCTATCGCTCTTCACTTATTTCTCGTGACGGTATGATACAATGCAATTTTAAGTTGAAGATCCGGATTTACGTTTTCTCTATCTTCTTTTACTTATATCAAAATGTTTAACAAACTATATCTGCAAAGGTCTTTCCAAATTAGCATGAACTAGAGAGAAAAATATTATTTCGCAACTATGTTTTGCATCATGATAGTCAGCAGAGAAAGCCTTAAGAATGTAAAAAGGATAATAGTAATTTTATTATCTTTTTTATTTATTTATTTATTTATTTATAATTTCATCCTCCAACGTTAAGTCATATCGGACGGTGAGTAAATTGGGTGAACTGATGCTCAAATGAGTCCAGAGTACATGGAGCTTAAAGTTACCCGGCATTCGTCTTGAAGGATGAGGGATAACCCCGGAAAAAACCTCATCCAGGTAACTCACCCTCACCGAGACTCGAACTGGGGACCTCTTGAACGTGAGGCAGACACGCTACCATCTAGGCTACCAAGGCGGGCTAGTAATGTATTATTATTAATTAATTAATACTGGTAATTAAAAACTAGTAATTATTACGTTAAATAGAAGAATGGAGAAGAATGAAAAGACGCATCAGATTTCCAGCTCAACGTTTGTTCTTATTACAATCGACTCTATATCGATGTTACACACCATATTGGATAAATGAAATAACAAACGGAAAGGACATTTAGGAATGAATTTTGTCGAGTCTAATTTTAGGGCAACTCTTCAAGTTGTGGGGACAGAAGGAAAGCCTGCAAGAAACATCAGTCAGTACGGTCCTAGCGGCGTTTGAACCGCGGACCTCGCTTTCATGAGTCGATGTCATAACGACTTCGACAGTCCTTGTCGATTCCTTTTTGTGGATACACGCATCTAGTGTGATGGTACGAAGTTGGCCTTAGTTGTGTGATCGCCTTCCTGCTTTGGTACCTTAATTTTTATATGCCTTCCCTTACCATGGTTGGAACGTTGGGCTCTGATACTCTATAGTCAATTCTTATTTTACTATTGCGCGAAGTCACAAAACTCCTACATGGTTTTGAATCCGTAAGCTCCTGAATGCAGACTACCTTGTTTAACAACTTAGCCTCTTGTTATACAACAGACTAACCTGTTCAGATCCTTTAACCAAGAGCTGTGACCCCTTAATTGCTTTGAAAACTGAGAATTGCAACACTGTTAATCCAGTAGAAAAGGTTTGTATCACGAAGGTGAGTTTTGTAAAAGACGTGTTAGCATGCTTGAGTCGAGGGAACGCTCGGGTGTGTCCGCTTCCGAGGGTAGCGGGGCACATTTGATTTAAATCAGACAGTGGAAAGTTTGGGGCGGAAAGAAGCAGCAGCCTGCGGGAAACCCTAGGGACGAGATCATTGCAGGGTCTCACTCCTTGACGGATGGGCGGAGCGGCCGACTGACTCTGTTGACAGATTTACGGCCTTACCAGCAGTCCCAGCGGTCCATCCTACCGGGATGGATGGGGTCCTTCTATATACCGGCGCAACCAATTGTTTTTGTATAAGGATGGTGCGGCTGGGAATCCCTGCTACATCCCGGTGGTCCAGAGAACCGTCCCTCAAGAGTGTGGTCATGCTCGCTGGTTTATCAGCAGTCTGATGATTGTTGCTCGTGAGCTAGAGTGATCATCCAGTGACGCATCGCCATTAGGAACGGTTTAAACTCTATAACCCTTTACAATTATAATATATATACAACCTGCCAGTTATCTGTGAGGAATTTTATAAATTAAGACCCCAATTAAGAAGCTGAAAAATTCAGGAAAATCTTTTAATCGTGCTACATTCTCTGAAATAATACATCAAGTTCTCAAATATCAATTAAAAACTTTCTTATGAATAGTTTTACTGTATCATATATTTAAAAAGGTAAGAACAAAAATCCTGAATGCAAGGGGCAGAGATAACATCCTTTTAGAAGATGATTCTAGGGTGTAAATGAAAAATTATACTTAACACAATTTTAAACTTTGAATAACCATTTCTGCAGGCAATAATTAGTTCTATGTATTTTACTTCATCAAATACGGAAGGTAAAGGCATACCATTCAATTGAACGAACATCTGAAAAAAAGTGCAAAGGTTGAATTGTTTCTTTTTTATTAATAAAATTGTACCATACATTTATTTGGCACCTTTAATTTATTAATATCGGCAACATTTATCACTTTGTGCTGCCCTTGGAAACTCCTGATCTGTGTGCTGTAATACAAATTCCAGTTTCAAATTTCGATTTTCTCAGAAGTTTTAACTTTCTCTAATCCATTTAGTTAGTAGGGCAAGAACTGCATTCTCCCAGAAAGTTTCAGTATCGAGAATTCATCGGAGATACATACTTTGCGACTACCTGAATCTACACAAAAAAAAGTAGGATCGCTCGCGTGTTTCTGTGTCTGTGTGTGTGTGTGTTTATTTTTTGTGTGTGTGATTTACATCCTCCAACGTTAAATCATATCGGACGATGAATGGAATGGGTGAAATGATGCTCAAATGAGCCCGGGGTCCATAGATATTAGAGTTACCTGACATTCGTCTTTCAAGATAAGGGAAAACCCCGGGTAAAATACCTTATCCAGGTAACTCACCCTGACCGAGATTCGAACTCGGGACCTCTTGAACGTGAGGCAGATACGCTAATGAGGCGGGCTGTGTGTGCGTGTGTGTGTGATCAGTATTACTCAAAACGAAGAATTGTTTAAATGTCAAACTTGTTATTTTATTATCTTCCAAAGGTGTGACAAGAAGATTTACAAAAAAATACTTCCCATTACATATAACTTTTTCAAAAATTTTGATTTCCTCAAAATGCCTTGGAAGATTTTGAGTAAAATGTCATTTATTTTATATGTTTTCATAACAAATTAAATACATATCTTCAATTTTCTGGCAATGTTCCTAGAAGCTTTCTTCGTTTTGTTTGAATTTGTATAACTGGCAAACCGTAGGATGCAGTGGTTTATTCTTTTATGATGAAGGTGGTGAAGATGGAATTCTCACCTTTGGTGAAGTTCTTGCAGAATTATTGTTCACCACGGCTGCTCTCGAGCGATGATCTCTGCACCCAGGGTCGTAGTCTAGGAACGTTGAAATATCTATTACAATCTTTTGGGATAGTGAAATAGTTACTCTTTATTTCCTTTGCAAACTGATGTTTTAATTATAACAAAATATTTTGAAATTATTGTGGACACTTTACAAAATAGTTATTCTTTTAGTCGATACAATTCAATTTTCAATTAAAATTATTGTATCAATTTTATCATAAACTTTACAAATAATCGTAAAGTTGTCCGTTCTTAAAGAATCCCTGATGCATTAGTTATTTAATATACTCGCGGACACACGCAAACCATGAATGCAAATGCATTCATGAAAAATCTGCAAGATTTCGGACAGACACTTACACACGTCCGATTTCAACATTGGCTACATGCAGAATAATTTTATATTTCACTGCCGCTCATTTGTTTAGCATAGCGAGAATGTAGTCTCTGTTAGTCCTTTGTTTAAAAGAAAATTAATGCAAGCAATAGCATTTTATAAGGTCAAGTGGCTTTTTTACTCTATGGATGTCTTGAATGTTGCATCCAAACAATCACACCCAAACACACGTTAGCAGACGCCACAAGAACAACATAAAGTATCCGCTACAACGAGATAGACGAAATCTTACTATACAAATATGTAGAGCCAATGAAACACACAATTTATGTAAAACACATTTTTTTGTGGAGGTATGATTTCCGAGATATTCCTTGCTATTTATCTGAATGTTCCAATACTTACAGTTTTGTCAAATTGGAAAGTCGTTATTCACTTTTTTATCTCTTCAAAGTTCAAAGCCATCACAGAGCGACCTCGTTGAATACTTCACTACCGCTCAAAGCCGAGTGTATTAACAGATTCCCTTTGTTCCTACAAGAAAATTAACAATATTTCTGCAAATATTTAACTGGAATAACATGAAGTAGATATAGGAATAAAGGTTTGTGAGAAGCTTTATACAAAAGTAGAAACATGTGGAAGCAACATATCACATTTTGTCAGTTTTCATCACTTAAATGGTCATACTTATCAAAATGTTTGGCCAATTATCTTCTACTGTTTAGCAGATCTTTATGAAGGAATGTTTATTTTTAAATAAATAAAGCAAAACTTAATTTGGTGTTTAAAGTACTCCAACGTACCTTTTTAACAATGGTCTGTTAGAAGCAAAATAAAATCCTTAGTAGGATGGAAAAAAAAAAAAAAAAAAAGAATAACCGATTTAACACGTGGGGCCTTTTTAATTAATATAATACTTTTAATTAAATCCACAACGAAAAGCTCAATAATGCGATAAAATGTGACTATACTATGATAGGTCGCTCAAATTGAGTTTTTTTCACAGGTGCATTGCCTTAAAACAACTTTTAATGAAGCGTATCAAAACAGCAACTGATCTGCATTTTTGTACTGTTTACTTTTTCACTCAACTATTTGGTTTCGCCACACTTTACGACTTTTGTTTTGTAGAAGGTTAGGTTTCTAACAAGAGTTAGGTAACAGATTGTAACCACGTGTTGCCATGACCTACCCGTTGAACCAGACACTTGTGGTATCCTTTCTGTGAAACATATGACTAACAATTTACCTCGCGTTCGTTGTTTTCGCAGCATAGGATATTTTTAGCATCGTCTTCCTAGTGTTCAAATACCGTTACTCATTTTACTTCCTTTATCACGTATATAGTAAATGGCGAAGGTGCTGCATTATACTAAACATTTCTATACCGAGAGGTCAAAAGTCCCTTGAATTAAGAAAGCCCACTTTTACTTTCTCTTGTCCATAGTTACAGTAGAGGAAGGATTGCATTCCATCCAGAAATCTTTAATTGACATTTTACGGGAAATGCATGATTTGAGACTGTCTGAATCCCCCCCCCCCAAAAAAAACACACACACACACATTTTTTTGTAAAAGGTCTTGTGCTCGGAGAGTGTATATCCGATTTTTTCCCCCTCTATGAACAACTTAGTTAAAAATTTAGATAGCAAGCTTAATATTTAAGCTGAGCATCTTCTGAAGTGAGATACGAGCATTTTAAATATCACAAACTACTCCTTACATAGACAATTATTTGAAAATATTGATTTTCCCAAAAATAACTCTAACTGTTGTAGTTAAAATGCTATACGTTTAAGTTATTCTTCTTCATCTTCCCTAGTGGTACCACTATCGTGGTGTTAGGGGACTCTTGATCCTCTATCCCTTTAAGGCGAGCCTGAGAAACCGAAGTTATGGATCCTTTGATAGAGAACCAGAACAGGTGATCAGCGCGATGTCTGGTGTGAAGATGAAGGAAGTGGGTGGTTGTATGAGGGCGAGATGAGTGATAGGAAAGATAATGATGGAGCAATTTGTGGAATGTTGAGGACCCGGAGAAAACCCACCCCAGCGTCATGTTGTCCACCACAAATCTCACTTTGCGATCGCTTGGGATTGAACCCTGGCCGCCTTGGTGACAGCCAAGCGGTCTAACCAGTCAGCCATGGCGCGGTTAAGTTATTATTAGAGCCCGGATTTCTAAGCAAAAATGCTTATAAAGGTTTTTTTTTGCTTAAATACGGCGTTTGCTTGCTTATTTTATGCTTTTTAATTAAAATAGCGTATTTTTAATATACGAATATAACAATTTGTAACTCAAAACTTCACTTATATTATAAGAAATGATGATAATTTTCTTATAAATTGTCCGGGATTGCGATTTCAGGTAAAACTTTTACATATCTTCAGCCGAAAACTTGATATTAAATCTTAAATCTTAAATTTGGATCTTATTTTATCCAAATCATATTAATTTAAAAGCAAATTTTCACTCCTAGCCATCATCGTCTCGCCGAAAGAGTCAGGAGCAGATATAAAAACATGAATCTTCTTATCTCTAGCGTAAAGAAAGTGTACTGTCGCCGATTAGAGTTAATAAATTTCATGAAGTCGTTCCAAATTTGTCTTTACCTCCTCAGCCAGTTTTAACTCGATCGGATTCTTGGTTAAAGGCTGTGTCATTCTACGCAGAACACTTCAATGAAATAAAACAGTGTTGTACTCCTTAGATACAGAAGATGCAAGCAACATCGTCACAGCACAAAAATGTTTTGCTAATATTGGCATTCAAGATAAGATAGAGTAGTTCCATAACCGCTTCTCCAAAATACCTTCTATTATAACACAGTTGGAAGCTTGGAACATTCACTTTCTTTGATATATGAAAGTTCAGTAACGTTATCTTCTGAGATTCACAGTATTCCTAAAACTGCCTTTGAGAAACTCAGTAAGGTATCAATGAAATATTATGGTTACGAGACACTAAAATTTCTACAAAACTTTCTATACAGAAACGTATATCTAAGAAAAATTCATTCGAAAAGAACTGTGGTACCTTTTGCATGTTCCGGTAACGTTATGCGACGTTGAGAGAATAATTTCTTTTTAACTGGAAAACCGCAGGATCTTCCCACAAGAAAATCTCAAAGGGGTCCCGGGTTCAATTCCCGGCGGTGGGGTTGGGATTTTTCTCCGACCAAGATAATTCCTCAACTTCCCCAGAGTCTGGAAGTATGAATGAGAGTGTGAATGTGTGAGTGATCTAATGATTAAAACCTAACGAATACGATTTAACACCTTCGATATGTTCTAAAGGAGAACGGACGCCAATATGACCATTGGAACTAAAGGCGGGGTATAAATGGAACAAGGAAAATCTCAATATAACTCTCGTGTGCTGTAACGAGCGTGAGAAAGGTAAAAATTCTGTCAAACAAGACGTTTCTATCGGTAGAGCACCTGCCTACCGTGCTAGGGGTCCCGGGTTCGATTCCCGGTGGTGGGGGTGGGGATTTTTCTCCGATCAAGATAATTCCCTATCTTACCCAGAGTCTGGAACTATAAATAAGAGTGTGAATGTGTGCGTGATGTAATGATTAAAAACCAAAGATAACGAGTTAAAACCTTCAGTATGTTCCAAACGAGAACGTCCGCCGATATGACCATAGCAGTTAAAGGCGGGGTATAAATGGAACAAGGGAAAAAAAGACGTTTCTGATTACAGTTAGTTTTTATTTGCTTATTTTTAGTGTCGTTTGTTTCATTTTTCGTGCTTATTTGCTTGCTTATTTCATAATTTGATTGTTATTACAAATCCGGGCTCTAGTTATTATAATAACAAACTTTTCTGACATTAGCCTCTTAAGTCCTCTATATCTTGGATGGCTCCTGCATAATTGGTAAATTGCAAGAGGTCTGCAAAATACCATAGCGTAAAAGAAAAAGGTCTTTAAAGCACGTATTTTATGGCAAGATTTCGACAAGAATACATAATTGTGGCCAACATATTTATATTGTGACTTTGTGGGTTCGTAGAATTAAAAGTCCAATTTGCCGAAATTCTAAATGTTGTTTATTTCCTTCGAGATACACTGTTCAATTCTCACGTAACAGCATTAATCGCATAACAACACAATCTTCCAACGTCGATGACAATAACAAACAGCATCCAGGTTACATCAGCTCTCTCGTTACAACAACGCTCTTGTTACACAACTTTACAACTACAACACCACTCAGCTGTTCTCTGCTTACCTCTCGCGACTCACTCACTCCCGTTTCACAACTCATCACTTCCTTAAATACCTCATTCATAATTCGAGACTGTTCTGTACATCACTAGATGTTTCTGGAATAAACAAGGCATCTAATGACGTAATGCGAATATTCTATCACCTTCCAGAAGTGCGAAACGCTATCTGGGCCGGCACGTCACTTATCTCAAGCGCCATGTTTATCCTCTTATGCAAGCTCGTTATCTACGTGAAACCTATCCCTCTGTTGTCTATTTGCACCGAAACTTTAATGGCCGTTACCGTAACAATATTTATATTTGAAGATAACCTTTTTCGAGAATGTCATTGATTGGATTTTTAAATATAGCTACTTTTCTCAATTAGGAAGTCGTTTATTTGTGTTTTTTATTCCTGGCCGAGGAAATATAACGAAAAGTCAAAACTATAGCATAGAAACCAGCTATTAAAACATTAGACAATCGCTTTGTACTCTTAAATTCCTATTATAGCTATAACATTTCTTTTATAAGTTTGATTTTGTTTGACCTTGATAAGAACATGAATTGTTTTTGTATCTAAAAGTTAAATACCTCATCAAACAGGATCACATAATCCTTTAGAAGTTCATAGAATTATTGATATTTTTGATTCACATTTTACATTTAAAGCTATTTTAATTTTAAAAATATTCATAAAATTACAATTAAATCCGCGTACAAATCAGTTTAATAGCAGTTCATAAAAATTAAAATTTATTGTAAACTATTATACAATTAATGTATTACTGTACCCGCATCTATTTTGTTTCTATTTGAAGTGTTTTTAGGTAAATGTGCAAATTAAAGTACTTATTTTCTTTCGTTCCTCGTACAAATTTAAAGCAGGGTATTTCTGTTCTTGTTAATTTAATTCGCTGCAATTGTATGAAAAATCGCCGTTAGAATTAAATATGACTAGCAAAATGTAAAGTTAAGTTTTCTTTGCTAACGATTTCTACATGTAGTTATTTTCCTATAGTTATTCATAGTTCTCAATTTCCATAAAAAGCATACGCCCTTCGAAGTTTTAGCCTCTCCCCACCCTTTCGGTCCTCATCAAACGTCACAAATGCAACAAAACTATTACGACCATTTAAAGACCTTGCATGCACACATACGGTTATGTCATGAAAACATGCTGAACAATAGCAGAAGGGGTTCGGAGCCTTACGAACAGAGGGAGAGATAGGAAGAAGAATGTGGGCAAAGGAGTGGGGAGAATCAGAGGAATTTTATTTCTCTATCTACCGCCTATTAATTTCTATTCTCCGTATATTTAATATTGTCCAATAACACTGAGCAAAGTCTCAAATATAGACCAGTCATGGAGATCAACTATTTTCTCATAGCATTGGTTAGTATTTCGTAACGCATGCAATTGTTTAATCTTTTAATGATCTGATAGCTAACCCCATACTTTTAACAACATTAATAAAATAAGTAAGTAGTTCATAAAGGGGGACTTAAGCACAATAGAATATCTAATTTGCATATAAATTGATAAGGGGTGGTGTGGGAGACATGTTGTAACATGTCTGGAATGTTACCACCCCCCTAAGCTGTCATGTGTAAAAGTGCAGGTGTGTTTCTTTGTAACATTTTTCTTATAATTAATGGGTCATAAATAATTCGATGATTGTTAAGTCCTTTGATGTAGATATGATGCCGACCAGATGTCACATAGCGCTGGCGTCAATGAACTAAAGAATGTCTTTCTCCCCTACATTAGGGTTTGTGCCGGTTGGTATATGCTTGAGATGAAAATAATGTTAACCTCCCCTCCCCTGTTGCCCATGTGTCCAATGGTTGGATGGAAGACCCTCCCTTCCACTCCATCTCCGGCTATGGGTATGCATCGCTCCTCGCTCCTGAAATCCCCCCCCACACTACTGAAAGAGTATATAAGACTCTCGAGCTTGGAGCATCACATTACTTCGTGAATTTTTTTTCCAGTGTATTTATTTGCCGTCTCTGATATGTCAGATATCGACAGTGAGTGCGCAGCGGAGGCGTATCATTACGCGTATTACCACAAAGAGTTATGCAATGGTCTAATGCATTCAATTGTTTGCAATCGGCCTTCATACCACGATCAGATGTCTTCTCGTGAAGTATGCACAGAAAACTGCCCAGTCTACAGAAAGCGATACATGTAAGTACAATAATTATTAATTTTCTTGAGAATTCATTACTGTTTTTTAAGTAGAAAAAGTAATTTGAAACCTATTCGTTATTCCAGGCAAGAGCCGGTTCATGAGCAAGAACAAAACGGAGTTGATGAGGTTGATAGATTCGCTTCAAGTCACGAGGCCATACACCACTCTGAATTTTGTAACGGTGATACGCATGCAACCCTGTGCACGCAGCCCGAGGCTCATGAACATATGTACTCTTACTTCCTCTGCAATGAGAAGTGTAGCGTGTACCAGCTCAGACAGAGACAATCAAAGTAAGTGGAAGTGAAAAAAGAAATTCGCGTCTCTTTCCTTACAGAATCGTTGAAATATCTAATTCTATGGAAAAACATTATTTGTTACAGGCTTCGAATGACAGTTCGAGATCCTAGGCCTGTTATTGATTGCGATACCTCCAGTGATAAGGATGAAAACGATGTTCCTATTGCGGAGCGATCTACTCAGGCCATAGATGACTTCCTGGTAGATCAGGGTGGTGAAGCTATTGAGAATGTTACTCCTGTGCGTACCCCGAGCACACAATTGGAACGCCTCAAAACATCAATGTAAGTATTCTTGTCATACTCCTTAAAGAAAGAAACTGTTTCACCTGTCAGATGCTATTCTTTCAAGATACCATCTTTTTTCTCTTTCTAAGTAACACATGCAATGTGCTCTGTTTCAGGACCGCTATCAGGAAACCTCAAAAAAAGAGAACCAAAAATAACTTTGCAGATCTGCAAAGGAGGCTGACACTCTTAGAAGAGCGAATGACGTCTGCTGCTGCTACCCCAAAGAGGCATGCAAGTAGTTCGCGTGTACCAAGACGCCTGAACCTCTGAAAGCATTAGAGGGAACGGACTCATTCTTCTTTATAAAAATCTGGGAAACATGTCACAAGCAACCATGCTCCGCGATGTTCACATTTCCAAAAGTTATAGTGTTAACATAGGACTAATCTATCACATTCCATCTCTGATCATTAAGAACAGAGTCAGTGACAACTTCGTGTTTCTGTCAGCACATGACTGGGAAATAATTAGAAATAGTCTTCACGTATTCGAAGCATTCTTCAAAGAGAAAAACTACGTGTGTTGTGATTACAGTGAGAACATTGTATATTCGTTTAATGTCACTGTGTTTATGGAAGATGAAAGGATCAGATTTTTGAATACAGTTCTAAATAGCGGTGAAATAATTTTAAATTTTAGTGAATTTTGTCAGTTAACGAGGTTAGAATGCTATATACAAAAGCATTTAATAAACCTAACTCTCTGTAAAGAAATGACATATGTAGGAACAAGGAGCTGGAGAAGGATGGTATGCGAAATGTACAATGCTATTAAATAAAAAGAAAATGATGTTCAACTTATATATCTTTTTATTCACTTGAATTCCTTTACATGTTTCTTATATTCCTAATATCCTTCATTACAAGAATCCCTGCTGGAATTAGATTAAGGACTGCATCACATGAGTCAGGGGCTTGTATGTGAAAACTCTGTCATGTATTATCAGACAATACAAAGTAGTCTGTGCGGGTATATTTGCACTAGCTTGAATTTCAAGTCTGATATTCACAGCACCATTTACAATCTCCTCAGGTTGATGTGAGCAGTCTATGATGAATAATGGCGCATATTTGAGAAAATCTTTTCTCTTCAATAGAGGGTAATTGTCTTTCCCGTAATATGAGTTTTGGAACTTTGAATACATTTCATATAAAGCTGCAAATCTTGAGTTCTCAAAGTCCAAGTTCATGTCGTGATAGGGATAACACTCACTATTGAGATAAAGCCTCAAATTTGTTATGTTACAGTGATCAAACTCGGAACAGTCCATCGATGCATTATTTGTTCTGGACGTTTGGGCTCCCACAATAACAAATCTCGGCTTCTCCGGTTTCGACGTTGTTGCGACGTTCCATGTAAAGGATCTAGTTTGCGGAATAGCAGGTTGGGTATGTAGATCCATGGTTCTAAATGCAAGATGCAGTGCTCTATCAGACTTGACGATCTTGAGGATTGCTACCTTTTCAGCGTCTGAAAGGCGAATTACAGGCATCCTCCATTCGATGCGAGTTAGTTTAACAATGGCATTTCCTTCTCCCTCAGGTGTCAAAATGCAGTTCTTGGAGTCCTTAGATCGAATTAGCACCAACTCAAACTTGCTATTGAGGACGAGGTCCTTGTGGTCATCTGCAAATCCCAGAAGCATTGACAGGGGCACTATGGCATTGAATGCTCCGCTTGTTGAATGCACAATATCTACATCCTCCCCGGGGTAGCACCATCCGGCATTGAGCAAACGATTTGATTCCATAGGGTTGAGAGCAGCATAGTTGCGCATAGTCGATGTAATGCCTGGATTCCTTGTTCTGTCTATACAAGTTCCATTCATGTCCAGTCGAATCTCATCAAACATAAATGCCAGAGCATTGTTAGTCAGCTTCGCCAGCGTAGGTGTTCCATTAGGCTTAGAAATAGAGCCCTCAATGTAGAGATAACTCCGGTTAGGCAGAGTATATAAATCTTCAGCTTGACAAGGGATCCTAATCTCATCATTAGCATCCAGAGCCGATGTGTTATATGGGAGAAACACATGTTCCTCTTCTTTAGCAATTTTATCCTCAAACGAAGGAGTTTCGGTCACATTAAAGATGTCCATTACAGAATTCTGAAGCCCAACGTTTCGAGGAACTTCTTGTTGCTTGATGTTAACACTCTGAGCGTCAACGGGAGAGTATGATAAATCTGTGATTGTCCTGTCTTATTATATCTTTTGCGATGGTTTCTCCTTCTAAAATCTATTCCCATTTCGACGAATATGAAGACGTATGCTTATATCCTCGTTTCTAAAGTTGATGCTATCTCCGTTCTGGTCAACCACCCGAAGAGTGATTTGATCGATGAGGTTAGTGTCTATGATGGGTAGGTAAATGGGGTTTGGAGGCTCTTGAGAGATGTGATATCCCGGTGGGACAGAAGGGAAGAATTCATAGATCGAGTGTCCTCTTTTACCATCGATGAAAGAACCTGTCGCAATACTGCACTCGATTCGAATGATGCTCACCTTAAATATGTTTACTAGGAAATCAGACTCAGTTAGCTGATTAGGAGCAATAACTTTTTCACTGAACCCTAAAAGAGATCCAATAGAGCGTCCCCTAGAAAAATCAATAGGAAAGGGGCACTTGATTTCAGCCTTCATTGTATTATTGTTAGGGCGAATAAAGAAGTCGTTTTCATCCAAGTTTAGCTTATCTTTGAGGTAAGTATTAATATCAGAAATTTCATATGTCCCATGCGGAATATCGATGACCTTAGTGGTGTCATTGAAAATGTAATGGAAGAGATTATTGCTCTCATCCACATTGGGAATGGAATAGAAGGTTTCAAAATTCAAAAGAGCAATTTCATAATACCCTTTAGGATCAATCCTCAGAGGAGGATTCAGGTAGGTGGTAAGATCTGAATCATTCCCGCTAACAGCAATAGTGCAACTCATTGTGATAGAAATTGCAAGCACAGGTGCCCGCAGATGACTGAGCTAAAACTCTGAACTCTTCTTGTATTATACATCAACTTAACGCCCTTGAGATAGCTTTCTACCTCTTTTGGAGGTTTCAAGTTTCCAAAGCTGTCGAAATAAAACGCGATATCACCTTCCTTCTTTATTGCTACCCAATGTGATCCTTCATTATCAGAGTAATCGAGATTGACAATAATCCTCTCTCGTCGATATGGCTTTGAAGGTAACTTATCGAGCATATATACACCTCTAAAATGAGGAATTCTTAAACGACGAGCATATAGTACAAGATCTATGTTACTTAAGGCTTTTTCCGGGACAAGTATAGTCCCCGACCCGAGTTTTTTGAGGTCTGTCTGTTATTCTGGGAATTTTTCCTTCTCTTCAGACCGTTTCCTTTAGTAGTCTTATTTCCTTTTAAGGCTCTGGCTATTTTGGAGGCAACTGCTAAAGATGCGGTCAGTGGTAGCATTGGAAGAAAACCGCCAGTTCTCTTTTTCTTAATCTTCTTATTACTTTTTCTCCCTCGGAGACCTTTTCCTTTCGCTTCCATCTCTCTATTATGGCGAACCATTTCTGCAAGCTGTTTGTCTGCAGCTTTTTTCTTATTCACTGCTGTAGCAATTTGAGCCGCACCTCCAGCTGCAGCACCTAAGGCTGCAATAATGGGTATGAGGGGTAGAAATCCGCCACGCTTCTTCTTCCCGGATCCTGCACCGATAGCTATCTTACCCTTCATAATTGATGTTACCAGCCGTGCAGCCAACTTTTCCCCGAGGCTAGCGTCCGATGATTGAACTCTCTTCCAGGCCTTCTCTGCTAAGATTTTATCAGCAATATTTCGTGAGACGGTGTCCTTGTGCTCTGCGTATGCTATGTCATGATTTTTACAAGCCTCATCCAAAAGATTTATTGCGGAATCTCCTCTCTTGAGGCGTTTTTCCAGTTTTGTCCCGGGTCCACAATATCTGTAGCCGGGTAAATGTACTTCAAACGGTAGGCGGTTAATGACGGAGTTAAGTAAACCTGATCCTCTTGTGGTCTTATTGCTCCTACCTCCCATTATAAACTAATCTATTTTATGATTTACTAGCGTCTTTTATACATTTTTCAGATATAGCCCCTCCCTTTGAGGAATTTGAGCGCTCATAATATCCCACATTTTTCCGTTTATATACTCATTAGAGATGATCCTAAAAGTCAGTCACTAAGATGGAGCTTGTGAAGCAAGATTGCTCTCTACCTATTCAGGTGCTAGACTTTGAAAGTGATTTCAAGCACGAACGCCACGGTAAGCTATTTCCTTCTAACGTCAGAGCTCTTATTCTAGGGAGCTCCAGTGCAGGAAAAACCAATGTACTACTGAATTGGCTGCTCCATGAGAATGGTCTGCGTTTTGAAAATGTACACATATACTCAAAGTCCCTTTATCAACCAAAGTATCAATATCTCATAAAACTGCTTGAAAGCATTGATGGTATCGAAGTATATACGTATGAGGATGGAGAAAACGTATTACATCCCACCGATGTTAAAGAAAACTCAATCTTTATATTTGATGATGTCATCACTGAAAAGCAGGGAAAGATTGCCTCATTTTACAGCATGGGTAGGCATCGTAACGTAGACTCAATATATTTAGCACAATCCTACGCTAAAGTCCCGAAACATTTAATTCGTGATAACACGAACATGATCATTCTCTTTAGGCAAGATAATTTGAACTTGAAGCATATATATGACGATTATGTAAACACCGACATGACATATACAGAGTTTAAAGACTTGTGCAAAAGTGTCTGGGAGAGTGGAACAGAAGGAAGACCTTTTGTAACGATAGTTCCTGAATTCTCTATGAATGACGGTCGATATAGGAATGGATTTGATGTATATATTAAAGTAGGAAATAAGGAAAATGTCATTTGAAGCTCAAAATGAGCATTGACAGGTTCGGAGCACGAGGAGCTCTCCCAACCAAAAGATCGCTTCACCACTTTATCATAAACAGAGATGGAGAAGGTAACTATCAGTTCAAGAACAAGAGACTATGCATTGTTCAGGATCCTGAAACAGATAATGATGCGAGCACAAAAAGATATGTGGATGCACTCGAAAAAAGGATGATTGTTTCCTCACAACAGAATACCGGAAGACTTGAGACTAACTTTAAAGCTATGATCCATGATTTGGTTTCAAAGTATATTTTCAAGAGAGACCAAGAAAATAACATTGTTATTGATAATGCTAGATTAAAAGTATTATTAGATCCTGTTCACGATAGTGATGTAGCAAATAGAAAGTTCATCACCGAGTATATGAACTCTCGCATGCAGCCGCAAGATAATAATGGCAACATTATATTCGGCAAGAAGCGAATCATTGATATAGCAGATCCTGTCGGAGATCTGGATGCTGTAAATAAAAGATTTCTCCGAGGCATGATTATTCAAAAAACAAGCGAAACACGGAATCAGTTAAACAAATTTGTTACTAGGGAAATTGAGACACAGGTGGACAAGAAGCTGAAAACAATTAGAGAACATTTGAACAAAACTGGCAATATGGTAGATACACTTACGCACTCCACAAAAGAAAATAGGGATTCGCTGAGAAATTCTATTACACAAGTTCAAGAAGTCCGTCAAGCACTAGAAAATAGATGTAATACGCTATCAAGTGAAATGAATAGCCAGATCAATGAGATTAATACCAATTTTGAGCGTGCAAAAGCAATTACCGAACAGATCGCTAAAGCAGTGGATACATTGAGAACAGGGATATCATTAATGAGAGGGCATCTTATTATTCAACTTCAAGCGTTTCCAATCAGGTCTGGTAACGGTACGTACATACTTTCTACTGCCGCCGGACACTATTCATTTACAATAGACGGAAATCTCTTATCGTGCGCTATTACAGCACCCGAGCAAGAATTGAGGAGTGGTGAGCGTATACTCCCTCATCACAAAACCGATATTACAATCTCAATAAATAAGAACACAATTGAAGCCTTTCCTGTAATCATTAAAAAGAGTGATCGCATATCATTCACTCCACCTACAAATCGTGTATTTGATCGATGTACTTTACACATAGAGCTAGTGCTTGAATATAAACTCTCCCCTGCACCTACACTATAAATGAATATAATCTCTTAGTACGAGACCATTTGCACAATGAACAGTGAAAGCATAACATTAAAGGAATCTATAGTCAAGCATTCCAAGGCTATACGCGAAAAGTTGAGGGTATTAAAAGGCCACCAGTTCGATACCCAGAGAGTAATGAGCGAGGCTCTTCAACCAGTAACAGAACCGCTGCGTGATATATTACAACTCCAAAAAAACAATACTGATATAACCAAGGAAGAAACCACGAAAAAGAATATTCAACCTAAAAGGGATAATGAAGAGAAGATCTCAAACTACCTACAGAAAGTTCGAAGGAAGGATAAAAATGAATTAGATGCATCATACGGTATAAGATACGAAGATGGCAGCTACATGCTTGGAAACAAGGTCATTGACTTTATTAATAATCGAATTCGAGTAGGCGAAGAAGCATATGAGGTTACCCCTGGATTAAGTGAACTCATCTTTAAGAGGATCCCTGAGATGCATGTCTATACAGAAGAGGATTTGGATACTTATAGCAAAATACTGAAAACAACTCAGGTGCATCGACGAAACTATAGCAAGCAAGGACAGCTGAGGGCGGGCAATTCCTACAAGTATAAAAGTGTTATACGACCATTAGTGAAGAAACACAAGGGCTTAGGATTGGAGTGGAAGGAGCTTCGTCCAGGTGTAGAACAAGACTACATCTATTGGAACGACCCCAACGAGTTGGTAAATCGTCTAAGACTTCTCGTTGCATCTAGGGACGCGGGGAATAACAATCATACCCAAGAAATTGAGGAGATTATTCAAGAACTGAAATCAGCTAAGATTATAGCATGAACCAAATAAAGCAAAATATAGCTAGCGAGCTTCATGCTCCTGCACGGAGAAACTTTCTACGCCGCAAGATTATCAGCAAAGGACTACATGATTTGGTGCAGATCGACTTGGTGGAGATGATACCACATGCAAGAATCAACAAGAATTTCAAATATATCCTTATTGCTGTCAACTTCTACTCTAATATGGCGTATGCCAAGCCGTTAAAGAGCAAGACGGGACTCCGAGTTTCAAAGGCTATGGAGGATATACTACAAGACATGAAAACACCTCCCAGGAATATACAGAGTGATAACGGGAAAGAATTTTATAACAAACACTTTAAGAATTTAATGAACAAGTATAATATCAATCACTACAGCACCTATACGGATGTGAAGGCTGCAGCTGTGGAACGGTTAATAAGAACTTTAAAGAATATGATGTATCGAGAGTTTCTAGCTCAAGGATCCTACAAGTGGTTAGATCTCTTACCTAGAATCATTGCAAAATACAATGATACTTACCACACCACTATCCGGATGAAGCCACGTGAAGTGCAGAATAATGATCTACTTTTGTCTGTTTACAACTATGATCAGCCAGCGAGTGAGAAGAGGAGTGCCAGGAAGTTTAGTGTTGGTGATTATGTGAGGATATCTAAAAATAAAGGACATTTTGAAAAGGGTTTTGAACCTAACTGGAGCGTTGAAATCTTCAAAGTTGCTAAGGTGAAGCGAACCAATCCTACCACCTACATTCTAAAGGATAAGGACGGTGAGGAAATAAAGGGAGCCTTCTACGGCCATGAACTTCACTCTACATTATTTCCTAACACTTATTTGGTTGAAAAGATTCTGAGACGCCAAGGAAACAGAATCTTAGTGAAGTGGTATGGATTCCCTAATAGCCAGTGGATTGACAGGAAGGATTTATTGTAAAAAACTATTACTGAAATAAAAGAAGAGCAATAAATTTCAAAACATGTGTTTTTATTTCTTCAATATACCATCTCTTTTCCTTTACATATACCGGTACATCAGTTTCCTGAAACAACTTAAATATATACAAGAGTTAACTAGAACATTTTTTTTTTCTTTACATCAGTTTCCTGAAAAAAACTTAAATATATACAAGAGTTAACTAGAACATTTTTCTTTACATGTACATCGGCTACCTGAAGCAACTTTTAATATATACAGGATTTAAAAGAATGGAAAAGAAAAAAACCTAAGTGTCAGCCATACTCAGCGAATAGTGACCCCACGCTAATGTCTGGTCGGAACCTTCTACTAATTTTCTCTTGTCGTCACTTCCACAGAGTGCGACCTTATTCATCTCTATGGTTGAGACTTTATGTTTAAAGCTCCGAAACGTTGTTTGTTTTACAAATATTTGTTTTCTAATGTTATTTAAGCATTCGAAATAGTGTTCAAAATTTATGTTCTGCATTCCGGTTCTGTTAATGCCCTTTGCTTTCATGACAGTTTGGTTCTCATACCTGAATGCATATAACTTGGACCTCAATCCCACATATTCTAACATAGGTCTTCCAGCAAGCTCATCCTTAAACAGTCCGATAACTTTTCTATTTTGAGGGATAATACCAAATCTATTGTTGTTATCGTAATTTGATGTGTCAAAATATTGTTGATTTTCTTTTATGAACATATAAAAGTCAGTCGAAGTTTCAAATATGAATGAGTCAGTGTCCATGTAATTTAAAGTTAAGTCTCTGAGTCTGGGTTTCATAATATCATAATAGAAGCTGTACATGATATGTTTTGAAATATCAAGGATGGCTTGACCAATATATATGGGTTTGTTCATGAATACTTCCTCTCTGGTAAGTTCTATTCCTACAAGATTTTCTGTGAAGATAACACTTCGAACATATGATGCTCGCGCAGTCAATTTCTTACACCGACCCCAGTTCGTGACTATTTTAAATTCTTTATATTTCCTAACATTTTCTATAAATTTACCATATACAGAGTTGTTCATTAGTTTCCATAAATTCTGTCCGAATTTGGAAGTTTCCCTTGCTCGTCTCTCTGTATTTAAATTAATGTAGGGCTTCAGCCAATCAGACTGTTCATATGCCACAACTCTATGTATTTTTTTCAGGATGAGACCTAGATCAATGCACTGCTGCAAGTTTCTATAGTGCAAGGTGTACTTCTCTTTGTCGTGTAATGTTGACAGCAGTTTCTTGTATTGGCCCTGTGGTGGTATCTCACTTTTTGGACAGAGAGGAAGATTATTGTGCTCATCGTGGAGATGCTCAGGGTAGTCAAGGTCCACTTCAAGCACATATCCAACCTCGGAATCAGGGGAAATTGTTGTGAAATCTATTGCTTCGATCTCTTCTTGTGGCACCCATCTTAAGTTCCTAAACGGTAGGAAATTTCCCATTCCTTTACCATATAAGTTATTTAAATCTATGTAAAATAAATAGTTGTCTGGTTGTGAAATATCATAATTTGTCATGTATTTGTTATTGGCTTTACCGTAGCGTTTAGAAACAGAGCACATTCCACCCCTGATTCCGGATTCGAAGAATTCCAACATTTCCTGATCATGTATAAGATCTAACTTAACCTTAGTCACCTTAAGCATTGCATCAAATGCAAGACCAGGTAATGTGTAGTACCAGCATGGGTCCAAATTATACACTTCAAGCGAGAGATCCCTGAACTTCTCTATTATATCGGCCAGGAGTAACGTATCCGTCTTCAAATACAGGTCACTGTAGTCTCCTAAATTCTTAATTTGAAAAACACTCCAGACCTTGATAGCGTGATCATATTCTTTTTGGGTTATGTTATCGAATTCGTTTATTGGAGGTAACTGTGTTTCATTAAATTTTGAAATACTGTCACAATAACTATAAGGAAATATCCCCTTTTCTCTTACCAGTGCCCTTTGCTCTGGATTAGAGTACTCTGAGTTAGTTATCTTGAATTCATCCTCACTTAACATACTTGCAAGGTTAGATAGCTTATCATTCAAGAACTTATAGCTATCTAGAAACCTGAAGTATATGTTCCTGTATTTTTTGCTAAACGAAATATATCGCTCAGAGGAATTTGAAATACATGAAATCGGTTGATCATCATACGTCAAGTGTTGCATCAGGAAATGACTGTCATAATTGCTGAGACAATGAAAAAATATAGGTATAAAATTAGGTGCCTGTCTATTTAAATTGCATACATTATGAGCAGCTCCAAGGAATACTCCTGTCATATGACAGTGATCACGAACCCGGACCTCTCCCATTTCAAACTCCATCTTACATATGTGACAATGGCGAGCATTATCGAAATCAGCTTTATCCTGGGTAGTCATGATCATTTCCTCATTGCGCTTATACTCTGTAATAACCATATCTGCAATGGACCTAAGCTCAATGAAGAACTCCTTGATTGCTTCAGGACCTCTAAAAAGCTTGAATCTCGATAATGATTCATCATGACGACATACCAGCTTAAGCGATATTGATACTGCTTCATGATGTTGGATAGCCCGAGTCCAGCTCTGATTAGCAAACGGTTCAGTGGACTGAACTTTGGCTAGCACACTCTCAATATCAGCATAAATAACAAATGATACAGGAACACCCTTTGAAAAGGATGAAAACTGAATAACTTCACCCTGTTTCGGCATTTTAAGGACTTGACACTGCAGACACTTTAACTGATGTTTTCTAAATGTATCCATGTTGCTAAAATGCTTCATGCATGGCTCACATATCCAGTGTTTGGTACGGTGCTTAGTTATTTGTCTTCTTGTTAATCTTGAAATATCAGTTATTAGACAGTAGTGCGCATTGTTATTTTCTTCTATTCTAAGAAGGTTAACATTCAAGGTTTTATGCTTTCTGGCTTGATATATGGGGATAACAGAATTTTTACTGTCAAGGCCAAATACCGATACCGAAGTGTCTTCGTTTTGGTTTTCAAACTTCTGAACATCATGGAGACTAACAGGGAATTCAATACCGTCGTAATTAAAAGCTGTAAATAACTGTTCTATAGGGTATTTGTTCACTCTGTTCGGATTTCTATTTACGGGATACTTTGCAGCAAGCAAACACCATGCAAAACAGTATTCATCTTTATTTTTAATATTTACGACGGCATGTTTTCTTTGTATTGAAGCAGGTAACGGAATGTAACGTGACGCATTTAATGGATCATAAAAGCTAGCTCCAAAAACAAGAGCCCGGACTGCTAACAGAGATTTTGAACTACTTCTACCTTCAAAATTTGAAATATTTTCAATGATTTCATCAACCATAGAAGTGTATAAGGTATCTAAATTAGTAGATTGAAGCGCCAACTTAGTCTTGCTATTAAAAAAGATGGATTCCGTGTGCACTTCGTCAAGCTTTTGAATTAGAAACGTTAGTTCACATGAACTGTTAATTTTAAAGCCTGACGGGTTTCTGCTTAACAAGGAAACCATATCTTTCAATGCAAGATGACGACATTTTTCTAGAAATTCACGTGGGTCAACTATTTCTAGAAGGTTGTCAATTCTGGTATTAAATACTCTGCCTTTAAATGCAGATTCAACAACCTTACTTTCTAACTGTGTATGGCTTACCTTTAGTTTTTTGTTGTTGTTCTTTCCGGTTTGCTGTCCAATACCCGATGGACCTGACTCCGCCTGTATGCTTGAAGATGAGGGTTCTTGACAGATGATCGAATCCGAAAGCTGACAGCATTCATCTGTCGATTCTTCTCGGTTCTCAGCAATGCACCCTAGGCTCTGCGACTGAGGTTCTGAGACTGTAACAAGAGAAATAGAACAAAATTAGGTTTAAGATAATATATATTTGATTTTATCTGTGAATTAAATGTTATCAGCAAACTAAAAGGATATACTTATGTATACATTAGGAATAAATGTTATCGAATAATTAGAACACTATCGAATCGTATACATATATACATTTTTGAAAATAACAATAATAATAATCATAATAATTAGAATAATAAAATCGTATTGTAATCAAATGTTTTCTGAGCACGATTCAGTATAGAGAAAAGGGGAATGATTGCTTCTGATATTACAAGAAAAGGGGAACTTACCCTGAAATGATTGAAGCAAATCAATGAGAATTGTCTGGAAGTTGCAATTCTCACAGCAACACATTTGATCTGTAGTGCCAATGGAGGATTCTTCAACGAACGACAAAGACTCTGTAAACACACAGAAACAAGTAATATAAATATCAGAAATATATAAAATGTCATGAAATTAACTTAAAGTTCGGTAAAGCTATAATGGAAATTTCTTTCAAATAATAATTGAAATGGTGTTCTGAAATTTATTTTTTAAATGGTTTTGATTTCGATGTAGATACTGAAACAGTTAAGAAGTGGAATCTATTGAAAAGAATAAAGTGTTAATTACCATTCGTTCCGTTTAGCAGCTGCATAACTAGGGTTCTGTATGTACAGTTTGTGCAAATACACAATCCCTCTAAACCATCACCTAAGTAGGCTGGCACATGATGTGTTTCAGATTCTGTAAAAGAAAAGATATATATTAACAATATGCTTCACATAGAAAATAAATGAAAGTTGTGATCTATAAAATAATATTTGTTTATTACATATCTGTTTATTTAATATGTATAATTTGACCAAAGTTAATTTAAAGTTATATAAAAAAGAAATCAATGTATGTTGTATACACATAACGTCAAGGAAAAAATAATAAATGTACTCACTGTCCACTTCAGAAAATATCTCTTTCATCATAGCTTCGTGTGCACAATTGTCACATATGCACCCAGTATCACAAACACTCTCCTCAGCGTCCTGAAGGGGCTTGCGCACATTGGATTCTGAATTTCCTGGTGCAGTTGGCTCGGACGATTTTATCAGCCGACGTCCAGTCAAACTCAGGCGTGACGCCATCCATCGTTTTAATATTCTTTCTTGTTTAAAAGATTTGGTGTTCTTCTTTCCTGTAAATTATATATACTTTTTTCAGCTTGAAATTTGTAGTATTCTATAACTTAATTGAGTATACAAGAATTATTTTTACTAATTCTTTTTTCTAAGTACATTCACAAGTCAGTTAAAGCAAGATTATCAAATTATGATAACAGAAGAAAGACGGATTGAACTTAGAGCGAATATTTCAGAATGCATGTAAACTGAACTTGAAAGAATGAGTAAACATACGGTTGTAGTTCGCTTCAGTATGTGTTTTTAAATAAAAAGTACTGATATTAGGAGTTGCTCTGACGTTTTATTATCTATATAGAAATAATCAAGATATTAATAATAAGCAAGCTCAAACTTTCTGTTCATTTAAAAAACTCTAGTGATAATATTTAAAAAATATCAATGAAACGTATATCGTGTGATATGATGTTTTCTTACACCTCTGAAAGAACATTCTCATGGACATTATATAAACTAGGTAAATATATATGTATATATACATTCTTTATAAATATTTTTAATAAATGAATTCTTTGAAGAGAAACTAGATATCAAAGCACGTGAAGTAAACCAAAAACAAACAAAAATACTTTATAAACACTTTTAATAAATGAATTCTTTGAAGGGAAACTAGATATCAAAGAACGTTAAGTAAACCCAAAAACAATATAAAAAGTGCTATAAACATACCTTCCATTGCTCAGTGTAGAACTCAATTCGTTGTAGATAAAAACACACTCGGTGATGGCTGTTGTAAATACACACACACATCTACTCACTGTGTTGAAATATGAAATTTCATGTGCGTAGCATTATTTTATAGAAAATGACGCGCATGCGAAGTGCAACTTTTCCTGTGCGACTCTACCACCAATGTTATTGGTTAATACTTTGTAAGGAAAAAACTCGTTTAAACCAATCACAGTAAGGCCATGGTAATGAGACGTTCTCACAAACTCCGCCCAGTTGGTCATCACTGCCCACATACGAGGTTAAACGGTTGTGTGTCACTTTTGCACAGAATTTGAAGGTCTCTTCTCCGAAAATTTTTTTGTTTCCTCCCTCACTCCCTCCCTCTCTCTTTCTTTCCCTCTCCTTGGTGCTCGCTTGTACATGAGTGTGTGTGTGTGTGTGTGTGTGTGTATGTGCGTGCGTGTGTATGTCTGATATATTCATTTTAAATCTTTTTGTTTCATGCGTACCCTATTTATATTCAAATTTATTTGAGTTACATCCATGAGATTCGAACCTGGATCCAATGGCTATTAACCATCGAAGTTACTTTTTATTTTCCCATCAATTTTCATGTTATTCTATAGATGGAGTACTATTTCGTTCTTAACCGGAGAATTATTTACTTCAAATGATTTTTTAAAAATTAGCATTAATTGCTGGCGCCCTGCATTGGTCATAAACATTGAAAGTAAAAGAATGGTATTGATTTCCAAGTGTGATCAATTTAAATTTTCTCTAAGTGGTGCACATTCGTTATTACGGTTCACCAATTACGGTTATCTTTTCATTCTTAGCGCTAAAACCCTTTTACAAAAACTGAAGAATATTCTGCTACAAGCAACTGTAAATGAAGAAATACATTAAATATTTCCTTGAATGGGAGATTATTTGGAGTCCTTCAATGTAGTTAATTAAATATTTAGCAGCATTACCCTATAAGATACATTAACTGTTTCTATAATAAGCCTGGAAAAGCAGTAATCCAGCGCTAGATTTTGGAAGCGTGCTGCGTCCTCAAAACTAAATAAACTATTTGCATTATTTACGTTATATCGCTGCGATTCGAACCTAGTTGCGTTGGCTATCAACCACTGAAGTTATTTATTTTTTTTGTTTTCCTATCAATTTTCATGTTATTCTATAGATGGAGTACTATTTTCAATCTTAACCAGAGGACTATTTACTACAAATGATTTTTAAAAAATAGCATTAATTGCTGGCGCCCTGCCTTGAGAGAGGACACTACCTCTCGCAACAAAAAATATCTTTGCGCGACAGGTGGTCCCCTATCACTTTGTAGGGTGGATGATGTTACAAGTTGGGGACGGATCTTCTCTTAAAAATCTCTGGGAATTCATTTCAGTGTTTTCTCCCACATAATCTTTGACGAGTAACAGGTGACCGATCTCATCTCCCCCTTCCACAGACACTAGAAATATGTCCACAAGGGTTCGCTAGCATTTGTTAGTTTTTTCAGAAGACCGTCGCACAGGATTTAATAATAAATAACTTTAAATAACCTGCATGTAACCTATGTCCATGTCAGGAACTGAGATCGCTATGCTTACCTGGAAAACAATTTATATGAAATACCGATAGTAGGGTGGATGATGTTACAAGTTGGGGACGGATCTTCTCTTAAAAATCTCTGGGAATTCATTTCAGTGTTTTCTCCCACATAATCTTTGACGAGTAACAGGTGGCCGATCTCATCTCCCCCTTCCACAGACACTAGAAATATGTCCACAAGGGTTCGCTAGCATTTGTTAGTTTTTTCAGAAGACCGTCGCACAGGATTTAATAATAAATAACTTTAAATAACCTGCATGTAACCTATGTCCATGTCAGGAACTGAGATCGCTATGCTTACCTGGAAAACAATTTATATGAAATACCGATGGAAAACACAAAGCAGAGGGTTGAAATATTTAACATTTTGAATGTCACCTGCATAAACCCTCATTCTTTTCGATGGTGCCAGGAAGTCGGCTACAATTCGCTCTTAACGTAAAACATGAATTCCTATTTCCAAAAGGCTTTCCTTTGTCGGTAGTGTTGGCATTCACCTGTATGAAAGATAATTGATAACTCCATAAAACTCTGGGGAACGCTTTCTGGTTTTACTTCTGACAAACATAAGGGTTTGAAATAATCATTTTCATCTCAAACATGTACCAACCGGCACAAACCCTAAAGTAGGGGAGAAAGACATTCTTTAGTTCATTGACGCCAGCGCTCGGTGACATCTGGTCGGCATCATATCTACATCAAAGGACTTAACAATCATCGAATTATTTATGACCCATTAATTATAAGAAAAATGTTACAAAGAAACACACCTGCACTTTTACACATGACAGCTTAGGGGGGTGGTAACATTCCAGACATGTTACGACATGTCTCCCACCCCCACCCCTTATCAATTTATATGCAATTTATATGCAAATTAGATATTCTATTGTGCTTAAGTCCCCCTTTATGAACTACTTAAGTAATTATTATTTATATACGAATTTATATTTTTTCATGTAAAAGGCTTGAAATAAACTTGTCATCTCTCGTGGGATTACCTATAATAAACATCCCCAAAATGTTATCAAATTTGAAGCAATATGATACCTAATATCACATTTTATAGGCAAGTTCAGTGTTCAAAAACAGTTAACATATTACTCGACTCATACATTGCGTACTCTTTCAATAGACCCATAGAAAACAAAATAACGTTCGATTTTACGTTTCAAAGTGTCCTACTCAAACTTGTGAAGTAGGAGATTTAGTTCAATTCTCGGTGGGGATTTTCTCCCTATAAGAAACTTTTCTCAAGATGCACTCAGCCTCTTTAGGTCCCTGAGGGGTCAATTGAGGAGCTACTTGATTAAAAAATAGCGTCCCTGGTTACGAAGTCTGCATATACCGGGGCACTGACAAGGACCCATCCTCCAGTACTCCTCCCCACTGATGACGTCCTTAGTGGATAGAGGTGGGGGGGGGGATGAGCGCGCAGTAAGAAGCTGTTGCGTCTCGGAAAGATACAGAAAGAACTAAATTAATTTTGAAGAATTCTGTCAGTGTTAATGCCTCAACATATTTAACATCATTCTAATTGTGATTCTTAAGGCAAGGCTAAACTGAAAATTCGCCGAAAATGTTGAAAATCATGGAATTTTCTTTTTTGGCATTTTTGGTATCTTAGGGTGTGTAATAATAGATGGCATGCAATTTTTACCACTTGCACCATTTTAATCCATCATGTGACAATTTAAAGGGATCTTTAACAATCGTTAAAAGTAATAATAATTACTTTAAAGATAATTTTTAAAAAACTTTTTCTAACACTTTTTAGTATACAAAATTCCTCACACGTCAAAGTTTTTCATATAACTTGGTGAAACTTACAGGATACGTCCATAATATGTGAATAAGAAACTTCACATCCCCCTTTTTTGTTGATGCTCATGTTTTGGAAATTATATGGTGTTAAGGAATAAAACATGTTAATATTTTCAAAAATTTGAGAGCTAACATTTGGAAAATATTTTAGAACAAATGCTAAAAAATATTCCAAAAAATACGAATGTGAGTCTTTTAAAATTGCTCTGTACTAGCCTAAAACAAAAATTCAACTTAAAAGCTCAAAATTTTTGAATCGTAGAATATTTTAAATTTTTACAATATTTTCTCAAAGAATAATTAATTAACTATTTGGTGTAGAAACATAAAAATTTGCATGAAAGTTTAAAATGATACTCTAATTATGTGGCTAAATTTTCTTAATTACAGGTTTATTATTATAGAAGTTGGAATTTTCAGTATAGCCTTGACTTAAAGTAAGCTCTGTTATTAATTTCTAATATAGAGGTATGTCAAATTGTGTTGTTCCCAATTATGAAAAATAGCTGTTCAACTATTTTGTTCCAACATTCCAGTAAGAAAGAAAATGAATTTTGGGGATATTGACAGAAAATTCAAAATATTAATTTTATTTTCCTGTAATATATCAGGCATATTATATTGCATCCAAAACTTTTTTTTTTAGAAAAAAGAAGGAAAAGGTATATTTTTGGGGCAGGAGAATTTCTGCGGAACATTCCTTGTAATTCCATTCGCAGACTCTTATAATTTGATTTTAGAGGACCTCAAGAAGACTTCAAAAAATATCAATACTGGATGTTTAGATGCAACATACCTCTACTTCAGCCCTAAGTGATTGGAGAGAGAGTGAGAGACAGGCAAAGAAAGTGTAATGGAGAAAATTCACACAGTATTATCTATCTTTTACAGCAGATTATATGCCTGATTGCTTCCTTTGTCCAAGTTCGTTTCAAACATGTTTCTTTATTACACAAATATAAATATTTGTAACTTCACTTATCTTAAGAAAATTGTATTAATTCTTCTTTCTAATGGAGATTGATTTCACAAACAGATTGCTTGCATCGTCAGTCCATCAATAAACATCGTAGTCAAGGATTCCGGTTACCATGTTATTATGTTTTTTTCAGTATTACCAAAATATGAAAACGAAACAAACCTAAAAACAGAATCAACTGCTGGTATTTCAAAATCCATTACGCGAAGTTTTTTTTTTTAAATAAATATCTTTTCCCAAACCATTAAATCTATCGGACCATTTCTTTTAATAATTTAACTTTAGGATTTATTTCACGGTTAAATGACAAAACATGATCTGCTACGGCCGATTTATCAGTTTCTTTATAGAGTCTGTTTAGTTAACTCGTGTGCACGTCGGCCGCTGATTTTGATGAACCCTTATAATCGTTTTACAACACAGACCCTCCTTCTCCCAGACCTTCCTGCAGGGTTGCCACCTTTCTCGATACGTCATGAGTATCGTACGAGCTTAAATTATCTTATGTCCATTACTGCAAAACTTCCTTAGTTTTGACGATATATACAATACGCCAAGATACAATTCTACTGGACTCCATAATAACACTTAACTTATTCAAAGTGCGGTATTTGAAACCCAGCTCCTTTAGGAGACCGCGCAAAGTGCAGTGCCCATAAGGAAAATCACAAATTTCTTGCAAATGTGCAATCAATTCGTCTAAAGTAGGTGCTCTCCCTTTTGCATAGAATCTATAAATTTCTCGATGAATTAAATCGCATGTGAAATTATCTACTTTAGAGAAACGTTTCCTTCTGTTTTCACACTTGATCGGCGTCTTTGGCATTCCTTGCGTCACAACATTTCTTACTATATTTCTGTGAATACCCAGAATTTATCATCAGGTTCATTGCACGACCCCTTACCAAGATTATTTGTCAGCACATATTTATATGTGTTCAAAACAAGCGCTTGAATTTGCTTAGAAACAGTTCCCGCTATAATCGGCTCAGTTATTCACACTATTGTCATCACTTTGATTATTTTCACTTGACTGAAAGTAGTCTACTACTTCATTTGCATTTGCCACTGCATTTCCCTCCCACGGTCTCCACATTGTGACACACAACGAATTTCTGCACGTAATGAAACAGATCAACTGGAAGTTGGAACTTTGGCAACTGAGACTGCATGTGGAGTAGACATGCGACTGTCACTTCGAGAAAATCAGGGTTGCTATTGGTCCTCAGCGACAGTGTTCCATTTCTGAAGTGTGGAGATAGATTTATGACGGTCATTAGTGGGCGGTAGGGTCAGTTTCCTTTGATGGGCAACTGCACTCGCGTTCACTAGACATACTATACTTAATATTACGAAAATGTTCTTTCGTTCTGGTTTCCAAATTACGTTTCGTCTTTCCAATTTATACCAGATCACAATCTAAACAATTAAATTGATAAATACCATATTTTTTGTTATTAGGAATTTTATCTTTTTTAGAAAAATGTAATAAATTTTTAATACTATATTTTGAGGAACTAAGGTTATACCAACTTCTTTAAACGGTGACCGGAGTCCTTGAATACGAAGTTTATTGATGGAGTGACGATGCAAGCAATCTGTTTGTGAAATTGATCTCCATTAAAATAAGAATTAACACAATTTTCTTAAGATAAGTGAAGTTTGTTTGTTACAAATATTTATAATTGTGTAATATTTGTTGTTTCACTGTAGCTAGCTTCATTTTCTACGTAATGTTTCTTTATATTTTGTGCTTTCATTTGAACTTACTGCAGTGGTTCTGCCGGTTTCGAAATTTCTTTCCTGTAAAGAGTGTGGGTGGGGGATATTTTAGGAAATTTTCTTGTCGCATTCTTTGAAGGTCCTGAACTTAAATACCGAGTTTGGTGTATATTCGGTATTTTAGTTTATTTAATTATGTCTGTTCAGAAATACATACACACGTACAAACACGCTTTTTCTGGATTCTGGAAGTCTACAAAGTTTATTTAAGATTAAATTTGTTATGAAATTATCCTTCATTTCTGCTGACATACATTTCGTTAACAAATTTGTGAATGATTGCAATGTACCTATCATAGGTAACCGGGTACAAAAAGTAATTCGTAACTTGATTCCAAATCAGTAAATGTCTTAACGAAAGTTGAGTGTCCAGTTAGGTCGGCTCTAGGGTTCGAACCCCAGGAAAACTCTCCCGATCGATGCCCTGGCAGTCTTGTCCGTCGACGTCGACAGTGGCGCGAAGGTCTCTGGAGAGGAACCGTCCGTCACTTGAGGGGCGGGTAGCGTGCGGAGCGGCTGTATTTCACCCCCGCTGCTGCCGCCCCCGGGTTTTAAAGATGGCGAGCAGGCAGCTTCACACTCACACATCCTTTCCTCCCTGCCTCCTCTCGACAGCTATAAATCTCCGAGACCTTGTAATCACACTCCCATAAATATGAATCCAGCTGTGAAGCAGCAAATGATGAATTTCCGGAGCGATTGAGTTAGGAACAAGAGAGGAAACGCGAAATAAAAAGAATGAAAGAAAAGAGAAAGAGAGAGAGAAGGGACGTGAATTGTGAGGAAGGAACTAACGAAAAGAGTACACGCCTACTCCTTTTTTTCACCGTTCTTCATTTCCTACGCTTTTATTTTTAATTTTTGATTCTTTTTTTTTTCTCTCTGCTAAAATATTGTTATTCCTTTCCTGCATTCTCATCATATTATTCTAGCCGCAGTAGTGCCGGGTTATAATTTCCTTGTTCCAATTTTCAGAAGCGCAGTTGTTTTCCGCATGACGCCGAGAGAGATTTGCACAAAGGACCGTCAAGACAAAAGAGCTCAAAAGATTTCCTACGGATTGCTTAGGGAATATCGATCTTCGTGGTTTTTCCTGAGGGATCAGTGACTAATAAGAATGCATCTGTGCAGGTGCAGTAGAAGTAGCGGAATACAAATCATGCAGAGCTAACTCAGCGATGCTCAATCTGCTCTCTTATGTACCAATGACGCCACCTTATTGCTTAATTACTCCCTCTTCGTTTAGTGCATGAAGGACTCAGGTATTATCCTGCTGCTCAAAACGTTACTATGGTTTTATCTTTGTTAATACAAACATCTCAGATAAGGCACTGATTATTCTCGAAAGAGTGAGAGGGAACTGCCGTGCTTCTCGAACGTGTACTAAACACCAATCACTTCAGCCAATGGAATGCACAGAAATCACATGTTTTGTCCACGTGGAGTAATCAGTGCGTTATCTGAGAGGTTTCTATTACCAAAGATAAAGCCAGGGTAACAATTCGAGCGGCGCAATAATAACTATTACAGAGGTCTGTTTTGTGAATTCTGTGAATGTGTCGTAGCTTGGTGAAAAGTAGGTGGAGGCAAATTCGTCCTTCCCTCTTTCGCATAAGGTTGGTAATCAAGCTTATTGGATCCTGGACTCATTTGAGCATCATGTCACCCATTTCATTGATTGTACGATATGACTAGGGAGCGGATTTATAGGCACTAAAAATGTGTGAAATAGGCAGGCAAAAAGGCACTAAATATGGGCAAAATAGGCACTTAAATATGCACTAAAATTTGCTAAGTAAACACTTAGAAATACACAATTTTAGTAAAATGGCTCCTAAAATGCACTATAAATGCAACAATGCAACACAAAATGACAATCATCGCAACAAATGATGCAACAAATTCGCTAAACATACTATTTTTCTGTTTCCTAGATTCCAAATTTCATAAATGGTTCCACGGCAAGTTAAAATAACAGATACTGTCGTATAATTAAAATACATATAAATCTACTTCACTAAGTAAGAACCATAATCTTCAGAAAGGTGTGGAGTAATTAACTATGTCAAAAAAAGAACATGGGTTGGGGAGTGCGGCTTAAGGATGAAAATTGAAACCGCTTTTGTTAGATTTGTTTCAAATTTATACCATTTATTTTTGCGATCGATCAAGAACGGAATAACTTTCAACTTTCTAGTTACAATAGTTTCTGAGGAATTAACAGTTTATGTCTAAATTACAGGCGATTCAAAATGTCCCACATATTGTAATTTTAAAAATTAATGCTTGTAGTATAAGTTTCTGCATCCATTTCAGTCCATTAATGACATGTGAAATATTTGTGAAATATTTTTCTTCGCCATATCAAAGAAGGGAAAAAATAATCTTACCTATTTAACAATTTTTATTGTCCTAAGTAAGTAATTTTCCTAAGTTTTCAGTAAGAAGTAAGCATTATAATCCTTTTCAATACAAATAAAAACACAACAAATGTAAATGGGTACACTTAATATGCAGTTGCCCTTATGGGCTTGTTTAGAACTTCATACAGATAAATACAAAGCTGCATCCTGTGGAACATTTTTAAGTTAGGAAAATGGAGAAAATATGCAATATGAGAAATCTGAGGTTAACATTACGTAATAGCAGCTACGATACAGGTGTAGGGTTATATAGTCATGTGATGTTTTCTGTAGTGGCGCTAGAAACAGGAAACAAAAACACTTTTTATTATTGAAGTATGTCTATATTAGATTTAAGACAAAAAAAAAGAAAAATACTAAATTTGGTATTGTTGTAAGTTTTGGGCCAATTTGCACAGATGTATTTCCTCAATAAACAAACCCCTTTTTGTATATCCAATGTACAACAGTAAGGAATTTCTCTTCCCAAAACTTCACGTAGAAACCAACAAATGCAAAAGATGTTGTCACAAATTACAAGCAGAAGAAATTGGGTAAAAGGGCAGTTTTAGGCACTAATAAGCAGATAAGTCACAAACGTATGAAATAGGCCTTTATAGGCACTACAAAAGAAATTAGACTGATGATTGTAGGAAACATGCTTATAACTTAAAAGCCTACGTTTCAAAACAAAGGAATAAAGTAGGCAAATAGGGAAAATCCGATTCCTAGATATGACCAAACGTTGGAAGATATTAATTTTAAAAAGTTGGCTTACCTTATGCATACCGAGGAAAATGGCTCCGCGGTAAGTTCCTGTTGGGCAATCTATTCGACTATGGATTTCTTTAGTAGTTTCTTCGGGTAGGTAGCCAATTGCTCTCCTTCTAACCCGAATTGCCAGTCCAATTGTTTAAGCTTGTCTAAGACCAGGTAACGGCAATTGGTGGAATTTACTCTATGGAAATATGTCTACCTTGTTTTTGAAAGGACTGCTGAGGCCCTCTTCCTTCCTGAAAACATCTCGTCCACACCCAGGACCACAGTTTGCAGGACTAGCGGGCGTCAATATGGGTGTTATGTTATAACGAATCCATCCATCTAGCACACATTTAGTCGTCCTTCAGGTGTCACATTCATCCCTTCATTCCAGGAGTTTAGGTTGGAAAATGAGGCCTCTACGTTTTATATTTGGAGGCTTCTCTGGCTGATTTTCCTAACCTGACGCACATTGATGAGTAGGACGTTCAATGTCCACGTACTTTTTTAGTTCTTTAGGAATGGTTTTACTATCAATCAAAGCTGGTTTTCCAAACACAGTATAAAACAAAATTGCTACTACAAACACTTAGTACTAGTTCATGTTTTGGAGTTTATAAATTAACTTGGTTAAGACATACCACTAGTCAGAATTTCAGGCCAGCTATATAGAATTCAAGCAACGATGTCACTAAGTCTGTGATAAAGGACCAAGCAGGACCATGTAAAACTTATGGTGATTTGCTTTAAATAAAATAAAATATGTGCACGAGTGTTATTAAGAATATTTAACTTAGAGTTACGAAGAGGTCGTAGCTCAATTTCTTCCCTGTTGGAGTCTCCGTGATGTCAGATTCATTAGCGGAAGAACATTTCGCTCTTTGCGGTTGTTATGATTTGAAGTAACATCTACTATTCCTTTTGACGGACGATACCAGATGGCTATAAATCAGAAACGAATTCTAGCGAATGCACTTTAATATATATATATATATATATATATATATATATATATATATATATATATATATATACCATGCACCCGAAGAGTAACCTATGAAGCAACTGAAAATGTAATAAACATTGATAGAGTCAAGGATGTTGTATGCTCCAGAAGTATAGGGGATGTCATGGTAATAAATAAAATAGACCAGCTTTGCAAGCAATTTGCCAAAGAGGTGTTGGCACTGCCCAGAGCACGTCAGGTGAAGTAGCCTCAGTAGAATTATACAAAATCAAAAGAAAAGGCATAATAATGGAAAGAGCTTAAAAACTTTGGTATAAATGATGAAAGATGACGATGAAATCCTAAAGGAATGAATAAATCAACAAAAGAAAATAGGAAGTAGAATTTATAGAGACTAGAAAATAGGTATGTAGAAGATTTTGGAAAATAGAAATGGAGTGGAGAATATAGAAAAACAAGAAATATGGAGAGGGCTAGAAAACAGAAGATTATTGAAATTTTATAGGTTAATATGTTTCCGATACTCTTTCTCGCTTTGCCATGTAGTAGCATGCCTCTGGTGTAATTTTTAATCATAGAAAAACAATGAATATTTTTTTTACGTTTCCCTTCTAAAGTTGTTTTTCTATATTTATTGCTCATTTTCCATTCATTCGGTTTTCTTCTCATCTTTCCGGGTGCTTCTTGGTTTCGCGGCGTAAGGTGGTGCTGGACATATGGTGAAGATGGTTACTCAAAGGAAAGAGTACTCTCTGAGGACAAAAGAGGGCTGCTCGTTAGACGGGTCGTTCATCGCTCTTTATATACAGCTCAAGCAGTGGGACGGGTTTCCTGCCTGAGAAGGTTAGGAACTTCCGCGCGTCTCTGGAGTCCGTCGACCTGTAGTCTTCACTTCATCCTTTTCTCCTAGATGTTGGTAGCTAATAGAACTATATAGGACGTTGTACGCAAAGTGTCCTTCATTCCTTGTATAGTTTATAGCTATAACTATATAAATTATATCTAAATAATAACTTTATGACCTAGTTCTTCTCGGGAAGCAAGCCAGGTGTAAAGACGATTAGAAAAGACATTTCGGGAGTGTGCATCTCTCCCATCATCAGGATATTTGTTAAATGTTATAACCATAAATGAATCACTGGATATAACATAAATACGAGGGTGAGTAAAATGAGTATCTTAAATTTGTAATAACACATCGAAATTTCGCACCGTTATCCTGTAGGTGCAGAATGGCCTGTAGGTGGCAGTACAGTGCAGATGCACGCATACTGTCGCAGTATAAATATAAAGATGGCCGCACCACTTGCGACTTGCATCAGGGAAGAACTGCGTTCTGCTATTCGGTTTTTGCGTAGTGAAGGTGTGAAACCTATTGAAATTCATCGACGAATGAGGGTTCAGTACGGCGATGCATCTTTGTCACAGCAGCAAGACTACGATTGGAGTAGGAAGTTCGCAAATGGTGTGACTTCAGTGGAAGATGCTCCACGTCCAGGTCAGGCACAATGAGTTGTGACTCCACAGAACATTGCAGTAGTTGAAGCTATAGTGAAGGAAAGCCGCCGAGTGACATTGAATGACATTGCAGCATGTTTACACATTAGCAATGGGTCAGAGGTACCCTAGCGGTGTATGAGTAGTTGCGCGGACTACCAAAAGTATTTTTTTCTAAAGGCATTTTGCTCTTTGTAAGCATTGGAGGACTTGCATTGAGCGTGGGGGAGATTATATTGAAAAGTAATACAGCTTTGTACCATTTCTGCACAATAAATAATATTTAAAAAAATATTTAAGATTTTCATTTGACTCACCCTTGTATAAACAAAGACAAAACACTGTCAAACTTCGCATTACTGAACAAAAGACTGTTTTCAGTAAATTAAATGCCAGGCTAGGAGATGGCGTGGGTATAGAGAATCAATTGAGTCAAAGAAACCTAACTACTTAACTTGATTATCAAGCTGTATTGATCTGTGCTTCTTAATAATATAATTATATATAACATATTATATATAACGAATATAATTCTTATATTGGTCGTCAGGAAAGCCTCAGGTCTTGTTTTAGCTTTATGATATACTTAAGTGTTTTGAAATGCATTTTTCATTCCTAAAACTCCAAGGTCTAACTATTATAAGGTCTCTAAGTTACAATTAAGGTTTGGGTTTTCAAGTTACGCTATGACGTAAGGAACTAAAATGACGTAAATCACAAGTTTGAAGGAATTACTCACTTGATCTTCTTCTTTCAAAGCAGCTTCCCAATTCCACCAAAAAGTTGCCTGGGAACAAAATTAAACGCGGAGGTAAGCTTCATATTTTACGTTTGCCTCTGACAGGCGTTTAGAGATGATAATTAAACCGAAAGGATACAAATGTCAGAACGATGAACAGGAAGAAGAAGAAGAGGCAATTATTTGAGTTCAGTTCATCCTCCCAGAAAACGCATACATAACATTATTGCTATGAAGAAGTATTTCAACAAAAGTTATTAGCATGTAGCAATGGACCAGCCATGCTGCGAAGAAAAGAATGAAATACTACGAGACAAGGATAGGATCCTATTTTCCGGAGTCAGAGAGGATATAATTCACTCTGATTTTTGAAAGAGCCTGCTGTGAAGACGGCTTCAAAGTCAGTCAGTGCGCGCACCTGAAACCCCGCCGCATGATTGCTATGATATACAGCTCAACTTGTGGAGGGGAGGAACATATATGATACCTACAGAAAAACCACCAAGTATCTTGACCTCAACCCAAATCTAGCTGACGTTTATTGCCATATATTTTTTCGTGATTGGTGTAGAATTTTTCTTATTTTCTTAGCTTTCTTTTCGTTTGTGTGCACTCCTCCCTGCTACAAATCAAAGGGCCCCCGCGTGACGCTAAAACCAAAATGTGTTTTTTTTTCCTTCTGTTTTTTGAAGGACGCCCGTCAGTTGGTTTAATCTCGCACTAACGAACGAACAGCCGCCATTGTATAGTCTCTTAATGACGCACATTCCTCCCGCCAGCAACTATTGACTTGTTTTACGACCATATGACGAAATTAAAGGAAACAGTAACATAAATGAATCAATTTGGGCAACAGCACATTCTGTAACAGCACATTTAATGTTGAGAAGAATCCATAAATTAAACTGTAGATTTTAGTTAATTACTGGAAATTAATCATTTCTTCACACTAGCAGTATATAGTCTAACGTTTTTGATAGAGTCAACATTAAAAATTCAATGCCATGGCCGGGATTTGAACCACGGATCTCCTGGTTACCGTCCAGTCTCTCTAACCCACTGAGCTACCATGGTCAACTTACCGTCACGACATTAAATTCTCCATTTGAGTCGTATATTTCCCCGGTAGACCACTAGGGGCTCTCGCATCCGAGATACACCGTTTGTTGTGACCTACTATCGTAAGTACTTGAGTCCCAGGCTTCATCATTTAACTCTTAAGTTAATTGATCGAAATTAATCATTTCTTCACACTAGCCGTATATAGGCTAAGGTCTTTGATAGATTGAGTCAACATGAAACATTCAATGCCATGGCAGATATTTGAAGCACGGATCTCCTGGTTACCGTCCAGTCGCTCTAACCCACTGAGCTACCATGGCCAATGTGCCGTCCTGACACTAAATTCTCCAATTGACTCATATATTTCCCCGGTAGACCACTAGGGGCTCTCGCATCCGAGATACACCGTTTGTGGCGACTTACTATCGTATGTACTTGAGTCCCAGGCTTCATCATTTAACTCTTATTATTTTTAGTTAATTGATGGAAATTAATCATTTCTTGACACTAGCCGTATATAGTCTAAGGTTTTTGTTAGAGTCAACATAAGAAATTCAATGCCATAGCAGGTATTTGAAGCACGGAACTCCTAAGTTTCCGTCCAGTCGCTCTAACCCATTGAGCTACCATGGTCAACTTGCCGTCACGACATTAAATTCTCCATTTGAACATATGTTTCCCCGGTAGAATACTAGGAGCTCTCGCATCCAAGGTGCACCGTTTGTAGCGACTTACTATTTTAAGTACTTGAGTCCCAGGCTTCATCATTACGGTAGCAAGTCGCCACAAACGGTGTATCTCGGATGCGAGAGCTCCTAGTGTTCTACCAGGGAAACATATGAGTCAAATAGAGAATTTAATGCCAGGACGGCAAGTTTAAACTTCAGAAAGCCCTTAATAAAGCCACTAAGTGGACAAAGAGATGACGTGTTAAACTGAATGAGACTAAATCTGTACATATTAACTTTACAAATAAGAAAATAAATGCTCTTCCAGTTAAAATAAATAATGAAATAATTCCTCAAGCTCAAGCAGTGAAGTATCTAGGCATGACTCCGGATTCAAAGTTAAACTGGAAAAAACACATTGAAAACAAAAGAAAGGAGTTAAATGTTAAATACAGGAAGCTTTATTGGCTCATTGGGAGAAATTCTGTACTGGAACTTTATAACAAGTTAATATACTAGTCGTCAAACTAGAATGTGATTGACAGTAACCACATGTAAAAACGCTGTAAATAAACGGGAGGGGATGAGTACGTTATAACGGTTGTCATAGTAACCATTAGAAGGACCAATTAGAGTCGAGACGTTTCTATGACAATGTTGGATGCTAAACCTTGGTTGCCGATATTCTAACACGTGCTTAGCATGACTTGCGGACAAGCGAGTTACGCAAACGCTGCATTTAATACAATACCTGGGGTTTTATTTTTGTTCTGATAACGCTGCATAAACAGAATGCCCTCACAGTTAGAGATCCTGTACTGGCAAGATACTTTGCATTTTATTTGTGGCAATTTGCCTTGGCTTTCGTGTGTGCGAGTTCGTGAATCTGTGCGCGTGTTGTAATCATTTGCAATTGTGTTTAATGAATGTTTAATTGTGTCTAAATATAGTGACAAGCGAAAACCTGAACGTGATCGGGAACCAAATAGAACTGTATTTGGTAAAGGCATTCCAATTAAAGGACATACACGGGAAATAATATGCTCTCTGAGAGAATACTTCGAAGAGGAGAAATGGAAAGGGGAGTCTAGTATTCCATTCTGTGCTTGATAGGACTTCCCGTGCTGTAGGTATCAGTAAGGGCTTTAAGGTTAAGATTGGGAAAGAAAAGTATTTTAAAGAAGAAAGACATTGGGGTATAAATTAGAAACTCCTGGAAAAAATTGTGTAAGCGGCATTTTCCCACTTCAATAAGCATCAAAATGTCACAGGTATGCCTCTTTTGTTACGATGATCTTTACATTGATGTGTTCTTGCATGTTCTAGCGTTTGCATATAGATCCACGACTGTACTATTGTCTTTGTGTACAACATTATAAATAGTTAATAATAATAAAATATTAATTGCAGTCGCAACGCGACTTCGCACGCGTAATATTATCGCGCTCTCCACGTGGCAGCAATAAGCGGCAACGTCGCCTCTCTCTCCGTAAGAAATGTCAATCACTTTCTAGATTGGCGACTAGTATAGTATATAAACAGGTGCTAAAGCCAGTATGGATATACGGAATGCAGCTTTGGGGCTGTTCAAAGAAGAGTAATGTACAACGTATGCAGCAGTTTCAAAATAAAGTTCTAAGAGCAGCAGTTAATGCACCATGGTTTGTACGAAATGATAACCTACACAGGGATCTTGAAATGAATGCGGTAGCTGAAGAACTTAGAAAGGCAGTCAGCAAACATTTGAAAAGAGTGCAACAACACGTAAATACTGAAATGGTGAAAGTGTTATGTTAGTGTCAAGTGAGACGATTGAAAAGAATTAAAACATTTGACCTGTCAAGGGACCACAAGATATAGTGTGTGTATGGGAGTCCTCACTGGAGGACCATCCATTAACAATGAATTTTATATCAAATGCATATTACTATATGAGCATATTCTCATTTGTAATTAGTCTAATTTATTAAAAAAAAAGGACGGCAAGTTGGCCTGGCAGCTCAATGGGTTAAAGCGACTAGACGGAAACCAGGAGATCCGTGGTTCAAATACCGGCTATGGCATTGAATTTTTCATGTTGAATCTATCAAAAACTGTAGATACTTAATTACCATATATCTACATATAGAACTAGCGATGTGAGCTTAAAATCACTGAAATCTCGATAGCTTATGATATCAAATTATGGCTGAAATATAAGAGGCTGATCAATAAAGACTGAGACTGATTTTATTTTCACATATGTTTATTACTGCAATTTAATGTTTACATCATCTTTATCAAAGTAGCCCCTTCCTACTTCAATCCACTTTTATAGCGTCTCTGCGAATCCGTGAACACGTGTAACAGACCATTCTTTGTCAGGTCCTTGAGAATCGCCTCACTTTTCTTGAACACTGCTTCAAAGTTCTCAAATCGAATACCTCTAAGCTTCGATTATCACCGGTAATGAGTCGTAATTGCATCATTATGATCCTGAAGGAAAACAAGCCAGCACAGTGTGGAAATCGCCAGGTTCTCAAACACCAAAAAAGGCAAAAGTTGTTCCATCTGCAGGGAAAGTGATGGTGATCACATTTTTTGACTGTAATGGAATGATTTACCAGCATGTAGCTCCCCCTATCACTACTGTCACAGCAGCATACTACACGTGAGTATTAGCTACACTGAGGAAGCACCTTACAAAGAAACGACCAGAGCTTTCTCGGACTGGGTGGCGACTACATTATGACAATGCACGGCCTCACGTCGCAAATCAAGTCATGCAGTTTCTAGCTCGATTCAACAGTATCTGTGTACCACATCCACCTTATAGCACCGATCTTGCACCCGGTGACTTTTTTTTTTCCCATCACTAAAGGCAAAGCTTAGAGGTATTCGATTTGAGAACTCTGAAGCAGTGCTCAAGAAAAGTGAGGCGATTCTCAAGGACCTGACAAAGAATGGTCTGCAGCACGAGTTCAAGTACTGCCAGAGACGCTATAAAAAGTGCATTGAAGTAGGAGGGGAGTACTTTGAAAAATGCCATATAAACATTGAATTGCAGTAATAAACATGTGTGAAAAAAGCCATTCTCAGTATTTGTTGATCAGACCTCGTATATTTCTAATCCCTGTTTCAGTAGGTTTACTTCATCTTGCCTCTACTTACAGTTGGCAGAGGAAACGTTACAGTGAACTTAAAATTTCGATGTGTAATATTTGTATTATATATAATCAATGAATAAATTAATAAATGCACATTTAGGGAAGGATTCCTGAGTGCTTACAGACTAATTTCACGTAGCGAAATTTGATCCTATGGAACATTTTACGGCAAAAAACGAAAAAGTGGGAGATCGGTGCGACGTTTGTTAATTTTATTTAAAAATAAACTTAAGATTATTAAAATTGACATGTATAAACTTCGATCAAATTCTAATAAATTAATTTAGTTATTTTAAGTGTTGCCTTATATATTTTACAGTTGGCTAAACTGATTTAGAAAGAGCCTTTTTAATATCCAATAATGGTCAGCATGTAAATACATTTGGGAAGTCCATGTAGAAATTTTCAAGAAGACAACGCCAACATGTAGCCCACATTCGGGAGGCACGGCTCGACTCCCGTGGTCGACCTACCTCTCCCATGGGCTTTTTCGCGGGTTTTCCCAGTTCGCCAATCGAATGTTCGGCAAGTTAATTACGGTCCCCGAGTTTCCTGTCCCTCTATTTCATCTCCATTATCATTTAACATCATCTCTCATCTGGTGGCCTCTTTCAGGGTAAAAAGTCGGCGCTGTATGGCAGGATGATATGCTCATGATATACACTTGCTCCTTCGATAGGACAGTTTTTGGCCTCCGCGCCGACCTGGTGGACCGTTTCCGGACCACGTCGGTTGGGATATCGGTTGTGATGACTTACTGGGGGAACTTCCAACTGGTAAAGTGTAGGGCCCCCGCCCTCTACACTGTCGTGACTCCTTGGGTGGCCGCCCTCTGTTTCCTCTTGCCTCATTCTTCCTCCCGGGGTGGCCGTTTGGGGATTAGGTACAATAAACCACAGGTTCTGGTGTCGAAACGTCTCCATAGTAATCCTAATCCTGTATTTCGACAGCGATGACTCTCAGAATACTGTAAATGGTCTGCGAGTACAAATACCCTTTCAATGTTTTCATATATTTGTTTTTCTTAAGTCCCTTAATAAACTTTACTGAAGCACATATAGTAATGACCACTTGACCTTGTTGTCGACGGGCCCTAAAACACCACACACTCACTCACCCCACTACTATTAAATCCATCTTGAGCATTTGGCTTCTCATAAAGAAAGATATATTATTATACAATTTTTAAAATAATTATCTTAAGATTTTTACGCAGAACATTTCAACGAAATACGAGTAAAAACACAGTTGTATTCCTTAAATGCAGAAGATGCAAGCAGCGTTGCCACAGTACAAGAATATTTAGCTTATATCGGCATCCAAGATAGGGTAGAGTACATGCATAAACGTTAGTCAAACCTACCTGCTATTATAAGACAGTTGAAGCTCGAAATAATACCTTAGAATATTCTTCACTGACAAACGCAGGAGTTTCACAGAAGAAAATCTCAAGATAACCTCCCTCGTGAACTGAATAGGCTTGCATAAGGTAAGAATTCACGAAACAAAATGCTTATGATTAAATTTTTACTTTTTATTTGCTTATTTTTTGTGCTTGTTTCATTTTTCTTATTTCACCATTTGATTGTAGTAACAAATCCGAGCTCTAATTATTACAATACAGTTAATACCGACAACCAGACCAGCTCTATTTAAAACCATCATGATCACTACTTACGAGGGTGAGTCAAATGAAAAGCTTAAATATTTTTTAAAATATTATTTACTGTGCAGAAGTGGTACAAAGCTGTATCACGTTTCAACATAATCTCCCCCAAGCTGGCCACGCCGTGGCTCAGTGGTTAGACCGCTTGGCTCTCACCAAGGCGGCCCGGGTTCGATCCCAGGCGACCGCAAAGTGAGATTTGTGGTAGACAACACGGCGCTGGGGTAGGTTTTCTCCGGGATCTCCGGTTTCCCCCGCCATCTCATTCCACCGGTGCTCCATCTTCATCTCATGTATCATCAGTGTCACCGCCTGCGGTGTCGTATGTATTAAAAGCGGGCGTTAAACACTACACACACACTCCCCCACGCTCACTGCAAGTCCTCCAGAGCTTAAAAAATGTATAACTGCCTTTAAAAAATATTTTGGTAGTTCACGCAAACACTCATGCACCGCGTGGCGTACCTCTTCACCGGGACGGAACTTCTTTCCTCCCATTGCGTCTTTGAGTGGTCCAAACATACGGAAATCACTTGGGTCAAGGTCTGATAAGCATGGTGGATGAGGAAGACACTCAAAATGTAGGTCTGTGATTGTTGCAACTGTTGTATGGTCAGTGTGGGGCCGTGCATTGTCATGATGCGAATGGACACCTGCTGACAGCAATCCACGTCGCTTTGATTTGAATGCAGGCCTCAGATGATTTTTAGGAGCTCTGTGTATGATGCACTGGTGACAGTGGTCCCTCTAGGCATATAATGCTCCGAAATGACGGTTTTTTCGTCCCAAAAGAGAGTCAGCATAGCCCTCCCTGCTGATGGTTCTGCTCAAACTTCTTTGGTAAGGTATGATGACGCCATTCCTTGCTCCCTCTCTTCGTTTTCGGTTGCTGGAAGTGAACCCATGTTTCGTCCCTAGTAACGATTCTTGCAAGGAAGCCATCACCTTCCCGTTCAAAGCACCGAAGAAGTTCTTCACAAGCATCAACACGTCGTTCTCTCATTTCAGTAGTCAGCTGCCGTGGCAACCATCTTGCAGATACTTTGTGTAACTGGAGCACATCGTGCACAATGTGGTGTGCTGACCCATGACTAATCTGTAAACATGCTGCAATGTCACTCGGCGGTTTTCCTTGATTATAGCTTCAACTGCTACAATGTTCTGTGGAGTCACAACTCGTTGTGCCTGACCTGTACGTGGAGCATCTTCCACTGAAGTCACACCATTTGCGAACTTCCTACTCCATTCGTAGACTTGGTGCTCTGACAAACATGCATCGCCGTACTGAACCTTCTTTCGTCAATGAATTTCAATAGGTTTCACAACGTCACTACGCAAAATCTTAATAACAGAACTCGAAATCACTGAAACTCGAAGGTATGTGTGCATTTGCACTATGCTGCCATCTACAGGCCATTCTGAAAGCTGTTTGTAGCACGCTTACCAACTTACAGGATAACGGCGCAAAATTTCGATTTGTTATTACAAATTTAAGGCTTTCATTTGAGTCACCCTTGTATATAGGTCTTATTATTACAATCAGCAATACTACTAGTAGCAACATTACTACCATCACAGTCACTCCTGCTACCACCATCCTTCTCCGGCTACCACTGCTGCCACTACCAACACTTGTACTACTGTCCCAACGTCAGAAGTTCATCAGCTTCTAGTGCATCATCTTAAATGACTGTTGTGATTGCCTTTCTTGATAATCAATGGATTAAAGAAATGTATCCAATATGGACATCTGGATTCAGGGAACTATCCTAAATGACATAGATTACAGGTTCGAAGCGGTTTTACCCAATATGAAAGGGACATGATATCGTATTTAAACAGCTTCCTCTGGCTGCAATACATTTATCAAATTTGAGGGGTTGAGTGAGCATGTGATCCACATCGTGAACATCAATAAGAGCTGGTAAATGCCGCACACTTATGTAAGCCTCTAGAAGAATTTTCATTCCTTACGGCTTCATTAAGGCACAATATACGCCGATAGCGATGTCATAGAGAGGCGGTAAAATTTCCTAAATGCGACCAGCCTTCCCTTGCATAATTATTAATAATGGTCCAATCAACGAAAGCCTGTACCAATAAACCTTAGGGATACTGGCGTTTATTGGGAGATCACATTTTAACACGTCCTTACCTGCCCCATTTTTTCCTTCAAACCTCTTTCCTTAGCGAGGTTTCTGAAACAGAACAGACAACATTCTTTCTTCCTTTATGCAGAAAATTGTCTGCCCATCTCTCTCTTTCTCCGCGTTCCTCTGTCTCACTCACTTTTCCCATCGTTTCGACATGATATGTCTGCCGTTTTGCATATAAGTTAAAATATAGCGTATCACAGAATAGACCAATTAGGAGAAGTGCTTGCGATCACGTGGTATTCGCAAGATGCTATTGGCAGGAAGGAGACTGTTTCCTATTCGCGTAATTGAGTTTAACGTTTGATATATTCACGAGTTAATTGCAGACGCAGTCTTTATCGTCGCCGAGAAACAGATGTGCAGTTGACGATCGCAGAGGAAATGCGCATGAAAAATGATTATGGCTGCGGTTAATTCCGGAGATGAACCAAATCGAATTAAACTAAAAGTTATTCCAAGGAATTAAGTTGGGTTGTTTCATTGAGCAAGTGCTACTGGAATGAAAGCTAGATATTCACAGAAAGTGCAAGATTTGTGGGTGCAAAATGCAAGTCCTTCTACAGCAGTGTTTCAAAAACCTCATACCTATGAATCACTCCAATTTTTCCTCCCATTGTCGTTCTTTAGCGATGTTAAAGGATATCGAACTGAAAAAAATTGCTTTTATTGTAAAAAGGGTAAAAATATTTTAGTTTTTCCACTTAAAAATCCAGTCGCATGTTTAAAAAAGAAGGCTATAGAAAATTCAGGGACAAAAGAAAGTAGAAAGCCTACCATTTTACTTTATCCATTAAACAAATGAAGTACTGTATTACACTCAAGCATTCTATAAATAGATTTCCCCCAAAATACATGTTCTGAGACTTTCTGAATTTTTGTTTGTTTGTTTGTAATTTTACGTCCTCCAACGTTAAGTCATATCGGACGATGAATGGAATGGCTTAAATGATTCTCAAATGTGTCCAGGGTCCATGGAGCTTAGAGCTACCCGACATTCGTCTTTAAAGATAAGGGAAAACCCCGGCAAAAACCTTATCCAGGTAGCTCACCCTGACTGAGATTCGAACTCGGGACCTCTTGAACGTGAGGCAGACGCGCTACCATCCACGCTATGAGGCGGGCGACCTTCTGAATAAAAAAAAAAAAAAATGGCTAACAGCTTGGATTAATAATAGTAATAAATGAACTGTGTATTTTGAATTTTCTGAGAATAACTGCTGAATTCCTACTTATTCTGAACCACTTTGACATAAACTGGTATAAAAATCCTTTGAATGAGTAGAACCAGACTAAAAAATTCAATGCCATAGCCGGGATTTGAACCACGGACCTCCCGCTCTCCGTGCGGCTGCTCTACCCAACTGAGCTATGGCCAACATGCAGACATGACATTAAATTCTCCAAACTGACTCTTATGTTACCCGGTAGATCACTAGGGGTTCTCATATGCTAAGAGACACGCATATTGATATCCGTGTTCAAATCCCGGCTATGGCACTGAATTTTTCAGTCTGGCTCTATTCATTCAAACCTTAGCCTACACACGGCTGGTATGGAAGAAATTTCCATCAACTTACCTGAAAAAATCATAGTGCTTTAACTATGAAGCCTGGGAGTTAAGTACTTACAGCATAGTAAGTGGCCACAAGGAGGTCCGTGGTGCTAGTGTGGAAGAAATGATTATTCCCATCAATTTACCTGGTAAAAATCTTTCTGCTCAAAAATGTAGAGATCATCAAAACACTGTCAAAGAAACATTGACACTTTGACTTATTCTTTGTTATTATCTATGGATACTCTTCTCAAGTGCATAACTGGTTTTTTCCATTTTTTAAAGTTTTCAAATAAGTAGAACAGAATTTTAAATGCATCACATGACCTGCCGGCTTTGCAAAGATTTGACAGCAGCTTTTGCTTGTATAATTTTCTTACTCCACAAGAAATCAATAAATGAGGGTTTATTTGAGTTAAAAAGTAAACACATATTGTTGGCATGGTTTTAGAAAAGTGAGGACATCAGGCTTCTTACTTTTTTCTACTGCTAACCTCTAGTATGCAGAGGAAGTATTGTATTCCACCCAGCAATGATCTACGTATTTAGATTTAACCGAAAATAAACGTTTGAAGGTTCCCTGAATGAAAAGAAAGTACTTTTAGAAATATGATTCATGTGTATGCGCACAGCATAAATAAAACTTTCCAATAAAATCCTCCACCCCAAATTATCATTATAATTATAGATTGCTTTCAAACATTTCTATCTTTTTAAAATTGACTAATATTTTAATTAAAACACCATGTATTAGATACCTTTTTGATACATGTAATGTAGGTATTAATCAAATTTCATTGGAAATTATTAAAAATTGTAGTAGAAAGAAATCAAGATTAAAAGAACAATTGAAGGTAAAATGGTGTTGAAGAGGTGGAAGCAAAGGAAAATAAAAATGATTAATGTGCTAAATAATTTTAATATTTGTGTAAAGTTTTAAGAAATATTGTTTGATTGTTAAATTATTTAGAAAATGATTTAAAGAAAATACTATGACGATTACCAAATATGGTAACGAAAACTGTGTAATTAAAATATAACTTGAAGCAATGAGAAATTACTGAATTGCCTTAGCAACGGCAAATTCATTAATTTCAGATCAGCCAGAATTAGCATCATTCTGCGCATACACATCGTCAGGGCCTGGAGAGTGAGATAAGAATTTTCGGTGCCGCATTCAAGTTCGCGAAACACCTGGGTGTGAAAGGTACATTTTGAGTGCTGCACATCAATATTAAGTAACCCAGGAGCTAATCCTATCAGCAGCTAAAGCTGAGCTCCTCATAATTCTTCTAAGCTGTTTGGCATCGAAATTTTCCCCCCAAAAAAATAAAGAATTGGGTGCAAAGTACTGCATCTTCCCCTTCAACCCGAAGGTACTTCTGTAACCTGTAAATTAATTCCCAACTAAAAGACCTACACCACCTTCATCCTACAAACTTCAATTCTAAATCTTACCCGCGGTAAAACCCTTAACAGGTGGGCACGCAGCAAAAACCTTCTGGCTGTATACAGCCAGCCAGCATGAGCGAGCGAGCGAACAAGCAATATTAAGTGTTGTCGCTGGCAAGAGATGTCTCTCTTTACCAGATATATAGCACGGTTCAGTGTCATAAACTGTCATTATTACAGGAGTGTGACAATATAATAAAAAATACTAAAATGAAGTATTTTAGAAAGTTGGGTTCTATCAGTCGCTGAACACGGTTGGGGAAGGGTGGGGGGAAGCCAATGCACCATAGCTTGGTCGCAATAGAAGCTCACTACTGTCCGGCCGCTGTATCTACGGCTCTGACATTTAGTGGCTGCAGGAGGTGGAGGGGGAAGGTTAATAGTACCAACATATAATAATGAGTAATTGAAAACATATCGTCAGAATTATTTTTATAATGAGAGTATAGGAATCTATTAGCTTCAAAACATTGAAATACAACTTGTAATTTCATTAGCATGCAAGATATTCTTTACAACATCACTCTATTCAAATATTTCGTTCACACCTTTCACGCACACCAACTGCTTCTGTTGGTGATACTGGGAGTCTGTACATCCGGTGTCGTGGTCAGGAAGCTAAAACTGTCTGCTAGCGCCAATCAGCGTTGTCGCTGGCAGGCGTGGCTCCCGAACCCAACACCATGTTGCCAGCTTAAATTTGTTTGAACCACGTGGCCTAATAGCGGCTTGCGCTGGTGAACTATCTTTGGTATAATTTTCGTGCGTGAACTCCGATGTTTAGTGTTCGTAAGTCCTATTATTATCGCTATTATAATAATATGGCTACTGGTTCATGAAATATGCAAATATATGAAATATTTAAAATACGCATTGTTCCTCTGCTTGAAATTCCCGCTCAAGAACTGGCAACAGCCTGCTTCCCCCTCTCGAGAAATGTCAGAGCCGCAGATAGAACGGCCGAGGTATACACTACCGAACGAATCTCCTTAATTGCAATAGCTGCCGGGTGTGAAACTTTAAGGAGGAGCGTCCTATGTGGCTTCAATCTCCACAATAGGGTCGATAATCTGGTATTCATCTGTGGACATCGTCGAGTAAAGACGCAAAGTTGTGATTCTGTGCATGGACGCAGTAAAGAATGGAAGCATAATCTGTGTAGAATCTTCTAGGAGGGGAAAAAAGTATTCTAATAGTAAAAAATGCGTAGCAACGCTTCTGAAATCATGTACTAACTTAGTATTACACGTATTTATGTTTACATAAGAAAAATTTAAATTTGAATGTTTGGAAGAAACCTAAATAATTCTTCAATTAGCAAATTACATCACTTCCCATCCGATACCACGCCAGAGGTAATAGATTTTCAGGCTACGGATGTAGCCTGAGGGTAACTACGAAAGAACAAAATGACTAGCAACGACGACTCCAGCCCCAACGGCAGGACGCTGCAGCATTCCATCCCTACGGTCCTATAGCAACGGGTTGCATCATAATAACCTAGAGATTCTGTCGCATGTATCTGAAGTTCCCAGTAATCTTAATGTGTTTTGCATAATTGACAGTGCATAACAGGCGTTCAAATTGTGTGGAAGAGAGTAAAAAACCTTTTTGTGAAAGGGAAAGCATGTACTTAAAATTAGAATCAATCTAGGGAGGAAGTTAAAGGGCCTTTAGAAGGCTTCCTTTCTCAAACACAAATATTTGTATGCTCATTATTGTCTTAATGCTCATTATTGCAACTGTTTATTTCCACGAGACGAACGGGAAGTCAAGTCTAAACTACATTTAAGCAGTACAATTAAAATGCATCATAAAATATTCTAAAAATGTCAATGTTCTTCCATTTTACCATATATTACAGGTAGTGACATCTAGGGACAGCAATGCACAGTCGGTGTAAAGGTTGTATCATCTAGCGGGCAGGAGTACAATTAAATGTAGGATCCTGTGTTTAGTTTTTGTATTATAGTGTTACAGATTAGAATTTCCGGTTTAATTTTATATTAATCTTGAAGGCACAACACTTGTTTCATATATATTTTTAAAAATGGTACCCATCTGCCTGAAATCTTACCAAAGGAGAAAAAAAGAAAGAAAGAGTTAGAGAAAGTTTTGTTCTGTATTGGTGCCATTTCTAAATATAGCAATTGCAGCACTATGTTTTCTTAAAGAATATAATACCTATATGAGCTTTTCCCTCCATGTTTACTTTCAATGACACTTCTAATTTTCCTAATGACATTTCTCTGCGAGCATTTAAGAATCTAAATTAAAATTTGATATGATAAAAATCATACATTTCTTTAGGTGATTTAATTTTGCTTTAATAAGCTGATTAGTCATATTTTAAAACATGTATTGCTAATAAATTTAAGTTTAAAAAATATGTATCAATAAAAATAATCTATTGTAACAAAGAATACATACGAATGAGCTTAAATGGCATGTGTTTACTTTTGTAAATATTCCAGTCTGATATACGTATTTTGAATAGTTTCTGAACAACGAGTTATGAAGTTAGGTAATCTAAGAGGTAAAGAACTTTAATCCCCTCGTAAATATATTTCTAAATTATTATTGATAATATCATGAGATACGTACGTATGCTTACAACATCTTTTAAACAGAAAGTGATGTCACTTTATAGCCAAAAAATGCGGGACGTAAGATATACGGCCTGCACCAAGTTCCCTCAACTCTGTTATTCCGTGTTCCATGAATTAAATTTATTCCTACTTTATACTCAAGGCGTATATCGGTTCTCACAGCTTGCTGTCAAGAAATCCGAAGGAGCGTAGAGGTCAGTAGTAAAAATTGATTTTAAATGCTTGTTTACCTCATACAGCCCGATGCTCTATGAATTTTTAATAGTGAATATTTATGTTCCTTTTTTTTCGGATATCTTCAATACTGCCTTACAGAGTCCTATACATTAATTATTTCTTAATTACTTGCTGCTAATGTTACAATGAATTGCTTACATATTGCAGGAAAGCTAATCAATCGATTCAAATATAGCCAGAGGACTGTAGTTTTTAATACCTTACCTTTAACGTTCAAATGATGCTATCCTGGAGAACCATATAGAGTTGCTATTGCAACTGTATTCTAAACGTGACTAAACCATTTTTCATATCTGATTCATTATTCCATTATTATCTGTATGCTGCACGATTTGGATAAAAATAATTTCAGGAAGCAAGTTAGGCTTAAATTGCTGTTGCTTAAATTCTATTGGTTCATCAATGTCTACAAAATATGTGATAACAACTATAAAATTCTCTATATTGTCAAGAATATTAAATAACATAGCAAGCTGTCATTAGAACGACTAAAGTTGATTTTGTATTCATATTGTTTTGATCTTTCTGGACATTGTATCAACTTCAACGTGAACACCTAATGGTCCTTGAGTCACATGCTTAAAAATGTACATTATTATGTGTTTCAAATGGGAAGAGTTCTTGCCTGTAGCGAATCAGATGCGTTAGAGTCTTCAACGCTATCACATCGTTATCCCCACTCCTTTTATACTTCCCCCTCTCTCTCGCACACTTGCGGGTGTTTGCTGACGCAAACTGAATTTTCCAAAGTTTTATAATAATGCAGTTGTTGAAATCACAATTGTAACATAAATATTCGTATATTACGCAAACTTTATAAATATTTAGTTTAAAGTTAATTATAGTTTATGAATTACTTATTTTTCTAATCCAACGAAAATATCAGCGGTGCATCCATATATCTGTGAATGTTACTTACGTTAAGTGATAATTCGTCTTTGTCATTGTCTTTAAGGTCTGAGTACTGTAAATTTCTGATGATAGGTTCCAAAATCTCTTTACTTGCTATTTCTTTCCAAAAGTCGTCTTCTTGTAGTTTATCTGATGTCTCGCGCAGTTTTCCCAGTTTTGTTGTGTTCCTTGTCAAGTTCTTCGTAAATAAGTCGTTCAATGTCAGTCAGTTTAAAAATATTATTTCTGTTTGCAACATAATTTGAGCCCACATTAACTCAATTGGATTGTTCTAGCAGTAGAAAGGGGCGAAAGGTGGATCGTGTCTCATTGATCCAGCTGATACACTTTTTCATGGAAGAGTAAATGAATAATTCTGCTTTGAACTCTAGAGTAAATAGAGATTACGAACCATTCATAAACAAAGATATGTGACCAGACACGTTCTGCCAGACTAGGAAGAAGTGTATCGTTTCCTTTCACTGAATTTAACAAACATCTTGGCTTATTCAAAGTACATATTTCTTTCACCACAACATGTCAAATGCTTACGTTTCAGTTCTGAGTAATTTCAAATATACGTTCACGTGTACATGCCAACCAATAATGATATTCATTACAGTGCTTACGTCGCAGGGCATTGTTATAATATAATGGTATCACTTTATTTATTTGTATTAGGAAAGCTATTTGAGCTCAAAATATGTTTTTTTTTTTACGGTTATGTTAAATACATTAGTCTCTCCTTCCTCATGGATCAGTTTTTGCAAAATCTGATTTTTGCCTTAGCGTAAATTGTATTTATTAGAGACTGATTAGGTTGGCGCTCCTCACACACCACTTAGCGGGCATACAATACGACAAAACCGCAGTACTCCGATTGGTTGCTCACCTAGTAGCGCTCAAGGACAAACACCTTCCCATTTGAAACATATAATAGTTGTGTAGTTACCTTCCTGTACTATTTACTTGAGTATCTTGTTTAGAGATAACGTGAGTTGCGCCATCTTCTTTCTATAGCCTCTACATTGTTGCTATAGATTCTGTTGGAGTTCCAGCCAGATGAAAGTTCGATATGAGGTGGCACCCTGAAGAAACAGACGTGTGTGTAGTGTTTAACGCCCGCTTTTACTACATACGGCACCGCAGGCGATGACACTGATGATACATGAGATGAAGATGGAGCACCGGTGGAATGTGATGGCGGGGGAAACCGGAGATCCCGGAGAAAACCCGCCCAGCGCCGTGTTGTCCACTACATCTCACTTTGCGGTCGCCTGGGATCGAACCCGGGCTGCCTTGGTGAAAGCCAAGCGGTCTAACCACTGAGCCACGGCGCGGCCTTGAAGAAACAGACGATGAACAATTTTGAAGCACTGGTTCCTAACCAATTCTTAGGCTGGCTAGCTCGAGAAAGTCTAATCATCAAGCCGCCAGGAATTCTCCATTTCTCAGTTTATTGCTGCTGAACTAATCGAAAGGTCTTCAATGAATAATTATATAGACTTAATATGATGCTGGACATATAGTCTTAGATAAGTTGCCACTTTCTTGTACCATTTGCTTGCGTATCTTGTTGATAATTGATGGCTTTAGTTGCGTAGTATATTCCTCTGCTATCTGCTTCTGTAATTTGCTGACAAGTGATTCTAATTTGATGGCCAATACATTAAATGTATTATATATACTTCATTCTTTTGTGTGTGGGATTTATGTTGATATTGATTCCATTCAATATTTACCTGCTATGACAAAATCCACGAAGAAGAGGAAGCTGAAGAGAAAGAAGAACATCAATCGAGTTGAACCTATATGAGGTTGAATCTCTGAATGTGATAGGTCTCACTCATTAGAGTATATATGAGTATATTTCTTAAAATTTCATAATAAATATACTTTGCAACTGCTCAGCAGATCATTGTGTCAGCGGTAAAGAGAGAAAGAGCGACAGGGGAAGGGAGAGGGAGAGAGAGAATAGAAAGGAAACGATGGGATAGAGAGGCAACAATAGGTTAAACAAACCGGCGTACTGAACCAGAAATCAGAAAGAAAGAAATAAAGAAGGAAAGAAATAAAGCAAGAAAGAAAGAAAACGAATAAATAAATAATGAAAGAAAGAAAGAAAGGAAAGGAAAGGAAAGGAAAGGAAGGAAGGAAGGAAGGAAGGAAGGAAGGAAGGAAGGAAGGAAGGAAGGAAGGAAGGAAGGAAGGAAGGAAGGAAGGAAGGAAGGAAGGAAGGAAGGAAGGAAGGAAGGAAGGAAGGAAGGAAGGAAGGAAGGAAGGAAGGAAGGAAGGAAGGAAGGAAGGAAGGAAGGAAGGAAGGAAGGAAGGAAGGAAGGAAGGAAGGAAGGAAGGAAGGAAGGAAGGAAGGAAGGAAGGAAGGAAGGAAGGAAGGAAGGAAGGAAGGAAGGAAGGAAGGAAGGAAGGAAGGAAGGAAGGAAGGAAGGAAGGAAGGAAGGAAGGAAGGAAGGAAGGAAGGAAGGAAGGAAGGAAGGAAGGAAGGAAGGAAGGAAGGAAGGAAGGAAGGAAGGAAGGAAGGAAGGAAGGAAGGAAGGAAGGAAGGAAGGAAGGAAGGAAGGAAGGAAGGAAGGAAGGAAGGAAGGAAGGAAGGAAGGAAGGAAGGAAGGAAGGAAGGAAGGAAGGAAGGAAGGAAGGAAGGAAGGAAGGAAGGAAGGAAGGAAGGAAGGAAGGAAGGAAGGAAGGAAGGAAGGAAGGAAGGAAGGAAGGAAGGAAGGAAGGAAGGAAGGAAGGAAGGAAGGAAGGAAGGAAGGAAGGAAGGAAGGAAGGAAGGAAGGAAGGAAGGAAGGAAGGAAGGAAGGAAGGAAGGAAGGAAGGAAGGAAGGAAGGAAGGAAGGAAGGAAGGAAGGAAGGAAGGAAGGAAGGAAGGAAGGAAGGAAGGAAGGAAGGAAGGAAGGAAGGAAGGAAGGAAGGAAGGAAGGAAGGAAGGAAGGAAGGAAGGAAGGAAGGAAGGAAGGAAGGAAGGAAGGAAGGAAGGAAGGAAGGAAGGAAGGAAGGAAGGAAGGAAGGAAGGAAGGAAGGAAGGAAGGAAGGAAGGAAGGAAGGAAGGAAGGAAGGAAGGAAGGAAGGAAGGAAGGAAGGAAGGAAGGAAGAATGGGGAAGAAAAAACATAGCCAGAGAGACTCAGCGACAGGAATGGAGCCTGAGATCTCCCGAACGTTTTAAAGCTACAAGCAGTTATTTGATTCGAGCCTCCTCTTCAATAACTTCTCTTCCTCTATTTGCCCTCTTCCTATGGAGGACTTACGTGCGCCAAGGAGGCACAAATGGGCTCCTGGATCTGGTGGTCTGTCAAGCAGCACACAAATTCTGGATAAATGAGAATAGCTAGAATAGGTGATCTGGTTGAAGCCTGGTATAAGAGTAAGGAACGAGATATACCAATTGAAGGCGAAAAAGGTGAGAGGAAAGACATTGATGGAGCAATTGGTGGAACGAATGGCGGAGGAAACCGGAAAACCTTGAGTAAACCAGCGCAGACGCCGATTTATCCCACAAAACCCTTACAGAACCTCTGAAATAGAAACATGGCCGTCTTAGAGGGAGCATGTTTTCCTACTCGGCCGTGATACCATCAAAGCATTGAAAACTATTTAATGAAAAAGTGGCTAAAAAGAGTTTGAATAAAATGTAATTTTGATGTGCCCACTAAAATGGCTTATAAGTACGCTGGGCAGAAGACATTTTATTGAATTTTATGTGGCATAAAGGTATAACAAGAGAAAAATTGCATGAGCAATGCTAAAGCAAAAATTACAAGTTTAGCTAATGACGTCACGTTGCCAATTTCTCTTACTTCGTTTTGTGCATTTTTTCACTCATTCAGGTAACATTAGGGAAGTTTGTTTTTGTGTCCCATGAATGCGCCAGAAGCAGATCCGTCCTTCCCTATTTCGCACAGTTTGAGGATACTCATATATGGTTTTGTGGTATGACAATTTTCCCGAGCTTTCTTTATTGCAAGTTTAAGTTTCTCAGGCTGAAATGCATTTCGATGCCCATTTTGTAAAAATATCTACTCATTTTTGGGATTTCGTTAAAGTCTTGGCATGAATTTTTGGGAGTAATGTATACCTCTGGTATAGGTAAAAATTAAAGAAAGTCTGAGAGCGTTTTTAGAAGATCAATGTGTGTATATTAATGTGTGCTTTATATTAATACCAAACCATAAGTACATATATTAAACTGCAAAGCTCGTAAAACACATGCAATTTATGTTAAATAATTTGTGTGGCATTGACCATTTCCGAAATATTCTTTGTTATTTCGAATTTTAAAGGTCATTTATGTTTGAAATTCCAAAGTCAGCGCTTAGTGATTCGCTTTTTAAACGAAGATGTAAACGTTCATCTCGATTAATATAAAATACACGAAATGAGCTTTCGTGATAATAGTTTGGGTAGCGAAACTCATATGAATGTAAGGTCAGTTTTAAATGGATAATATATAGTGTGAAATGCTAGTGTACAGAGAAGGAAATGTGAATGTTATATGATATATGTTTTAAACATTTGTTTTTCTTTTCAACATCAAACGTATCCTAAGGAAAGGGTAGATTATTTGCAAAATGTCACAATATGGTTGACTTTTATGTTTTGCTTTTATTTTATTTAAAATATTAACTTGAATCTGCTTACAGCATTTTAAAGGCCTTCACTTTCCGATAAGCTACAGAGTCAGTACACAATGACAGACAAAAAGGCAATATGAATGTCTGGTTCAGCCTTAATTAAACAAATACCCCCAACAACTGCGGGGTAGCCAATGCAGGAATTACTGTATATACATAAAGCATGGAATGTACACTGTTCATAATTTTAAAACAGCCTGCGCCGACCTCTGGAATGGTCTGTTTTTCCCTCTAAGGGAAATTCATCATGGTCCCCTGCTGCAGATGAAAATCAAAGCCACCTGTGCAAACCCTTCATTGTGCTGTGACAGATCCTGTTACACCCAAATATCGCCCGATGAAATCCGCAGAACGATATTAATTAGTATCGAGACTCGTTTCTTGCTTTCTATCCGTAGAGGGAGGGCGTTGTATGGTGAAACACGGACTCAAGTCCAGGAATGTAGAGTGCTGCATTCTTCTATAGTCACACACGTTCTTGTTTAACACAGGCATCTGTAAGATTTAATTTAACACCATTTGTATCAAGAAAACAATGCATTTGCAAAATACAATGAAAAGCAGTAATGTACCAAGTGACTTTCTCTACCCAATGATGCTTACTTTAATTTATTTTTATAAATTAGACTAAACCTTGTACTTCAACTACTACATACATAGAAACTAAATAAGATCTCGCATCCTGTCCAAAACATCGGGAGAACTGTGTTGAGGTTCCTATTTTTAGGAAAATTAGGATAATGCCCTGATATACCAGGAGTGTCCGTAAAATAAGGTCTCCAATTTTATTTAATATAGAAGACATGTTTGTTATCAATGAATGTTAAAGTCTGTTTAGTTAACGCATGTGCAGTTCGGAGTCAAAGAAACCTGAGCCTCCCGCCCACTAATGACCGTCATAAATCTATCTCCACAATTCAGAAATGGAACACTGTCGGTGAGGACCAATAGCAACCCTGATTTTCTCAAGTGACAGTCGCATGTCTACTCCACGTGGAGTCTCAGTTGCCAAAGTTCCAACTTCCAGTTGATGTTTCATTACGTGCAGAAATTCATTGTGTGTAACAATGTGGAGACCGTAGGAGGGAAATGAAGTGGTAAATGCAAATGAAGTAGTAGATAACTTTCAGTCAAGTGAAAATAATCAAAGTGAAGACAGTGTGAATAACTGGGCCGAGTTATGTGCTGAAAAATAATCTTGGTAAGGGGTCGTGCAATGAACCTGATGATAAATTCTGGATATTCACAGAAATACAGTAAGAAATATTGTGACGAAAGGAATACCAAAGACGCCGATCAAGTATGGAAACAAAAGGAAACGTTTCTCTAAAGTAGATAATTTCACATGCGATTTAATTCATCGAGAAATTTATAGATTCTATGCAAAAGGGAGAGCGCCCACCTTAGACGAATTGGGTGCACATTTGCAAGAAATTTGTGATTTTCTTTATGGGCACTGCACTTTGCGCGGCCTCCTAAAGGAGCAGAGTTTCAAATACCGCACTTTGAATAAGATAAGGGTTATTGTGGAATCCAGGAGAATTGTAGCTTGGCGATATATATTTATCAAAATTACGGAAGTTTCGCAGTAATGGACATAAGATAATTTATTTAGACGAAACCTCGTACCACACCCAGGACGTATCGAAAAGGGTGGCAACCTTGCAGAAAGATCTGGGAGAAGAAGGGTCCGGGGTTGTAAAACGATTATAAGGGTTCGTCAAAGGCAGAGGCCGACGTGCACACGCGTTAACTAAACAGACTTTACATTGATGTAAAGGCAGAACTTACAGCTATTTTTCAACGTAATCACTATTGCAATCGATGGACTTTTGCATGCGCTGTGACAGTTTTTGTATACCCTTGCCATAGCACTCTCCCGCCAAGTTAAGCAGGTAGCGCTTAACCTCGTTCTTCAAATCATCGTCCAGGTGTGACTTCAACTCAGGAAACAGATGATAATTACTAGGTGATAAGACTGGACTGTAGGGGGGATGGGTGAGGATGTCCCATTCGAACAGGGCCAGTAGATCAGCCGTTGCATGTACAGCATGAGGACGAGCGTTGTCGTGATGAAAAATCACTCGCGAACTGTCACACGCCGATCTTTAAGCATTTCTTGCTCCACCTTTTCAATTGTTTCGGCTGAAACCGAAGGCCGACCAGAAAGCTGTTCGCCATGGACGTCTTTACGTCCGTCTTTGAACTCTCTGACCCACTTTCGCACGTTTTTGACGTCAATACACTGTGGCCCATAGAGTTCGCATGAATGACGATGAATTTCAGTGGGGGTAGTGCCCTTGGCACTCGAAAAACGGATCATTGCACGCAACTCGCACTTGGCGCCGGAAGTGATAGGAAGTTCCATCGCAAACGGCTGCCCAGCCAAGACTAATGGTTACAACGGGTTCATTGTGGGGTGGGGAGATTTGAGAGGGTGAAACCAAGCTACACGACAGTGTTGCCGGATCTCGCGTAATAGCGTTCCTCACGGCGGGTGTCTGGGCGTTGCATAGTCGGCTTCTTAATTCTTTAACCTGGTTCCTAATTTTAATACCAGATTGTATTCTACTCTTATTAGTCTTCCACGGTCTGTTTGCTATAAAGACAATACCGTTAAGTCAAAGCCTATGATTCCACAGGATGATAGTGGATACACGACTTACTCGCGTCAACCCCGCAGGGAAGACTATCGAATAACCTCAGTGGGGCCGCCGGTGATCTAGCATACCAACTACTGGTTCTACAGGCAAGCACTTCTTAGGCTCCGGGCACTCGGAGCACCACCGGAGGCACCTAATCTCCCATAGATATCGAGGACCACTGCCCCCTCGCGTTCCTGTAGGAGGGATCCGTCTCCTTCAGCTGCCGTCATGCGGGCGCTGCGGAACCCTAGCGCTCGTGGTACCTCTGACGTTACTAGAGGAACCTCGGGCCGAACGCCGAGACCCTCTCTGAATGAGAATTGGTCGGATTTGGCTGGACTCGAGGGGGAAGTGGTTCCCGATACCCGTGGGGGATGGGTTACCTCTGGACGGGGTTGAGGGAAGCCATATATTCCCGCGTACTAGCCCGCACAGCTAGTAAGAAGGTGTGCTAGATCACCAGGCTATCGAGATTGTTTGGTAGCCTTTCCCTTTCGGGGTTGGCCCGCGTAAGTGGCATATCCATTAGTCCTGGACCCGTAGGACCAAGGACTCGGGCCTCCTTAGACCAGGGAGTTACCGAGCTGTCCCGAAAGGGTGCCCGGCGCCTCCGTGGGGCTTTCCTTAGGACAAGACCTAGAGACTAACAAGACCCCCCACCCATCTGGTGCTGTGGACTTAAGAATGGATGGAAGTGGATACGCCACTTAGGCGCGTCAACTCCAAAATGGGAAGGCTACCGATATGACCTCGGTGGGGCCGCCTGGTGATCTAGCACACCTTCTACTAGCTATGCTGGCTAGTACGCGGGAATATCAATGGCTTCCCTCAACCCCGTCCTCAGACTTACCCGATCTCCCACGGGTATCGGGAACCACTGCCCCCTAGAGTCCAACCCAATCCGAACAACTCCGTATCAGGGAGGGGCTCGAATGTTCGGCCCGAGGTTACTCTAGTAACGTCAGAGGTACCACGAGTGCTAGGGGTCCGCAAAGCCCGCACCTCGGCAGCTGAAGGGTACGGAACCCCTCCCCTACGGGAGGCTCCTTGGGACTGCTACCCTCTGTCTCTTCTCACCTCATCGTTCGTCCCGGGGGTGCCCAACTTGAGGTGATAGGTTTAATAGACCAAATATGGACCGCCAAGCCGAATCCCCTACGTAGCGTAGTCCAGTCTAATTACTGAAGTTAGTTTTTGAAATTAGCATATTTCAAGGTTGTAGCACGAAGATTTTCTAGAAAATTCTCTCAACCGAAAGAAATGTTCTATTTTATTTAAAAACTCAGTGGTATAATTCCTTCACAGGTATTACAAAGCGTGAAGATGTATCGGAAAAACTTCGCAACACAGAGAAGTTTACCTGAGCTTATCGCACATACATGGCAAGTCCAGTGTATGCATACTCTGTTCAGATGTAATCATGTCTTCTGGACAGCAATGTGTCGCGAGAAATCATGTCACATAGATACACGCAGCTTTAGTCGCTCTATTTGTGTTCGTAACTTACCGTACCTACGTCAAAATTGAAATGAAATGTGTAGTGTTTAACGCCCGCTTTTACTACATATGGCATCGCAGGCGGTGACACTGATGATACATGAGATGAAGATGGAGCACCGGTGGAATGATATGGCGGGGGAAACCGGAGGTTCCGGAGAAAACCCACCCCAACGCCGTGTTGTCCACCACAAATCTCACTTTGCGGTCGCCTGGGATCGAACCCGGGCCGCCTTGGTGAGAGCCAAGCGGTCTAACTACTGAGCCACGGCGTGGCCGTACCTACGTCAACTTACTAATATTTCACTTTTCTAATCGACCAAGATAAGACTCGATAAAGAGCGATCGCAGCGCTGGTCACCTGAAGGTCGGTACGCCTCATCGCTCTGTATATATATATATATAATTTGAATTTTATAACACTCCGCTTGTTTTACTTTATCTGCTAGTACAATAAGTAGTATTTTATTTCAACTCAAAATTTGATATCAAGATTTCTCCGTAATCTGTAGTTTGAGTTGGAATGTGGCCGCGGCGGAAGTAGTGGTTGGACCATTTGGCTCTTAACGAGGTGACGCGGATTCGATCCCAGACAACCGGAAAGTGAGATTCGTGGTGGACAACACGGCGCTGGGGTGGGTTTTCTTCGGGTTCTCCGGTTTCCTCCACCAGTATTCCACCAATTGCACCATCATCATATTTCCTATCATTTCATCTCAGTCTCATTCTGTCATCCACTTCTCTCACTCTCATACCAGGCACCGAGCTGATCACCCATCCTAGATTCTCTATTTCTCTCCCTCTTTCTCTCACTAATCCAGAGTTATCCTGACACCACGCAGTGGTATAAGAGGGCAGTTTAAGAAGAACAGTTTAGAATATTTTATTTAATTTCCTGTAGATTTCTGCTATTTTATAAGAAGCAACGTGACTGGATTCTCCGGTTCTCTAATCATTTTGTCTATATCTTAGATTTACCAATTATGTGAAAATCAAATAATTTTCATACACCGAATTAAATTCGTTTATTAAAAAGCTAGATATCCTTAAAAACGAATGTCTCAGAATGAAGAGGATTTTGGAGGTTATTCCCAGAACATCAATGTTCTTAAGGGGTCTAAGAGGTAGCAGGATAGGAATATGAGAATTATGTGAAGAAACAGAATGTACAGTTCATATTCTGACAGAATGCAAAGAGCTAGCAGTATGGGCAAAGAAATGGGAAAAGATAGGAAGTGAGTTGATACCTATAAAAATGGTTACGAGGAAAAATCAAAGTAGAAATAGAAATATTGGGCACCTGTTTTGGAAAGATAAAGAGATAAGAGATAAGTCATATCGGACGATGAATGAAATCCGTGAAATGATGCTCAAATGAGTCCGGGGTCCATGGAGCTCAGAGCTATCCGACATTCGTGTTTCAGGATAAGGGAAAACCGTGGAAAAGAGCTTATCCAGGTAACTCACCCTAACCGATATTCGAACTTTGGATCTCTTGGAGAAGTGGACAAGAAAAGTAAAGATTCGGAAGGAAGAAATGCTGGAACAATAAGGGGAGACAGAGAGCAAACTAGAGTAGATGACTATGTAGCTCAGCAATGCTGGAGAAGGCCTGGGTACCAAGCAGGCTGAGCTAGCTAGTGTAAAAGATGGCACCAAACAATTTATACAACTAGGTTAAGTAAAATATATACATACGTGGTCTGAAAAGTTTCCGACCTAATAAAGATACAAGACATTTTTTCAGAATTTTAAAATCTTTTTATTTTTCAACATAGTTTCTTATAACTCTACACATTTCTCCCAGCGATGCTTCCATTTCTGTAATCCCTCCAAATAGTACTCGGCGATCTTCTCTGCAAAATAATTGTTCACGAAGGTGATTGCCTCGTCATTTGACGAAAATCTCTGACCTCCGAGCGCAGTTTGCAGATGAGGAAACAAAAAGAAGTCGCTTGGGGCTAGATCTGGCGAGTAAGGCGGATGGTCAAGCAGTTCAAACCGTAATTCGTAGATTTTCGCCATTGCAACCGCTGAGGTGTGAGACGGTGCGTTGTCTTGGTGAAGCAGAATTTTGATTTTCTGCAAATGTGACCGTTTTCCGCAAGTTCAGCCTTCAGCTTGTCAAGTAATGATGTGTAGTATGTTCCTGGAATAGTTTTTCCTTTTTGAAGATAATCGATTAAAATAACTCCATGACTATTCCAAAAAAAATCGCCATCACTTTCCAAGCCTCCCAAAACAGTTTTTTTTTATTTATTTATTTTTTTGAGCCGGTTTCCCCTCTGCAGTCCACTGTATTTTTGTTTCGGGCGTATAATGGTGTATCCAAGTTTCATCTACAGTAATTAATCGGCGCCAAAACTCGGATTTATTGCGCATAAACTGCGCCAACAGAGCGTTGGAAATGTTCATTCGAACACGCTTTTGGCATGAGCAAACACGGCACCCAACGTACGGACAGCTTTCTCATGTCTAATTGTTGATTTAATATGTGGCAAACGCGTTCTTTTGACTTGTTCATAGCCCCTGCTATCTCTTATTTTAATTCGGTGGTCGTCTAGCACCATTTGGTGAACTTTGGCGATGTTTTCGTCGGTAGCTGTAGTTTTCGGACGTTCCGAACGTTCATCGTCTCTCAAGCTCTTACGGCCACGTTTAAATTCATCTGCCCTAAATTTTACTGCGGTAAATGATGGTGCAGAGTTCCCATACACAGAATCTAGCTCATCTTTGATTTGCGTAGGCCTATTGCCTTTCAAACATAAATATTTAATAACAGCTCGATACTCGATTTTTCCATTTTCATAAAAACACTCACATCAACTCACTCAAAAGACTGTTACATATGAACTGAGCGCCCAAAGTGGGTGAAACTTTGGTGAGTAACTGTCAACAAACTAATTAACGAAATTCACTAGCTTTTATTTACGAATGCTGCCCTCTTCATGTTGAGTCAGAAACTTTTCAGACCACCCTCGTATGAAATGTGTATAAAGTATAGTAAATAGCAAGTTGTATAAATAAGTTATATTCTATTCTACTCCCAGAATAAAATATTCTTCCTGTAGAGGGCAGTTTAAGATAGGAGGATATTATTATAAAATATTGGGGTCGCACATCCTTGGAAGATGCTGAACTTGAATAAAAAGTGTCCATATTTAATCGATTTTTCGTTACTGGGTAATGCTTTTTACAGACAAATGCCGGCGCGGTCATCTGTTTCTCTCCCACACAAACATACATTTTTGTAAAAAATATCCTCTTCTTGTATTCACAGAGTCTCAAAACCTGTATTTATGGTTAAATCTCGGTGTCGAATTTTTGGGCGGAATACCATGCTTGCGCTATTTAGTCTAAATATTTAGATTCAATAAAATCATTAAAAAGTGTAAGATATCTATATGAAAGTAATATAAAAAGTGAATGTAAACGTTATAGTATGAGAAAGGAATGTACAAATAAATCTATCTAACTAATGAAATAACAAACTTAGGAATATTCTAATGTATCGTAATTAATGATAACGGTGAGCAGCTTGGAATGGAAATAGTGCCAAAAAGATAAACTATACTTTGGTTATCGAGAAACAAAAACAAAGAGCTAAAGCACCAGAAATACTGATGAGGCGATGGCGCAAGTGGACAATTCACATTTTGAAATACACCATAAAAGGTTAGTCAACGGAGAGAATCTTTAACGTGGCTGTAATGTACCTGCCTCACATTCAAGAGGTCCTGATTTTGAATCTAGGTCAGTTTCCTTATCCTGAAGTATGAATGTCGGTTAACTATAAACTCTAAGGATTTTGGTCTCGTTTGAATCTAATAATGAGGCAAATGAGTGACAAATAATTCTTCATCCCTGCTTTAGGTCCCGCTGAAGAGTTACCGGCGTCGTCTTTCTAGATGGCTGTTCAATAAAGAATGATCATAATTTTTTTATGGTCATAACTTTTCGCACTAAAATTCAAACTTATTATAACCTGTTAGCTTAACGTGAAACAAACACGCCGTAGTAGTTTCATTGTTGGTACTCCTGGTTCCTGCCTGTGAGAACCAGGCAAGTTCAGACATGTCCAGTATCGCCTACCGCTGCAATGGAGGTAACATGCAGTTTAAGTTGATGTTAGAGGAAGATCCGGAGTTTATTTCAAAATTAGTCACTGCTGATGAAACTTGGCTACATCATTTTGATCCTGAGAGTAAACAGTAAAGCTCAGTGTGGAAATCTCCTTCATCACCAACCCCCGAAAAAAGCAAAACTGGTTGCTTCTGCTTGGAAAGTTATGGTCATTTCATTCTTTGATATTCATGGAATGGTTTATCAGCATGTTGTACCTGCACACACATCAGTAACTGGACTATACTACAGGGATGTCCTGAAAACATTGCAAGTCCATATCAGGCGCAAAAGACCACATTTCCGTGAAGCAGGCTGGATGCTGCACCACGATAATGAGTGGCCGCATATTGTCAATGTTGTTGCTGAATATCTTGGAAAAATCAACGTGAAGTGCATCTCTCACCCTCCCTATAGTCCGGATTTAGCCCCATATGACTTTTATCTATTCCATAACTTGAAGAAACGCCTTCATGGGAGGCATTATGCATCATCAGAAGCAGTGGTGAAGGCTGCGGAGGCGATTTTGAAGGATCTCTCAAAAATGGTTTCCAGCATGTCTTTGAAAACTGGCAGAAACGCTGGGACAAGTGCATCGCATTCAGGGGAGACTATTATGTGAAGGGCCATCAAAATTGTGTAGATGAGTAAAGGTACGTTGTCAAAAAAAAAAAAAAAAAAAAATGTGATCATTCCTTATTGAACAGCCCTCGTACATGAAAATGGTTAGCACAAAGTCCCGAGTGCAGCATTTACAAACCGCAAGTATCTGCACCATACTTTAAACGAACATCTAAAGAATGAAAAGGAAATATAATGAAGGGAAATATCGGAAAGAAAATCATGTTATGAAAGTAAACATCCCAACCAGATTGACAAAAGAAAACCAGTGTGCGCGGTCAAAATGTATGAACTCGCGACTTCTCAAATTCGAGTTGGACACATTACCTCGGCAGTTGTGGCCCTAACGATTTTGATTGAAACAGCGATGACTAACGTATATTTTGACGTTTTTGGGGATGTCTTCAGAAGTCCTTTTCAATCTGGATGACTTTTGCATAAACCTTTAAACGCAAAAGACAAAATCATAACTACAGAAAAAAGTAGGTCTTGTTAAAACACAGAATTTGTATCAAATGCATTTTTGTGTGGTCAGGGATTTTGGAGGTATTTTTTTATTTGTTTGATTTTTAATACTTATACTATCATAAAATGAAGTCGCTTTCTTTTAATCTGTTGGCCGTGCAAAGAGAAAGGAATATCAAAGCTATCACTGAGTTACCGGCTCTTAAAATATTTGGTTATCACTTATTGTTTATGTGTCTTGTACCTATAAAAACAACAATAAGATAATATTTATCTGTTATTATGACACAGACGAACAGTGTTTGTAACAATATTTTGTGCAAAAGTAGAGAAAGGCGCAAGGCATCAAATTTTTATTAATGGAAGCGCAGAACGTGTATTTATAGTGAAAAATCGACATTTAGTTCGTAGATAGAGGGCAGTAGTTGCTCTATTCACTATTGGTAAGTGGTAGCGGAGGTAAAAAGACTCGTTACTGTCTGGTCCGGAATTGCGGAAACTGCAGACTGTGGTCGTCTTGGTGAGGAATCAGCAGGTTGGAACCTAAGTGACTCATTGCAGTGGAAGAAGGAGATACACCGTCCACATACCGGGTATGAAGAATCGATTATTACCACGAGCCATTTTGTGTGAAATCGTGACGCGAATAGTTAGCCCGCGTGCAGAGTGCTCTGTGGCTGGGTGGTGGTAGCCGTTATCATCAACATCGCAGCACGGTCAGGCTCCTGTGGCTACAGGCTTGATACAAGATAATGAAACTTGTTCGCATTAATTTGCGTGGAAAAATCACCTTTTTTCCCACCATGTCGATTCCTCATGTCTATTCTATTACCTGCAGCTTCTCCAGGTCACAATGAGTGACGTTAACCTGGTATCAGAGGGCAACGTTTATGGGCTGCGTGTTACTGTGTTGTTGATGGGACACATTTTGCTGGGATGGCAAAAAATAAAGGTTCCATAAATGTAAACCCGGAAATGTGTCGAAAACTCAAGATGTGGATATTTTACCACCATTTTCAGAGTTACGTACGCTTGAAGAGGCTCGAATTACTAGTACTGTTACTCGCAAACATTGTCTTCCTCAAGGTGGGTTCGTAGACCACGTTAGGAACTACACTTAACATGCCCAAACTCTGCACATTAGAATACACCATGCCTTTATGTCTTCCCAAAGTGGAAGGGTTGAAAGGATTCGAGATAGCGTCAATTCACGTTATGCCCTAGGTCGGCCTAGATCAACCCCTCTTAAAATAGCATATCTCAGTTGACCTCAGTCTTGGTTAGATCAATGTTCCTTATAGAGCGATTTGCATCTTCAACTGCATTGGTATCCTAGCGTGGATGATGATGATGATGATGATGAGGATGATGATGACCTCAAAAATGATCATCACCCTTACTAAATGAATAAAGGGAAAACACGACAAGAATCATTAAAAATGACAAAAATCAAGCTTATTCTATGCGTTGCATTCACGTGACTTTCTCTAATCTTGTACACCTTAGAGATGTTCTTAAACTTAACCACTGGCCCGACAGCCCTAAGAGGGCCAAGGCCTACCAACCCGACTGCCGGCCTCACAACTACTTACGCACGGCAGAGGTGCACGATCATCCAACCGATACGGGGAGGAGAGGTGGTCAGCATCTTGGCATCCCCCAGCCGCAACTTTGGTTTCAGTGACCAGGACCGCTTACCTAGCGTAAGCTCCTCACGATGCTGACTGAGCACCGGTCCTATGATGATGATAGTAGGCACTACAGGCTCTTGGCCTCCCTAACCACCCTCTTTCATTTTACTCGGTCTTCTGCTTTTCTTCTCCAGCCTTTAACCCCCAACTTTCTCAAGTCGTCTTATACATCATCTACCCATCTTTTCCTGGGTCTTCCTCTTCTCCTTCTACCATACAGCTTTCCTAACTACATTGGTTTCCGGCATTCTCTGCACATGGCCAATCTACCTTATTCTTCCTTGATTCATTTTCAATACTATATTTGGTTGTCCAAATAGACACTGTATCTCCAAGTTAGTCCGCATTCTCCATCCGTTCAAGTCCCTTATCACCCCAAATATATTTCTCAAAATCTTCCTTTCCCACCGTAATAACCACTGTTCTCCTTTGATTGTCAACACCCAACTTTCTGAACCATATATTATTATTATTATTATTATTGGGTCTCAGTACAGTTGTATATATTTTAATTTTAGTGTTCCTACTTGACGTTCCTTGATTTAAACATATTCTACAAGACCCAGAAACATATGTTACTACTTGCTATTCCTTCTTGAATTTCCAATGATGTTTTATGATCTACTGTTACAATAGGTCCAAGGTATTTAAATTTTTCCACTCTTTGATATTCTTTCTCATGTAATTTAACTGTAGGTTCTCTTCTTCTTGCATCCCCATCACCTCCCATCTTCATATATTTGGTTTTACTAACGTTCACTACCAATCCTGGATTTTGTGCTTTCTCTTCCAACACTACATAACTTTCCTCAAGAGCTCTTATATTCCTTGTGAGAATTGCCACTATTTGTACTGATCTGGACAGTATGGTTCCTCCAGGGTTTCTGGGTAATTGTCACCGGTCCTATACCCGGGACTGAAAATCCGCACCCCATGAATGGGATCGAACCCGGGCCGGTTTCCGCGACCAGGGACCAAGACATTCTGCCTAGAAATGTTCTTAGAAATGTTTATTCCTCTACCTACTTCATGCTAATTGAGATAATATCCTATTGCTAATTTTCATGTAGGTGCTAGCACAGTACGCTTTAAACCTTAGTCTAATCTTTTAAGGACAGAGCTGGTCGTTGCGTGATGACTTTGAAACCCCATTTTCTTTGCATGGCCAAGAGACAAAAGCATGAATAACGACTTTCTATTTAAAAAGTATAGGAACTAGAAAACTGAGAGAAATACAATGAATATCTCCGAAATGGTTCACCCCACAAAAACATGTATTTGACACAAATTGTGCTTTAATGATCTACATTTCTGAGCAGTATTTTAGGATTAGGATTTCACTATGGGGGATTCGGCACGTAGGCCACCAAGCTGGGCCCATTGTGCCTATGCCCCCAAGTGGAGCACCCCCGGCGGGAAGGATGAGGAGTGAGGAGACAGAGGGCGGACGATCCAAGGAGCCACCACAGTGCAAAGGTCAGGGTCCCTACAGTTTACTTAGAGACTTCCTCGACAGGCTAGGAAAGCGGACGCGCTCCCATACTGCGGGACGGCAACGAGCCCAGCCTCAAAGGTATAAATAATGATAAATTTCTTATAAATCGAATATCCTGTAAACCTTTCACATTATGAATTACTATTCCTGCACATATAAATAATAAAGATTTAAATAAAGCATGAGTTAACAAATGAAAAAGCTAAATCATGGTTTATTAAAAACAAATTATAATCAAACAACTCAAGGTATAAGTTTTACTCTGGAATGCGGTCCCGAAATGGTTTTAGCAGAGGCGCGGAGACCGGCAAACGACGGAGGAGGAAGTAGTTTACCTCAGAGTATATCATCCCACCATGCACCGCCGAGACACCCGCCAACACTTCTATCCTGAAAGAGCCCACCAGAGGAGAGACGATGTGAAATGATAATGGAGATGAAATGGAAGGACAGGGAAACCGGGGATGTAATTAAGGTACCCAGAATTCGCCTGGCGACCCGGGAAAACCCCCGAGAAAACCCATGGGACAGGTAGGTCGGCCACGGGAACCGAACCCGGGTCTCCCGAATGCGTGCCACAGAAGAAACGTCTGAGCCATCCCGCTCGTTGAGTAGTAAGATTTTGTTTACCTCTTACATTTGATCAGTTATGCAGAGATAATTTAAAATAAAAATAGCTTCTGAGAACATTCCGATAAATTTCAAGATATGCGTATCATTTATCACGAAGATATATTAAATACATGGCATTTTAATAAACATCATTAGAGCCACTCTCGAGAACATCAAAATGTTTCACATAAAGGGTAATCTGGGATGGGGGAATTCTCTTGAAAATCTTAGTCTCACATCCTTCGAAGATGCTAAATTTATAATTTAAGCGACTTTTGATTTTTGACCTATGCTATTCAAAAAATACGGACACGCGCGCTGATGTTCTTCTAAAAAATTTTTTTATACTAAGGATAACTTCAAAATGTATTTTTCCAGTGAAATTTCAGCATCAACATTTTGGATGAAAAGCAACAGTTTATTACGTAGCAGAGAACTTAAAATGACTAGTAAAATATAGGCTCCTTACACAAAACTAATCATGGTATGTAACAGTACTTTTGGGTTATGTTTGAAATATGAAAAGTTTATAAATTTATAAAAAATGATGATGTAAATATATTTAATAATTTAGATATGTAAAAGTGTATGTAATTGTGTGATTGGCCGAAGTAATAATTGTATGACGTAATATGACGTAATGTTGTGACGTGGTATTAAATCGGCCAATCACAAAATTAATATAGCAGTAACGGTAGTTACGATAAATCAATGATCTTGGTAGACAGAGATTTTTGTTGTAATGGTGGAGTGTGATGAATAGTGGTGCAAGATGAAGAATGTTTAAGTAATAGTTTGAATCTGTATAAGTATAACAAAGTAAGAATTTATCGACATGTTGGAAGTGACTGGGAAAGGAAGTTCAAGCAAAATGTAATCTAAATAATATAATTAAATAGTTACAGAATTTGACTTCTCCGAAACTTTATTCCGAACCACGCCTGAAAAACAGATGTCTCGTGACTGTTATTTAGAATAAGATGATACAATTGGTGACCAGAGGAAATAGCTAGCCGCAAAAAATCACACGAGACGAGAAAGAATTCTGCGTCCAACATAGAAATCCTGTCTCAAATTGCGCCCGAACGTGTGGCTGATGAAGATGGGGACAAATTAACGACGAATAGTCCCAAATTCCTGTCCCAGGTAATAGAAACTTACAAAATTAGATCAAAAGGTATGAACACTTGATATCTAAAAGAGAAACATTCATTTGAAAGTTTACCTTTGACAAAAACTGAAAACACTTTTTCGACTGCTAGGTTTTCGTCCACCTGACCGCCAGTTGCAGAGTCTCAAAGATGTGCTAAAGAAGCACACTCGAGGAAATCACCACGGATTGACAAACGTTTTCCATACAGTGGACAGGGATGATGAGCGTCCCCCCTTAAAAAGATAATCAAAATCCTCTGCTTGCGACAGATACACGAGAGGAAGCTACCAAAAGCTTATTTCTGCGGAGAGCTGACCACTCATCTCGCCAGCACGATAGCACCTGGCGTGGATAATTTATTAAAGTAATAATATACAAATCATGGAGCATGTTTACTTTAATACCTTTAACTATCAACACCTGTTAAAAATAAAACCTAAACCGTTGCAACATTGAAAGCTCAAGGTTGCATTAACAATAATTCTAATTTTCACTCTTACTTTTCTTTCACTCTTACTTTCACTCTTTCACTCTGGCGGCACCATCATACACAAGATCTAAAAGCACTCCTCAAAGATGAAAAGCAAACGGAATTAAACAGAAATGGTGGAAACAAAACCGTGGTAGTTGAGAAACTACTCCAGTTTTCGCTTAGAGGCCAGAAAACACCATGAAAACTCCAAGAGCAGAGAGAGACAGAGAGAGAGAGAGAGAGAGAGGGGGGGGGATCGAATCTGGAACTTCCCAAATGCGAGCTAGCCTCAAACGTTACATAGAACCATCTACCAATGCTAACAAGCGTAGATGGTAGCATGTCTGCCTTACATTCAAGCGGTCCCTAGTTCGAATTACGGTCAGGGTGAGTTTAACTGGATAAGATTTTTCCCGGGTTTTTCCCTATCCTTCAAGACGAATGTCGGGTAGCTCTTAGCTCCATTGACCCTGTACTCATTTGAGCATCCTTTCACCCACTTCATTCACCGTCCGATATGACAACGTTGGAGGACGTAAAGTACAACAAAATAAACAAACAAATAAACCATCTGGCAATCCTCTCCGGCCAGTAGTGGCATCTACTAATACAAGACACTGTACGCAACAAGTTAAACTCTGACTCATATGCTTTATGATCACCCAGTAGAGGAGTGGAATGCAAGTTGCTATACATTACTCACAAACAGGTTTTCATATGCATCATAGTTTTCACATCGGGAAAATACTATTTTTTGCAGACAAGATAATCCAGGAAGTTACGACTAGGAAAATTGTTCATAAAGTAAACACATTCACTTATCAAATTGAAGCTTACTTCAATTCTTTGCCAGTGGATTAAATCAAGACGATCAGATCGAATTTATTAAGCAAAAAAACGTGTAGACGCATTTTGGTTACGCACCATCTAGCATAATTTTGTTGTTTACTTGACTTCTCAGATCACCTGAATGATGGACGTTCGGATTACTTCGATATTTCGTTATTAAATCAGGCACATTTTTCGTCCGTTGCTAAGCTTTTCATACATCTTTTCACACTTCTTTCATTCATTATTGTATCACCATAAAGGCTTACTTTAACTGAGGTTGAGTTTCGGCTGGCTTCATCTTCTCAGTATTCAAATATTAAATATTAGTTCTCACCTCAATGTCGATAGCACTCTGTTTCATGCAATTCATTTTTTTCTGTAATTTACGCCCTCCAACGTTAAGTCATATCGGATGGTGAATGAATTGGGTGAAATGATGCTCAAATGAGTCCAGGGTCCGTGGAGCTTAGACTTACCCGACATTCGTGTTGAAGGATAAGGGAAAACCCCAGAAAAACCTTATCCAGGTAACTCACCCTGACCGAGATTCGAACTCTGGACCTCTTGAACGTGAGGCAGACACGCTACAGTCTACGCTACCGAGGAGGGAAAAATTCATTTACAGTCTGTTTAGTTAACGCGTTTGCACGTCGGCTGCTGCCTTTGACGAACCCTTATAATCGTTTTACAAGACAGATCCTCCTTCTCGCAGTCCGTTCTGCAAGGTTGCCACCTTTCTCGATACGTCATGGGTATCGTACGAGGTTTCGTCAAAATAAATTATCTTATGTCCATTACTGCGAAACTTCCTTAGTTTTGACGATCATACTGCGAAACTTCCTTAAGTCAAGTTACAATTCTACTGGATTCCATAATAGCCCTTAACTTATTCGAAGTGCGGTATTTGAAACCCAGCTCCTTTAGAAGACCGCGCAAAGTGCAATGCCCGTAAGGAAAATCACAAATTTCTTGCAAATGTGCAACCAATTCGTCTAAGGTGGGCGTTCTCCCTTTTGCATAGAATCTATAAACTTCTCGACGAATTAAATCGCATGTGAAATTATCTACTTTAGAGAAACGCTTCCTTTTGTTTCACACTTGATCGGCGTCTTTGGTATTCCTTTCGTCACAATATTTGTTACTGTATTTCTGTGAATACCCAGAATTTATCATCAGGTTCATTGCATAACCCCTTACCAAGATTATTTTTCAGCACATATTTATATGTGTTCAAAACAAGCGCTTGAGTTTTCTTAGGAACAGTTCCCATTATAACTTTGTTTTTGTGGCTTTTCCGGTAATATAACTCGGCCCAGCTATTCACACTATTGTCATCACTGATTATTTTCACGTTACTGAAAGTTATCTACTACTTCATTTGCATTTACCACTGCATTTCCCTCCCACGGTCATCACATTGTGACACACAACGATTTTCTGCACGTAATGAAACAGACAACTGGAAGTTGGAACTTTGGCAACTGAGACTCCACATGGAGTAGATATGTGGCTGTCACTTCGAGAAAATCAGGGTTGTTATTGGTCCTTAAAGACAGTGTTCCATTTCTGAAGTGTGGAGATAGATTTATGACGGTCATTAGTGGGCGGGAGGCTCGGGTTCCTTTGACTGCAAACTGCACATGCGTTAACTAAACAGGCTTTACACGCTAGTGTCCAAAAGTTAAGCATAATTACCAATACAGAGAACTGAAAGGCAAAATGTTGAGCGAGAGTCATCAAACGTGATCAGTGTGTACCTGCCCTTACTGGTTGTCTCTGATAAGTAAGCGGGTTCACGTTTTGAAATTCTACAAAACCAGAGCAGCAAACCAGACCCGTGCGTGCCTCATTCGCTATTGTTCCTCCAAGTAGTTGCTTTGCAAAGTGTGTATAAGACAGCACCAACAAGCCACAAAGACGTCAACTGGACCTTGTTTTGGAGGATAGAATCATTGGACGTGTAGAGGGCAGGTTAGATGCAGACTATAGTATCTTGGGCCCTGAATGTGCCACAAAGTTTCATTTCCGGGATTGGGCGACGGTTCTAAGAAACAGAGGTGTTCGTCGGATCCCTCAAGAGTCACAGACCCGCAACAGGGCTGATATTTGACCATAACAGCACGGTGACATCGGAGCATTCTCTCAAGACAGCTGTCTTTTGAGATTGCAGCTGCAATCCGTTACGAATATCATAAAAATGCAGTCTCTCGCAGTCAACATTCACTATGTCCTGAGGTATAGTACTCTTCATTTACGTTTAACACATTAATTTTCATCAAAAGCGAGTTAGAAACAAGGGACGCAGCCTAATCAAAATAACAATGACATTAAGCTTTACATTCAAACTTTTGTATTTAGGTTATTTCAAAGAAAGCTAATGGGATGAATAGGTAACTGAGTTATTTTAAAGGTTCTGATAAAATCACAAGTTTTGCAAACTTAGGTAACCAGGCGGACGATGTCCGTGGAACCCAAGGACACATATACTAAAATGATTGAGTTGCATCTCAATATATTAAAATATTAGTTCCCAGTTTACGTCACACTGCGGTGAAATCAAGCAATACAATGGGTCTGGCGTTAAACAAACAAAAATAGTGATTATTTGTTGTATCTTATGGATCTGAGTATTTTGAACGAGATTATAGATTTGTTTCTCTAACTTGAGTATTACGGTGTGACGTAGTGGGCTGGGGCATCATGCCTTCATTTCCCGCCACGGAAGTTACCCGAGTTCGATCTCACCCTGAGGGTGCGGATTTTAGGTCCCGGGTATAGGACCGATTCCCACTCAGTATCGTGAGGAAATTAAGGAACTTACGATAGGTAAGCCAACCTGGTCATGGAAGCCAACTTTCCGGCTGGGGGTGTCATGCTGACCACATCTCCTCCCCGTATCGGTTGGATGAGCGCCCACCTCTACCTTGCGTATGCGGGCGTGAGGCCGACAGTCAGGTTGGCAGATTCTGGTCCGATATGTAATGCAGTGGTACGGATTTTTTTTTCTTCCGTCTAATTTGAAGGATTTAATTAAACCCTTTTAAATCAGGCATTTTACTATTTGAAGTTTTTTACATTTAAAGACATTTTTAAGTCATTGGGTTAAATTTTAAATTATAAGGGATTTTGGAATTAAAATTCTTTTTTAAGTCAAAACTTTAGTGAGAATATAATAAGGACATAATAATATATAACGTATAATAAATGTTAACGTATAATGAATGTTAGAAATCGTTAGTTTTAGTATATGCTTTTCATTTAACGAGTTTTTCTTACATCTGACAGATAAGAAAAGTCCTTAACTTCAAAGTGATAAATAATTTATTTTCATTTTTTTACGAGCAGACAAGGAAAGTGACAATAGTAATTGAACCAAAGAGTAAAAATTTTAATCACAAAGTCACCAAGATATTCCGCAGTGATGTATGAAGTTCACATTCGTAAGGGCGCTGTTTCGATTCCCTTTGGCTGATAACTCTGACTTTCTGGTCGGTAGGCCGATTTTGGGGTATATTCTCATATACCATGATTTCCTTTCCTTCATTTTCCTTTTATTTCACTTGATTTCCGTTTCTAGGTGAGGAATAGATGATGGGGAATGTATACTCAATAGAAAGAGTACTCTTTGTGGACGTTTGAGGGTTGCTTGGTCAACGGTCGTTAATAATCCTCTCTAGGCAGCTCTAGAAGTGAGACCAATCCAAGAAGTGTTAGGGACTTCCACACGTCTCTGTGGCCTGTAGCCCCCCTCTAGTATCTTTACTTCATCTCTTCCTCCCAAGAGATATTACCCACACTAAGCTATGAAGGTCATAGTGCCCGAGATGTCCTCCTTCACTTTATGACTTATAGCTATAATTATTATAAGGGTAGGGTAAGATCATTTATCGCCCGCCTCGGTAGCGTGATGGTAGCATGTCTGCCTCAGGTTCAAGAGGTCCCGAGTTCGAATCTCGGTCAAGAAGGGTTACCTGAATAAGGTTTTTCCGAGGTTTTCCGTTATCCTGAAAGACGAATGTCGGGCAACTCTGAGCTCCATTGACCCCGGGCTCATTTGAGCATCATTTCATCCATTCCATTCATCGTCGGATATGACTTAACGTTGGTGGACTTAATTACACAAAAAGATCATATAAATACATTAACTGAAATTAATAAAATGGGTGAAATAATGTTCAAATGAGCCCATGGTCAACAGAGCTTAGAGCTACCCGATATTCATCTTTCAGGCCGGAAAACATCAGATAACTCTCTGAACGAAATTCTAACTCAAGACCTCTTAAAATGAGGCAGACACCCTAGCACCTAGGCTACCACCATACTTGTAAGCCCGCTTCGGTAGCGTAGAGGGTAGCATGTCTGCCTAACGTTCAAGAGGTCCCGAGTTCGAATCTCGGTCAGGGTGAGTTACCTGGATAACTTTTTTCCGGGGTTTTCCCTTATCCTTCAAGATGAATGTCGGGTAGCCCTAAGCTCCATGGACCCTGGACTCATTTGAGCATTATTTCACGCATTTCATTCACCGTCCGATATGACTTAACATTGGAGGTAGTAAATTAAAAAAAAATAGAACTTGTAGTTAATGTATGATAAAGCAAGATTATTTTTAAATTTTCGAATGTTCCCCCAATCTTTTTTACAGCCTCAGTAGGCCTTCATTATCCTTTTAGGAGTGATGGGCCTCTCTTTTCATCTCTTTTAGACAAATATATGGAAAAACAAAATGCATTTAAGTGGGCATAAATAACTTCTAATAACAGGTAGTGTAAAGTACATTCAGTACACTTCATGTTTCATAATTTGCAAACATCTATAAATATTTCCCATGCATTTTTCTAAACACTGGATACACTCAGACATTCCTAGAGTTTTTAAGAGTAAATATGGAAGTAGGCGATGAGGACAAAGTCCAGTAACCTACCGATACGGAAGATGCTGAGATTAGAGCAATCTCAGATTGAAAAGTTACCCCACCTTGCTCCTGCCTCCACACCTCTTTCCCCTGCGAAATCAAGCCCTGGCTTGACTTGATAAAAACCCGTAGAGTCCGGCCTTTGAAGTCTCATAAATTTTCCGGCACTTAGCTCGGGGTCAGTACCCGAGCAAGTCTTTCGACTGCATTAACTGAAGGCAAATAAATAAAGTTTCCTGTGTGTGTGTGGTGTGTGTGTATGTGTGTGTGTGTGTGTGTGTGTGTGTGTGTGTGTGTGTGTGTGTGTGTGTGTGTGTGTGTGTGTGTGAGCAAGGCCGCACTTTTGGGGGCCTTTCGGACGACCTGGGTTGGTCTCCAGGGAACACCCACCACAACAATAAAATTACACATCTTCATTATACAAAGTCAGTGCTTTTATCATTATTCTAACATCATAATACTTTTCGCTACATAATTCCAACTAATTTGACATAATTCCATCCGGCGAAATGGCAGAGGGTCGAATTCAGGAGGTCGCGGGTCCGATCTTCGACCGTGCACTACTACTTAATTCATTTGTCACTTAGTTCCAATTTCAAATTAAATTTATTTAATTCATTTCGTTCTCATTTTCAGGGGTATATGGTGTATGGCGCTGTCGGACAAATAGTGCGGATACTTCGCAATGTAAATGTAGTTCTCGGCACTTGGCGGTTTTGTTTTGTTTGTTTATTTTCTACCATATAAGGTACATAGACCTGGTGCCCCTACATTAGGTGGGGCTTACAGGCAAATATTTACATGTGTATACAGTTTGCTTTGATACATAGTTTGGTGTAAGGTGACCTATGATGCAAAATGTGGAAAATATTGGAACAACAATTAGTAAAATGATACAATGCTTCTACTTCCAAACAAAAATACATGTGAGGGAACAATGGTAAAATTTCTAAAAAAAAAATTCTTACTAATCAGTATTTATATTGACGACCTAGTGTGCAAATGGAAGCAGCTAGTGAAGTAGGTTTTAAAATTTCAAATAAAAACTTTTTAAATATTTTATTGTTTGCTGACGACTTACTTATACAAAATAGCGAGTCTGCCCTGCAGAAATCTATTTTTAAACTTAGTGAACTTTGTAAGCAATATAATATGAAAATTTCTTTTATAAAATCAAAGGTAATGGCATTCATTGGGAAAGAGCCAATTTGAACAAAAATAGTTATAAATAATCGTTGCGTTGAACAGGTAAGCCATTTTAACTACTTGGGAACTGATGTTAGTTATGACAAGGAATGTGCTGTCTACAATAAAATATGCAAATTTCAAAGAGTGTGTGGAACAATAAATAGAAAATTTAGAAACAAAATACGTAAAGACACAAAATTAAAGTTCTACAAAGTTATGGCTGTACCTATACTGACATACGGAAGTGAG